>CM077669.1:270123154-271323154 GCA_039707655.1 Elymus sibiricus
CCCCCCCCGACCTCTCCCGGTCGAAGAAGAAGCGCCCGCCGGTGTCTGCATACTGAGATCCAGCGCTCTCCGGAGGTGGTGGGGTGGGATGGAAGTACCCCTCCCACCACGCGCCGAGGAAGGAGCCTCGGAGCGCTCTCGACCCGCGCCCACCATCTGTCAACACCTGCAATGACAAAGAGTAAACGAAGCTAGTACAACATTAAAAAAATGAATACCTGACATGAATATAATTTAAGTGTATCATCATCATGAACATAATAAAAAATTGAATACCTAACATGAACCAATTAATAATATATATGTACATAATAATAATTGAATACCTGACACGAACTATAATATTAATCTTCATCGTCATCATTAATAAATGCATCATCATCGTCTATATATGCTTCGGGGTCAATAAATGCATCATCATCATCACTATCAGTAATGACGTGCTCATCATCATCATCAATAAATGCATCAACATGTGGAAGGCCTCCTGTACGTAATCGGTCAAGCATTGACAGGTCATCCGCAGCAGTAACCTCTTCTTGTTCCGGCTCTTCTTGTTCCGGTTCAGGCTCGGATTCACTGCCGCTGTCTACTTCAATGTTCTGAGGTGAAGTAGAGCGGTTCTTGAAACGTTTTTTGGAAAGACGTGTTTCTTGGAAGAATTCTCCTTCATATGTGTCTGGGTTAATGTGAGTTCATAATCCTCTTCATCGGGGGGAGGTGGTCTAACATGTGGCGGCACTTCATAAACGACATCCCAACCTTTAAGATTTGGATCACTTTGGCAGGCCCACGGTAGATAGAAAACTTGGGTTGCCTGTTGAGCCGTAATATAGACATCGGGAACATCCAAATGGGTGCTTTGTTTGATTTCGACTAGCCCTAGATGTTCATGAGTCCTTCTAGTTTCCTTCGGCTGGAACCAATAACATTTGAAGACTACGACTTTCGGTGGGTTTGCACCATAGAATAGAAGTTCATAAATTGCTTCAATTCTTCCATAATACTCGGTACCTCCTTCGCCGATAGCAGAGACACAACAATTTGTAGACTTTCAGTCGGCCATAGATAGCTCTTTGCCATAGGTACGAAAGCGATACCCGTTGATGTCGTATTTGTCAAATGAACGGACCTTATAGTCAAAACCATTAGCGACTTGTCTCAATTCGGCGTCCATAGACTCTGAACTAGCCTACAAGTTTAATACGAAAGGATTGTTGCAATAGCCGGGAATTAGACGAAGAAATGAAATGGTCTAATGGAAATTACCGTTTGTTTGAACCA
Source organism: Elymus sibiricus (assembly GCA_039707655.1). Taxonomy (NCBI): domain Eukaryota; kingdom Viridiplantae; phylum Streptophyta; class Magnoliopsida; order Poales; family Poaceae; genus Elymus; species Elymus sibiricus. The sequence goes on from CM077669.1 coordinate 270,124,439, forward strand.
AGAGATGAAACCGGGATAGCTGCCTCCATGCATTCCCAGAAGCTCATACTCTTCGACGGAATCCTTTTGGATCACCGCTCCATACGAGAATTTGGCGACGTATCGACTGTATCAAATATCCGGGAATAAGAGCAGTTCAAAGGAATTAGAGGTTGCGAGACAATGTACCGAGAACTTACTCGATGTACGGCTGCACTTCTGTTAGGTTGTTCAAGATATACAACGTAATGGTCCGCCATTCGTCGACATCCAGCGATAAGGAAGTATAAGCACCGGCTGGTGCGAGCTTCCCTTTGAATAGGCTGAGGTTGGATCCACCCTTTTTAGGGTCGCCAGCATTGTACCGAGGCTTCGGATTATGCAAATGACGATTTTTGGCTTCGTAGTGTGCTGTCACGAAGTTTGCCGCCTCCTCAGTAATGAATGCCTCGGCCATCGATGCTTCAATTCGACATTTATTTTTACATTTTTCTCGAAGTGTCTTCTGCATCCTCTCAGTTGCGTAGCACCAACGATTCTGCACGGGCCCCCCCAATCGTGCCTCGGTCGGGAGATGCAAAATCAAATGCTGCATTGGATTAAAGAAGCTCGGTGGAAAGATCTTCTCTAACTTGCAGATCAACTCCGGCGCCAACTCTTCCAGTTCTTCTAGCAAGCCAGGTGATTGTTCTTTCGCACAAAGAACACGGAAGAAATAGCTCAGCTCTGCCAGTACTAGCCATTCATCCTCAGGGATAAAGCCACGCAACATCACCGGCATTACCCGCTCAAGCCATATGTGCCAATCATGACTCTTGAGACCAAATATTTTCAATTTTTCAAGGCTCGCTCCCCTCTTTAGATTCACTGCATACCCATTGGGGAACATCAACTCCTTTTTCACCAACAGGATAATTTCCCTCATAGCTAGCCTTCCAAGATTGAACCATGCCTTTGGCTTCGTCCAGTTCTGCTTTCCTTTCAGTTGTCGCATATTTTGTTGCGGTCTATCACATAGAGCCTCCTGATCAACTCTAGCCTTAGGATTATCCTTTGTTTTCCCCTCTATGCCGAACAATGTACCAAAGAGGGCCTCGCCGACATTCTTTTCAGTGTGCATCACGTCGATGTTGTGTGGTCAAAGGAGGTCTTTGAAGTAAGGCAGATCCCACAAGCATGTCTTGTGAGTCCAGGCGTGTTCGGAATTATACCCCTTGAAATACCCTGGACACTCCGGATCCGGCTCGAGAGAGTTGAACTGATCCAGGGTCTGTTGGCCTGTCAACGCAGGTGGTGCAGAGTTTTTGACAACTCTACCTTTGATGAAGTTCTTCTTGTCTTTTCTGAACTTATGGCGAGGATCCAGGAACTGTCTATGCATGTCGAAGCAAGAAAACTTGCCACCCGCCTGCAGCCGATGAAACTCAAGAGCTGCCTTGCATGTGGGGCACGGGAACCTTCCATGCACACCCCAGCCAACGAATAGCGCATACGCCGGCAAGTCATGCATCGAGTACATGTACCACGCACGCATTAGGAAATTTTTTTTTGTAGCGGCGTCGTATGTCTTGATCCCATTATCCCAAGCTTCTTGCAGTTCATCCTTAAGCGGCTGCATGTACACATTCATATTCTTCCCCGGATAGTTGGGCCCCGGAATTATCAACGTCAGGAAAATGTTCTTTCTTTGCATAATCTGTCCGGGGGGGAGATTGAGTGGAATGACAAATACAGGCCAACAACTGTATTGAGCTGCCATCATACCAAACACATTGAACCCATCCGTGCTTATGGCGATTCGAGGATGACTTGGATCTGCCGCTTTAGCATGATGTATTGCATCGAAGCGCTTCCACGCAAAAGCGTCCGATGTGTGTACCAACATCGGCTCCCCATCTGCATCTAGTTTGGTTCTTTTGCCCAATTTGTGCCATGTCATCTGTCTGGCCGTCTCTTCGACCATGAAAAGACGTTGAAGTCTTGGTATGATTGGCATATACCGAAGAACATTAACTGGGATTTTTGTCTGACTCTTCTCACCCATACCGTTGTCTACCTCAACATACCTGGAAGACTGGCAAACGGGACAATACTTCAAGTCCGCATACTCAAGCCTAAATAAGGCACATCCTTTCTCACAGGCATCTATCTTCTCATAGGGCATCTTAAGTGCACGGAGGATTTTGTCCGACTGGTACAGGTTTGCAGGCATTACATGGCCTTTGGGTAGAAAGCGTCCAAATAGTGTCATCATCGCGTCGTAGCATTCTCTGCCCAAGTTGAATTGAGCCTTCAGAGCCATTACTTGTGCGATGGCATCCAGCTGACAAAGCTCAGTGTGCTCGTGGAGAGGACGTTTTGAAGACTCCAACATATCATTGAAGGCCTTTGCAGATTCCTCCATCTCATCGTCCGAATCCCGAGCATCATCAAAGTCTTCCACCATGTCTTCCATCCCGGTACCATGCTCGTCGGTGCGACGACGGCCCCCCTCAGCTCTGGCACGTTGGGCAGACTCACCATGAAATGTCCAGACCGTATAATCAGGCGTAAAACCCAACTTCTGCAGGTGTTTGATCATTTCAAACTCGGACTTCTTATGAAAGTTGTCGCAGTCGACACAGAGGCACCAGTTTGTTTCATGTCCATTTGCAAATGCGGCTCTCACAAACCCCTTGGTTTTTCTTAGCCATTCATGGGTCATGTCTTTCTGACTAGTGTGACCGGTGTACATCCACGCACGATCACTCATCTTGCCTAGCTACTGGACACACAAGAAATATATACATAATTCAGCAAACCATATTCATCAGTTAATAGAGTTTGTCAGTTTTATTACGTCCATGCAACCTAGACGCTAGTAGGTAAAGATAGGTCCTAATCCCACCCGAGTATGTGTAGATTGGGTTCGTTTTCCCATGCTCTGCTCCAGATCCGACGCAAAATTTCGGCAGCACCTCCCCGCTATTCTCCTGATACACGTCTCGGCAATAAGCAGAGAGGATGTGTACCCGGAGAACAACAGGGAGGCACTGACGAAATTCTGCATCGGATCCGGAGCAGAGCATATGGGAAAACGAACCCAATCTACACATACTCGGGCGGTCCATGGATAACGTTGGACAATTCGAAAGAATCACGGTTATAAATATGCAAATGCATGCATATTTATAGATGTAACCCTTTCGAACGGGAGACGCATAGTGGTCACGCATACTGATGATTGACACCTATAGCTAGCAAGTTTCATCGGCACGAAGACCGGAACAGAGGAAATGAAGGGGGGAGGAGGAGATGTCATTTGTGCTCACCCACAAACGCAGGGGCGGAGCTCGTCGAACGCACGGGGAGGTCGTCGAACACCAGACCCTCGCAGCCCCGAAAGAACTGCACATTTAAATCCACCCGATCAACACAAATATATATGATGTTTTTCTTAACAAAATCGGGAAATATACTTCCTAACTCATAATTCACAAATATATGACCCCGTCGGCCTCTGGAAGGCCGAAGAGCACCTTTTCGGTCAACAGGAGGCCGAAGAGGTGTCGGGGGTCAGGGTTGTCGTGTCTGGGTGGCGTGGTGTCGGGGTGTCGTGGTGTCGGGGTGTCGTGTCGGGGTCGGGGTGTCGGGGGGTGTCGTGTCTGGGTGTCGTGGTGTCGGGGTGTCAGGGGTGTCGGGGTGTCGGGGTCGGGGTGTCGTGTCGGTGTCGGGGTGTCGTGTCTGGGTGTCGTGGTGTCGGGGTGTTAGGGGTGTCGGGGTGTCGGGGTCGGGGTGTCGTGTCGGGGTCGGGGTGCCGTGTCGGTGTCAGGGTGTCGGGTCGGGGTCGGGGTGCTGTGTCGGGGTCGGGATCGAGGTCGGGGTGTCGGGGTCGGGGTGTCGGGTCGTTGTCGGGTTGGGGTCGGGGTCGAGGTGCCGTGTCGGGGTCGGGGTTTTTCCTCTTTTTTTCTTTTCTTCTTCTTCCTCTTCTTCCTCTTCTTTCTTTTCTTCCTTTTCTTCCTTTTTTTTCCTTCTTCTTCTTCTTCTTCCTCCTTTCCTTTTTCCTCTTCTTCTTCTCCTCCTCTCCTCTTTTTTCTTCTTCTTCTTCCTCTTCTTCTTTTTTCTTCTCCTCCTCCTCCTCTTCTTATTCTTCCTTTCCTTTTTTCCTCTTCTTCTTCTCCTCCTCTCCTCTTTTTTTCTTCTTCTTCTTCTTCTTTTTTCTTCTCCTCCTCCTCTTCTTCTGTTTCTTCTTATTATTATTTTTTGTTCTTTTTCTTTTTTATTTTTCCTTTTTTTTCTTCTTCTTTTCTTCTTTTTTTTCTTTTAGGTTTTTTCTTTTCTTCTTTTCTATCTAAGTTTTTTCTACCTAATAAAATCTAACTAATATGAACTAATAACTAACTAATATAAACTAACTAAATGAACTAATAAAAACAGAAAAAAAGGAAAAAAACAAAAAAGGGGGGGAATGGTGGAGCTCACCGGAGGGTGGTCGAGGCGGCGGCGCTGGGGAGGAGGGGGGCGGCGGCGGTCGGCGGGGAGGAGGGTGGCGGCGGCGGTCGGCGGGGAGGAGGGGGTCGGCGGGGGTCGGCGGGGAGGAGGGGGTCGGCGGGGAGGAGGCGGCGGCGGCGCTGTGGAGGAGGGAAGGGGGCGGCGGCACTGTGGAGGAGGGGAGGGGGCGGCGGCGGTGCTGTGGAGGAGGGGAGTGGGCGGCGGCGGGGAGGAGGGGGGCGGCGGGGGTCGGCGGGGAAGAGGGGGTAGGCGGGGAGGGGGCGGCGGCGGCGCGCAGAGACAGAGAGAGAGAGAGATGTGAGAGAGAGAGAGGGGGTTTGGGCGCGGGGGGCGAAAATTAAGCCCCCCTTTTTGCCGTCTGCTGGCAGACGGCAAAGAATTCTTTGCCGTCTGCCAGCAGACGGCAAAGACGGTGACCGTTAACCCGTCCCCGCCGTTACACTGTGGGGCCCCCCTCACCTCTTTGCCGTCTGCTGGCAGACGGCAAAGAGTTCTTTGCCGTCTGCCAGCAGATGGCAAAGAAGTGGCCCGTGTGACCTAGCCAACGTAGTACCCCGTGGGCCCCACTTTGGTCTTTGCCGTCTGCTCGCAGACGGCAAAGAACTCTTTGCCGTCTGCCAGCAGACGGCAAAGAAGTGCAGATGGCAAAGAGCCTCTTTGCCATCAGCATGTTCTTTGTCGTCTGCTTTGTAAAAGCAGACGGCAAATATCCTCTTTGCCATCTGCCAGCAGACGGCAAAGAGCTGGCAGATGGCAGATAGTGCAGATGACCCGTACTATTTGCGGAATTCCGATGGAAAATCTCAACCTCGAGATAGCCCGAAGTGTCCTCGAAATCCCGCGCACAAGACGTTCGAGAAAGGTAAAACAAATGCCGCAAGGCCGCCAGGCGTACCGACAATCCCGATAGGAGCCGCGTATCTCATTCTCAGGGCACGACCGGATGGACAAGACGTCGGGTTGGCTGAGACCCCGGGTGACCAGGGGGCACCGTACATCGCTCGGTTTGGACCAACACTCATGAGGAGCACTGGCCAGGGGGTTGATTAATTATCCACGGGGTGATCATGACCTATGCAAATTTTAGTTCTTATTAATTATCCACGGGGTGATCATGACTTATTAGTTCTTATTAGTACCAATGTTGGGCCTTGCCAGACAAGTTTTATCCTAAAACGAAAATCAAGGGGGTCCCCATAACAACCCCCAGCATGTTAGGAGCGCTCAATATGGAACATAACACTGGTACACAAGTAGCTAGGGCGGCAAAAGTGGAACAATTCACCGAGAAAAAGGCCAAGCCTTCCACCTTTTACCAAGTATATATGTGCATTAAATTAAATAGCAATAATATTGTGATAGGTCAAAATTATCCATGTTGCGCATGGAACAACTTGCACCTGCAACTAGCAACGCTATAAGAAGGGCTGAGCAAGCGGTAACATAGCCAAACTATGGTTTGCTGGGATGTGGATGGTTAGAGGCTTTTCATGGCAATTTGGGAGGCTTGGCAAACAAGTGGTAGGTAGCGAGACATAGCGATAGAAACGAGAAAACTAGCATGGCAATGATAGTAGAGGTATCCAGGGAAATGATCATCTTGCTTGAGATCCCGCTTGGAAGAAGAACGAATCCATGAAGACGACGAGCCAACATAGTCGAATGAATCCTCACACTCCGAACGCTTTCGGAACTCTATCGAGAAGAAGCATTCCGGAAATAACAATCAACACATGATCAACACCACAACATATGCATGACATGATGCGCAAACAAACATGATGCATGTCCGGTTTAATTATGCAAGGCCTGGCAATCACAACAATCAAATACTACACATTAAGTGAAGCTCAATATGCAACGATTTGCATATTGACGAAACTCCACATTCGAATTATTTAGTTCACTCTCGTTAGGTACACGACAATATTAAATGTTATTAAACATGGAAAGAGGTGAAGTAGAATGAAACTACACTATCTAGGCATCTTAAATGAGGTCGGAAACAACTTATAGTATTTCCGAAGCGACCTCATATGCAAATTATGAATTTGGTCCAGATCTGAACTAACCATGTTCTATATTTATTAAACAGCAAAATAAAGTGCACCACATGATTCTACATGTCATTCTAGTCGATTTACATATATAGAACATTTGAAACGGAGCTACGGTCTAAAAGATATGACCAACACAAGATGAATGTGCCATGAATGCACAAAGCATGCAAACGACCCGCACAAACATGTTAAATCATGGATGCAGCAAGATAATATGAAACTACATGCAATTCCAAGCAAGTTTCATATGCAACATGTCCAAAACGGAGCTACGGTTCAACAATAACAAGCAACGCAAGTTTTATTTAAAATCTGCCCAAAACAACAACATAGCATATTGCAACCCACAATTCAACAAGCTACATCCATATAAAATGCACAACAAGGACATGGTGACGTAGTCTATATGATGCATAACAATTCATCTCATTGCAGCAAATTGAATGGAAGCATGGATCAATAGGAAATGAGCTCACAAGACGACTATAAAATTTAGTAGATAAGGACTTAGTGGAAATAACAGTTTTTAGACAGAGCAGTTTTTATCACCAAGGCATATTGGCAGCAATAAAACTACATGCTACAAAGCATATATTGGCATGAAACTTAACAGCATGGTAGAGGACATGATGCACTACGATTCATTCCATTGTGGCAACATCAAATTATACACAGAATCATGGCTAGCATCAACACAACATAGCATTATGCAGAAAACAGATTCTCAGACTTGGTGAAAATTAGACTAGACATGAGCAACATTTTTTTGACAGATTGGCATATTGGACAACAGAAATAACTATGATGCGAATCCTATACATGGCAAGAAATGGCACAACCTGGTAGGCAATAACATACTCAACAAAAGAGTCCATTGGAGCAACAACAAAAGACTCCTAGATCAATAGCAAATCACATGCCAACATGGCAACAAAATAACAGTTTCAGACTAAGAATTATTTAGACTGCTCAAAACAGCAATATTTGAAGGCATGTTGGCAACAAGAAAAGAACAACTAAACATGGATTTCTCTAGGAACCAAAAATACCAGGGCCTAGCACACATGTCCAAGGGCATTTCTCATGTTCAACAAAAATTGATATGATGCATGGAATAATTCACACAAAAAAACAGAAGGGCATCATAGAAAAAATGACATGCACACAAATTTTGCTCAAAATACAAAACTAAATGGAAAGATAAATTCTATGGATTTTTTTACCCCAAAATCATATATAATATGTGGGTTTTTACTATAAAACAAATGACACAACATCTATACGAGATTAGGACATAAACCGTTTTAGCAAGTCATTTATGCAAATGAAATGCAAATATCACATCAAACATTTTTCTCATGCATGAAAGCGGGATTTTAATAATCTACACAAAATTCTACACAATTTTCATATATAAAATATCTTCATCCGATGTACGGTTATTTGATTGTGTGTAATGCAAATAATGACATTTTTTGTAATAAAAAAATGTACTGGTTGATGGATAAATTCGCAGATCCTAAAAAAAATCTACAAGTGCTAAATCTGGAGCTACAAGGGTTAGCATGGGACTGAGCGCAGGATAGCTATACGGTGCTCGGGCGAGGTTTATAGGGGCGCTCACCCTGGGCCTCATGGGCCGGTCGGTGGAGACGCCAGCTGGGCTTCGCTCCAGTGTGGGGCCGGACTGGCTTGGTGATGGGCCTTGCGCAGCCGCACCTGGCGCTGGGCCGAGCGTTGGCGAGCTGGGTCGGTTGGCGGCCCACCTGGCGCTGGTCAAGGGGAGCGCGGTCGTCCTCCTCGATCACGATCTGGGCGAGGCAGGGGAGGACCACGTTGGCAGTGCAGCTCGCCATGGCTAGCGGCGAGGGGGTGCCGGGACAGATAGTGGCGGCCGGATCCATGACTGGGCCGCCCGGATCTGTCCATTCCCGGCGGTGAGGCGGCTTGGGGCGACGCGAGCGTGGAGATCCGGGGAGGCAAAGATGCTCCTGCGAGGTTGCAGAGAGAGGGATTAGAGGGTGAAGAGAGGACCAGGAGGAAGGAGGAGAAGGCACAGGTCCGACCTGGTAGTCGGCGGCCGCTACGGCGAGGTCGCCGGCCAGGGTGGCGCGCGGGCTCGGGGCTCCGACGAGCGGAGGAAGGCCGGCGCGAGAGCAGCTCCCTGGTCGGGCGGAGCCAGGGACGGGCGCGGGGGCGGCAGCACGCGTGGGCTCGTCCAGGCCGCGATTGTTTCGGGCGGGCTTGGCCCGGGCTCGGGCGGGTCTGTCGCGGTGGGAGGAGGTGGAGGGAGACATGGCGACTGGCTATTGGCTGGAAACGGCGGCGCGGCGGCTCAGGTGGCGGCGGGGCTAGTGTTTGGCTAACAAGTGGCGGCGGTGGGTTTGCCGGCGCGGAAAACGACGTGGGTGGTGGCTGGCTGCACGGAATTTGAGGTGGGAGGAGGCTAGGGTCCAAATTTGGATGTGGGAGTGTCCATATATACCAGTTTTTGGCTAGGGTTTGAGGATTTGGGGCGTTTCGGAGCCCTTCGATCGCGATCCGACGGTCCGATCGGAGAGGTGGGTTAGGTTTAGCTTAGGTGGGCTGGTGGGACTGGTTGGGCTGTGTAGTTGGGCTGTGTAGGTGGCCCGATGACACGTTTTTTAGAAACCAAAACGTCCGATAAAAAAACGACTGTGATGTCGCTACAGCTGTTCGTTCAGGTATCAAACGGCCTTCGAATGCGACAAAATTAGGCAGGCGGTCTGCCTATAACAACACAAGACCGCACAACAACTTTTGACCCAATCTGAGAATATTGTATACCCACTTTTGAAAACAATATTTTAAATGATGCTGCGGGCGCATGCGTGTGTGCTTGGTGTCAAAACGGTCGACGACGAGAACGGGAAGAACCGGCAACTACGAACGGATGCATGTTTTAAAAAAACGATTGACGATGCTATGCAGATGATGCGAATGATGCTATGAAGAATGCGACAAACAAAAGAATCGCATGATGACACCGGAATAAATCAGGAATCTTCTGGAGCGTCGATCTCGGGCCGTTACATTAAGTCCCGAGGACTAGGTGTATAGGTGTGTCCGGCAGTTAAGCACTGACAACTTTTTCCGAAGCGTCACACTCATGATATCATGTGCGTTGGTTACCGCTTACTCGAATCACGGTTCGAGGCGACTCTTTGATTGGCATGTCATATCGAAACAGAGATCATGGACCATGTTTTAGGGGATATCATCAATCGATTGTTTACCCCCACACGTTTACAATGACACGATTAGCCAAAATGTGGCGATTTTCATGGTGCGATCAAGGGGACACTTCGCCTTTTACCAGCCTATAAAGAACCGGGGCTAGCTAATCCTTTTCCCCCACACTCTCCTCCTACTCCAACACCAAAATCTCCACAGCTCTATAACCCTTAATCCTTCCACCAAGCTCAAAGCTTTTTGCCCCAATGGACGAGACAAATAACAAAGGAAAATGGGTTCCCTCGAAGGTCAACAACGCCACTATCACCGAGCTCCGGGCAGCGGGCTATATCCCCAATGACATGGCATGCAGGGCTCCGGAGCCCAACCAGTGCATCCCTACTCCCCACGCTGGGGAGCGGGTAATCTTCATCTCCCACCTCATCAGAGGTCTGGGATTCCCCTTGCACCCCTTCGTGCGGGGGATTCTTTTCTTCTACGGGCTAGATTTCTACAATCTTGCCCGAACTCTATCCTCCTCCTCACCTCCTTTGTCATGGTGTGTGAGGCATTTCTAAGGGTGCCACCGCACTTCGACTTTTGGCTAAAGACCTTTTTTTTCAAGCCGAAGAGTGGTGATGGCGATTTCGTCGAGTGTGGTGGCGCCATGATCAGCAAGCTCCAAATCCGGAGTGGCTGGAAGGGAGCTTCGTCGAGACAGTGAAGATGTGGCGGGGAGATTTGTTCTACATCATCGAGCCTCGCGGCGAGGACCAGGCCGCGTTTCCACCCTTCATGGGTCTGCCTTCGAAGAAGCTGAACTCTTGGCAGCCGAAGAACCTGGAATGGGACAACCCAGAGGAGGTCACCGTTCTTCAGGGGAAAATCCACACCTTCAAGAAGAGCGTCAAACTGGTAGATGTGATTAATGTGATGTTGCATCGTGACATCCTACCACTCCAACTTCGGGCTAGCCCGATGTGGCTCTACAAGACCGAGGACCCCCGAACAATCTAGCACTTCTTCTACACCGACATGGACGACATGTGGACGTCCCTCTTCAAGCCGAACTTGAACGAGTTCCCCAAAGACGTACCGAACCACGACTACTCGGAGTCACATACTCCGAAGGAGGTAACTATCCGCGCTCCAGATCCCATCAATTTAGTGTTTTATTTTATACCTTGAATATTTCTCTTTGTATGCAGAAATAGGCGACCGAGGCGGCAAATATCAGTTGCCCGACACCCCTGCCCGAGGGCAGTATTTGTCCCGAGCTCCAGGCACTCCTGGCCGAGGCACCTTCAAAGGTCCCGGCCAAGGCCAAAGATGGGGAGGAAGATGAAGAAGACGGGGAGTCTTGGGATTGAAGACCCCTCGGATTCCAAATCCGAGGATGTCAAGGCCGTATCCTTGGAAGGAGGGGACGAGGAGGAGGTGGAGCAGAGCGAAGACACCTCGTCTCTGCCAAGGAAGAGGGCGGTGTCTGAAGACGTCGTGGGGGTCGAGACTCGTGCTGTTTAGAAACGCCTTGTAAAGGCTCCCAATGTCACACCTTGTAAGGCCCCTGCCAGGGCCCACATTGCCCTCTCCTCTTTGGAGAGCGGGTAATCCAAGGCTCGAAAGAACAAGCCACCGCCGAGAAGGTACGCCATTTGCTTTCATCCCATTTTTATATTGCGGCTCCTCTTTCCTCGTGTGTTCTGATCAATCTATTTGCCTTTCACAGGACCCAAGGGGGGGTCCCTAGTGATAGGGGATCGATCGAGCTTCCTTCGGGTAGCTTGTCCGAGGTGAACCATCCCTCCCCTCCTGCCCGGGGCGGGCCGGGGGAGGTGACTTCGCCAGCTCGAGCCGTGTTGGCCCCGGGGGACAGCGCCGGTGTGCCCATGGCCAAGGTGGAGTCCTCGACCGCTGAGGAAATGTTGGAAAAGGCTCCTTCCTCTATGGAAGGAGTGAAGCCGGGGCATCCAGCTTCTTCCGTGCCTGCGTCAACCGAGCCACTTTGGCCGTCTACCGAAGTGGTAGAATCTCCGTTAGGGAAGAGACACAAGGTGATCCATCCATCCCCGCCTGTCGGAGGGCAGGTGCCCAAGGGATGGACAGAGAATATGGAGGCAGTCGTGACAGGCTCTTCCATCTGTGCCGAGAACCGCATTCTTATGGGTGCGGCACTGCAAAACTACCGGTCCACAGAGGCTGGTATGAGGGAGGTCTTCCAAGGCCTCTTTCAATGTTTCGAGGTAAACTTCATTTATGTCTTCCTTGTTAATGCAGTAAATGCATAGAGCCGCCGAGAGCTAGATGTAACCAGTGAATCTTAGCAGGAAGAATAAAAAATAACTGGTCTAAGGACCGTAAGTGTCTAACCACAGTAGCCCCCGAACCCTGAGTGAGATTCTAAGATCTTACTGGGGGTCACCAAAATGTATAAAAAGCAATAGCAGTAGCCCCCGAGACCTTGACTGGATAGAAATATCCGAGCCGGGGATCGATATCGTTGGAAGAGTTTTTAATATCTGCATTTTGTTTGCTTGTAGGAATCGGCCTCGGTTTTAGTGTCTAACTCAAAGGAGTTGGAGGAGATGAACCACTAGCTCGATATGTCCGAAAAGGACATGGAGCTGATGAGGAGGCAGATGGAGTAAGCTCAAGTTAAATCCTAAAAGACGATTGGTATTTATGTACCTGTATCTAAAGGAATGCTATGGCGCTAGGATCTAAATTATATTTTTAATGTACTTGCAAATTCCGCCACGATGCTTGAAAAGCTCCTGTCTGAGCTACAAATAGCTCAGCAGGAGGCCGAGCAGCACAGGTCTGCGACAGAGCAGGCCAAGAAGGAGCCGACTACGGTGAAGGATGTCGGCGAGAAGCACACGGACCTGGTCCTGGAGGTGGAGGTGGACCTAAAGGGGATTTACGCCGAGCGTGACACCCTTGAAAAGGAGAATAAGAAGCTTGCCGTCAAGCTCGCCAAGGCGAGCTCGGACTGCAAACAGGCCAAGACCTAGGCCCGGGAAGACCGTGAAGTGCTCAATCAAGTGAGCAGGATAGTCGTCGGTAAGACGTACTTACTTTGCTGCATTTTTGGCGATAGCCGGTTTCCCATCTTAGGCAAATATGGCATTCCTCACAGGCCTTCAAGAATCTGCCAAAGAGCAACACAGACGCCTGTGCTCACTATGCCGCCATCCCTGATGAACCAGCCGAGAAGATCTTCTGGTGTCAGTTCCAGGCGCCCGAGCACCCACATCAACTAAATAATCAAATGAAACAGCCGGAGGAGCTATTTCGCGCGACGCGACTGGTAGTGGAAGACATATGTGTCAACCTCTAGCCGGCCAGGCCGATACCAAGCAGCTTCTTTGACCTGTTGAATAGGCTGCGCGAAGCCGTCCCCCAGGTGGATTGCTGGAAGAGGTCAGCCTGTCTGGAAGGCGCCCAGCGGGCGTACGTCTCAGTGATGGCGCACTTCCCGACGATCCATCCACTAGTTATCACGTTCGGGCCCCCGGAAGGAAAGAATCGGAAGCCCGAGCAGTTCCTGGCCAAGGTCCTTGAGGGTTCCCAGAAGACCGAGATGCAATGCTCTAATTATGAGCTACGCTTCTGAAAGGTCCCTCGATATATCCTAGGAGTGTTTTTGTAAATACAATGAAAAAATATGCTTTAATCAGTTCATTTCTATCCAATATGTTTATATGCTTCTCCTGTGTGACCGTTTTTATATCGAAAAGTTTCTAGTCAACGGCTTCTACCCCCTTGTAGATGCTATGCGGGGTGTTCTCTAACACACGTGAATCCTTAGCCGACGCCTTGGGACCGGTAGGCGATTGCGTGTTTAGATGAATGAGGCAATCAGACCATAGTGGCTTTATCACTTTCACTTAGTCGTAGGAGCTCTAGTTGGTGGAGTAGTTTAACTATCCACCGGTGTGCTGATGATCGAACCAGCGGAGGTACACCTATCTCAACACCTCGTTTCTTGTAATAAGAACCCTTCATTTAGCACAGCTTAACCACTAACGGTCGGTAGTTTGATACTGTCGTTAGATCGCTTGACCCGTTTACTCTTATCATGACAGTCGATTTTCAGCTTTCTCCACTGAGGCGCTTAACCATCCAGATTGGAAGCGCAATCGCAATGGTTCTCCCTTTACACCCCTAGCCGAATAGAGAGGATCGTCGGAGGAAAACATGGGACCCAGTCAACCCAATCATTGACCAAAATCATGATTCGAAACAGATGCATATAATGCAATATCCAAGACGCCGATCAGACATCGGACCTAATCATGGGCACATCTATAAATCCGAGCCCCCGGTTGAAAGACGGACTCTACTGCATGTGGGGGTATGCCACCTCAGGGCAATTATGAAAAACAACACATAATCACATGCAAGGACCGAAAAGAGGTTTGTTTTATTATACATAGGGCTTAGCCATTCATGCAGAGATATAATAGGACACAAAGAGTATGTTTGGGAGAGATAAGAGAGGAGAAAATGCAGGGTTTTCGAGTGGGCGATGTGGTCGTTTGCTCCCCTGCCGCACGTCTGCGCCTCCGCGCTGTTGAACGGCTCGTCCTTGTCTAAGCCAAGGCTGATGTATATGCCTGACTCCCGGCGATGCTTCAAGAATTTGAGAGGTGGGGCCTCCAATGAGGCTAGAGTCGTGATTTGGTACTTTGACTCTTCCGAGATGTTCCTTTTGGTGGGCCTTTACTGTGCCGAAGAGATCAATAGGCTTCTTCTGTGCTCGGATGATCCAAGATAACACACCCTTTTTGATAAAAAAATCTCCCCAATTCCCCAAGGAATTTTAAGCGTGAAGTTGTGTACTGGAGGTACATAGTCTGCTATCAGATGGTAGGGGTAGGGGAGCATGTATCCCTATTTAGGGTTGACACGGGATCGTCCAGGGGCCAAGGTGATAGTGCGGGCATGCTTTGAAGTGTCTGTAAGATCACGTCGAGCTTCTTACCTTGCCGCTTCTTTGGCCGCCTAGGAGTCAGTTGTGGAAACCGCTGTTTGCTCCTCTGTATGGAGGGAGCGTTCTGTGTTGCCATTAATGGTTATTACCCCATTGGGCCCCGTCATCTTGAGCTTAAGGTAAGCGTAGTGTGGCACGGCATTAAAGTGGGCGTATGTAGTATGACCAAGCAAATTGTAGATAGCCTTTGCGAAAGGGAACTATATCAAAGATTAGGTCCTCGCAGCAGAACTATATCAAAGATTAGGTCCTCGCAGCAGAAGTTGTTGCAGGAGCCGAAAACAACTTGTAGCATAATAGTGCCCGTGCATTGGGCCTCCACACAGGGTATTACTCCCTTGAACATGGTTTTGCTAGGTTTGATTCGGGACGAATCAGTTCCCATTTTTCTCATCGTGTCCGAATATATTAGGTCTGATTGCTTCCGTCGTCCATAAGGACGCAGGTGAGGTGAAACCCATCGACAATAGGATCCAGAACCAAGGCGGCTGACTGATACCTCTCCAACGTATCTATAATTTTTGATTGTTCCATGCTATTATATTATCTGTTTTGGATGTTTTATATGCATTACTATGCTATTTTATATTATTTTTGGGACTAACCTATTAACCTAGTGCCCAGTGCCAGTTTCTGTTTTTTCCTTGTTTTTGAGTATTGGAGATAAGGAATATCAAACGGAGTCCAAACGGTATAAAATCTTCGCGATGATTTTTCTTGGACCAGAAGAAACCTACCAGACTTGGAGAGGGGGGCAGGAGACCTACCGGGAGACGACAAGCCTGCAGCGCGCGCCCTAGGGGGCCGCCCCCCTGGCTTGTGCCCCCCCTGCAGGCCTCCTAACCCTAATCTTCCTCCTATAAATTCCCAAATATTCCCCCAATACCGAAAAGAGCCACGATAATACTTTTTCGCCGCCGGAAGCCTCTGTTCCCGTGAGATCCCATCTTGGGGCCTTTCCCGGTAATCTGCCAGAGGGGGATTCGATCACGGAGGGCATCTACATCAACTCCATTCCCCTCCGATGATGCGTGAGTAGTTCACCTCAGACCTTCGGGTCCATATCTAGTAGCTAGATGGCTTCTTCTCTCTCTATGTTCTTCAATACCATGTTCTTCATGATCTTCATGGAGATCTATCCGATGTAATACTCTTTTGCGGTGTGTTTGTCGAGATCCGATGAATTGTGGGTTTATGATCAGATTATCTATGAATATTATTTGAATCTTCTCTGAATTCTTATATGCATGATTTCATATCTTTGCAAGTCTCTTCGAGTTATTGGTTTGGTTTGGCCAACTAGATTGGTAATTCTTGCAATGGGAGAAGTGCTTAGTTTTGGGTTAAATCTTGCGGTGTCCTCACCCAGTGACAAAGTAGGGGTAGCGAGGCACATATTTGTATTGTGGCCATCAAGGATAAAAAGATTGGGTTTTCATCATATTGCTTGAGTTTATCCCTCTACATCATGTCATCTTACTTAAAGCGTTACTCTGTTCTTCATGAACTTAATACTCTAGATGCAGGCAGGAGTCGGTCGATGTGTGGGGTAATAGTTGTAGATGCAGAATCGTTTCGGTCTACTTGATACGGACGTGATGCCTATATGCATAATCATGGCCTTGGATATCGTCATAACTATGCGCTTTTCTATCAATTGATCGACAGTAATTTGTTCACCCACCGTGTTATTTTCCTTCAAGAGAGAAGCCTCTAGTGAAACCTATGGCCCCGGGTCTATTTTCCATATTATATTTTCAGATCTATAAACCCAAAATACCAAAAATACTTTGCTGCAATCTATTTACTTTTATTTTAGTTTTACTTTTAGCAATCTTTTATATCTATCTCTATCAGATCTCATCCTTGCAAGTAACCGTGAAGGGATTGACAACCCCTTTATAGCGTTAGGTGCAAGTGTTTGATTGTTTGTGCAGGTGCAAAGATTGGGGCCTTGCTTGTACCTCCTACTGGATTGATACCTTGGTTCTCAACAACTGAGGGAAATACTTATCTACTTTGCTGCATCACCCTTTCCTCCTCAAGGGAAAACCAACGCAAGCTCAAGAAGTAGCAAGAAGGATTTCTGGCGATGTTGCCGGGGAGGATACATAGCAAGTCAAGACAAGAACTCTCCCGTCAACTTGCCAATTTCTGGCGCCGTTGCCGGGGAGATCTACATCAAGCCTACCAAGTACCCATCACAAACTCATCTCTTGCATTTACATTATTAGCCATTTGCCTCTCGTTTTCCTCTCCCCTTCTTCCGTTCGTCTTTTCGTTTGCTTTCTGTTTGCTTGTGTGCTAGATTGCTTGCTTTGTCACGATGACTCAAGAGAATACCAAGTTGTGTGACTTATCCAATACTAATAATAACGACTTTATTAGTACTCCGATTGCTCCCGCCACTAGTGCGGAATCTTATGAAATTAATGCCGCTTTCCTTAATCTTGTTATGAAAGAACATTTTTCTGGCCTTCCTAGTGAAGATGACGCATCCCATCTAAATACTTTTGTTGATTTGTGTGATATGCAAAATAAGAAAGATGTAGATAATGATATTGTTAAATTGAAGCTATTTCCGTTCTCACTATGAGATCGTGCTAAAACTTGGTTTCATCTTTGCCTAAAAACAGTATTGATTCATGGAATAAGTGTAAAGATGCTTTTATTTCCAAGTACTTTCCGCCTGCTAAGATCATCTCCCTTAGGAACGATATAATGAATTTTAAGCAACTTGATCATGAGCATGTTGCACAATCTTGGGAGAGGATGAAATTAATGATTAGAAATTGCCCCGCACATGGTTTGAGTTTATGGATGATTATACAAAAAATTTAAGCGGGACTGAATTTTGCTTCTAGAAATCTTTTAGATTCCACCGTGGGTGGTACTTTCATGGAAATCACATTAGGGGAAGCTACTAAACTCCTAGATAATATTATGGCAAATTACTCTCAATGGCATACCGAAAGATCTCCTACTAGTAAAAAGGTGCATGCTATTGAAGAAATAAACACTTTGAGTGAAAAGATGGATGAATTAATGAAATTGTTTGCTAGTAAGAGTGCTCCTATTGATCCTAATGATATGCCTTTGTCTTCTTTGATTAGAAATAATAATGAATCTATGGATGTGAATTTTGTTGGTAGGAACAATTTTGGTAATAACGCTAGGTAATTTCAACCCTAGGCCGTTTCCTAGTAATTCCACTAATAATTATGGTAATTCCTACAACAATCCTTATGGAAATTATAATAAGATGCCCTCTGATCTTCAGAATAATATTAAAGAATTTATTAGCTCACAAAAGGTTTTCAATGCTACGATTCAAGAAAAATTGCTCAAGATTGATGATTTGGCTAGGAACGTTGATAGAATTTCGCTTGAGATTGATTCTTTGAAAATTAGATTTACTCCACCTAAGCGTGATATTAATGAGTCTTTAAAAGCTATGAGAACTTCTATTGATGAGTGCAAGGAAAGAACCGCTAGAAGGCGTGCTAAGCGTGAATGGCTTGAAAAAGTGTGTTCTCGTGAAAATAATGATGAAGATCTTAAAGTGATTGATGTGACTCCTATTGAATCTTTGTTTTCTAATACAAATCTTGATAAAGATGGGACTGGAGATAAGTCAACTTTAGTTAAAAGTCGTCCCAATGACTCGAAGTTTATAGATCTTAAGGCTCAAATTGATTAAAGTGGGTTTGAAGAGGTCAAAACTTTAAATAGCAATGAACCCACTCTTTTTGATTTCAAGGACTTTAATTATGATAGTTGTTCTTTGATTAATTGTATTTCCTTGTTGCAATCCATGTTGAATTCTCAGCATGCTTATGATCAAAATAAAGCTTTTACTAAACATATTGTTGATGCTATGATGAAATCTTTTGAAGAAAAACTTGAGTTGGAAGTTTCTATACCTAGAAAGCTTTATGATGAGTGGGAACCTACTATTAAGATTAAAATTAAAGATTATGAGTGCCATGCTTTGTGTGATTTGGGTGCTAGCATTTCCACGATTCCGAAAACTTTATGTGATGTGCTAGGTTTCCATGAACTTGATGATTGCTCTTTAAATTTGCATCTAGCGGATTCCACTATTAAAAAATCAATGGGAAGGATTAATGATGTTCTTATTGTTGCAAATAGGAATTATGTGCCCGTAGATTTCATTGTTCTTGATATAGATTGCAATCCTACATGTCCTATTATACTTGGTAGACCTTTCCTTAGAACGATTGGTGCAATTATTGATATGAAAGAAGGAAACATTAGATTCCAATTTCCGTTAAGGAAAGGCATGGAGCACTTTCCTAGAAAGAAAATTAAATTACCTTATGAATCTATTATGAGAGCTACTTATGGATTGCATACCAAAGATGACAATACCTAGATCTATTGTGTTATGCCTAGCTAGGGGCGTTAAACAATAGCGCTTGTTGGGAGGCAACCCAATTTTTTTTCTGTTTCTGTTTCTGTTTTTGAGTGCTTTACACATTATTACCTCTGTAGTAACTGTGTTTTACTGTTTTAGTTAGTGTTTGAGCCAAGTAAGACCTTTGGGATGGTCTACGGTGATTGTTGATTTGATTCTGCTGAAAAACAGAAACTTTTGCGCTCAGTCCAGGAATTTTATAACTTCACCAGAGAGTCGAATGAGTATAAATTATTTACACAAGATTGATATACAAATTTCCCAGATTTTTCTAATTTTTCAGAATTTTTGGAGTTACATAAGTATTCGAAGTTTACAGATTGCTATAGACTGTTCTGTTTTTGACAGATTCTGTTTTCTTTGTGTTGTTTGCTTATTTTGATGTATCTATGGGTTGTATCAGGGGGTATGAACCATGGAGAAGTTGGAATACAGTAGATATTACACCAATATAAATAAAGAATGAGTTCACAACAGTACCTAAAGTGGTAATTTATTTTTCTTATACTAACGGATCTCACGAGTTTTCTGTTGAGTTTTGTGTTGTGAAGTTTTCAAGTTTTGGGTAAAGATTTGATGGACTATGGAATAAGGAGTGGCAAGAGCCTAAGCTTGGGGATGCCCAAGGCACCCCAAGCCATATTCAAGGATACCAAAGACCCTAAGCTTGGGGATGCCCTGGAAGGCATCCCCTCTTTCGTCTTCAATCCATCGGTAAATTTACTTGAGGCTATATTTTTATTCACCACATGATATGTGTTTTGCTTGGAGCGTCTTGTATGATATGAGTCTTTGCTTTTTAGTTTGCCACAATCATCCTTTCTGGACACATCTGTTGAGAGGGACACACATAAATCGTGAATTTATTAGAATACTCTATGTGCTTCACTTATATCTTTTGAGCTAGGCAATTTTGCTCTAGTGCTTCACTTATATCTTTTTAGAGCAAGGCGGTGTTTTTATTTTATAGAAATAATTGAAATCTCGTACCTCACTTCTATTATTTTGAGAGTCTTTAAACAGCATGGTAATTGGTTTAGGTTGTGAATTTAGTCCTAATATAATGGGCATCCAAGAGGGATATAATAAAAACTTTCATATAAAGTGCATTGAATACTATGAGAATTTTGATTCCTTGCATATAGTTTTGAGATATAAAGACGGTGATATTAGAGTCATGCTAGTGAGTAATTGTGGATTGGTAGAAATATTTGTGTTAAAAGTTTTTGATTCCCGTAGCATGCACGTATGGTGAACCGTTATGTAACGAAGTCGGAGCATGATTTGTTTATTGATTGTCATCCCTTGTGTGAGGGTCGGGAGCGCGCGATGGTTAACTCCTACCAACCTCTCCCCTAGGAGCATGCATCTAATACTTTGCTTCGATAACTAATAGACTTTTGCAATAAGTATGTGAGTTCTTTATGACTAATGTGAGTCCAAGGATTATACGCACTCTCACCTTTCCACCTTTGCTAGCCTCTCTATTACCGCGCAACTTTCGTCGGTGCATTAAACCCACCATATACCCTTCCTCAAAACAGCCACCATACCTACCTATTATGGCATTTCCATAGCCATTCCGAGATATATTGCCATGCAACTTCCACCGTTCCGTTCTTGAGTTGTCAGTAAATAAAAGTGTGATGATCATCATTATTAGAGCATTGTCCCATGAAAGAAAAGGATGATGGAAGATATGATTCCCTCACAAGTTGGGATGAGTCTCCGAACTTAAAAAATAATAAAAGAGGCCAATGAAGCCCAAATAAAAAAAAGAGGCCAAAGATGCCCACCAAAAAAAAGAGAGAGAAAAGAGAGAAGGGACAATGCTACTATGTTTTTTCCACACTTGTGCTTCAAAATAGCACCATGATTTTCATGATAGAGAGTCTCCTATTTTGTCACTTTCATATACTAGTGGGAATTTTTCATTATAATGCACACCCACTTAGTTTCTTTTTGAGCTTTCATACACTTATAGCTCTAGTGCATCCGTCGCATGGCAATCCCTACTCACTCACATTGATATCTATTGATGGGCATCTCCATTGCCCGTTGATACACCTAGTTGATGTGAGACTATCTTCTCCTTTTTCCTCACAACCTCCACCATATTCTATTACACCTATAGTGCTATATCCATGGCTCACGCTCATGTATTGCGTGAAAGTTGAAAAGGTTTGAGAACATAAAAGGTGTGAAACAATTGCTTGACTTGTCATCGGGGTTGTGCATGATTTAAATACTTTGTGTGGGGAAGATGGAGCATAGCCAGACCATATGATTTTGTAGGGATAACTTTCTTTGGCCATGTTATTTTGAAAGGACACAATTGCCTTGTTAGTATGCTTGAAGTGTTATTGTTTTTATGTCAATATTAAGCTTTTGTCTTGAATCTTATGGATCTGAACATTCATGCCACAATAAAGAAAATTACATGGATAAATATGTTAGGTAGCATTCCACATCAAAAACTCTGTTTTTATCATTTACCTACTCGAGGACGAGCAGGAATTAAGCTTGGGGTTGCTTGATACGTCTCCAACGTATCTATAATTTTTGATTGTTCCATGCTATTATATTATCTGTTTTGGATGTTTTCTATGCATTAATATGCTATTTTATATTAT
Organism: Elymus sibiricus; assembly: GCA_039707655.1. NCBI lineage: Eukaryota > Viridiplantae > Streptophyta > Magnoliopsida > Poales > Poaceae > Elymus > Elymus sibiricus. Next base: position 270,146,231 of record CM077669.1, read on the forward strand.
TTTTGGGACTAACCTATTAACCTAGTGCCCAGTGCCAGTTTCTGTTTTTTCCTTGTTTTTGAGTATTGCAGATAAGGAATATCAAACGGAGTCCAAACGGAATAAAATCTTCGCGATGATTTTTCTTGGACCAGAAGAAACCTACCAAACTTGGAGAGGGGGGCAGGAGACCTGCCGGGAGACGACAAGCCTACAGGGCGCGCCCCCTGGCTTGTGGCCCCCTGCAGGCCTCCTAACCCTAATCTTCCTCCTATAAATTCCCAAATATTCCCCCAATACCAAAAAGAGCCACGATAATACTTTTCCACCACCGGAAGCCTCTGTTCCCGTGAGATCCCATCTTGGGGCCTTTTCCGGTAATCTGCCGGAGGGGGATTCGATCACGGAGGGCATCTAAATCAACTCCATTGCCCCTCCGTTGATGCGTGAGTAGTTCACCTCAGACCTTCGGGGTCCATAGCTAGTAGCTAGATGGCTTCTTCTCTCTCTATGTTCTTCAATACCATGTTCTTCATGATCTTCATGGAGATCTATCCGATGTAATACTCTTTTGCGGTGTGTTTGTTGAGATCCGATGAATTGTGGGTTTATGATCAGATTATCTATGAATATTATTTGAATCTTCTCTGAATTCTTATATGCATGATTTCATATCTTAGCAAGTCTCTTCGAGTTACTGGTTTGGTTTGGCCAACTAGATTGGTAATTCTTGCAATGGGAGAAGTGCTTAGTTTTGGGTTCAATCTTGCGGTGTCCTCACCCAGTGACAAAGTAGGGGTAGCGAGGCACGTATTTGTATTGTTGCCATCAAGGATAAAAAGATGGTGTTTTCATCATATTGCTTGAGTTTATCCCTCTACATCATGTCATCTTACTTAATGTGTTACTCTGTTCTTCATGAACTTAATACTCTAGATGCAGGCAGGAGTCGGTCGATGTGTGGAGTAATAGTAGTAGATGCAGAATCGTTTCAGTCTACTTGATACTGACGTGATGCCTATATGCATAATCATTGCCTTGGATATCGTCATAACTATGCGCTTTTCTATCAATTGCTCGACAGTAATTTGTTCACCCACCGTATTATTTTCCTTCAAGAGAGAAGCCTCTAGTGAAACCTATGGCCCCTGGGTCTATTTTCCATATTATATTTTCAGATCTATAAACCAAAAATACCAAAAATACTTTGCTGCAATCTATTTACTTTTATTTTAGTTTTACTTTTAGCAATCTTTTATATCTATCTCTATCAGATCTCATCCTTGCAAGTAACCGTGAATGGATTGACAACCCCTTTATAGCGTTGGGTGCAAGTGTTTGATTGTTTGTGCAGGTGCAAAGATTGGGGCCTTGCTTGTACCTCCTACTGGATTGATACCTTGGTTCTCAACAACCGAGGGAAATACTTATCTACTTTGCTGCATCACCCTTTCCTCTTCAAGGGAAAACCAACGCAAGCTCAAGAAGTAGCACTGACCCGCCATGACCGATACTGGTCGGATGGTCTTATTGAAAGTGATCGGGTAGTCCATTCAAGGGTTGCGCCTCGGGGCTACAGGCCCTAAGGCGTAAATGCCCCAAAGTGCCCATTTCCGCTCCTTCTTAGGAATGTGCATGACATAGATCTTCACATCTTTTACTTTGGAGGGAATGTTTTTTGGCCGCCAAATTTGGACGACAAGGTTCTTCCTCGTCGTCGTTGCTCCAGAACTAGCCCTTGCTTGACTCCTCGGCTACCGCCTTTCTGGCCTGCTTGAAAACCCAACAGTTTTGATTGGTGTGGTTGGCATGTGTCTCTAAGATGCCATGGATCTGGCAGGGCTTGTCTAATATTTTATCCATAGTGCTTGGGCCATGCTTATTCCCTTTAAAGGGTCTACTTTTAGGTCCACCCCATGAGATATTGAACCCTACATTGACTGTTGGGTCCTCGGTGTGCCGTTGTTCTTGTTTTGGCGCTTGTGTTTATTGCGCCTGGGCTTGCCGTTCTTGTCTCGGATTTTCAAGGTGCCAGGCTCGCTCCTATGAGAGCTACGAGCCAGCTAGCTGTCCTCGCCCAAGGAAAAGCAGGTCATCAATGAAGTGAGGGCCGCCATGGTCCTCGGCTTATCCTGCCCGAGCTATCAAGGTAATCATTCGTCCCGGATGCTATGTGTTAAATATCGTGATGGCCTCGGCGTCCGGGCAGTCAACTATTTGGTTCTTCTTGGTTAAGATCCGGTTCTAGAATTTCTGAGCTGACTCGCCCTCGTTTTGAACAATGTGGCTGAGGTCATCAGCATTCGGGAGCCGAACATAGTGTTCCAGATGTTTCCCAGCATTGAGATCCGGCGGTTTCCAACCCGGCCAAGAAGGCTGTGAGCCTCATTGGTAAGTTCATATCCGGGTCAAGACATGAAGGTTCGTCGCAAATACTGGAGGCCCATGCAAGATCCGACCCATATTGTTGGCTCAAGGATCAGGAGAACGGGCCAGCTCAAGGAGGACTTGAGAGATATTCTTCCTAAAATGGGAGATACGTTTATTAAGAGTGAGTCAAACACGGGTTGAGAGTACGACCCAGATTCATCTGTAACCCAGATATTCGACTGCCGGAATCGGGGCTTCGGGGACCCAAAGAGGTTTGAACTCTGGGGTGCGCTGGTTCCCCCACCCGACTCTACCTCGCAACCTCACGGCGACACTCCGGCGTACTCGAGCTAAGGAAGAAGAACAGTGGGCACGGCAGTTTACCCAGGTTTGGGCCACCTTGTGGTGTAAAACCCTACTCCTGCTTGTCTGGATTGCTTGAGGGTGAGAGGGAGTACAAAGGTGGGTTATGGCTAGCTTCCGGTCGATCCTCTTCTATGGTGGCAGCCTGCCCTATCTTATACTATCCCGGTCCTCTTCCCCCGAAAACACAAGACGGGAAGGGTTGCCAAAACGGCCAGTTTGAAGGGGGACAGGACTGCAGCTTATCCTGACAAAAGTAGTCTTCGCCTACAAAAGCCTCCTGCCGTGACGCGCTGGTGGGCTCAGGGATGACCTCCGTCCTGGCGAGCCCCCAGCCTTGGTCTTCTTATACCAAACGGGAAACCTTTGGAGATTGCTTTGGGAACCGGCAAGCTGGCCCTGCTCCCTTAGCACAAAATAGGAAAGCCTCCTCATCTGTGCAAGTTGGCATGGCTCCTGGCGCTGCTCGACGTGGCGCGCGTCACCCACGTGAATATGCAGGACCGCGCGACCCCGCAGGGCCACCCTTGATTACTCCGGCTCGCGAAGGCCTCGGGGCAACCTCGGGAGGCGACCTCGCGAGGGAGGCTTCTTGAGGCTCCTGACGATGCTTGCTGACGTGCACCTCGTGAGAAGGGGGCCCTCGCGAGGGTCTTGCTCGTGAAGTCCAATGGAGGGCCGTGTTGGGCCCATGGCATGCGTCGCGGCTTGGGCCGAAGGCAGATGGGCCTAGGTACCCCCAGTCCCACGGGCCCGATAGTAGCCCCCCGGGCCCACGGCGTGGACGATTCCGCCAGTCGGAGGGGCAAAACGGTGCGGGCCTCAACCGCCTATGGGTTAGGCACGACGCGTGGCGCACGATGGGGCGTGGGATGCCCCCACTTCCTCATGACGCCTCAGTAACTGCCCAGGATGGCATAAAGCCCGCGTGCGATGCGGGGCCATCATTACTCTTCCTTAACTTCCATCCGTCTAGCGAAGGCGAGGGGGCGCAGGCCGGCCATCCACTGAATGCTATACAAAGGCAAGGGGAAGGGTCCCTTGCCTCATCCTCCTCGCTCTTGCTCTTCATTCCTGCTTGTCGTTGTACTAGCGATGGCGCCCATGAGGAGGTACTCCGCCGCTGAGAAGGGAAAAGCAGCAATGGAAGAGGCGGAAGTGCTGAAGCCGGCAAGGGGCGAGGCCGCCCTCGCACGTCCGCCACCATGCCTGGGGCACCTCCTAGGTGGCATGGGAGCCCTCCTCTGGCGACCCATGCCGGCTCAGGCAGCCGTGGAGGAAGCTCAGCCCATGGACGCGGATGCGCGGGGGGGGGGGGGGGGAGGCGGCCGCGAGCGGGGTAGGAGGAATGTCACAGCCACCCGGCCGCCCCGGCCGTGGTGCCACTCCGCCGACGCGGCCCGCGAGTTTAACATGGGGATGGACAGCCAGCCCCCCACCTGGCTCCGGCTCCAGGACTCCTTCGCGGAGGAGATGGCGGAGTGCGTGCCCTTGGGCGTGTGGCTGCAACCAGACGGCTACTGCAACGGGTCTTCCTGGGTGGCGACTCAGTTCACTCCCCCCGCCTTCATGCTCTTGAAGCGGGGGTGGAAGTCGTTCGGCCTTGCTCGCGGCTTGAAGGAGGGGCATGTCCTCCACTTCAAGTTCGACGGGGCCTCCACGGTCTTCATGAACATCTTCGGGGAAGCCGGCGACCGCCTGGACTGCTGCATGGAGAGTGACAGCAGCGGTAGCGGCAACTCCTCCTCCGACGATGGCAGTAGCAGCTCTTCCTCTGGGGGAAGCGGGAGCGACGATGACTTCGATGACTCCCCGGGTGTCCGCGTCAAGAAGGAAGACTATGACTAGGTGCAGAAGGCGCCAGGGTCGGAGTCTTGGAGGTGGCGCTGCTCGGGCCCGGTCCTTCCTCTTTTGTTTTTTTTCTGCAATGAACCATGCTGGCCCCGCGGGGGCGTGTAAGAAGAATTATGGCCCTCGCGCATTAAGTTTAATGTTGTTCTGGTCAAAAATGAGTTCGTTTTTAGCGCTTCTCTTTAGTCCTACCCCCTTCTCTGTAATCGCCTTAATGCTCTGCGTCGCTAGGACCCAGCCCCCGAGCATGACTCAGCCATTGCTGGTATGTCAGGTCACGATGCCTGGGACAAGGCCAGGAGGTGAGGGGCCTGAAGTCCGGTAAGAGATCCCGAGGCATGACGCTCAGGAGGTCCCCCTTGACACACAAGCGTCTCAAGCGAGAGAAGAGGCTTCCGCCCGGAGCGAGGTTACGGGAAGAAGGAATACTACCAAAGATCACCGAGCCACGGGGGGGGGGGGGCGGTTAACTTAACTTTTCGGAACGTGTCGCGAGGCGGCTGCGACTTGCGAGAGGTTCACAAGGAGTGAAGGCGCGTCTTCCCGAAGTTCACTTCCTTATCCCTTCTTCTATCCTGCGACGGATCAATGCAAGCCCCGCGAGGGGTGCGTGAAAAATTGTTGCTCTTTGCAACCAATGCCTCTGCAGTTTGAACCATGCATCCACGTCTAAGGTCCCTGAGGGAGTCCTAGACTAAGGGGTCCTCTGGCCGCCGGCCTGTCTCTCAATAGGCCGGCTTGGTGGGCCGTATTCTGACTATTGCAGGAGGGGGCCGGATACATCGAGACCCGGTGTTCTAGAAGGAAGTCCCGAAGGCGTGTCGTGTACTCCAAGTCAAGATGAGGGAATGGACATTTCCATCCCCAGCAGGAGACCTGTCATGTGTAAACCCTAGGAACCCCCCGGTGTATATAAACCGGGAGGGTTTTAGATTATAGGACAGAGAAACTCATCTAGGCTTTTAGCTAGTCGATCTCGAGGTAGATCAACTCTGTAACCTTCATACCATCAATATAATCGAGCAGGACGTAGGGTTTTACCTCCATAGGAGGGCCCGAACCTGGGTAAACATCGTCTCCTTCGTCCCCTTGTTACCATCGATCCTAGACTCACAGCTCGGGACCCCTACCCGAGATCCGCCAGTTTTGACACCGACATTGGTGCTTTCATTGAGAGTTCCGCTGTGATCGCCCAAGGAATCGATGGCTCGTGTTGTCATTAACGAAGAGGTCCGGAGCATGGACTCCTTCGTCCCTGGACAGATCCTCGCTTTCGGCAGCATTGTGCTGCACACTGACCCGACCGGCCATCTCGGCTGGGTCAGGAGTTTCGCCCCCGATCAAGAGGTCAGATTCGGGAACCTAGAGTTCTCCTTAGACTCTTGGGGTGATCTTTCGCTCACCGGGCTCGCGGTCTTATCCGACGCGCCCGAGGACTCCGAGGCCTTAACCTCGGGTTTCACTTTCGATCCCGTCCACGGGACCAGCCCCGGTGATGATCTGGCTTTTAATCCGGATCCGGCTATAGCGCCAGATGGCCAGGTATCAGCTCCTGCCGAACACACTTCTTGTGTGGACGCGTCAGAGGTTAACTCTGAAAGCGCTGAGCAGATTGACCCGATCGAGCTCTCAACACTCAACGAAGCTCTAGATCGGATCTTAGCGATGAAAATTACTGATGACCCAACCCCGATCTACACTCAGATCGAACTTGAGGCGGGTCAAGAGGAATTTTTTGTCCCACCCACCACCCACTTCGTAGCCACTATCGAAGACTTAACCGATATGTTGTACTACGCCTCCGAGGAGGCAGAAGACATGGAGGAAGAAGATCGCGCTCCCACCCCCGTCAACACCGGGCGATGGACCGCCACCTCCACCTACGACGTTTACATGGTGGATACTCCAGCCGATAACGGCGAGCGCACACCCGCAAATAATTGCGATGAATCGGGTGAAGCGCCATCAAGGCGCCGAAAACCGCGCAAACGATCAAACACCAAAATGGGAAGGGAAGCTATTGTTGGCACTGGGGAAAACGATACCCCAGAAGACCTCGGCGATCCCGATATCCCCGAGCAGCCGCTAGAGGACCAGGAAAGGCTGGAGGACCAGCTCGACCCCGAAGATCCAAACGATTCAGAGGATGACAACTACCTCCCCCTTGTAGAGGAGGAGGATAGCCCGGAAGCTGAGGACTTCTTCGTCCCTGAAAACCTTGAGGATCAAGAACGGTTTAGGAAACAGCTTATAGCTACTGCCCAGAGCCTAAAAGCAATAGAACGGCAACTTAAAGCCGAACAAGATACCCTCAACGATAGGTGGATGAGGGTCCTGTCAGACGAGGAAGGATACGGTACCGGTCTATTGGACCAACCCAAGAGCTATCCGTGCCGACGGCTGCTGCCACAATTTGATGACGAGCTCCTTAATACACCGCCCCCCAAGCACACACCATACGACCAGCCGGACCGCCCTCCCCGAAGACGAGATAGGACGGATGGCGACACCGGTTATTGGCCAGCGGTACCCCACAGAAGGGGAAAGGAGCCAATGGAGCCTGAGGACAGGTCCGACTTGCGACACGACCTGGATTATAGAACAGGCCGCACGAGATCCATATACGGATCTAGAGGGTACTCCCCCGATAGACGGGACGGGTACCGGCCCTGGCTCGACCGAAACAATAGAGGTCGGGAACAAAACCGGGCCAGAACAGACGCCGACTACCGGCGTGACATAGCCCGGGTCAGAGGCGCTGCCCACCCACTGTGCTTCACTGACGAGGTGATGCAGCATCAGTTCTCGGAAGGGTTTAAACCCATGAACATAGAGCAATACGACGGAACAACTGACCCAGCAGTGTGGATCGAGGATTTCCTCCTCCACATTCACATGGCACGAGGAGATGATCTCCACGCCATTAAATATCTACCCCTTAAACTTAAGGGGCCAGCTCGGCACTGGCTAAACAGTCTCCCCGAAAATTCTATCGGGAGCTGGGAGGATCTTGAGGATGCATTCCGATCCAACTTCTATGGCACCTATGTACGGCCTTCGGACTCCTCCGACCAAAGCAACGTCGTCCAAAAGGCAGGAGAATCCGCTCGACAATTCTGGAATCGGTTCTTGACCAAGAAAAACCAGATCGTCGACTGCCCAGATGCCGAGGCTATAGCCTCTTTCAGGCACAATATTCGGGAGGAATGGCTGGCTCGCCAGCTCGGTCAGGATAAACCTAGGACCATGTCCGCCCTTACATCACTCATGACACGCTTTTGCGCGGGCGAGGATAACTGGCTAGCGAGACGAAGCCACAACCCCGAAGACCACGGAACCTCCGAAGCTCGGGATGGAAATAGGAAACCACGACGCAACAAAAATAAACGCCGGCACAGTACTAGTGACGCTGACGACACTGCCGTTAACGCCGGCTTCTGCAACCCTCGATCCGGGCAGCGGAAGAAGCCTCCTAAAGGCAACCGCGACGGACCCACCCCGCTGGATAAAATCATGGAGAGGCCCTGCCAGATCCATGGCACTCTAGACAAGCCCGCCAACCACACCAACCGTAACTGTTGGGTGTTCAAACAGGCCGGTAAACTCACAGCCGAAGAGCAAGGCAAGGGCCCACACAACGAGGACGACGTGGAGCCTCGTGGTCCGAGCAATGGAGGTCAGAAGCAGTTCCCTCCAGAGGTAAAAACTGTGAACATGATATACGCCACCCATATACCTAAAAAGGAGAGGAAGCGCGCCCTTCGAGAGGTCTACGCTGTCGAGCCTATAACCCCGAAGTTTAACCCATGGTCGGCCTACCCGATCACCTTTGATCGACGAGATCACCGGACCAGTATCCGTCATGGGGGTTCGGCGGCCCTCGTCTTAGACCCCATTATCGATGGGTATCACCTCACTAAAGTCCTAATGGACGGAGGAAGTAGCCTCAATCTGATTTACTCAGATACGGTGCAAAAGATGGGTATAGATCCATTAAGGATAAAACCCAGCAACACTACCTTTAAAGGAGTGCTCCCAGGCGTCGAGGCCCAATGCACGGGCTCTGTGAGCCTGGAAGTGGTGTTCGGCTCACCCGATAACTTCCGTAGCGAGGACTTGATCTTCGACATCGTACCTTTCCGCATTGGCTATCACGCCCTGCTAGGCCGTACAATGTTCGCTCGCTTTAACGCCGTCCCACACTACGCATACCTCAAGCTCAAGATGCCCAGGCCCAAGGGGGTCATCACTGTCAATGGCAACACAGAGCGTTCCCTCCGGACTAAGGAACATGCATTGGCCCTGGCGGCCGAATTCCATTACGAGGACGGTCGACAAACACCAAAATCTGCCATAAAGGCCCGTAAGGTCGACAAACGAGCTTGGTTTCAATCCGAACTCGCAGATTCTTCTTCTCCCTAGAAATAGGGACACACTCCCCATTGCACAGCCCTAATGACCGTCAAACACGTGCCAAGAAGGCACAACTTTGCACTCAGGATTCCATGGGCAGCAGTGGGGAACAACCATCAAAGGGTAAGTGTTCGGTTGGACCGAACCATTACCAGTACACGTCCTCGGACATAACACAGGTACCATCAAGGACCTGCTAAAGCGTAAAGCTCATCCATACTTCGGCGACTTCTCAAGACCTTCTTCCCAAGGTCCGCTCGACGACAGCATCACCTTTAAAGGAATGCAACTCCCACAGAGGAACATGAACGGACAGGCGACAGGGCACATCGAGGACGTCAAGTCACCAATCGAAGACCCCTGGTACAACCTTCCCTTTGTAAATTTTATATTTCATCTTCAAATACCTGTAAACAGTTGCTTCGGCGATCTGAGCTTTAAGAATTATTGAGAAAATACAAGACCATTATACATGGCCACTTCGTTGTATTTTATACTTACTCTGTTCTTCCCTCATCAACTCTTCTTGTGACAACTGTTCGGTATACATTACGATGCGACCGACTAATATACCGGGGGATTGAATTTAAAATATCACCCTAAGCATCATTCTGACACTCCTGATTGTGTGTTCGGCATCTTGGATTTTGCTTTATATGCATCGGATCCAAACTATGTCTTGGGTCAATAGTTGGGTTGCCCGGCTCCTGTGTTTGCCCTCTTACGTTCCGCTCATTCGGCTAAAAGGGCAAAGGGAGAACCACTGCGATTGTGTTTCCAGCTCGCCTGGTCAAGCACCTCAGGGGAAAAGCCGAAAACTGACCGTCATAGTAAGCGAGAACCGGTCTGCAAATCCGAGCATAAGTGTCATACTAAAAGACCGATAGGAGTTATTCCGTGTTATACGATGGGTTTTGTACTAGTACAAACCATGTGATGTTGGCTTCGGCCCCGGTACATCGGAACATCACAAAACACTGGGGGCTGGTCATCAGCCCCCGCATTTTTTTACGCTCCTACGGCTAAGTGAAAGCGATAAAGCATCATAGTCCGATTGCCTTGTCCCCCTCGCACTACCGCCTTCGGGCACCGATACCTCGGCTAAGGGTCACAGTGCGGATACAAAGACACCCCACGTAGTATCTACGTGGGGGCTGAAGCCGACGACTCGCAACTTTCAGATAAACCGGCCACACAGGAGTCAAAATAAAATACTTATAAGACATGATAAACCATGCAACACTGATTATAAAGCGTTAAAAGTCTTCGGACATATTACAACGCGCTCATTCATACAAAACGTCTTTAGAACATTGGGCCTCTATTGCCCGAGATCCCTCCATCACTGCGGAGAAGTATAGCTCGGGGCGCCTATGCCCCTTTTCAGGAGGCGGAGGTGCGGTGGCCATCTTGGTCGGCTGGAGCTCCCTCGATGCATGTCGAACGCTTTAGCACGTCAATCCAAGGCGCAGCATCGCATAGCTTCTGCACCAAGCCGAAGTAGCTGCTCGGCAATGGCTCTTCAGGCCACAGCCGGATACAGAGGTCCTTCATGGCCGGCTCCGCCATCCTATGCAGCTCCATCAGTTGCTTTATTTGCTCGACGAGGAGAGGAGAGCGCCCGGGGGATTCAAACCGTGCCCAGAATAGCCGGGCCTCATGATCCTCCTCCCGCGAAGCATAGAACTTGTTCACGTCCGCTGCACTCTTCTGGAGATCTGCGCAGACGCCTGAGGAATGCCACACCTGGGTGAGCAAAGCAAACCTGCTACCACCAAAGGCGCATTGTAGTGAATACGGCTTACCATCTGCGAAAGCCATGACTTGGCGAACCTCCTCTTCAAAGGACCGCCTCTCCACCCGCTCCTTTTGGAGCTCGGATTTTAGCGCGGCTAGCTCGGTGGCTTGTTCTTTGCCTTTCTGCTCAAGGGCCTCGCACTTCGTGCCGGCATCCTTGAGCTCTTGCTGCACCTCCTCCACTCGGGCCTCATGCTTGACACTCGCAGCTTTCAAAGTGGAAAGCGCGGCTGCTGCTTGTTCGGCGGCCGCCTTCTCATCCGCGGCCTCTTGCTTCATTTTCTGGAGCTCGGCCTTCAGTTTTTCGACCTTCGCAGCTGAAGGTGGAAGCAATAAATAAATACTTACACTGGGTTGCCAGTGCAGATCATTAACAATAAATAGCCCGGATGTTACGATTCGGCTTACCTTGTGCCTCATCGAACCTCTTGTTCAGGCTATCAAGCTCATCCTCGGAGATCTTGAGCTTCCGATTTAGCTCGGTAAGCTCAACGGCATTAACGGCCGCTGCCGAGGACGAGGCCTACAAAAAATAAAAAAAACATGCATCTGGTTATGTGCGTTCCAACCCCCGAACCGTCAAGGATATGACTCCATGTTCGGTCCTCTTAAGGGCTTTTAGAACATTGCGGGACTAAATGGTGCCTTGTGCATCGTTGTCCACTCCTGAATATTTGACCCCCGGGTGCGTTTATGCAAACCCATCCGGGGCTCGGGGGCTAGTACATATATAAAGATAGCACAAACTTAAAATTAAAATTGTTCAGGAAAAGGGTATTACGTGACTCACCTTGAAGCCCGACAAGAGACCATTGAAGGCCTCTTTCAGTCCGCTATCAATGGACTGAATTCCTTGTAAAACCGCACCCATAAGAGTGCGGTGATCCTCGGAGATGGAGGCGTTTGACAGAGCCTCCTCCATGACCGGCCACCCAGTCGTCGGTGGCACCGGTGGTGACCGGCCCGCCCGATCTCTGGTCGGGGACTGAACCGGAAGCGCCGGAGGCACAGCATGCTCCGGAGATGTCCTCAGAGGGGACTGGACATCCATCCGCCCTTCCTCCTCAGCGGCCAGGGGAGTTTTCTCCCCCTGCTCTTCAGCGGCCGAGGCGTTAACCTTGGCCAGGGCGTGGTCACCCCCACCGCCCGTGTTTGGCTCCAAAGGAGCCGGGCGGGATGACACCTCCGCGGCATCCTTCGCGGCCCCGGGAGGTGTGGGGCGTGACGCGATACCACTCTTCGCCAGCTCGGCGGGTGGGGATTCCCCGTCCGATATCTGATCGGTGGGAAGAATGCGTGGTGGGCTGCAGAATTGAAAGGCGTCCATGCATTTAAAAACATTACGAACTTTGCATAAACAACTCAAGGAGTCTTCGGGTTCATACCTTCGAGCTGGGGGCTTGACCCTTAGGTTCCTTCGGGGAACCTTCTCGAAGTCCTCGGACTCAGTATCCGAGTCCGAGCTTTCGTTGGCTAGGATCAACCTCGGCCGACATGCCCTCTTCGGGGCAGGAGGAGATACGTCCTCCGCGGCGTCCGGCGACGCCACCCTCTTTCTTGTAAGAGGGGAATCGCCTTCCCCCCCGTCCTCCTGCTCCTCCTCATGGGTAGAGGAGGCATGGGTTTCCCCGGACATAGCGTCCGGCTGGTCCCTGATGAGGAAACCTTCTCTGTTCTTCTTCTTCTTCTCTGGCGCCGTGTACGACGCCACGACGAGCATAGCCGTCAACAGCTCCGACCTGGGGTCTTCGGGTTGTGGCGCCGGGCAGTTAACGCTCGCGGTTTTCCTCAACCATTTTTGCGAAAATGAAGGAAGGCATTCAGTCCCTTTGTCAAAGAAACAGAGTCAGTGGATTAAAATTGTACCATACCTGGGTAGGTGGGTTATCGGCGCTTAGGCCCGAATCGTCTTCCTTGGCCGGCCAGCTTTTCCAAGGCTTGAACAATGCCTTCCACAGCTTCTCAGAGGTAGTGCGGAAGAGTTGGCGCATGGTAGGCTCGTCCTCGGGCTGATAGGCCCACATTGGGGAGGCCCAACGCTGGCAGGGAAGAATACGGCGATAGAGCATGACCTGGACCACATTGACCAGCTCCACCTTGGCCTCGATCACCGAGGTAATGCGTTTCTGCAGCAACTTCACCTCAGCATCCGACCCCCAGTCAAGGCCCTTCCTGAGCCACGGGGTCAATTTCTTCGGGGGTCCGGATCTGAACTCGGCAGGCGCTGCCCAGCTCTCGTCCCTTGGTTCGGTGATGTAGAACCATTCTTTCTGCCAGATCTTGATTGTGTCGATGAAGGTGCCGGTTGGCCACTCGACGCGGGGGAGCTTACTGGTTACCGCCCCTCCGCAGTTTGCTTGCTCGCCCGCAACTGTCTTCGGCTTGACGTTGAAGACCTTGAGCCACAGGCCGAAGTGCGGCTCAACCCGCAGGAAGGCCTCGCAAAGGATGATGAAAGCCGAAATATGCATAAAAAAGTTCGGGGGAAGATCGTGAAAGTCCAACCCGTAGAAGAACATGAGGCCCCTGACGAAGGGGTGGAGCGGGAAGCTCAATCTCCGGGATATCCTTGTCGGTCACCGTGGAGGCCTCCCACTTGCCCATGGAACCCGAGCCCACCATGGCTAAGCTCGGAGGGGAAATTGAGGAAGAACTAGATCTGGGCTCTTGGGGGCTTGGGAAGATAGGGAAGGCGGAGGATGCGAATGGGAAGCGTGAGTAAGCCTTGGGGTTTTTCCCCTTTTATGTGGTGTCACGCCGATTAGCCTCCCTTTGCTGCGCCACAAGTCTCTCCGCTTCCCGAGACGTGCGTGCCGTTATGCACGCGCAAAAGGAACTTGAGATGCTAATCATATCCCGTGTGAAACAGAGCATGATCTACACATTGATGAGTCGTGCTAATGTAAAAGCGGCCTCAAACCGCGAATCGAGTTTTCATAACTGGTTCAGCGGTCGTGGTAGGCCACAACCCTTCGTCAGAAGGGGGTGTTAGAAAACACTGTTTACACTTGGGCGTTTGGCCTTCAGGGCAGGGCAACCCATGGTGCCTGGACAATTGTATGATCGTAAGAGCTACGCGTCATCGGAAGCCGGACTAGTCCCAGCCGATCATTGAAAGGAAAGAAGAACTCACCCCTCAAGCCGAAGATTCTGATCACGTGAAGCTGCCAGTTCTGTGACCCTTGGCGTTGGGGGCTAGTTCGGGGGCTACTGAGGGAGTCCTGGACTAAGGGGTCCTCGGGCCGCCGGCCTGTCTCTCAATAGGCCGACTTGGTGGGCCGCATTCTGACTATTGCAGGAGGGGGCCGGATACATCGAGACCCGGTGTTCTAGAAGGAAGTCCCGAAGGCGTGTTGTGTACTCCAAGTCAAGATGAGGGAATGGACATTTCCATCCCCGGCAGGAGACCTGTCATGTGTAAACCCTAGGAACCCCCGTGTATATAAACCGGGAGTGTCGTGGTTTTGTCACGGCAGATGCCCGAAGGCTTAGGTTCGGAGTTAACGCCATGGAAGTGGACCCAAAGGGGTTAAGCGGGACAAGGGACACGGTTTTACCCAGGTTCGGCCCCTCACGGTGGAGGTGAAAGCCTACGTCCTGCTTGAGCTGTATTAACTGGTATATCGAGTACAAGGGGCGGCTTGCTTGCTCTAACTCTCAATTGCTTGATCTCTCTCGCTGTAAGGCTTGTCTGTCTTTCTTCACCCCCCTTTCACCCACCGCAGGGGCTCACCTTTATATACATAGGTATAGGCCCTGGGCTTACAAGAGTCCGGGTCAGGTTACACAACGTAACCGACCCAGGTTCTACTTTCCTAGTCTTACAAGATAAGTCTTCACATGGCGGTTTACCCTTTCGGGCCTTGAGTCGCCACCAGGCTTTAGGCCTTCGACTGGCCCATCTGTAACTCGTCGTCTTCACGCCTTGCCTTCCTGGGCCGGCTTAGGCTCTTGCACTATGAGTCGCCAACAGGGTTAACCGCGGGGTTATATCCCCAACATTAGGCCCCAAATTGATTTGAACCTGTTCATGTCAATTTAAATTCTTCAGTTGGCGAGTCTTCTGCGGGTCTTCTGGAACTGCAACTTTGACTGGTCTTCCCTAACCTGCCATATCCAACAGTGACGTCACAATGAATCTTTCATTTACCCGCCATCCGAGAAACGAGGCGCCATCTCAGCCATGATAACTATATCGCCTCCTCGATCTCCGGGCCTGCCGTTTCACTACCCCACCTACCCTTATAAATGGGCACAGGGTCGCTCCTTTACCCTGTCACTGCTTCTACCTCCTCCCGACGCTGTCGCGACTACTGTAGCAAACAGCCCCGCCGCCGTCGCTCCTCTCCAGCGAACTCGAAACGGGCCACTGCACCAACCCAACCGGGACCAGAGAACCGCGGTGCTCCTCCGCTCTTCCCTCGAATCATCAAGGTAAAGCTTCTGCCTCTCCCTGGACTCGCATTAGATCTGTACCGTTCATGGAGCTCGCCGGAGTTCATCCCTGTTCTTCGCATTCTTAGGGCTAGGAACGGTATTTTAATTCAAATCGAGTCAAAATACATTGCGGTAGTGATCAGCTCCCCCTTTGTATCTTGTACGGATTGATTCTGCTTCAGCATTAACGAGTCCCTGATCTATCTGTTCTTCCACTGTCTGCTAGGGTTAGTGTTTTTCCCCCTTTCCGAACCGCTCGTAGATCCAAAAATGTTGCCGCAGATTGTGAAATCTGTTTGTCTCATACTTAATGAAATCTTGGGCCATCTTGGGGGTACTGACGACTGACCCGCCATTGATCTTTCGGGCGGCGTAGCACATATGTTTGTAACTCGCCATAAAGTTTGACTATTGCTTCTTTCACTTAACCCGCCAACATACCTCTGGCTTTTAAATTTCAGCACTTAACCCGCCAATATGTCAAGCGCAACATCGTCTTGTGACTGGGTCCAATCCGGAGTTACCGAAGATCTACTGTCAGACTATGTGAAGATAGGCGTGTTACCGGCTCGGGACATCATTCAGTGGAGGGCTCCCGGGTTAGAGAAAAGACCCAGACCTCAAGACGGAGAAGTCGTTGTTTTCGCTGACCACCTCGTCCGCGGCTTCAGCCCGCCCGGGTCTAAATTCTTCCGAGATGTTCTGCACTTTTTTAAGCTTCACCCTCAGGACATAGGCCCCAATTTAGTCACCAATATCTGCCAATTCCAAGTCTTGAGTCAGGTGTATCTGCAAGAAGAACCTTCTGTGGACATTTTTCGTGATTACCATTATATCAACCGCCAAACTGAGAAAGCAGGCGGCTCAAGTTTGGAACTCGGCGGCGTGACTATCCAGAGGCGGAGAGATGTGCCTTACCCATCTGCTACCCTGCCAAGTCATCCTAAGAACTGGAACAGGACCTGGTTTTATTGCAAAGACACTTCTCCGGAGGGTGAAAATCCGCTGCCGGGTTACCGCCCTACCCGGCTTCCCAGCTCCGGAGAACTTCCCGACAGGCTATCCACTACTGAAAGAGCGAAGTATGCCCCTTCCATTGCCAAGATCAAAGCTTTGATTGCAAACGGATTAACTGGTGTCGACCTGACCCGCTGCTGGGTCAGTTGGCAAATATCGCCCCTGAGCCGGCGTGACCGGCTTATGTTTGAATACACGGGTGAACCCAATGACCCCCTCTGCTTCTCAAACGCCCAATTGTCACAACAGGAAATCAGCAATAGCGTTAAAAATTTTCTCGGCGAAAAACAGGAAATTTGTGATAAAATTGGGCTGAGACCCTTCTATGCCCAGAACCCGGCTCCGCCTGTAAGAAAAACTTCTGGAAACCTTACAATCTTTGTCTTGCTCGTTTTAATTTGCATCTTTTAACCTCTCTGGCGGCTTGTGCGCAGGCCGGCTCAGATTTCTGGAAGAAAAAACTCAACCCGCCCGTGAGGAAGCCCAGGGCGGGTAAAACCCTTGCTCATAAAAGGAGAACCACCGCCTCCTCCATTCCTGAGTCTAACGATTCAGAGGTAAAGCTTGACTTCTTCTGACCGTCTCTTTATACAGCTTACTGATGATATTTATTTCACAGGTTGAACCAGAGACCAGCCGTGTGGACGCTCCTGAGGTAATCAATATTTCCTCCGATTTAGAAAATTCTCCCCCAAAGAAGAAACGGCGGGTTATCCGAAAAGTCCCATTCTCTCATCCTCTTGCTTACTTGGACTGCCATTTTCTTTTGAAAAAGCAACAGCACACCTCCAGGCGTCAGACCCGGAGTGCCGGCTCTGAGGAACTGATGGGCGGCTTACCCAACTCCCCGGCTTCCCGGAAGCGTCCTGCAGAGGTACTTTTTACCCAAGTATGATCATCTTAACAGTCTTGTCTTGCAACCTTACTTTACCTGAAGAACTGTAACTTTTCCAGGACTCGCCCCCTTCGTCTGGCGACTCAACGGCCACTAAGCTGCCTCCATTGAGGATCAACCCAGAGTATGCATTTTTCCTTTGCACTATATTTTTATTCAATCTTGTCTTTTATTTGACAATTGTTTTTGCTCTCTAGGGCTCAAGCGAAGCGGAAGAAAATCGGCGGGTCTGAAGCCGCCCCCACTGTCCAAGAGCCGGAGAAATCCAAACCGGCTTCCCCTGTACCTCATGCTGAGCCTACAGAAGCTATAAAAGAAACACCTGCCGATGATCCTCAACCCCACGAGCCGGCTGTTCATGATACGGTCGCTCCTACGAGCCCTCCACGAACTGACTTCCAAACGCCGAGCTCTCCAGCTACCAAAAACGTCGCTCTTACTGGGGCGGGTTATCAATCGACCTCTCATGTGCTGACAAGACACACCGGTGAGGCTAAAGAGAACTCGCCAGAAAGATTCGACTTTGCATTGCCCTCGTTGGAAAAGATGTCTACAGATGATCTTCATGCCGGCTATTTAAATCGCCTCAGCGCAAGCCACAACATGGAGCGAAAACTTGTTAGCCTTATGAAGTCCAAATTTGAGGTACTGCTCCTTTCTTGCTTTCCTTATACCCTTATGTAGCCCCCAAGATCCGGTTTAGTCTTGCAAAATAGTAGACCGGGTCTTATACTTCTTGTCATACTTCAAATTATAATACCTGTAGCCCCCAAGTATCGGGTTAATACTGATATTGAGCCGGTACTTAGTTGAAAGGGTTGATCCAAGTGTAGCCCCCGAGTTCGGGTCATGACGATGAGCCAGAATTCCATTGTAAACTTTGGAGAGCTCTGTGTAGCCCCCAAGTGCCGGCTTAACTTTAACAAAGATGAGCCGGGACTGCCATGTAGACTTAGAGAAAAACACAGGCATTAGCCCCCAAGTGTCAAGTATATTGCTTGTAATCTGCTTGAGACTTATAACACAATAGTTTCACCAATGTGCGAATCATATCCTGACTGAAAACCTTTGAAACTGTCTTTTGCGTAACGCAGGAAGCTTTAGCAACTGCTGAGTCGAATTTCGTTGTGCAACAAGCCGCCAGGGCTGAGGCGGACAATAAATGGCGAGTTGCCGTGACAGAGCTGGAGAAAACCCGGGCTGAACTCGCTGCTTATCAGAAGACGGCTGAGGCGGAAAAAACTGCTATAACCCAACGAGCCAACGACACTGAAAGCCGGCTTAAGGTTGTGTCCGATGAGCTACAAACTCTCAAAGACCATATCTCCAGAATGACCTCTGCGATCTTCGGTAAGTGCCAAGCACTTGAAAATTACCTTGTCTTGTTGAATAACTCATACAGGCGGCTTATAATACTTGACTATCTTGCAGGTGAACGGAGCCGCCAACTCGCTTCTGACAGCATGATTAAGCTGAAAGCCATCTACTCCTTAACCGAACAGTTATATTGCGGGACCCTCTGCACCATGAAGGCGATGCTGACCGAGAAATGCATCCCAAAGCATATGAAGGGGGTGATAGAACTTCTATCCACCCTGCCCAAACAGGTTGGAGAACTCAAACGGTCAGCCGCCAGGCAGGGAGCCATGGCTGCTTTAAGCCGGTGTCTTGCTTTTGCCCCGGAGTTAACTACAGCGGAAATGACGGACGGGTTCCCAGCCAAAAAGGTCGACGGCTCAGATTTCACAGAAACCGACTACGTAAAATGTATGAAAGATTCCCGGGTGCTGGCCTCAAGTCTTGCCAATGAGTTAGACCTTTCCACATACCAGGAGGCTTATGACGCGAAAAACAAACGCGTGCGTGGCCCAACCTTTGAATCGAGGAGCCTGACTCCCGCACGTCGTAAGCAGCTCTTCGCTCCTGACCTTGATGCATCTCCCTTCTTCGACAAGACCCAATTTGAGGCCTTAACACGCTGCAACCGGGATGTCGACAATCTTCAGATCGAAGAGGTCGAAGACCCGGCGAAGGATGACTAGCCAGCGAGCTGTACTTTCGGCTGAAACTAATAACTCGGCCTTGTCTGAGCCGCCAAGGCTGTCTGTTGTAAAAAACTTTAATCTTGCCTTGTCTTGTACTCCATGGGGAGCTTTTGTAATAGCTGTAGAGACATCTGAAATGCCTGAGTTGTGCCTTTGTGCGCGTATAACCCTTTTTGAATAGTCTTGCTGCAATGATATCTTTCATATGCTCTTACTCGCAACCATGCTTTCAAGGTCCATGGCGGTTTATCAAAAAAGATAAAACCTGCAAAATAAACAAGACAGAAAACTTCTATATTGTTGTAAGGGCGGAGATGTCTTTCATGGTCTTGCGTCTTGTTTCATAATCTTTCCTTGACCCGGCTTGTCAAAACCGGAATGATATGTAAGTGTGATGTATGATGCAATGCATGACGTATGATGCAATGCACGATGCATGATGCAATGCATGATGTATGATGTTCTCTGCTCTTACAAGTCATCCAAAAAGGGGGTAAGTGGCCAACTCGCTGCACCCCAATATTGGAGAGGTTATCAAAAGAGGGGGTGAGTGGCTAACTCGCTGCACCCCAATTTTGAAAAAAAGGTCATCAAAGAGGGGGTAAGTATTCAACTCGCTGCACCCCAATTTGGAAAAAATCATCAAAAGAGGGGGTAAGTTCTCAACTCGCTGCACCCCAATTTTGGAATAAGTCATCAAAGAGGGGGTAAGTATTCAACTCGCTGCACCCCAATTTGGAAAAAATCATCAAAAGAGGGGGTAAGTTCTCAACTCGCTGCACCCCAATTTTGGAATAAGTCATCAAAGAGGGGGTAAGTATTCAACTCGCTGCACCCCAATTTGGAAAAAATCATCAAAAGAGGGGGTAAGTTCTCAACTCGCTGCACCCCAATTTTGGAATAAGTCATCAAAGAGGGGGTAAGTATTCAACTCGCTGCACCCCAATTTGGAAAAAATCATCAAAAGAGGGGGTAAGTTCTCAACTCGCTGCACCCCAATTTTGGAATAAATCATCAAAGAGGGGGTAAGTATTCAACTCGCTGCACCCCAATTTGACCTTGTCGATGACATAACTTGTGCACAATCTGAGATACACGAAAAAATGGCAGAGGCCCCGGCTTACGGGGATGCCAACTTTATTTATCATATATGTGATATGTACAACGACGGGAGTCAATGACTCAAGTGTAATATGGCCGTAGATGAACTATGTTCCACGGCCGGCGGGTCTCCTGCCCAGAGGTATTTGACTCGTCTCGCACGTCAACTAGGTAGTATGACCCATTGTTGAGATTCTTGCTGACCACAAAAGGCCCTTCCCATGGAGGAGATAGCTTATGCATATCCGTCTGGTCTTGAATCAAACACAACACTAAGTCGCCTTCTTGAAACGTCTGGGTCTTAACTCTGCGGCTGTGATAGCGACGCAGGTCTTGCTGATAAATCGCCGAACGAGCCGCCGCCAGATCACGTTTCTCCTCCAGAGCATCTAGCGCATCCTGACGCGCCATCTCGTTGTTTTGCTCAACATAAGCCGCCACACGCGGCGAGTCATGACGTATGTCGCTTGGTAATACAGCTTCCGCGCCGTAAACCATGAAGAAAGGTGTATAACCCGTCGATCTATTGGGAGTAGTATTGATGCTCCATATCACTGATGGTAACTCCTCAACCCAACAACCCGGTGTTCGCTGCAAAGGAACCATAAGCCGGGGCTTGATACCTTTCAAGATCTCCTGGTTAGCACGCTCCGCCTGACCATTGGACTGTGGATGAGCAACCGCCGAAACATCAAGCCGGATATGTTCACTCTCACAAAACGTCTGCATAGCCCCCTTGGACAGGTTTGTACCATTATCAGTAATGATACTGTGAGGATAACCAAAACGGTAGATTAACTTCTTAATAAATTGAACCGCCGTAGCCGCGTCACACTTACTGACCGGCTCAGCTTCCACCCACTTGGTAAATTTATCCACCGCCACCAAAAGGTGGGTCTTCTTATCTTTAGATCTCTTGAAGGGTCCAACCATGTCAAGCCCCCAGACCGCAAACGGCCAAGTAATTGGAATCATACGCAGCTCCTGAGCCGGCACGTGAGCACGACGCCCAAACTTCTGACATCCGTCACACTTAAGAACCAGGTCTTCCGCGTCCTTATGAGCCGTCAGCCAGAAGAAACCATGACGGAAAGCCTTGGCCACCAAAGATTTTGAGCCGGCATGATGACCACAGTCACCAGCGTGAATTTCATTTAAAATCTCCTTACCCTCTTCTGGTGAAACACACCGCTGAAAGACGCCGGTGACGCTGCGTCTATGTAACTTGCCATTGAGGATAGTCATAGATTTAGACCGCCTTATGATTTGTCTGGCCAAGATCTCATCCTATGGTAACTCGCCGCGCGTCAGATATGCCAAGTAAGGCAACGTCCAGTCAGGAGTAGCATGTAGGGCCGCCACCAATGGCCCCTCCGGGTCAGGGACAGCCAGGTCTGCCTCTGAAGGCAGCTTGACAGACGGGTGGTGTAACACGTCCAAGAAGACGTTAGGCGGCACCGGCTTACGCTGTGAGCCGAGTCTTGCCAACGCGTCAGCCGCCTCGTCCTTGCGACGGTCAATATGGTCCACCTGATAGCCTTTGAAGTCACCAGCAATTTCATCCACCGCCTGACGATAAGCCGCCATCCTTGGGTCTTTGGAGTCCCAAGTGCCTGAAACCTGCTGAGCCACGAGGTCTGAATCGCCAAGGCATCGAACCCGGCTCAGGCTCATCTCTTTCGCCACGCGGAGACCATGAAGCAAGGCCTCGTACTCAGCTGCATTGTTAGTACAGGTAAACATTAGTCTGAGCACATAACAGAACTTATCACCTTTAGGGGAGGTTAAGACAACCCCAGCCCCCGAGCCTTCTAGCTGTCTAGACCCGTCAAAGTGAATCGTCCAATAAGTGTTATCCGGCTTTTCCTCGAGCGCCTGCAGCTCTGTCCAGTCGTTAATGAAATCCACCAAAGCTTGAGACTTGACAGCCATACGAGGCACGTACGTAAGGTTGAGAGGCCCAAGTTCCAATGCCCACTTTGCATTCCGACCAGTGGCCTCCCTGTTCTGAATTATGTCCCCCAACGGGGCAGAGCTCACCACAGTAATCGGATGGCCCAAGAAATAGTGCTTCAGCTTGCGATTCGCCATGAACACCCCATACACCAGCTTCTGCCAATGGGGGTACCTTTGCTTAGACTCACTCAACACCTCACTGATGTAGTAAACCGGCCTCTGAACCGGATATTCCTTCCCTACCTCCTTTCGCTCCACAACCACTGCGGCACTGACTGCTCTGTTATTAGCCGCCACGTAGAGGAGCAAAGGTTCCTTCTCAATCGGAGCAGCCAAGACGGGCGGCTCAGACAGCTGCCTCTTAAGAGTTTCAAACGCCTCACCCGCCTCCTTACTCCAGATGAAGTTGTCTGTCTTCTTCATCATCTGATACAGGGGGATAGCTTTCTTGCCCAGGCGGCTTATGAACCGGCTTAACGCAGCGATTCGACCCGCCAGGCGCTGAACATCGTTAACACACTTCGGTTCTGACAGGGAGGTAATAGCTTTTATCTTGTCTGGGTTAGCTTCAACGCCTCACTCTGAAACTAGAAACCCCAAGAGTTTTCCTGCTGGAACTCCAAAAACACACTTTGCAGGGTTAAGCATCATTTTGTAAACCCGTAGATTATCAAACGTCTCCTTCAGGTCTTCGAGCAGAGTCTCCTTCTTCCGAGACTTAACCATAATATCATCCACATAAGCATGAACATTGCGCCCAATTTGATTGTGAAGACAGTTCTGCACACAGCGCTGATAAGTTGCCTGGGCACTCTTGAGCCCAAAAGGCATAGACACATAGCAGAAAGCACCAAAAGGCGTTATGAAAGTCGTCTTCTCTTGGTCCTTAACCGCCATCTTGATCTGATGATACCCGGAGTAAGCATCCAGGAAACATAGGCTCTCGCAACCCGCCGTGGCATCAATGATTTGATCAATGCGGGGGAGGGCAAAAGGATCAATCGGGCATGCCTTGTTGAGATCCGTGTAATCCACACACATGCGCCACGTTCCGTTCTTCTTAAGTACCAACACCGGGTTAGCAAGCCACTCCGGGTGAAACACTTCGACGATGAACCCTGCAGCCAAGAGCCGGGCCACCTCTTCTCCAATGGCTTTACGTCTCTCTTCGTTAAACCGCCGGAGGAACTGTTTAACCGGCTTAAACTTAGGATCCACATTAAGATGGTGCTCAGCGAATTCTCTCGGTACACCCAGCATGTCAGAAGGCTTCCATGCAAAGATGTCCCGATTCTCACGGATGAATTCGATGAGCGCGCTTTCCTATTGGGGGTCCATATTGGCCCCAATAGTGAACTGATGTGATGAGTCGCCCGGTTTAAAGTCCACCAACTTAGTATCTTCTGCCAAAAACTTGAGGGGCAGCTCAGATTCCGTGTTGGGTTTCTTCAGAGAGGTCATATCTGCTGGGTCAACATTCTGCTTACAGAAATTAAGTTCTGCCTCTGCACAGCTTGTCTCTGCGTAAGCCGCATCACCTTCCTCACATTCCATAGCCGTCTTCCGATCACCATGTACAGTAATCGTTCCCTCCAAGCCGGGCATCTTGAGCTGCAAATACACATAACAGGGCCTGGCCATGAACTTCGCGTAAGCCGGCCGTCCAAAAATAGCGTGGTACGGGCTCTTGATCTTGACCACCTCAAACCATAGAGACTCCACCCTGTAGTTGTGTTCATCACCAAAAGCCACTTCCAAAGAGATCTTCCCGATAGGGTAAGCCGACTTTCCTGGTACCACACCGTGAAAAACTGTTGAAGAAGGCTTAAGATCCTTGTCAAGTAAGTTCATCCGGCGAAAGGTGTCATAGTACAAGATGTTGATGCTGCTGCTGCCATCCATAAGTACTTTAGTGAACTTGTATCCTCCCACTTGGGGGGCAACTACTAAGGCTAGCTGCCCCGGGTTATCAACACGTGGCGGGTGATCCGCCCTGCTCCAAGTGATGTCATACTCAGACCACTTGAGATACTGTGGGAGAGCCGGCATGACCGCGTTAACCGCCCGTTTGCGTACCTTCCGTTCCCGCTTGTCAAGGCTGGTTGTGAAGACGTGGTACTGACCCCCGCTGAGCTGCTTCGGGTTACTCTGATACCCTGACTGGTTATTCTGCTGCCGGCCTCCGCCACCAGATTGTTGGTTATGACCTCCTTGGTTGCCTTGACCCTGGCCGCCCGGCCCTGAGCTGCCCGACGGGCCATTACCGTTGTTACGATGCTGCTGAATGTTGTAGTTGCGGAAATCCCGCATAACGCTGCAATTTCCCCATGTATGATCTGCTTGCTTGCCATTCCGGCTGTGCTCTGGACAAGGTCTATTAAGCATCTCCTCTAGAGGAATCTTACCCCTGTTAAAAGGCTGTCTATAATTCCCATTGCCCTTAGCACGGTTATTCCCAGTGTTGGTATTAGCTACTAGCTCTGACCCGCCTTCCGAGTGTCTCCGCTTTCTAGCGTTGTTACTTCCAGCCGTACCCAGCTGTTGACCCTTGCCATTGTTACCCTTCTTCCCCTGACCTGATTTCTCCTCATCAGAGCCCGGGTCCTTCGTACTGTCAGAATCTGCATACTTGGTGAGAGCCGCCATGAGCTCCCCCATGTCTTGACATGACCGCTTGAGCCGGCCAAGCTTCTGCTTCAGAGGCATGAAGTGACAGTTCTTCTCAAGAATTAAAACCGCCTGAGCCGCCGTAATCTGCTCCGAAGAGTGGATGATAGTAGAGACCCGCCGGACCCAGTGATGAGCCGACTCGTCCTCACGCTGTACACAATGGTCCAAATCCACAATCGTCATGGGCTGCTTGCATGTTCCTTTAAAAATTTTGATGAATTTCGCCCTTAACTCGGCCCAGGAGTTAATGGTGTTGGGTGGCAAACCCTTCAACCATGTGCGAGCCGGCCCTTCCAGCATCATGATGAAATACTTGGCGCAGACCGCATCGCTAACGTCCAACATCTCCATGGCTAGCTCATAACTTTCAACCCAGGCCTCTGGAGGTAAATCAGCAGTGTAATTGGGCACCTTACGAGGACCCTTGAAATCCTTCGGCAGACGCTCATTCCGCAGAGCCGGTACCTGACACGGCACCCCCACAGCCCTAGAAGTCAACCCCGCTCCTCCTGAAACGGAAGGGGCGACTGTGTGTTCTTGAGACGCCGCCGCTGCCTGAGCCGCCTCTTCTCGCCGTGCTCTCACCTGATCCACCAATGTCTGAGCATCCAGGGCCGCCCGATCCGCTTGCGGCAGGTTACGATGTCGTTCGCTGCTAGAAACCGCCGGCGACTCATAACGCCGGTTGTAGCTACGGCTGTGGATGGGCGTTGAGTGCACGCGACTCCGGCTGTACTTATACTTCTCTTGCTGGGCCATCGCCGTGCGCAGGTATCCGATGGCGTTTCGCACCTCTTCTGCATAAGGCGCCTCATCGGGGATCGGAATTGTATCAAGCCTGGTTGCTGCTGCCACCATGTTCTCCGCCGGGTTAGAATAATGACCCGGCGGTGTCGGATAAAGCGGTGGCGGGCTTTGGCCCCGTCGTGGCGGGTCTTGACGCTGAACCGCCGCCTGGCTCCCAGGTATTTCCACCGTCCGGGTTATGGCCAAAGGCACACTTCGTCCCGTTCCTGGCGTGTTGAAGAGATTCCTAGCTTCATACTGCTCCGGCAAGCGGGACTAATGTCTCATCCGCTGAACCGCCGCGGCCGACTGTTGCTCTATCTCGAGGCGAAGAGCGTCTGCCTTAAGGCGCTCCGCCTCAGCATCCATCTGAGCCTTCAGCTCATTAACTTCCTGCTGGACCGCGGCCATCCGATCCTTCAACCTAGTGATTTCTGCATTGCGGGCCGCTTGGTTCGCAACAGTGACCTCAGTTGCCATCAAGGTTGTAAGCTCGTTCATCAGATCCAGGAGAACTTGAGCTGGGGGCGCGCCTGACCCGGACACGGCCGCACCAGGTGTACTGCCCTGAGCCACCGCTGAACCGGCCATGAAGACGGCTGCATGACTTGGCGGCTCATAACCCTCCGGCTCATGGTATTCTGACTCGGGGTAAGGCTCGTCGTAACCCCCAAGCCCTCCATCCTGAAGCTGATAGATCGATTCCGTCTCCCCACATGAAGATTCCTCCCCGGAGTAGTCGTGAGTTTCTTCCTCGGACACAGAACCCTCAAGTTCTACGCCCTGAGTGAAGCCGACGAAGACATGCTTCCTGTCCGGGTCAGAACGGGCGGGTTGCATGCTCCGGGCGGGTTGCTTGCGCCGGGCCGGCTCGACGATGTTGGTGCAGATGTCCGGCCTGGGTTCAGATCCACCAATCTTGCCGATGAAGACATGGATTCCACCGAAGGGGACCCGAAAGCCGTACTCGATTGAGTCAGCCTCAGGACCCCAACTGGCGTCGTCGATGTAAAGCTTTCCGCGGCGGCTCTTAGTCATCTCGCCGACCACGTACCCCTCGCCCCCGAGGAGAGCACCCTTTAAGAACTCAACACCACCGAGCGCTAGCCCCACGGTGGGCGCCAACTGTCGTGGTTTTGTCACGGCAGATGCCCGAAGGCTTAGGTTCGGAGTCAACGCCATGGAAGTGGACCCAAAGGGGTTAAGCGGGACAAGGGACACGGTTTTACCCAGGTTCGGCCCCTCACGGTGGAGGTGAAAGCCTACGTCCTGCTTGAGCTGTATTAACTGGTATATCGAGTACAACGGGCGGCTTGCTTGCTCTAACTCTCAATTGCTTGATCTCTCTCGCCATAAGGCTTGTCTGTCTTTCTTCACCCCCCTTTCACCCGCTGCAGGGGCTCACCTTTATATACATAGGTATAGGCCCTGGGCTTACAAGAGTCCGGTTCGGGTTACACAACGTAACCGACCCAGGTTCTACTTTCCTAGTCTTCCAAGATAAGTCTTCACATGGCGGTTTACCCTTTCGGGCCTTGAGTCGCCACCAGGCTTTAGGCCTTCGACTGGCCCATCTGTAACTCGTCGTCTTCACGCCTTGCCTTCCTTGGCCGGCTTAGGCTCTTGCACTATGAGTCGCCAACAGGGTTAACCGCAGGGTTATATCCCCAACAGGGAGGGTTTTAGATTATAGGACAGAGAAACTCATCTAGGGTTTTAGCTAGTCGATCTCGAGGTAGATCAACTATGTAACCTTCATACCATCAATATAATCGAGTAAGACATAGGATTTTACCTCCATAGGAGGGCCCGAACCTGGGTAAACATCGTCTCCTTTGTCCCCTTGTTACTATCGATCCTAGACTCACAACTCGGGACCCCCTACCCGAGATCCGCCGGTTTTGACACCGACAGTCCCCTCGCGGGGTTCTCCCCTTTTCCCTTGCTTTCTTAGGTGCTCTACGTCGGCAGGGCCCAGCCCCGTGCATACCTTAGCTGTCGCTAGAATGTCAGGTCGCGGTGCATGGACAAAGCCAGGAGGTGAGGGGCTCCGGGAGCTAGTGAAGGCTCCTGAGGCGCGATGCTCAAGGGCCCCCCTTAGACGTGCAAGCGGCCCGCGTGAGGGAAAATGCAGGCAATGGCGAGGCTGCCCCCGGGGATGGGGGGGGGGGGGTTCTCATACTTAGTTCTTTGCAACGCCAATATGTTGTCACTTGCCGGGCGTGCCTTGTGAGACCCCTCGAGTGATCCGTCCTGAGAAAAATCATGCGCACAAAAGCTTCAGTTCGAATGACGCGCGCTCGCTAGCTTGCAATTGGGTGTCACGTGAGGAGACTAGACACCAAGTGCCTTTGTGAGGTGACGGTGCGGGAGTAGGCCCGCGAGCTAGAGCCCAGTCCCTTGGGTTTTTCAGCACTGATGGGACTAACCCGAGCACAGGCACCATGTCCAGCCCCCGCTCGCGTGAGGCTCAAGGGGAAGCTGGCGAGCGCGTGCCGCGGAAGAAGGTGAGGCTCTTAGTTGACTATCCACCAGCGCGGAGCATGGGGCTTCCACTTGGATGTGAGCATGATCATAGTTTGATCGTTTCGCCGGTGCGGGGTATGGGGCTTCTACTGGGGCATGGGCATGGTCATAGTTCGACCATTCCATCGACGCTGAGCATGGGGCTTCCACTGGGGCGTGGGCATGGTCATAGTTCGACCGTTCCGCCAGCACTGAGCATGGGGCTTCCACTGGGGCAAGGGCGGGAGCACTGTTCCAGAGTCTCCGGGGCGTGTACAGCCTCATTTCGTTCGTACGCATGGCGGGCACGGCAAAACTGGTGGAGGTGTCAGATGCTCCAGGCACAGGGCTCGGGAGCTCCTTCCTCGGTCCTCAGGCGGTTTGCGGCTAGCTCTTGATGCAGTTGTGTGCTCATGTAACCTGTGACATGGGGGCGACGCGCATCGGGCGACCGTCCCGAGGCCATTGGATGAAGAGGTCGGACACCAAGGACCCAAACGAGGTGACGTGTGTAGGTCTAGCCCGCCAGACAGAGCTCGGTCACTCGAGTTTAGCGACGCTGCAGGGACGGGCCCGAGCACAGACACCATGTCGAGTTCCGCCATGGAATGATCAAGGGAAAAGTCATCGGAGCGTGGCGCCCGAGGTGGCAAAACACCAAACTAGCAGTCATACAAATTCGGCCGTGCCCTTACTCACTTAGTCGCGACGGCTCCATGAGAGGGCGAGACACCAAGGACCTCTATGAGGTGATGTGCGTGGGAGCAGGTACGCGAGCCAGAGCTCGATCGCTTGGATTTACCAACGCTGCAGGGACAGACCCGAGCACAGACGACGTGTCTAGCCCCCAGTCATGGGATGGCAGAAGGAAGTGTCGCGAGGGCGCGACGATTTCAGACTGTGACGAGGCCCCAAACACAAGGCTTCAGCAAACGACATAAACTCAACAAAAGATAACCAGATTCGCTACACAACCAAAAAGTGAGGATGCTGCAGGGACGGACCCTTGCCAGCTTGAGGATAATGCAGCCTGAAGGCCGCCCTCTATTTTAACAAACCGAAAAGTCACCTAGTAATCATGCTGCTGCGGAAGCTTCGGGCTGCTTGGCGAAGCGTGCCGTGGAGGTTCACCTCTCAGGGACCGGTTGGCCCCTGAGGTCTTGAGTGCTCACGAGGGCCTGATGTCTCGCGAGGCACCATCGCGAGTTGGTCCAGCCTTTGGAAAGTGGCGATGGCGTTCTCCAAGCCAAAGGGCATGCGGACGTAGGTGGTGGCGACGCACCTGCTCAGGCCAACGCGCGATGGCCCAAAGAGGTCCTGGGAGCCGGCCCTATTGAGTCCCGCGATGTTGACGCACATGCGCACCTTGCTATTCTCCCTGGGGTGGTAGCCGAGTTGATGGGCCGTCCCGGACAACGCTCGCCGCGCATGGCCCGAGCCTCTCACAACTAGTCAATCTCTTGGGTGATGAACTCTTGTGCCCCTGGCGCCTGATGCCGTATTCCTTACCTATGGGAACTCGCGTCGAAGCACACCTCCAAGTGGCGCCTGAGCGCCTCCCTCATCACACTGGTCAAGTCAGACGTTTTCTAGGTCGAAGCCCGCGAGCCTGGCCTGAGGGAGGCGTCGGGCGCACCTTCCTATGCTGGGGGGAGACAGGCGCCGACAGCGGGCACAGGGCTCGCGGTGCTGAGGTCGGGCGCTGCATTCTTCACCTTGGCGGGGCCTTGGACGGGTAACAAATGCATCTTTCTTGGGGGCGCGGCCTCGCGAGTCCCAGCAGCTCCTTCGTCATCGGAATACTCAGCCTGGCAGCTTTGTAGGCATGCTCGAGGGAACATACCGCATCCTTCCCGTCGCAGGCGATGGTGATGACGCCGCTGTAGCCAGGCATCTTGAGGACGTTGTAGCCATGGTGGGTCGCCGCCATGAATTTGGCCAGCGCCGGGTATCCTGGGATTGCATTGTACGAGGGGGCGATGTGCGCCACGTGGAAGTCGATGAGCTCGGTGTGGTAGTTGTCACGCGTGCCAAAGGTGACAGGGAGGCGGACTTGCCCCAGGGGAATGGTGGAGCCATCGGTCACCCCAGAGAATGGCCTGGTAGGCATCATCTGGTTGTAGGGCACCTGGAGTGTCTCAAAGGTCTCAACAGAGAGCACGTTGAGGCCGGCGCCTCCGTCGATGAGGGTCTTGGTGATTGAGACGTTGTTGATGGTGGGAGTGCACAACATGGCAAGTGCCATCGCGGCAGCCATGGACTTGAGGCTATCCTTGGAGTCGAAGGAGATGGTGTATTGCGACCACTTGAGGGGCCGCGCGGCCTCCGACCTCGGGAGGGCGACGTTCACCTCATGAGAGAACTGCTTGAACAGGCGGTTCGTTGCAGGGGCATGGGCTCCGCCGAGGATACATGCTATCGTGTGAGGCTCCTGATAGCCCCCAGCCCCCTCATCATGCTGGTTGTTGTCGTTCCTCCTGGGCAGTGGCGGCAGTGGCAGAAGAGCAGCGGTGTCCTGAGGGTGCACCTCGCAAGGTTGTTCACGCCAGACGCCCTCACGAGGCTGATCGCGCCAGCCATCCTCGCGAGGCTGCACACGCCAGCCCTGGCAAGGGTTGCCATTGTGGTTGTCCCACCTGCCGCCACCGCGGCTGCCTCCGCGGCCGGCACCATGGTCACTGCGGTTTGGACGCTGGCCGACGCGCTCGTCGTGGAGGGACTTCAGCTCCTGGCAGTCTTCGGTGTTGTGGGTGCGCACGTCGTGGTAGACACAGAATGGCCGGCGGTCTTTCTCGGGTACATCATGGTCGTGGCCACGTTTCTGCTCAGGCTCCACCGCGAGCACGGCAAGGCCCTTGCGCTTGACCTCCTTGCCCTTTGCCTTGCTGTCATCGGGCGTGGCGTTGGGGTCGTTGTGGATGAACAGGCGGTCCTCTTCGGCCATGGCGCATTTGTCAGTGATGTTGAACAGCTCCAGAGCTGAGCTCAGGTTGTCGTTGATGGCGAGCTTCTTGCACATCCGGACGTCCTTGACGCCGTTGGTGAACGCATGATGATGGCTTTGTCCGAGGCATGCGGGATCTTGTTGTGCACCCGGCTGAAGCGCTGGATGTACTTGCGTAGGTCTCTCCAGGGCGCTGCATCACACTCCGCAGGTCGTTGACGGAAAGGGGGCGGTCATGCGTTCCCATGAAGTTGGCGATGAACTGCTCGCAGAGCTCTCTCCACGAAGAGATCGACTCGGGAAGGTTCATGAGCCAGGAGCGTACGCCATCCTTGAGGGCCATGGGGAACCAGTTCCCCATGACCTTGTCGTCGCCGTTCGCCGCCTTGATGCTCAGCGCATAAAGCTAGAGGAACTCCGTGGGGTCGGGGATGCCATCATAGCGAGGGGGCAGCTCAGGCTTGAACTTGATGGGCCAAACCACCCGGCGCAACTCGCGAGTGAAGGACCGGCGGCCTACGCTGCTCGAAGGGACGTCGCGTGCGAGGGCGGCCCGTTTTTGGCGCCCAGCCGCCACGACATCCTGGACAATCCGGTCGTGGCGCTGGCGTGGCTGCTCGAGGATCACTCGCGCGTCGAGCGGCGTGTTGCGGTCAATCTAGCAGCTGGCCTCGTCTTGGGCATGTGAAGGTGCTCCGTGGGGCGGGTCACGCGAGCGCGCGTTGCGCTGAGGCTCAACAGGGTTGCTGCGCAGGGGAGGTGGCGGAGGCGCTCTGTGCACCACATCCCCAGTGCGAGATGATGGAGGAAGAAGCGAGCAGGAGGGTGCCGGGGCTTCTTTGGCGGCGGTGACGAGCTCGGTGATGCGGCCCAGCCAGGAGCCGTAGCCAGCGTCCACCGCGCGGTAGCGAAGCAGCTCGCGTGCCATGAGCAGCGCGGCCTATACGTTCATGTGCCCTAGGCGGGCGTGGGAGGGGGAAGCCGTGGCGGTGCGGCCATCTTGCTGCAGGGAAGGGTGCAAGGAGGAGTCAAGCTGCTTGTGGGCAGCAAGGTTGGTGGTGGTGGCAGCTTCGGCGCCGGTCAAGTGGTGGCGACCGTCATGGCCCGCAGGCGCGGTCTGGGCTACGCGGGCCTGCCAACGCTCGGCACGCACACAGCGAGCGTCAGCCATAGGGTTGGCGAAGCAGGAGCCGAAACGGAGCTGGAGAACAGCGGCGCACCCCTACCCAGCACGACAAATGTTGGAATCGGGGCTCCGGGACACAAATGGATTTGAACTCTGGGGTCCGCTGGTTCCCCCGCCCTACTCTACCTCGCAACCGCACGATGACACTCCGGCGTACTCGAGCTAAGGAAGAAGAACAGTGGACACGGAAGTTTACCCAGGTTAGGGCTACCTTGCGGTGTAAAAGCCTACTCCTGCTTGTCTGGATTGCTTGAGGGTGAGAGGGAGTACAAAGGTGGGTTCTGGCTAGCTTCTGGTCGATCCTCTTCTACGGCGGCACCCTGCCCTATCTTATATTGGCCCCGGTCCTATTCCCACGGAAACAAAAGGCGGAAAGGGTTGCCACAACGGTCAATTTGAAGGGGGACAGGATTGTAGCTTATCCTGACAAAAGTAGTCTTCGCCTGCAAAAGCCTTCTGCCGTGACACGCTGGTGGGCGCGGCGATGACCTCCGTCCTGGAGAGCCCCCAGCCTTGGTCTTCTTGCACCAAACGAGAAACCTTTGGAGATTGCTTTGGGAACCGGCGACCTGGCCCTGCTCCCTTATCACAAAAGAGGAAAGCCCTCATCCATGCCTGCTGGCACGGCTCCTGGACCGCGTGAAGATGCAGGACCGTGCGACCCCACCGGGCCACCCTTGATTAGTCCGCCTCGCGAAGGCCTCGGGGCATCCTCGGAGGTGACCTTGCGAGGGAGGCTTCGTGAGGCTCCTGACGATGCTTGCTGACATGCGCCTCGCAAGGCGGGGGCCCTCGTGAGGGTCTTGCTCATGAAGTCCAATGGAGGGTCGTGCTGGGCCCATGGCATGCGTCGCGTCATGGGCCGTAGACAGACGGGCCTGGGTACCCCCGGTCCCACAGGCCCGACATCAACCTATTATATAATGGGAGATCCCTGGGACGAAAAGAACAAGTTAGAAACCCTCAAGGACTAGCTAGAGAGAGCAATACCTTGAGATCATCATCATAAATAGCAATCAAGGCAGGAGTAGGCTTTTACCTCCATCGTGAGGGGCCGAACCTGGGTAAACTTGTGTCTCTCATCTCCGATCAACCCTGTTCGAGCAATCACCTAGCAGCGATGGCCTCATCACTTAGTTCTCTCATGAGGACATATGTCGTGACAATACCACGATAGTGGGCGCACACCGTGGGGCCAAGACACGATGGTGTTGAGTTCTTGAAGGGAGCCCTTCCATGGATTGAAGTACATGATTGACCGGATGACGAAGAGCCGGCGAGGGAAGCTCGACATCGACAATGCAACCTGGAGTCCCGAGGCTGGCTCGATCGAGTCAGGATACCGAGCCCCGTTCGGCAGAATCCATGTTTTCATTGGCGAGATTGGTAGGTCTGCTCTGGAGGGAGCCACCGCCGCCGACTCGCTGGAGGTGGCAAGCCAGGTTAAGCCTCGCCGGGTCGAGATGAGACGGGTTAATGCTTTCATCGGCTTCGTCAGCAGTGTTGCACAAGAGCCGAATTCACAGACCAACTCCGTATCGAGAGGTGATACGCTCGTCAACTTTGATGACGAATCGGTGGGCGACACGGAATCAATTATTCCGCACTCCGATGAAAGGTTGGGTGGATACTCAGACGATGAGGCTGACCTAGAGCCATGGGAGTTGGGTCCTCGGGCCGCAGTCTATATGGCTGGAAGCCAGAATTTGCCCCCTCAATACGACGCACACGGCAACCTGGTGATAGTACCATCAACAAGACAGAATCCGGCTCAGCTAAGGCCGGGTCAGGTGACGGCTACTGCGGCAGCTGTTATGGCGGCTTTAACGACAACCACCTCTGAGGGCTTAGGGACCCAAGCTTTGGCTAAGTAGACAGAGACCTTGGCCATGCTACTTACATATCCGGTGGCCCCAGAGAATGTTGAAGCCCATAACGCTGAGATAACAAAGTGCCAAGAGCAGGTGGCCAAGATTCAGGAGGATATCAACACTAAAAACGCGCGTTTGGCAGAAGCTCGCACTGAAGTCCTGAGGGAGGCCCAGCGCCTAGAGAACCAGGGGATCCACCTCACGTTTCACCAGAACGAGTCAACAACAGTCCATCAAAGGAGGCCTAACAGCCGGCTTCCTGTGTCTCTGGAGCCAACCAAGTTGTTCCAGTCACCACAGGGGGCCGACGCGCCCGGCGTGGAGCTAGTCATACCCCCATTGACTCAAGGCGTTCACCAGAGCATCCCTCGACTCCAGCCGCCGGCTCAACAGCTAAGGCCGGCTCAGCAAATGCCAGCTTAGCAGTAGATAATTCAACACCAGCCCGTCCTAAATCGGTGTGATCATTTTGTCACGCCAACCGGTCACTATTCCAACCCAGTGGATAAAGTGTTGGCGCAACACATAACCTGACAGCTATTCCGACACATGGAAACACTCCAATGAAGGTGGAGGCGAGGAACACAATTGAGATACTGAAGACACCAATTACTCAACAGGTGAATTACTCCCGAAGTCGCGATCTTCTCCACTCTACCCCACGTCCAAGTCGAACTAGGAGTCGACACGGCGAATCTGCAGCAGTCTCGAGCAACGCACGACGTCAGAGGGAGCCACCGGCGAACCAACAACCTCCACTCCAACCGGAGGTGTCAGATGCGCAGCCATCGTCGACAATGCACATGCAGCATTGATGGATAGGGCGGGTGGCCAAAGGGTTGAGTATGCTTGCCCAAGGGTTGATTACATGTGACCCCCCGCAGCGCAGCCTGTTTTTGGGCATCTCACTCACACGGGAAGGGCTATTGGTACTCCTTGCTTAGGTCCAGCTCTTCACAACGAGTGCATGCCTCAAGATTTCAAAGGACCCTGCAAGGTACCTAATTACACTACTGATCTGGAGCCTGCAAACTTGATTGAGAGTTATGAACTGGCTATGGACATGTTGGAGGTTATTGATGTCATTTGCACGCGCTATCTGACCATGATGTTGGAAGGACCAACACGTACTTGGTTGAAAAACTTGCGTGCAAATTCAATCAATTCATGGCAAGAGTTGAAAGAGCGGTTCATCATGAATTTCCAATACACGTGCAAGCGTCCAATTACTATTGTTGATTTGCAGCATTGTGTTCAGCAGGATGGTGAATCGGCTCGTCATTGGGAAAGAAAAATTATTGAGATAGTCCACTCATCGAACAACATTACAGCTCAGACGACGGTCCTTTTCTTGGAGCGAAACAATCATTTTTAGCCCTTGGTACAGAATCTTGGACGTATGAAGCGGAAGGTCAAGGAGATGAGCGAACTCATGGACGTTTTGGCTAGGTATGCCGAGTCTGATAATACCAAGGATCCGTATTCTAACAAAGAGAAATATGGTAAGGGCAAGAAGAATGGTGGCAAGGGTCAGAACAATGACAATGGAAACAACAATCACAACAACAACAAGTGCAAGAACTTCGACGGAGGGTCAGACCTTGTGGCTAATACCAATACAGGTTTCAAGAATCGGCGTCAAAACGGCAATTTCCAAAAGCCGACGTTTTGTCCCCGCAATTATGAGGAGGCCCTCAAGGGTCCATGCCCGAAGCATAGTAAGGAGTATAACTTGGCTAATCACTCTTGGGAAATTGTTATATAATGCAGGAGTTTAAAGACAACATCTTTGGTGGTGGCAACCATGGAGGAGGCCCTGGTGGTCACTTCGGCAATAGTCAAGCCGGTGGCCCCAGAGTCGGCGTCCTGTCACACCATGTGTTTTGCCTCGCATCACTATATTAATAAAGCTTAAAAATTAGGACCAACAAAAACATTTTGTGTGCATGTGGTGCTCGACTTGATTGCTATTTGCTTGTTTGCTTGTATGTGATTTATTTGATAGAAAGCCTTCCACTCTCAAAACTCCTCTCCTTGATCCAAACCCTTTCCCAATGATCATTCCGTGTGTATAGGACATAAAATTATTTTTAAACAATATTATCTTGAACAAAAAGCATTTATTTCATTTAGGTTTTCAAAAACCCATGAATTGAGATTTGTACTACAAGTCCTCAAATTAGGGTAAATGTTTGGCCCCAAATATTTTGTTTGGAACCTATTATCTATAAGACTTACAAAAAATCACAAAAACATTATTTTAAAAGTTTTTTTTGTATTTTATTTAAATAACTTTTTCTGAGGCCAGCAATGGTCTTTTATAGGGAAAAATTATTTTAATCTTTCAAAAATATTTGAGAAAAATTAGGGAAACTCGATGGACATATATTTTCCATATTTATGAGTTTCAACACATGTTCTTGTTCAAAATATTGGACAAAACCCTCCAAAATCATCTCTGGATACTTCAAGTATTTGAAATATTTCTATAAGAAGCATTGTCAAATAAATCCAGGAAAGTTCTGGCAAGTCAAATATGCCTCATGTGATGATCTGGCCAAGTTTCATATCAATCCAAATAGTTTTGGTGCACAAAAGTGCCCCAAAACCCCTTATGTCCAGATTCAGATTTGAACAACTTTGCATTGCTAAGAGATTCCAATTAATCTCAAACTTTGTGGACATGTTAAAATATTGTAATGATGCATCTACACCAAGTCGTGCATCAAGGAGAACATCTTTAGTTTCTCAAATCTCACCAAATCTGTTTCTGGCCATTTCTAGGGTTTGATGCTTTTGCATTGTCTACTTTCCAAATAAGCTACAAATTTGTGATCTTGTCCAATTGATCCTAATTGTCATTCCTTTTAAATTCCATGAAAAGTAGATCAACTTAGCTAGCTCAAATCAACATCATACACCTTCCAATGATTGAGAGGACAAAAGTCTTCTCCTTGAGTTCAATTTCCTACCACAACTTGCCCTAGACTCATTTTTACCTTTAGTAAGAATCTCAAACCTCAGCTCAATGATTGAAGTGGTAACCCCCCCCCCCCACACACACACACATTTACCCTTCTGGTCAACCCTGACATCACCCTGTAACAGCCTGAGACCAACACTCCAGTTTTCTTCCAAGTATTTCGAGTCTTGGCGTGTGATTTATGTGTTTGTCGCATTCATCATCGCATCATTCGCATCATCCGCATTGCATCGGCACTCCGTTGCCATCGGTTTTGAGAACTTGCATCCGTTCGTAATTTCCGGTTCTCCCCGCTCTCGTCGATGGCCATTTCAAGACCAACCACACACGCACGCGCCCACGACATTGATAAAATATTGTTTTTAAAAGTGCATATAAAACTTTCTCAAAATTGGTTGAAAGTACGCATACGGTCTTATTATATTGTAGGTAGACCGCTTGCCAAATTTCATCACATTCAGAGGTCGTTTGATACCCGAACGGATAAACCTATAGCGCCACTATAGCTGGTTAAAAAAAATCTTGTCACGGGCTAGAACCTTCTCTCTCTTCTCAGCCCACAAGCCCACTACACAAGCACCTAGCCCACCTACCCTAACCCTGCGACCGGATCCGTCCGATCCAGATCGAACGGCTCGAAAACGGTGCAAAACCCCTCTATCTAGCCCCCCACTATAAATAGACAGCCAAGCCTTCCATTTTTGGGCAAAACCCTAGCCCCTAGCCTCCCCTAACCTCTAGCCGCCGCAAGCCTCATTTTCCATGCCGGCGACCCAGTCCCCGCCACTTGGCAGCTGGCCACGGGCCGCGTCGACACCAGCCACCGGCCGCAGCCAATCGGGGCACGCCATGTCGCCTCCCCGCGCCTCAACCACCGCAGGCCCGGCCCTAGCCCATAGCCAGCCACCTCTGGGCCGAACCGGGCCCGGACAAGCCCGCCCGCCGCCGCTCGAGCGAGCCCCGCTCGCCTCCCTACCCGAGGCCGCCGGCTCCTTCCCCGCACCGGCGACCGGCGCGCCGCCGCCGGCTGACCACCGCCCTGGCCCCGCTGGCCCCCGCATGTCGCCCCCAGCCACGCTTCGCCCTAGCCGCGCTCCGCCTGTAGCCACGCCCCGCGTCGCACCGCATCGCCACCCGCCTTCGGCCGCGACTCCGGCGAGATCAGGTCACCCCACCCGGATCTGCGCGCTCGCCGCTACGCAAGCCTCCTCCACGCGGGTCCAGCTAGGTCCGACAGAGCCCAGTCGCGACGTGCGTGCCAACCCCTCCTCGACCTCGACCTCGCCTCCAGTGGTCGCCGCCGGTGCCTACCGTTGCCACCGCGCCACGGCCGCCTGTCCTCGAGCTCCTCTGCCATCGGCCGGGAAGACCATGTCCCTAGACTGCGCCGTCCGCAGGCGACCCGACAACCAAACAACGCCCGGGACCACCCCATCCCACTGCACCCCGGCATCCCATTTTCCCGCGAGGTGAAAACCACCAAGTCATTTTTCTGTGTCAATAACATCATCATATTGCCATGTTAAGATGCTTGTATTTTGCAAACCGTGCATCGGATCTAAATGATCTTTATATGTAAAAGCATCTAATCTTCGTCCTCTACATGATGGCATCATTTGAACACATATTAGGAATCATCTACATGCTAAGATATATGATACAAAAGCGCTTCACGTCGTAATCAACGAAAACTGTTAAAACTTACAAACTTGTGTGGACGACTGCATCAAATCCATGCCTCTTTTGAACTTGTGCCAAACCCCAAGGATCCTCCTGAGGCCGCGTCCCCGCTGTACAACTACGAGGACAAGGCAGAGATGGTCTCAGTCATGGCTGTCTTCAACGAATGGGGACTCGTGCCAAGCGGTCACATTGGGTCGCCAAGGAGCTCCTCCGTCGTGGTGTCATTTCCTAGCGAAGCTGATGACAGTGTTGACTCCGAAGCGACGGAGGAGGAAGAAGACGCCGGTCGGGTGCCGCCACCCGACCACTGCTAATCCCTGCGGGGGTTCGGGGATGACAACGACGGTGCGGGCGAGCGACCCCGGGCAACGCCTCCTCGGCCTTCCGATGCGGTGGGGGAGCAGGGCCAAATACCGCGGCCCTCCAGGCACCAACATTAAAGGCTCTTGCTGGCGATGCGGCAGCCGCACCCGCGGCACCTGCATCTCCTCAGGAGGCTCTCCTTGCCCTTGGGAAGGAGGGAGATGTAACAGCCCGAGACCGACGCTCCAGAAGATTCCCCTTTTATTTCCATTATCGTCGTGTGATTCGAGTGGTTGTTGCATTCATCATCGCATCATTCGCATCATCCACATTGCATCAGCACTTCGTTGTCATCATTTTTACAAAACCGCATCTGTTCGTAGTCGCCGATTCTCTCCGTTCTTGTCGTTGACCATTTTGAGACCAACCACACACGCACGTGCACGTGGCTTCAGAAAAATATTGTTTTTTAAAAAGCGCGTGGAAAATATTCTCTGGATGGGTCGAAAGTAGGTGTGTGGTCTTGTTATAATGTCGGTAGACCGCCTGCCAAATTTCGTCGCAATCGGAGTCCGTTTGCTAACCGAACCGTTAAACCTAGAGCAGCTCTATCGCCGGTTATATTTTCGGATGTTTTTTTTAAAATACGTTGTCGGGCCGCACACCTCCCCACTCCTCAGCCCACACCACCTCTACACAGCCCACTTAGCCCAGCCTAGCCCCCCCTCCTCTTCCGGATGTCCGATCGAAATCGAACGGTCTGAAAACGAAGGAGAAACCCCTCTCCTAGCCCTCATTGCTATATATAGATGCCCTTCCTCTCCATTTTCGGCCTAACCCTAGCCCTCCTCGAAATTCGCGACCCCCAATCATCAACCGCCACCGCCAGCCCTTCTTTCCCTCCTCCAGCTGCCTCCAGGGCCCGCCCAGGCCCATCCGAGGGCCGCCCTGGGCCCGGGTCGCGCCGCGTCCGCCCGACCATAGAGCCCGAGCTCCCTCCCGCAAGCCTCCGCGTCCCATGACGCCGCGCCGCCCGTCAGCCCCGCGTCCCCGCCTCCGAGACCCCGCCAGGGACCTCGCCGCCGCGCCCCTTCGTTGCCAGGAGCCCTGCACCAGAGGTCGCCACCGCATCGAGCTCCGTCGCCCCGGGCCTTGCCTCGCCATGTCCTTGCCCCGCCGCCTAGCTTCCCGTCGCCATGGAGCCGCCCGGCCGTCGCCCACCGCCCGGATCCGGTGCGCCTCGCCCGCCTGCAGCGCCGTCGTGGGCCGTGCCCAGCCACCCGCGGCCCAGTCGCGGCCTGCCCTCCTTCAAGGCCCAGGGTGAGCCGCCCCTATTCCCCGCCCGTGCGCAGTATAGCTATATTAAGCAACTGTTAGGCCCAATTGCGTTTTTATAATTAAGGGAAAAGCTTGTTTTAAAATTGCTAATAAATAATTAACCGTGTGCCGGATTAAAATGTTTTATATATGTAAAATGCTCAGAAAAATGTGTAGATTAATAATATGACGTTTTCATCCATGTTTAAAAATACCTAAGCTCGTTGTTTTGCATCATTTTTGCACAAATGCCATGTTTTGCATAACGCATAATTATTTAACATGCATCGGAATTTAATCAAACAATATATTAAAAAATGTTCGTATTATCGGCATCGCGTTTTCATGCATGACAAACTTGTTCATTGGAATATTTGCATTTAACTTGCATTTATTGTTGCTAAAAGGGTATTAGGCCATAAACTTGAATAATTAATTGTGACATATTTCCCTACATGAACCTACGCATATTGTATGTGTTTTTGGGGTAGAAAAATTCATTGAATTTATCTGTGCAATTAGTTTTGTCATTTGAGCATTTTTGTGTGCATGTCATTTTTGCTATGATGCCTTTTGTTTTTTTGCGTGAATTAATCCATGCATGAAATGAAATAATTTTGAACATGAAATATGCCCTTGAACATGTGTGCTAGGCCCTGGTCATTTTGGTTGCTATAGAAATCCATGTTTAGGTGTTATTTTCTTGTTGCCAACATGTCTTAAAAATGTTGCTGTTTTGAGGTGTCTAAATAATTCTAAGTCTGAAACTGTTATTTTGTTGCGATGTTGTCATGTGATTTCCTATTGATCTAGGAGTCTTTTGTGGTTTCTCCAATGGAGTCTTTTGTTAAGCATGTTGTTGCCTATCACGTTGTGCCAATAGTATGCATGAATAGGTTTTGCATCATAATTAATTCTGTTGTCCAATATGTCAATCTGTTAAAAACTGCTGCACATGTCTACTCTAATTTTCACTAAGTCTGAGAATCTGTTTTCTTCATAGTGCCATGTTGTGTTGATGCTAGCTAAGATTCCATGCATAATTAGACCTTGCCACCATGGTATGAATTGTAGTGCATCATGTCTACTACCATGCTGTTAAGTTTCATGCCTATATATGATCTGTAGCATATAGTTTTACTGCTGCCAATATGCCTCCGAAAAAAGCTGCTATGCTAAAAAACTGTTATTTTCACTAAGTCCTAATCTGCCATATTTTGTTGCCATGTTGTGAGCTTCCTATCATGCGATCCATGCCTCTTTTGAGTATGATATGTGTGTCGGGGAACGTTGCATGGGAAACAAAAATTTTCCTACGCACACACAAGATCTATCCATGGTGATGAGCATCTACGAGAGGGAGAGTGAATCTACATACCCTTGTAGATCGCTAAGCGGAAGCGTTTAAGAAACGCGGTTGATGTAGTCGAACGTCTCCGCGATCCAAATCGCACGTCGTCCCTCGATCCGATCACGAACTAGTGCCGAACGGACGGCACCTCCGCGTTCAACACACGTACGGCTTGATGATGCCTTCACCTCCTCGATCCAGCGAGCGATGGTGAAGTAGTGGTTGAGTTCCAGCAGCACGACGGCGTGGTGATGGTGGTGAGGAACAATCTCTGCAGGGCTTCGCCAAGCACTACGGAGATTATGACGGAGGAACTAGAGGGCTAGGGTTGCCGGCACACGGCTTGGGAAATCCTGATGTGTCCCGTGTGCTAGCCCTGCCCCTCTATTTATATGTTGAGCCTTGGGGTCTAAACTTGGAGTAAAAGCCTCCTCCGGGTCGGTTTTGCCCGCACAAGGTCGGTTTGGCCCGCAGGGAAAGAGTCCAACTCGGATCCCTGCCGAACCGTGCACAGCCGCGCACAAGCGGTAGTACCGCTTCACACAAGCGGTAGTACCGCTTGGGCGGTAGTACCGCTTCACACAAGCGGTAGTACCGCTCGGGCGGTAGTACCGCTTCACCAAGCGGTAGTACCGCTTACGCGGCAGCAAAACTACTTTTGCACTTTCCAATACCTTGTGGGCTTTATCCCTTTGGCTCATATAAAGTGTTGCTGCACCCGAACACTTCGGTAAACATCCGGAACCCCTTCCGGTGAACTCCGGAACTCTTTCGGAGATCAAAACACTATTATCACATATATCAATCTTTACCTCCGGACTATTCCGGAGATCCTCGTCATGTCCGGGATCTTATCCGGGACTCCGAACAACTTTCGGTCACCAACATAATAACTCAATTATACTAATCGTCACCAAACGTTAAGTGTGTAGACCCTGCGGGTTCGAGAACTATGTAGACATGACCGAGACACCTCTACGGCCAATAACCAATAGCGGGACCTGGATGCCCATATTGGCTCCCACATATTCTACGAAGATCTTTATCGGTCGAACCTCTATGTCAAGGATTCAGTTAATCCCGTATGCTGTTCCCTTTGTTCTTCGGTATGTTACTTGCCCGAGATTCGATCGTCGGTATCTCTATACCTAGTTCA
This sequence comes from Elymus sibiricus, assembly GCA_039707655.1. Classification (NCBI taxonomy): domain Eukaryota; kingdom Viridiplantae; phylum Streptophyta; class Magnoliopsida; order Poales; family Poaceae; genus Elymus; species Elymus sibiricus. Next base: position 270,189,210 of record CM077669.1, read on the forward strand.
ATCTCGTTACCGGCAAGTCTCTTTACTCGTTCCGTAATACAAGATCTCGTGGCTAACACTTTAGTCACATTGCTTGCAAGGCTCATTGTGATGTTGTATTACCGAGTGGGCCCTGAGATACCTCTCCGTCATACGGAGTAACAAATCCCAGTCTTGATCCATGCCAACCCAACAGACACCCTCGGAGATACCTGTAGAGCACCTTTATAGTCACCCAGTTACGTTGCGACGTTTGATACACACAAGGTACTCCTCCGATGTCAGGGAGTTGCATGATCTCATGGTCATAGGAACAGATACTTGACATGCAGAAAACAATAGCAATAAACTGACACGATCATATGCTACGTTCGTAGTTTGGGTCTTGTCCATCACATCATTCTCCTAATGATGTGATCCCGTTATCAAATGACATCTCATGTCAATGGCTAGGAAACCTTAACCATCTTTGATCAACGAGCTAGTCAACTAGAGGCTTACTAGGGACACAGTGTTGTCTATGTACCCACACATGTATTTGAGTTTCCAATCAATACAATTATAGCATGGATAATAAACGATTATCATGAACAAGGAAATATAATAATAACCAATTTATTATTGCCTCTAGGGCATATTTCCAACAGTCTCCCACTTGCACTAGAGTCAATAATCTAGTTCACATCACTATGTGATTTACATTGTAATGAATCGAACACCCATGCAGTTCTGGTGTTGTTCATATTTAGCCCTTGGAAGAGGTTTAGTCATCGGATCTGCAACATTTAGATCCGTGTGTACTTTGCAAATATTTAGGTCGTCCTCCTTGATGTAATCGCGGATGGAATTGAAACGTCGCTTTATGTGTCTGGTCCTCTTGTGAAATCTTGGTTCCTTGGCTAGAGCAATGGCACCAGTATTATCACAAAACAGAGTCATTGGGTCAAGTGCACTAGGCACTACTCCAAGATCTGTCATGAACTCCTTCATCCAGACACCTTCCTTCGCCGCCTCCGAGGCTGCGATGTACTCCGCTTCGCATGTAGAATCAGCTACCACGCTTTGCTTGGAACTGCACCAGCTAACCGCACCCCCATTAAGAATAAATACGTATCCGGTTTGCGACTTAGAGTCATCCGGATCAGTGTCAAAGCTTGCATCGACGTAACCCTTTACGACGAGCTCTTGATCACCTCCATAAACGAGAAACATGTCCTTAGTCCTTTTCAGGTACTTCAGGATATTCTTGACCGCCGTCCAGTGTTCCATTCCTGGATCACTTTGAAACCTTCCGACCATACTTATGGCAAGGCTGACATCGGGTCTTGTGCACAGCATTGCATACATGATAGAGCCTATGGCCGAAGCATAGGGGATGACACTCATCTTTTCTCTATCTTCTGCAGTCACTGGGCATTGAGTCTTACTCAACTTCACACCTTGCAAAACAGGCAAGAACCCCTTCTTGGACTGATCCATTTTGAACTTCTTCAAAATCTTATCAAGGTATGTGCTTTGTGAAAGTCCTATTAAGCGTCTCGATCTATCTCTATAGATCTTGATGCCTAATATGAAAGCAGCTTCTCCTAGGTCCTTCATTGAAAAACTCTTGTTCAAATATTCCTTCACGCTTTCCAGCATTTCTATATTGTTTCCAATCAGCAATATGTCATCCACATATAATATTAGAAACGCTATAGAGCTCCCACTCACTTTCTTGTAAATACAAGCTTCTCCGTAAACTTGTATAAACTCGAACGCTTTGATCACCTCATCAAAACGAAGATTCCAACTCCGAGATGCTTGCACCAGTCCATAAATGGATCGCTGGAGTTTGCAAACTTTGTCAGCATTCTCTGGATCGACAAAACCTTCTGGTTGTATCATATACAACTCTTCCTTAAGGTAACCGTTAAGGAACGCTGTTTTGACATCCATCTGCCAAATTTCATAATCGAAAAAGGCAGCTATTGCTAACATGATTCTGACGGACTTAAGCATCGCTACGGGTGAGAAGGTCTCATCGTAGTCAACTCCTTGAACTTGTGAAAAACCCTTTGCCACAAGTCGAGCTTTATAGACGGTGACATTACCGTCCGCGTCCGTCTTCCTCTTAAAGATCCATTTGTTCTGAATGGCCTTACGCCCTTCAGGTAATACTTCCAAAGTCCATACTTTGTTTTCATACATGGATCCCATCTCGGATTTCATGGCCTCTAACCACTTCTCGGAATCCGGGCTCATCATCGCTTCTCCATAGCTCGTAGGTTCATCGTTGTCTAACAACATGACTTCTAAGACAGGGTTGCCATACCACTCAGGAGCACTACGCGTCCTTGTCGACCTACGAGGTTCGATAGCAACTTGATCCAAAGCTTCATGATCATCATCATTAACTTCCTCTTCAGCTAATGTAGGCTCCACAGAAACAACTTTCTGCGCTGCGCTACTCTCAGGTTGAAGTAAAGGTTCAACAACCTCATCAAGTTCTATCTTCCCCCCGCTCAATTCTTTCGAGAGAAACTCTTTCTCAAGAAATGTTCCGTTTTTAGCGACAAACACTTTGCCTTCGGATCTGAGGTAGAAGGTATACCCAACTGTCTCTTTTGGGTATCCTATGAAGACGCATTTCTCCGCTTTGGGTTCCAGCTTTTCAGGCTGAAGCTTTTTGACATAAGCATCACATCCCCAAACTTTAAGAAACGACAGCTTTGGCTTCTTGCCAAACCAAAGTTCATATGGCGTCGTCTCAACGGATTTCGATGGTGCCCTATTTAAAGTGAATGCAGCTGTCTCTAATGCATAACCCCAAAACGATAGTGGCAAATCGGCAAGAGACATCATAGATCGCACCATATCCAATAAGGTTCGATTACGACGTTCGGACACACCATTACGCTGTGGTGTTCCAGGCGGTGTTAATTGTGAAACAATTCCACACTGTCTTAAGTGACTGCCAAACTCATAACTCAGATATTCTCCTCCTCGATCAGATCGTAGGAATTTAATCTTCTTGTTACGATGATTCTCAACTTCACTCTGAAATTGTTTGAACTTTTCAAATGTTTCAGACTTGTGTTTCATTAAGTAAATATACCCATATCTACTTAAGTCATCAGTGAAGGTGAGAAAGTAACGATAACCACCGCGCGCCTCAATGCTCATCGGACCGCACACATCAGTATGTATGATTTCCAATAAGTCACTTGCCCGTTCCATTGTTCCAGAGAACGGAGTTTTAGTCATCTTGCCCATGAGGCATGGCTCACATGTGTCAAGTGATTCAAAATCAAGTGACTCCAAAAGTCCATCAGCATGGAGCTTCCTCATGCGTTTTACGCCAATATGACCTAAACGGCAGTGCCACAAGAAAGTGGTATTATCATTATCAATTCTACATCTTTTGGCATTAATGTTATGAACATGTGTATCATTACTATCGAGATTCAATAAGAATAAACCCCTCACATCGGGTGCATGACCATAAAAGATATTACTCATATAAATAGAACAACCATTATTCTCTGATTTAAATGAGTAACCGTCTCGCAATAAACAAGATCCAGATATAATGTTCATGCTTAACGCAGGCACCAAATAACACTTATTTAGGTTCATCACTAATCCCGACGGTAATCGAAGAGTGAGCGTGCCGACGGCGATCACATCAACCTTGGAACCATTTCCCACGCGCATCGTCACTTCGTCCTTTGCCAGCCTCCGTCTATTCCGCAGTTCCTGTTTTGAGTTGCAAATATGAGCAACCGCACCGGTATCAAATACCCAGGCACTACAACGAGAGTTGGTAAGGTACACATCAATAACATGTATATCATATATACCTTGTTTGTTGTTGGCCGCCTTCTTGTCAGCCAAATACTTGGGGCAATTCCGCTTCCAGTGTCCAGTTCCCTTGCAATGAAAACACACAGTTTCTGGTTTGGGTCCAGCCTTGGGTTTCTTCACGAGAGGAGCAACTGCTTTGCCACTCTTCTTGGAGTTACCCTTCTTACCCTTGCCATTTTTCTTGAAACTAGTGGTTTTATTGACCATCAACACTTGATGCTCCTTCTGAATTTCAGACTCAGCGGCTTTCAGCATCGCAAACAGCTCGGCGACTGACTTGTTCATCCCGTGCATGTTATAGTTCAACACGAAGCTCTTGTAGCTAGGTGGCAATGATTGAAGAACTCTGTCAGTGATAGCCTCTGGCGGAAGGGGCATCCCTAACTCAGCCAGACGGGTGGAGTACCAGACATTCTGAGCACGTGATCACTGATAGACCCGTTCTCCTCCATCTTGCAAGCATAGAACTTATCGGAGATCTCATATCTCTCGATCCGGGCATTCTTCTGAAAGATAAACTTCAACTCCTGGAACATCTCATATGCTCCATGACGTTCAAAACGTCTTTGAAGTCCCGGTTCTAAGCCATACAACATTGCACATTGAACTATTGAGTAATCATCAGAACGAGCCTGCCAGGTGTTCACAACGTCTAGAGACTCAACTGGAGCGGGTGGATCACCAAGCGGTGCATCAAGGACATAAGCCTTCTGGGAAGCCGTAAGGATAATCCTTAGATTACGGGCCCAGTCCACAAAGTTACTTCCATCATCTTTCAACTTAGCTTTCTCTAGGAACGCATTAAAATTCAGGGGTGCTACTGCGCGAGCCATGATCTACAACATAAATATAGCAAAGACAACTTAGACTATTGTTCTTAGATAATGAGTTTAGTTAATCATATTTAAAAAACTCCCACTCAAATTGACATCCCTCCGATCATTCGAGTGTAACATGATCCAAATCCACCAACTCAAGTCCGATCATCACGTGAGTTGAGGTGGTTTCAATGGTGAACATCTTCATGTTGATCATATCTACTATATGACTCATGTTCGACCTTTCGGTCTCTTGTGTTCCGAGGCCATGTCTGTACATGCTAGGCTCGTCAAGTTTAACCCGAGTGTTCCGCACGTGTAACATGGCTTACACCCGTTGTATGCGAACGTAGAGTCTATCACACCCGATCATCACGGCGTGTCTCGAAACGACGAACTTTCGCAACGGTGCACACTTGGGGAGAACACAATTTATCTTGAAATTTAAGTGAGGGATCACCTTATAATGCTACCGTCGTCCTAAGCAAAATAAGATGCATAAAAGGATTAACATCACATGCAAATCATAAGTGACATGATATGGCCATGAACTTGTGCTTTTGATCTCCATCTCCAAAGCACCGGCATGATCTCCATCGTCACCGGCATGACACCATGATCTCCATCATCTTGATCTCCATCAACGTGTCGCCATAAGGTTGTCGCGCCGACTGTTGCTTCCACGACTATAGCTAACGTTTAGCGATAAAGTAAAGCATTACATAGCGCTTAATGATTGACACGCAGGTCATACAATAATTAAAGACAACTCTATGGCTCCTGCCAGTTGCCGTACTCATCGACATGCAAGTCGTGATATTCTATACAATACATGATCATCTCATACATCACATATATCTCATCATGTAATTGGCCATATCACATCACAACATACCCTGCAAAAACAAGTTAGACGTCCTCTAATTGTTGTTGCAAATTTTACGTGGCTGCTACGGGTTTGCAAGAACCGTTCTTACCTACGCAAAACCACAACGTGGTGTAGTGATTGCTTTTTGATCTTCTAAAAGAACCCTCTTCATTGAACCGATTCAACTAAAGTGAGAGAGACAGACACCCGCCAGTCACCTTTATGCAACAAGTGCACGCAGCGGTAAAACCAGTCTCGCGTAAGCGTACGCGTAATGTCGGTCCGGGCCGCTTCATCTCACAATACCGCTGAATCAAGTATCAACTAGTAACGGCAAGCAATATGTATACACCCACGCCCACAACTCCTTTGTGTTCTACTCGAGATCTCATCTACGCATAGACCTAGCTCAGATGCCACTGTAGGGGAACGTTGCATGGGAAACAAAAATTTTCCTACGCACACACAAGATCTATCCATGGTGATGAGCATCTACGAGAGGGAGAGTGAATCTACATACCCTTGTAGATCGCTAAGCGGAAGCGTTTAAGAAACGCGGTTGATGTAGTCGAACGTCTCCGCGATCCAAATCGCACGTCGTCCCTCGATCCGATCACGAACTAGTGCCGAACGGACGGCACCTCCGCGTTCAACACACGTACGGCTTGATGATGCCTTCACCTCCTCGATCCAGCGAGCGATGGTGAAGTAGTGGTTGAGTTCCAGCAGCACGACGGCGTGGTGATGGTGGTGAGGAACAATCTCTGCAGGGCTTCGCCAAGCACTACGGAGATTATGACGGAGGAACTAGAGGGCTAGGATTGCCGGCACACGGCTTGGGAAATCCTGATGTGTCCCGTGTGCTAGCCCTGCCCCTCTATTTATATGTTGAGCCTTGGGGTCTAAACTTGGAGTAAAAGCCTCCTCCGGGTCGGTTTTGCCCGCACAAGGTCGGTTTGGCCCGCAGGGAAAGAGTCCAACTCGGATCCCTGCCGAACCGTGCACAGCCGCGCACAAGCGGTAGTACCGCTTCACACAAGCGGTAGTACCGCTTCACACAAGCGGTAGTACCGCTCGGGCGGTAGTACCGCTTCACCAAGCGGTAGTACCGCTTACGCGGCAGCAAAACTACTTTTGCACTTTCCAATACCTTGTGGGCTTTATCCCTTTGGCTCATATAAAGTGTTGCTGCACCCGAACACTTCGGTAAACATCCGGAACCCCTTCCGGTGAACTCCGGAACTCTTTCGGAGATCAAAACACTATTATCACATATATCAATCTTTACCTCCGGACTATTCCGGAGATCCTCGTCATGTCCGGGATCTTATCCGGGACTCCGAACAACTTTCGGTCACCAACATAATAACTCAATTATACTAATCGTCACCAAACGTTAAGTGTGTAGACCCTGCGGGTTCGAGAACTATGTAGACATGACCGAGACACCTCTACGGCCAATAACCAATAGCGGGACCTGGATGCCCATATTGGCTCCCACATATTCTACGAAGATCTTTATCGGTCGAACCTCTATGTCAAGGATTCAGTTAATCCCGTATGCTGTTCCCTTTGTTCTTCGGTATGTTACTTGCCCGAGATTCGATCGTCGGTATCTCTATACCTAGTTCAATCTCGTTACCGGCAAGTCTCTTTACTCGTTCCGTAATACAAGATCTCGTGGCTAACACTTTAGTCACATTGCTTGCAAGGCTCATTGTGATGTTGTATTACCGAGTGGGCCCTGAGATACCTCTCCGTCATACGGAGTAACAAATCCCAGTCTTGATCCATGCCAACCCAACAGACACCCTCGGAGATACCTGTAGAGCACCTTTATAGTCACCCAGTTACGTTGCGACGTTTGATACACACAAGGTACTCCTCCGATGTCAGGGAGTTGCATGATCTCATGGTCATAGGAACAGATACTTGACATGCAGAAAACAATAGCAATAAACTGACACGATCATATGCTACGTTCGTAGTTTGGGTCTTGTCCATCACATCATTCTCCTAATGATGTGATCCCGTTATCAAATGACATCTCATGTCAATGGCTAGGAAACCTTAACCATCTTTGATCAACGAGCTAGTCAACTAGAGGCTTACTAGGGACACAGTGTTGTCTATGTACCCACACATGTATTTGAGTTTCCAATCAATACAATTATAGCATGGATAATAAACGATTATCATGAACAAGGAAATATAATAATAACCAATTTATTATTGCCTCTAGGGCATATTTCCAACAATGTGAAGATGAAATGAAGTGTGTGTTATATGCTACTGCCCCATGCTTAGTTTGTGCATTTTTGAACCTTGTAGCTTGTTGTTTTCATGTGTGCAATATGCTATGTTGCTGTTTTGGGCAGATTTGAACTAAAACTTGTTTTGGTGATTGTGGTTGAACCGTAGCTCCGTTTTGAACATGCCATATATGAATCTTGCTTGGAATCTCAAGTAGTTTCATAATAACTTGCTGCATTCATTATTTGAAGTGGTTGTGATTGTCTTTTCCATGCATTTTGCATTCATGACATATGCATCTTGTGAAGGTCATAACTTTTAGACCGTAGCTCCGTTTCAAACGTTCTATATATGTAAATCAACTAGAATGACGTGTAGAATTGCATGGTACACTTTATTTCCCTGTTTAATAAATATAAAACCTGATTAGTTCAGATCTGGACCAATTTCGAAATTAGCATATGGGGTCGTTTCGGAAATGCTATATGTTGTTTCTGGCCTCATTTAAACTTGCCTAGATGTGTAGTTTACTTATGCTTCACCGTTGCCATGTTTAACAACATTTAATATTGTTGTGTACCTAACGAGAGTGAACTAATTAATTCGAACGTGGAGTTTCGTCAATATGCAAACCCGTTGCATATTGAACTTCACTTAATGTGTAGTATTTGTTTGTTGTGATTGCCATGCCTTGCATATTTAAACCGGACATGCATCATGTTTATTTGCGCATCATGTCATGCATATGTTATGGTGTTGTTCATGTGTTGATTGTTGTTTTTGGATTGCTTCTTCTCGATAGAGTTCCGAAAGCGTTCGGAGTGTGAGGATTCGTTCGACTACGTTGGCTCGTCTTCTTCATGGATTCATTCTTCTTCCAAGCGGGATCTCAGGCAAGATGATCATTTCCCTGGATACCATTACTATCATTGCCATGCTAGTTGTCTCGTTTCTATTGATGTCTCGCTTCCTACCACTTGTTGACTAGCCTCCCAAATTGCCATGAAAAGCCTCTAACCCCTCCACATCCAAGCAAAAATTGTTTGGCTATGTTACTGCTTGGTCAGCCTTTCTTATAGCGTTGCTAGTTGTAGGTGCAATTGTTCCATGTGCCAACATGGATATTTTTGATATATCACAATATTATTGCTATTTAATTTACTGCGCATATATACTTGGTAAAGGGTGGAAGGCTTGGCCTTTTGCTCGGTGTTTTGTTCCACTCTTGCCTCCCTAGTTACTTGTGTACCGGTGTTATGTTCCATAATTGAGCGCTCCTAACATGCTTGGGGTTGTTATGTGGACCCCCTTGATTTTCGTTTTAGGATAAAACTTGTCTGGCAAGGCCCAACATTGGTACTACATTTGCCTAATAACAACTAATAAAATGCATAGGGACCCGCTGGCACCCGCGGATCTTTAATCAACCCCCCGGGCCAGTGCTCCTCATGAGTGTTGGTCCAACCTGTCAACCGCCGGTGGCCGCCAGGGGCAACTCTGTGATTGGCCTACCGGAAGTTTGGACAATCCGTCGTGTCCTGAGAACGAGATACGCGGCTCCTATCGGGATCGTCGACACGCCGGGCGGCCTTGCTGGATTTGTTTTACCTTTCTCAAACGTCTTGTGCGAGGAATTCCGACAATACTTCGGGCTATCTCGAGGTTGCGGTTTTCCAACGGAATTGCCTAGGAAGATCACGAGATTCGTGGTCGAGGTTATTCCCGCTGCGTGTGGTTAGTTTGTGATGGATGAGTTGGAGCACCCCTGCAGGGTTAAATCTTTCGGAAAGCCGTTCCCGCGGTTACGTGGCAACTTGGAAACTTTGTTTAACACCCGGTCATAGCAAACTTGAAGTAAACTCAAATAAAATACACCAACCGTGTGTGTGACCGTGACTGTCTCTTCTCGTGAGTCCTTAACCGGGAGAGAACACGGTGGGGTTATGTTTGACGTAAGTAGGTGTTCAGGATCTCTTAGAGATCATTAGTAGACCATGTCTGTTTATTCGACAATCATCCCCCTTTACTCTTGTACTCGTAAGTTAGCCACTCAAATAAATGCTTAGTGCTTGCTACAGCCTCATCACTTAACCATACCTCACCCATTAAGCTTTAATAGTCTTGATACCCTTGGAAATGAGATTGCTGAGTCCCCGTGGCTCACAGATTACTACAACCATAGTTGCAGGTACATATAATGCGATGATTTGATGTGAGAGAGATGCTTTGTTTGATTTGGAGTTCTTCTTCTTCTTCATCGATCTAGGATGGGTTCCAGGCGGCAGCCAGGGATAGCAAGGATGGATGTCATTTTATCATTTGTTTTCGTCCGCAGTCGGACCCTGCTCTTCTGTATGATGTTTGGAAATGTTGTTCTATTGATGTGATATTGATGTAGCTTGTGGCGAGTGTAAGCCAATTCCATATACTCATCTCTTCTTTACATGTACTTGTAATGATATCCATTCTTGCAAAACGATGAGATGCGCTTCTATCCCTGTCGAGGCCCTCGTGCCAAAATAAGGATAGGATCGCATCTTGGGCGTGACAAGTTGGTATCAGAGCCTGGACCGACCTAGGAGCCCCCTTGATTCATCGAACTTGGCCGAGTCGAGTCTGGTTAAAACTATTTTGAGTCTAGTTATATCGGAGAGTAGGATTCTTTTACTCCTCTTCTATACTCTGATGAGGTATCCGACTTAGGAATTTTCATTCTACTCCTCTTCTCGCACAAATATTTTTTAGGATCACGCGGGTATTTTGGAAACTATATGATGCCGATGTGATGGAGTTTTGTCTTGGTGCCTCCTGTCTGACTTGATTTCTTCCGGGGAGTTGAGCTCCAGGGGATTCTTAACACATCGTTATCGTTCAGTTTCCTTAGTATCTCAGAACGTGGATGTTCGAAATTGCTTCAATACTATTCGTGGTGCGAAGAGTGTGGCGGCACCCAGTACTGGGGAGCGGGATCACATGTACTGCCATCTTTAGTATCGTTGCGATTACGAGGATCTGAGGTAGATGAGTTTCCGAGACCTTTGGTTGTGTGTTGAGGGATGCGATACACTGGAGAGTAGTATTACTGCTAGGAGTTGAGTGATCATGTAAAACTCCGTGTATCCGTGTACCCGATTGCATAACTGAGATTTCGGGAGTTCTTAGGTGGGAATTCAAGTGGTTACCTAGGATTATCTTCCGCAGATGATGATGTCAGGTTGGGGTTTGACATCGAGTGGTTCGCTTGTTGTCGGTCTTTCTTACAGCGGTTCTCGTTGTGTCTTAAAGAGTCCTTGTAGCTTGCTACGACTCGGGGACGCTTCGTATGTCGTGTGCACTGCCTTGTACATGATGGCTACTGTAAGATCGAGCACGTGTGAGCCTTACCACGAAAATGTCGAGCGAAATCTCTGTCATATATCTGTTTCCGGCTTAATTCTCAATCCTCGTCCTTTGTTTTGTTTTGAATATGGTAATTCAAGTTGCCTCGATGTCAAGTGGTGATTTCATATCTTTTCTAAGCGGTGTTCTCATATTTTTATGGGAATGCTAATCCTTTTGTGCAACCGGAGTTGTCCTGTAATATCTTTCCATCCGGAGTGCTTCTCTTTGAGTTAATTCAATCCTCTCCAATATTGCAAGGTCAATCCTCATATTCTTTCCGGAGTTCCTCTCATCTGTCTCAAGTTGTCCCACCCTCCCGCCCTTTTTCTTCAAAAGATTAAATTCTCATTCAAGTGCCTTTCTTTTCATGAAATGCTTCCGCTATCTTTCTTCCGTATCGTATCCGGTGATCCAATGTGAAGATCCCAAGTGCTCAAGTTCCTCATTTCTTAGTCTTCGTCTTTGATTTCTTTCCGGTGGATTCAATTCAATCTCTCGGTGTTCATCATATCCTTGTCATTCGTTATATGATTCCCTATGTTGGAAGTTCTTATCCAAGACTCTCTTGTTTGTTCGTCGCTATTCTATCCGGAGTGGTGATGATATCTCAGAAGTCTTGTGTTTTAATTCAAATCCTTTCAAATTATTTCGAGGTTCTCACCTCAACAAGTTTTCATTTGTACCGGTGCAATATCTTTCTAATCTTTCAGTTCAACGGTGATCTCTTTGAGTGGGCTCATAACCCACAGGTTTTTCCCCAGGATCTTACCTGGCTCTTTTAATCTTTTCCGGAGATTTCAAAGTCTTTTCAAATATGACGTAAGAATGATTCTCATCAGTCTTATTCCTTCTCCAAGATCGCTTAGAATTGTTTTCATCATGGCTCAACCTTTCCTTATTCATTGTTCTGGAGTGTCTCAGTAATTCTTGGTGTTCTCTCTTGTCATCATTCTCAGCCTTGAAGACCGAAGGAGAGCTTCTTTTAAATCTTGTCCGTTCTCTTGAAGATTCATGGTTTAAGCTTGTTGCTATCCTCTCAAATTCTTTTCGATCATGAGCAATTCCTTCCATATCTATCTGAGGCATTTCAGTGTAGTGTTTGTTTCTAGATCCTCCGAAGGCCATCATTTCAGAAGATTTCTTTGTTCTCAGCTTTCAGCTTTCGTTCTCAAATCCTTCTCAATTGTTGTCTCTTCGTCCATCTCTCAATTATTCCAGTGTTTCGTTGAAGACTTCTTTTAGTTTGTGCTCTATATTTCCCTCTTCGATCTTTTCAAGAAGAATAAGTGGTATGCCAAATCCATTGCTTGTCATCAATTTAACTTGATGAAGGATAAGCATAACATGATCCTTATTCTTGCTCATCAAGGTGTTTTCTATCCTTCTTCGGAGTTGTTCAGAATATCAAATTCTTGGTTCTAAGTGTTTCATCTTTTCTTTTACGGAGTTCCAAGTTTCTCAAGTATCTCTTCGCGAAGCTTCATCTAAATCTCTCCAAGACCTCGATCTTGTTCATTTTGCATCCTTCAATTCTTTCTACCATCCTTGTGTTTCAGAGTTCTTTCCGGAGGTTCTTCATGGTGGTTCTTCAAGATTTCTTTCATTTTCAAGTGTTCTTCAAGATTTTGTTGGTAGTTTCTCAAGTATTCTTTATCTTGCATTTCAAAGTGCAATTCATTCTCCCTTATCTTTGAGGTGGTGTTATAGCATTCTGGATTCATGAGGAGTCTCGAAGAGTAATTGACAAGAATGAGATATGTAAACCCATCATCTTCCTCATTGGAGCTATCTTGGATTGGATTTCACCTAAAGCATTTCCTAAGGAATGTTGCTAATTATGGTGCTTATCAATGATCCAAGTTCCCAATGTATCCTCTTGGTGCAAGAAGTTTTGCCTCTCGGGTTGCTCCCAATCTATCAATTGTTTGGTTTAGTGGCCGGTTGTCACATCATAATTTTGAGATGTTTTCCATAAGCCCACAACAAGCTGTTCCTTTTCGTTGTTGATGTTTCAACAACTCCGTTCAATACGCATTTGTAGGGATGCTTTTCTAATTCAATTGTGGTAGAAGTTGTCATTTTCTTCTCCGCTCTTTTCCTTCCATCGATCTAGCTTCTATTCTTATTCCGGAGGCCTTGTGATGTTGCTCTATTCATCCCATCATCTCGGTTGGTCAAGATCATGTTCTTCCCTTGCTTGTCCATTTAACCAGAGTGTTGTGTTCTCTTTCAAGTTCTCCCATCTTGTCAAATTTTGTCCCTCTATCCTACCGAAGTGGTGTCCAAATTTCCTTTGAATTATTTCTTGTTCCTCATGCCATCTCTTCATCTCTTTGCAACCTTCAAGTTTTGTTGGTTTCACTCGTTTGTCAAAGAAGCAACAAAGTTTTACCTCTGCTTTTCCTCTTTCTCTTCCCCTTCTCATTCTAAGATCTCGGGTCGAGATCTCTTGTAAGTGGAGGAGAGTTGTAACAGCCCGAGACCGACGCTCCAGCAGATTCCCCTTTTATTTCCATTGTCGTCGTGTGATTCGAGTGGTTGTTGCATTCACAATCGCATCATTCGCATCATCCGCATTACATCGGCACTTCGTTGTCATCATTTTTTCAAAACCGCATCCGTTTGTAGTCGCCGGTTCTCTCCGTTCTTGTCGTTGACCGTTTTGAGACCAACCACACAGGCACGTCCCGTGGCGTCAGAAAAATATTGTTTTTTAAAAAGTGCGTGGAAAATATTCTCTGGATGGGTCAAAAGTAGGCGTGCGGTCTTGTTATAATGTAGCTAGACCGCCTGCCAAATTTCGTCGCAATCGGAGTCCGTTTGCTAACCGAACCGTTAAACCTAGAGCAGCTCTATCGCCGGTTATATTTTCGGATGTTTTGTTTTAAAATATGTTGCCGGGCCGCACACCTCCCCCTCTCCTCAGCCCACACCACCTCTACACAGCCCACTTAGCCCAGCCTAGCCCCCCTCCGCTTCCGGACGTCCGATCGAAATCGAACGGTCCGAAAACGGAGGAGAAACCCCTCTCCTAGACCCATTGCTATATATAGATGCCCTTCCTCTCCATTTTCGGCCTAACCCTAGCCCTCCTCAAAATTCGCGCCCCCCAATCATCAGCCGCCACCGCCAGCCCTTCTTTCCCTCCTCCAGCTGCCGCCAGGGCCCGCCCAGGCCCATCCGAGGTCCGCCCCGGGCCCGAGTCGCGCCGCGTCCGCCCGACCATAGAGCCCGAGCTCCCTCCCGCAAGCCTCCGCGTCCCATGGCGCCGCGCCGCCCGTCAGCCCCGCGTCCCCGCCTCCGAGACCCCGCCAGGGACCTCGCCGCTGCACCCCTTCATCGCCAGGAGCCCTGCACCAGAGGTCGCCGCCGCATCGAGCCCCGTCGCCCTGGGCCTTGCCTCGCCATGTCCTTGCCCCGCCGCCTAGCTTCCCGTCGCCATGGAGCCGCCCGGCCGTCGCCCACCGCCCGGATCCGGCAGATCCCGTCCAGGTCTGGCCGGCCCGAACCTCCCAGACGTCGCCGCGGAGCCGCGTTGGCCCTGCCATCCCCTATCCAGGAGGGATCGGGAGGAGGACGATGCCCTTCGCCTTGCTCGCTCGACCCGGGGCGCCTCGCCCGCCTGCAGCGCCGTCGTGGGCCACGCCCAGCCACCCGCGGCCCAGTCGCGGCCTGCCCTCCTTCAAGGCCCAGGGTGAGCCGCCCCTATTCCCCGCCCGTGCGCAGTATAGCTATATTAAGCCACTGTTAGGCCCAATTGCGTTTTTATAATTAAGGGAAAAGCTTGTTTTAAAATTGCTAATAAATAATTAACCGTGTGCCGGATTAAAATGTTTTATATATGTAAAATGCTCAGAAAAATGTGTAGATTAATAATATGACGTTTTCATCCATGTTTAAAAATACCTAAGCTCGTTGTTTTGCATCATTTTTGCACAAATGCCATGTTTTGCCTAACGCATAATTATTTAACATGCATCGGAATTTAATCAAACAATATATTAAAAAATATTCGTATTATCGGCATCGCGTTTTCATGCATGACAAACTTGTTCATTGGAATATTTGCATTTAACTTGCATTTATTGTTGCTAAAAGGGTATTAGGCCATAAACTTGCATAATTAATTGTGACATATTTCCCTACATGAACCTACGCATATTGTATGTGTTTTCGGGGTAGAAAAATTCATTGAATTTATCTGTGCAATTAGTTTTGTCATTTGAGCATTTTTGTGTGCATGTCATTTTTGCTATGATCCCTTTTGTTTTTTTGCGTGAATTAATCCATGCATGAAATGAAATAATTTTGAACATGAAATATGCCCTTGAACATGTGTGCTTGGCCCTGGTCATTTTGGTTGCTATAGAAATCCATGTTTAGGTGTTATTTTCTTGTTGCCAACATGTCTTAAAAATGTTGCTATTTTGAGGTGTCTAAATAATTCTAAGTCTGAAACTGTTATTTTGTTGCGATGTTGTCATGTGATTTCCTATTGATCTAGGAGTCTTTTGTGGTTGCTCCAATGGAGTCTTTTGTTAAGCATGTTGTTGCCTATCATGTTGTGCCAATAGTTTGCATGAATAGGTTTTGCATCATAATTAATTCTGTTGTCCAATATGTCAATCTGTTAAAAACTGCTGCACATGTCTACTCTAATTTTCACTAAGTCTGAGAATCTGTTTTCTTCATAATGCCATGTTGTGTTGATGCTAGCTAAGATTCCATGCATAATTAGACCTTGCCACCATGGTATGAATTGTAGTGCATCATGTCTACTACCATGCTGTTAAGTTTCATGCCTATATATGATCTGTAGCATATAGTTTTACTGCTGCCAATATGCCTCCGTAACAATCTGCTATGCTAAAAAACTGTTATTTTCACTAAGTCCTAATCTGCCATATTTTGTTGCCATGTTGTGAGCTTCCTATCATGCAATCCATGCCTCTTTTGAGTATGATATGTGAAGATGAAATGAAGTGTGTGTTATATGCTACTGCCCCATGCTTAGTTTGTGCATTTTTAAACCTTGTAGCTTGTTGTTTTCATGTGTGCAATATGCTATGTTGCTGTTTTGGGCAGATTTGAACTAAAACTTGTTTTGGTGATTGTGGTTGAACCGTAGCTCCGTTTTGAACATGCCATATATGAATCTTGCTTGGAATCTCATGTAGTTTCATAATAACTTGCTGCATTCATGATTTGAAGTGGTTGTGATTGTCTTTTCCATGCATTTTGCAATCATCCCCCTTTACTCTTGTACTCGTAAGTTAGCCACTCAAATAAATGCTTAGTGCTTGCTGCAGCCTCATCACTTAACCATACCTCACCCATTAAGCTTTAATAGTCTTGATACCCTTGGAAATGAGATTGCTGAGTCCCCGTGGCTCATAGATTACTACAACCACAGTTGCAGGTACAGGTAATGCGATGATTTGATGTGAGAGCGATGCTTTGTTTGATTTGGAGTTCTTCTTCTTCTTCTTCATCGATCTAGGATGGGTTCTGATGAGGACATCTATACTATGACTCCATCTCTACCTCATGAACAACCTATTGCTACAAAGAAGATGTCCAATGATGAATTCAGGATTGGACCCATTACAAGAGCTCGTGCTAAACTACTAGAACAACAGGTGAATTCTCTCTTAGATGATAATGCTATTTATTTTAATGAGAGCTTTATACTGCCTAAATCCTTGTGTGTGTGTGTGTCATTAGGTACATTGGAGAGGAAGGCATAGCACAAGGGAGCAAGGAGGAGAGCAAGGAGGCAGTGCAGCTGGGCAGGGAGGAGGACCCTGCAGTTTCCAGAGCGGTAGTACCGCCCCACACCAGCGGTAGTACCGCTTAAAGTGGTAGTACCGCCCCGTGCTACCGTACTCAGTACCGCTTAGCAAAATAGTTCTGGCATCCAAACGACCTAACCGGTACTAGAGCGGTACTTAAGCGGTAGTACCGCTTGGAGCGGTAGTACCGCATGCTATAAGCGGTACTACCGTGCTGCCTACGCGCAGGCTTTTGGGCTGACGGCCCGTGTACCCCTTCCAACTATCTTAGGATATAAATACCCTTCCTTAGGGTTAGTTAGAGGCAGACCACGTTTTGATTAAACCTCTTTTCAGATTGAATTGCTTTAAGCATTCCTCTGTAATCAATATTCCTCTTTGATTCGATCAGGAGTATTCTACCTTAACCACTTTGTTGCGATCTGGTATTTATCCTACTGCAAGATTCAAGTGTCTTCTGCTGTTCCATTGGGAATTGGTAGATTGCAAACCACTTCGTGGTCGGCGGCTACGTGCGCAAGTGTGTGAAGTTGCGAATATCGAATAGGGTTGAGAACTGTTGCATTGGCAACGGGGGAACTGCCAGAGATTCGTCAGCGTCCCACAAGTTATCATCCACCTACATCGAGCTCAACGAGAAGATCGGGACACCCCTTATCATCTTGGTATCAGAAATCCAGTGTTTACTCGGTGAGCATCCATCAATCCCTTAGATTAGTGTTGTTTTCCTCCTATCCAGAAAAAGCCTCGCAAAAATATTAGGGTTCTTCATAGTTTGCCATAGCCTAGATTGCATCGTAGATTGGTTTTAGTTGCTGGTCGTTGGGTTTATCCTTGTGATCCGATCTATTTCCATTGGAGTTTAGATTTCCAGATTTGTTTCCAAGTAGTTAAAAAAAATCTGCGTTACTGTTCACGGCACTGTTCACGTGACATTTGAAAAAAAAAACAAAACAAAAAAAAAGAAAGAAAGAAAGAAAGAGAAGAATCGAGGGCAGTTCCTTGTTATTATCTTTCGCAGTTGTGGAGCTGCGTACCGTGCGAGAGTTGCTTTGCCAAGTTTCTCTCCACCGTTTGTGTTTCCTTGGGTGTGACTCACACGATCAGCACTAGGCTTTATCTTCGGTGTTGTTAGGTATCCCAACCAAGCTCCACTATATACCCTGGTTTGTCGTGTGATAGTTTTTCCCTCGGTATTCGCTTCCTCACATCCGTGCAAGTTCTGCCTCTCCAAGTTGGTAAGCGATTCTAATTCACTTTGGAACGGTAAGATACCTTGTTTCTTTCAGTTTTGAGTGAGTTGAGAGTTTTCCACATACACCCACTATATTTTTCTTTCTGTGCGTTCTAATTCCCTAATCATGTCCGAAGAGTCTTTTGATGTCCAGCAGCGAAAGGATCCTAAATCCGTGGTGCATTGGAATGAATATGCGGCACTTCGTGATCATTTGACGAACCAATTTAATTCTGCTTGTGATGGTATACACGAGGATGTGCGTGCTATTGACTTAAAGCTTGCTGACACTCAAGATACCATGAATACAACTCGTGACACTATGACTACACTTTAGCAGTCCGTTACGGATTTGACGCATGCCGTAGCTGCTTTGCAAGCTTCCGTGGGTCAACGGCGCATTCGGGAGCAAGATGATGATCTTGATGATGATGGTGAGGCAAGTGTTCATGGTGGTCATGTAGCTGACGCAGCTGCAAACGCTGCTCATGCTGCCAATATTATGGTTCATGGTGGCCGTGCTCATGGTGGCCGTGGTAATGGCGGCCGTGGTGGTGGCCGTGGGTTTGCTGTTTTGGGTGCACGCCGTGATACTGATATTCAGCAACCTCATCGTGATGAGGATGGGTTGGGTAAGCCGAAATTCTCTATTCCCACATTTGAGGGCTCTACTGATGTGGAAGAATATCTTAGTTGTGGCGTTTACATGAGTACACCGAGGACAGAAAAATCAAGTTGGCATCTTCTGACTTTGATGGTTATGCTTTGCGTTGGTGGGATCATCTTGTGCGTACAAGACGGGAAGATGGAGATCCTCCAATTCTTACATGGCGCAATATGAAGGAAGTGATGCGTGCCCGGTTTGTTCCACGCAACTATATTCGTTCTCTCTATGATAAGTTGCAGAATTTGCGGCAAGGTACAATGTCTGTGGATGATTATTTTCAGGAGATGGAGTTGATTATGCAGCGTGCCCGAGTCCGTGAACAGCCCGAACAGACCATGCAGCGATTTCTTTCTGGTTTGACATACAATATCAAGCGTATTGTTCGGCATCACCAATATCAAGACATGTCGGATTTGTTACATCAAGCCCGTGAAGCAGAAATTCAGTTGGCCGAAGAAGCCAAGTTTACCTCTCGTTCTGCTTCTGCTCGTGGTCGTTTCCCACGACCTACTGGTGGGGCGCCCCCACAAAGTGATACTTCTGGTTTTCTTGTTCCTTCCAGGAACAAGTCAGATTCTGCTGTTTCTACTGCAACGAAACCGGTGCACCCTGCTGCGAGTGCTACTGGTTCCTCTATGTCTACAGCACGAAATAGGGATATGCATTGTCATACATGTGGAGGCAAAGGTCACTTCAAGAAGGATTGTCCCAATAAGAAGGTCATGTTGATTAATGAGGATTTAGAGTATGAGACCGGTGATGATGCTGACCCTACTTCTGAAGATTGGGAGAATGAGGATACCACTGATGGGGCTCTCGATGCTTATGCAACACACTTTCCAACTATCGTTTGCTCGGAACGAGTGTTAAGTGTTCAGCCTAGTGCTGATAATCAGCGGTGTAATTTGTTTCAAACAAAGGCTATTATTGGTCCTGGCAAGGCGTGCAAAGTGATCATTGATGGTGGTAGTTGTCGCAATTTGGCTAGTAAAGAGCTCTGTGCCAAACTAAGGCTGAAATATTTACAGCACCCACACCCTTATTATATTCAGTGGTTGAGTGATACTGGAGAGATGAAGGTCAGCCACATGGTGCGTGTGGACTTTCAGATTGGACCATATAAAGACTCCATTGAGTTTGATGTGGTTCCTATGACTGTTTGTCACTTGTTGTTGGGTCGCCCATGGCAATATGATAGAAACGTTCTTCACAATGGGAGAGCCAACACATACCAGTTGACTTGGCATGGCAAGGACATTATTTTGCGACCCATGACTCCGCAGCAAATTGTAACTGAATCTCGTCAAAAAATTGAAGTGAATCTTGAGAACGAGAGCGAGAGATTAGATAGGCGAGAGACTCCACTTCCGGTGAGTGAGAGCCACAAGCCCAATTTGAGCGGTAAAAGTAAATGTGAGGGAGTGAATTCCTTAGTCATGTTAGCCACCAAATCTGATTTGCGAGAGTTCCGTGAGGATCCCACTGTTGTTCCTCTTGTGCTTTTGTGCAGGGGTGAAATTTTGATTTCTAATGATATGACTCCTCTCTCTCTTGGTGTTTCTAATGTGTTACAGGAATTTGGTGACGTGTTCCCGGCGGAGGTCCCTGCTGGTTTGCCACCGTTGCGGGGTATCGAGCATCAAATTGATTTGATACCAGGAGCGTCGCTGCCCAATCGGGCCCCATACCGCACCAACCCCGAGGAAACTAAGGAAATTCAGAAACAAGTACAAGAGCTTCTCGACAAAGGTTATATTCGCGTGAGCTTAAGTCCTTGTGTTGTTCCTGTAATTTTAGTTCCTAAGAAAGATGGTACATGGCGCATGTGCGTAGATTGTCGAGCTATAAATAACATCACTATTCGATATCGTCACCCTATTCCACGTTTGGAAGATATGCTAGATGAATTGAGTGGTGCTGTTATTTTCTCTAAAATTGACTTGCGTAGTGGTTATCATCAAATTAGGATGAAACAAGGGGATGAATGGAAGACAGCCTTTAAAACAAAGTTTGGTTTATATGAGTGGTTAGTCATGCCTTTTGGGTTAACTAATGCACCTAGTACTTTCATGAGGTTAATGAACCATGTTTTGAGGCACTTTATTGGTAAATTTGTGGTTGTCTATTTTGATGATATACTTATTTACAGCCGCAATGCATCTGAACATTCTGATCATATTCGACAAGTTTTGCAAGTGTTGCGTGATGCTAAGCTTTATGGTAATCTAGATAAATGCACATTTTGCAAAGATAAGGTCATATTTCTGGGTTATGTTGTTTCTGCTCATGGAGTTGAGGTCGATGAATCTAAAATTGAAGCTATTAAAAATTGGCCTACTCCTTTGAATATTAGTCAAGTACGAAGCTTTCATGGTCTTGCTGGTTTTTATAGACGTTTTGTGAAAGATTTCAGTACTATTGCTGCACCTTTGAATGACCTTACCAAAAAAGGTGTTGAGTTTGTGTGGGGCACAGCCCAAGATTCTGCATTTGATGAGCTGAAACGTCGTTTAATTACTGCACCGTTGCTTGTACTTCCTGATTTCCATAAGCAATTTGAGATCGAATGTGATGCTAGTGGCATTGGGATCGGAGGTGTGCTAATGCAAGAGGGTAACCCAATTGCATATTTTTCTGAGAAACTGAATGGTGCACAATTGAACTATCCTGTTTATGATAAAGAATTGTATGCTCTCGTTAGAGTTCTTGAGGTTTGGCAACATTATTTGTGGCCAAAAGAATTTATCATACATTCTGATCATGAGGCTTTGAAGTTTTTAAAAAGCCAGTCAAATCTGAATAAACGACATGCTAAATGGGTTGAGTTCATTGAATCCTTCCCATACATCATTAAGTATAAGAAAGGAAAAGACAATGTTGTTGCTGATGCACTCTCTCGGAAAAGCATGTTATTGACACGAGTTGATGTTCAAGTTCCTGGTTTAGAGAGTTTGCGTGATTTATATGCTTTGGATACTGATTTTGCGACGCCATTTGCTCAATGTTCTGCTGTGAAAGCGTGGGAAAAATACCATATACATGATGGGTACTTGTTTCGCGCTAACAAACTGTGTGTGCCAGAATCGTCCGTGCGTTTGCTCTTGTTGCAGGAATCTCATGCCGGCGGTTTGATGGGCCACTTTGGACATGAGAAGACGTTCCTTATGCTCGCAGATCATTTTTACTGGCCAAAGATGAGGCGTGATGTGGAAAGGTATGTGAAGCGTTGCATCGCTTGCAATCAAGCAAAGTCCAAGCTGAAACCTCACGGTCTGTATACCCCTCTGCCTGCACCTAATTCTCCATGGGAAGATATTAGCATGGATTTTGTTTTAGGATTGCCTAGAACCAGGAGAGGACATGATTCTATTTTTGTGGTAGTAGACAGATTTTCAAAGATGTCACATTTTATTGCCTGCCACAAAAGCGACGATGCGTCGCATATTGCTAATCTGTTTTTCAGGGACATCGTGCGTTTACATGGCGTACCAAGGACGATTGTTTCTGACCATGATGTGAAATTCATGAGCTACTTCTGGAATACACTTTGGGGCAAGCTGGGAACGAAGCTACTGTTCAGTACTACTTGTCATCCCCAAACTGATGGTCAAACGGAGGTGGTGAATCGTACACTTTCCACGTTGCTGAGAACCATGCTCAAGAAGAATCTGCGTGAGTGGGAGGAATGCTTGCCGCATGTGGAGTTTGCTTACAACAGAGCGGTGCACTCTACCACGCAACTTTGTCCATTTGAGGTGGTGTATGGTTTCAAACCCATTGCACCATTTGACTTGCTGCTGCTGCCAACGCAAGAAAGGGTGAACATGGAGGCCTCACAGCGTGCAGATTTTGTGAAAAAGATTCATGAGAAAACAAAGGCAGCCATTGAGAAGAAGGGCAAGCACACAGCTGCTCGTGTTAACAAGAAGCGCAAGGAAGTGTTGTTCCAGCCGGGTGACATGGTGTGGGTACACTTCCGCAAGGATAGGTTCCCTAATCTGCGCAAGTCCAAGTTGATGCCACGTGGTGCTGGTCCTTATAAAGTGCTTACAAAAATAAATGATAATGCATACACGATTGATCTTCCTGCCGAGGAGTTTGGTGTCAGTAATTCTTTTAATGTTGCTGATTTGACGCCCTATCTTGGAGATGACCTTGACGCGTCGAGGTCAATGCCTTTTCAAGGGGGGGAGGATGATGAGGACATCTATACTATGACTCCATCTCTACCTCATGAACAACCTGTTGCTACAAAGAAGATGTCCAATGATGAAATCAGGATTGGACCCATTACAAGAGCTCGTGCTAAACTACTAGAACAATAGGTGAATTCTCTCTTAGTTGATAATGCTATTTATTTTAATGAGAGCTTTATACTGCCTAAATCCTTGTGTGTGTGTGTCATTAGGTACATTGGAGAGGAAGGCATAGCACAAGGGAGCAAGGAGGAGAGCAAGGAGGCAGTGCAGCAGGGCAGGGAGGAGGACCCTGCAGTTTCCAGGGCGGTAGTACCGCCCCACACCAGCGGTAGTACCGCTTAAAGCGGTAGTACCGCCCCGTGCTACCGTACTCAGTACCGCTTAGCAAAATAGTTCTGGCATCCAAACGACCTAACCGGTACTAGAGCGGTACTTAAGCGGTAGTACCGCTTGGAGCGGTAGTACCGCATGCTATAAGCGGTACTACCGTGCTGCCTGCGCGCAGGCTTTTGGGCCGACGGCCCGTGTACCCCTTCCAACTATCTTAGGATATAAATACCCTTCCTTAGGGTTAGTTAGAGGCAAACCACGTTTTGATTAAACCTCTTTTCAGATTGAATTGCTTTAAGCATTCCTCTGTAATCAATATTCCTCTTTGATTCGATCAGGAGTATTCTACCTTCACCACTTTGTTGCGATCTGGTGTTTATCCTACTGCAAGATTCAAGTGTCTTCTGCTGTTCCATTGGGAATTGGTAGATTGCAAACCGCTTCGTGGTCGGCGGCTACGTGCGCAAGTGTGTGAAGTTGCGAATATCGAATAGGGTTGAGAACTGTTGCATTGGCAACGGGGGAACAGCCAGAGATTCGTCAGCGTCCCACAAGTTATCATCCACCTACATCGAGCTCAACGAGAAGATCGGGACACCCCTTATCAGGTTCCAGGCGGCAGCCTGGGATAGCAAGGATGGATGTCATTTTATCATTTGTTTTCGTCCGCAGTCGGACCCTGCTCTTCTGTATGATGTTTTGATATGTTGTTGTATTGATGTGATATTGATGTAGCTTGTGGCGAGTGTAAGCCAATTCCATATACTCATCTCTTCTTTACATGTACTTGTAATGATATCCATTCTTGCAGAACGATGAGATGCGCTTCTATCCCTGTCGAGGCCCTCGTGCCAAAATAAGGATAGGATCGCATCTTGAGCGTGACAGGAGACTCAGCTGGGCTTGCAAGGGGCAGCGCTGAGAGCCCCTCGAGCAGCGCCGGGGCGGCGCATGTCGGTGGCGTGGGCATGCCACCCGCTGCTGAGGAGAAGAGGAAGTGGGCTGTCGGGGACGAGTATGTGCTCCGGCCCATTCTTACGCCGCGCACCTATGATTCATCTATTGATGTTGGCTCCTTGCCTGTGCAGGCGCCGGGGCGGCGGCGAGGAGAAGAGGAAAAAGGTGAATGCCAGGGCGAGAGTGACCCACGTCCAGAGGGTTGCATCCGCACTCGTCTGGCGTGGGGGAGCCTCGTGCTGGCACGTCCTCGGCGGGCGTGGGGGAGCCTCGTGCCGGCCTGATGCTATCCTGGGCGAGCAGGCGTCTCCGCATCCGTGCGGGCGGGCGTCTCGGCAGCCCCCAGCGCCTCTCCCATGCGGCGATGGGATCTGATTGTCGACGGCGTGCCAGCCCAGCCCCCGATGCCGTCCCCCAAGGCCGCGATGGCCCAGCCTACAGAGAAGGAGAAGGTGCCGCAGCCTCCGCCAGCTGTCCTTACCCCCGCCACGGGGCAGCTGATGTCTACTACGCAACTTTATTCTTGTAGACTCTGTTGGGCCTCCAAGCGCAGAGTTTTGTAGGACAATAGAAATTTTCTGTCAAGTGGATGATCTAAGGTTTATCAATCCATGGGAGGTGTAGGATGAAGATGGTCTCTCTCAAACAACCCTGGAATCAAATACAAGAAATCTCTTGTGTACCCAACACACCCAATACAAGAAAAGATAGCTGAGTGGCGCCGCGGGGCGCGCCTAGGGGATCGCCTATGGCCGTCATGCGAGGAGACGAAGGCACCAAGGACCTAGTGAGGTGACGTGCATGGGAGGAGGCCCGCGAGACAGTGCTCGGTCGCTTGGGTTTTTCAGTGCTGGAGGGACGGACCTGAGCATAGACACCATGCCTAGGAAGCAAAGGCACCAAGGACCTATTGAGGTGACATGCATGGGAGCAGGCCCGCGAGACAGAGCTCGGTCACTTGGGTTTCTCGGTGCTGCAGGGACGGACCCTAGCATAGACACCGTGCCCAGCCCCCGCTCGCGTGATAGACACATGGGAGACCATGAAGGCACGCCCCTCCTGAGCTGCATTCAGCTGCAAGGACGTAGGATTTTTTGGAGAAAAACAGCTTTACTGATGCATGAACGAGTTCATTACACAACAGAAAGGCACATGTTGCCATTTTTTTGAAAATAGACCAGCTTGAGAATGCGGCCGGTAGGCGCCCCTCAAGAATGACAGAAAATGCTTCCGTGACGGACACGAGACAGCCTGAGGTTGGTCGCGCTAAAAAGCACCCTCATTGTCAAAATCCACCAGCGTAGAGCATGGGGCTTCCATGCGAGTGGGAAGGAACTCTCATGTGTCGGGGGCAGCGTGGGTTGAGAGAGCCCTGGAGCGTGTACAGCTCCGTCTCACTCGTATCCGTGAAAATGGACAAAACTTACGGTGATGGTGGACGTCCCATGTGTTTGGCACCGGAACACCCACCGCCGTCATTTTCGGTGCCGCGCGAGGCTGGAGATTGTTCAAAGACCACTTTCTCATGCCTTGCGGCGCCGGACTCCACTCATGCGCATTAGCCTATCGAAGGTGCCCGCATCCCCCTTCAAGCCGAAAGGCATGCACACAAGTGGGGATGGAGAGAGAGCCCTCGTGGGGCGATCCTGGTTGATGGAGACGTAGTCGACACACATGCGCCACTTGGAGACGGGGGTGGAGCCTACGGTCAGCTCGAGGCTGCAAGCCCAGCGGGTGACGGCTTCATCCTGGGGGCTGCCGTGCTCCCACGCCCAAGGCGGCTGAGACCCTTCCTGGGTGTGCAGTCGGGTGATGCTCGATCACCTCCCTCTGTGGCCCGGACTCTCCTGATGTTGTCCAAGCTAACGCACTAGAGCCAGGATGGAGGGAGATGCCGAGCGCACCTTTCTATTTGGAGAGAGGGGCGTCAGCGGCGGCGACGGAGGTGATGGCACCACACCCGTCCAGCATGGCCCTCTTGGGCTCGACCTGCTCCTAAGGGAGCAGGGGCTTCTTCCTTTCGGGCGACTCCTTAAGGAGCCTGAAGATGTCCTCGTCGACCGGGTGCTCAGCCGAGGCGACCTGGTAGGCGCGCTCGAGGGTGTGGAGCGCTTCCCGCTCGTCGCAGCAGATGGTGAGAGTGCCGCTGTAGCCGGGCATCTTGACGAGGCCATAGGCGTGGTGGGTCACTGCCATAAACTTGGTGAGCGTGGGGTAGCCCAGAATGGCGTTGTAGGGCTGGCCAATGTTGGTCACGTCGAATACGATGAACTCATTGCAGTAGTGCTTGCGGGTGCCGAAGGTGACGGGGAGGCGCACCTGACCGATGAGGTGGGTGGAGCCGTCAGTGACACCCGAGAAGGACATGGTGGGCATTAGGCGCTCGTAGGGCACTTGAAGCGTCTCAAAAGTCACTCTAGAGAGCACGTTGAGGCCCGTCCCGCCGTTGATGAGAGTCTTGGTGACAGCCACATTGTTGATGGTGGGTGTGCACAGCAGGGGAACGACACCCATGGCCTAGGTGGACTCGGGGTGATCACTGGCGTCGGAGGTGGCTGGCGGACTCAGGTGGCGCTAGGAGGAGGGCCTCATTCACCTCGCGAGAGAACTGCCTGAAGTGGTGGTTGGACGGAGGGGCCTGGCCCCTGGATGCAGGCCACCCTGCGGGGCTCCTGGTAGCCCCCGCCATTGTCGACGGGAGGGAGGTTGTTAGGGCGGGCCGGCGGAGCGCTGGCTCAAGGGTCCGCCAGCCTTGGCTGGCCCTGCTAGCCCTAGTGACTGTCGCGCCCTTGTAGTTGCCGTTGTTGCCCCAGCGTCTGCCCGCGCTGCCTCCGGCACGGCCCCTGTCATGCGTGTTGCGCCTACCTGGGTGTTAAACGCAGCTCTCGCGAAGCTGCAGGAGCTCGTAGCAGTTCTCAGTGTTGTGGGCGTTCACGTTGTGGTAGACACACAAAGGGTGACCTTCCTTCTTGGTGTCCGCGCTACTGCTGCCGCGCTTGCCGTATGGCTCTGCCGCAAGCACGGCGGGGCCCTTGTGCTTGACATCCTTGCTCTTGGACTTGGAGGTGCTAGGCTCCGCCTCGGGATCGCCCTGGAGGGAGAGACGTCCCTCCTCAGCCTTGGCGCAGTGGTCGGCAAGGAGGAGTAGCTACATCACAAAGATGAGCTCGTCCCTAACGAAGAGCTTCTCGCACATCTTCACGTCTGTGACGCCATTGGTGAAGGCAGAGACGATGGTGGCGCCGGAGGCCTTCGGGATCTTTTTGGGCACCTGGCTGAAATGTTGGACGAACTTACGAAGGGACTCACCTGGGCGCTAGTGCACGGCCCACAAGTCGTTGGGCGTGAGGGGGTTGTCGCTCGTGCCCGCGAAGTGGGCGATGAACTGCTTGTGCAGGTCGTCCCATGAGGAGATGGATGACTCGGGAAGGTTCACGACCCATGATCGCC
Source organism: Elymus sibiricus (assembly GCA_039707655.1). Classification (NCBI taxonomy): domain Eukaryota; kingdom Viridiplantae; phylum Streptophyta; class Magnoliopsida; order Poales; family Poaceae; genus Elymus; species Elymus sibiricus. Next base: position 270,216,984 of record CM077669.1, read on the forward strand.
CGGCGTCCTTGAGGGCCATGGGGTACCAGTCCGCCATGAGCCGCTCGTATCCCCTCGCAGTCCGGACGCTGAGAGTGTAGAGCAGGAGGAACTCCGCGGGGTTGGTGCTGCCGTCGTAGCGGGGAGGGAGCTCCGACTTGAACTTGTCGGGCCACACGACACGGCACAGCTCGGGAGTGAGAGCCAGGTAGCCCCGGTGGAGGGACCGCCACCCTACGTGGCCGCATGGCCCTAGCGCCTCGCCGGAGCAACATCCTGGTGGTCGAGGGCCCTCTTATGGGCCGTGAGTGCGTCTGGGGGCGCGCGGCGCACAATCTGGCAGCTGTCGTTGTGGCCTCCTGTCGTAGCCGACTCGTGGGACGGAGCCGGGACGTATGCCTCGTGGTGCCTCTCGGACACATGGCGAGCTGGTGGTGGAGGAAGAGGAGCGTCGTGCTCCGCACGGCCAGCGTGCGACGGCGGAGCGGGCAGGGAGCACGAGGGTGCCGGGCCGTCGCTCGCGGCGTCGACGAGCTCGGTGATGCGCCTGAGCCAGGCTTCATAGGCGTCCTCGGAGGGGCGGTAGCCCAGCAGCTCCTACGCCATGAGCAGAGCGATGTTCCGTGCGGGGTCGTCACGGCACGCGAGCGAAGAAGTGGCGACGGAGTGGCTGTGCGCCTGCTCGTTCACCAACGGGTGGGCGGAGGAGGCATCGTGCTATTCGACCGGCTCGGTGGCGGTATGAGGGCACCGCCGAGGGGCGCCACGGGTGGCAGGCGCCGCGCGGGCCCTTGTGGCAGCTCGGTGTGTCATGCGTTCGCGGCGAGCGGCGGCTTCGTTCATGTCGAGGTCGACGTCGAGGTCTAAGGTGCGAAGATGGCAAGTCCCCCTACCTGGCGTGCCAAATGTCGGAGTCTGGGATCTACGTCCAAGAACTTCCCCATGAATAAGATTCGAAGACTAGGGGGCTTGGCTTAGCTACCTATGACTCGGCGGTGAACGCAAGAGGATTGACGACAAGCTCGCTGCTACTCGCCAGACACGATAGTGAAACGCGAGCTACCCAGGTTCGGGCCACCGTTGCGGTGTAATACCCTACTCCTACTTTATGTGTATTCTTCTCTGTCTGAGAGTTGTGCTCGAGGTACACGAAGTCTTGGGGAGAGAAAATGGCTCGATCTCCTTACATGGAGGCCATCCTTCCCCCTTTGTAGTGCCTTGGAACTCTTCCCCGAAATCAAAGGTGGGAAAGGGCAGCTACAGGGCGGCAATTCAAAGGGGGACAGAAACTCAGTCTTATCCTAACAAAAGGCAGTCTTCGCCAACTAAAGTAGTCTTCATTACGCGCCTGTGGGCTCGATGATGACCTCCGTCCTGCAGCGCCGATCCGTTCTGATCTTCTTGCACCAAAGAGTAAACACTTTGGGACTTGCTTTGGGGAGGCGGGATCCACTACCTCCCTTATCACCTGAGTAGAAATTGTCCTTCCTTCCCCCACTGTCCTTGCCACGACATCAGGGGAATCCCCATTGAAGGGGGGGACTGCACCCTGCGGCTGGCCCCGTACGACCTGCCTCGCAAAGTTACTCCGGGAGGGGGCCTCACGAGGTGCCTGCGCCTGCCAAATTTCCTCGGGAGGGGTTTGCCTAATGCAAGGGGTCCTGTCCTTCGTGAGGCAAACCTCTTTGGGGGAGGTAGGAAGGACATCAACCTTCTTGGGCCGGCCCAGTGTCGCCTCCTGAATCGGCCGGCAGACAGGCCGTGGTACCCTTGGTCCCGCTGGGCCGACAGAACCTTGTACACAACTTTTGGGGGCGTATTGGAAACTTCTGTCAGACTTCCTTTGTGAATTCAGTCTAAAATAGGCAATAGACATGGACTAGAGTAGTGGTAGGTTAACCGGTCGTGGTCGACACCCTCGCCAGCTTCGCTTGAAGTCTGTCAAGTACATGCTGGTAAGTGGTGAATGCATGTGTGAAGAAGTACACTCCTGCAAGGTCAATGATCTATTCGAATTGTCACTTCCGCGGATAAGGACTACTCAGAGACTTATACTGCTCATAGAAAACTTTAATAGAAAGGGCCAATTCCACCTCCCCCTAATTTGCGCCTAGTATCATCCTTACCCATAAAACTAGTGCTCAACTTTTCACCTCTTCTGTGAAATGCCATTATGGAAATACCCTTATGTGCCGTTTCCGTCCGGTCAAAAGGTTTTGACCATTATCGAGACATTTCTTGGACATAGTTGCCCTTGTGTGCATGTGTCGCTGACATGTGGGACCTACCCTTGGAATTAGAGAAAAAACTCACCCTTCTATCTGTCAATTACACCTGGGACCAACCCTTAAAAATACCTTTCTTTCTCTCCTCTCTCTCTCACTCAGCAGTTGGCGATGGCAGTAGCCGGTGGAGACAGCAGCCGGCGACGCCAAGCAGAGGTCAAGGGCGGCAGTAGCCAGCAGCTAGCGCACCTCCTCGTGCATGCTCATCTATGCCCATCACACGAGACGGTGGCTCATGCGGCTATGGAAGGTGGACGATCGAGAGGGTAGCTCAATCAAGCACATCAGCGCACGGCGACGGGAATAAGGGAGGTGGTCGGCGGTACTGGTTGAGCTCAATGGCGTGCAATGTATACATTCCAGCACGAGTGGATCTAGGGCATGCGAGCTCTAGTGGTGGCCCACAGCAGCAGCGCTCGAAGCTCCAAGATTCAGTCATTGAGATGTAGGGTAGGCCATGGAGATGTAGGGTAGGCAAGCTCTAGTGCTCGGCCATCTGCAAGCGCGTGCCCTCCGATGTGCGGAGGTGGCTGAATGGCGCGGTGCTGGAAGGGCGGCCGTGGCGAGGTGGAAGGGCGGCCATGGTGGGGTGGTGGAAGCACGGCTGGTGGCGGCGGGCCGATGGGGCGTTGGACGGCGCGGAGCTCCAGTGGCACGTCGGCCAGATGGCTCCAGTGGGAGTGGTCGAGCACGGCGCATGCCGGCCAGAATCTCCGGTAGGGGATGGAGATTTGGGGGAGACGGGGGGAAAAGGAGAGACTTTTTTTTTTCTTGACCCAACATGTAAGTGACAGATGAAGGCAGGGGCAAACTTGCGAAATGTCCCGAACACGGTCAAACCACTTTGACGGACAAAAACGGCACGAAAGGGTATTTTGATAATGACACCTAACAGAAGAGGGGTATATATGAGCACTGTTTTAATTCAGGGTAAAGATGAGGTCGAGCGGAAATTAGGGGAAAATATAAATATCCCTATTAGAAACTATAAAATTGTCCACATAAGTGTGTGTACTTTGTATTGCTTTCTCGTAGGAAAGAGATAGAATTCAAAGTAGTGTTTGGATGTGCTGACTAGCTAGATTGACTTGTGTGTGCTCTCTTATCTCAATCAAACTACTGGTAGTCATAATACATGTCAGGCAAAGGTCAAAGTTTGCATTCTGCAATAAACCCCACAATCTCTTTCATTGATAAATGTGCATAAGTAGTTAGTTCTGATGTAAGTCTTGTTGAATGCCTTTGTACTCACGGTTGCTTAATTTAACTTTTGCAGATGAGACCTCAGTGTCACTCATTGTTTCCATTTGAAGTTCGATGTTGACCATGTAGCTTGGATCACAGACAGCAATATGGTTCCTTTTGGAGGGTCATTGATTATGTCCATGCTTCTTAAGCCATTTGTTAGTTCAGTTGTACTTAAACATATTTTTCTTCCATTATTGCTTGAATGCCTAAGTGTAGGGTCATGTGACCCCTGCTTGTAATACTATGTTCTATATGGCTCTTCTCAGCCTTTAAATAAATGCTTTGAGTGGTAGAGTTATGTTGTGATACCTTGTAGTACCAACACATCACTTGCATCTTGTGTCTATGATTTTGAAATGCATGTTGTGTGTGGGGTTCGGTGTAATAGTTGTTAACCCGCTGGCGGTTTTCATACAGAGGAATGTCTCATGCGGTAACCACTATACGGTCGAGCCCGCTTGAGTTATACGACTATGAATGTCGAGCCAGGATCTCGGTCATGTATTTGCTAGCGGCACATTCATATAAGTTTGAGCTAAAAGACACACACACGGTCCCGGCCAAGGTAAGGTGGCACCCGTTGTGTACTGTGTGTGAGGTCTCATGTTGCTTATATGATTTGTTACAGGCTATATAAGTTCGAGCCAAAAGATGCAAACGGTTCGGCCAAGATAAGGTGTCAGTCGTTGTGTACCATGTGTGAGGCCTCATGTTGCTTATATTCTTTGTTACAAGTAGATCTCAATGCGTAGACCCTGGGTTATGACAACGTACATAATGGTCTCACCATGATTGACAGAATCGAATCTTCGACTGGACTTCCTTTGCGGGTTCAGTCTCAAATAGGCAATAAACCTGGACTAGAGTCACAGTAGGTTAACGGTCGTGGACAACACCCTCGCCGGCTTTTGCTTGAATTCTACCGAGTACATGGTGGTAAGTGGTGAACGCATGAGCGAAGAAGTACACCCCTGCAGGGTTAATGATCTATTCGAATAGCCGCAGCCGCAGGTAAGGACTACTTGAAGACTTATATTGTTCATAGACAACTTTAATGGATACTCTAAAAAATTCCGGATAAGTGTGAGTACTTTGGAATGTTTTCTCATAGAGAAGACAAGAGAGAATTCAGAGTGGTGTACTGATGTGGTGACTAGATAGATGGACGCGTGTGTGCTCTGTTACCTCAATCAAACTACTGGCAGTCGTAGTACATGCTAGCCAAAGGTCAAAGCTAGCATTCTGCAATAAACCCCATAATCCATTTCATTGATACCTGATGCATGAGTAGTTAGTTCTGATGTAAGTCTTGATGAGTACCTTTGTACTCATGGATGCTTAATTTAATTTCTACAAAGGAGACCTCAGTCTCACTAGTGGTTTTCACATAAAGTTCGACATTGACCGAGTAATTTGGATCCCATACAACAGTCTAGTTCCTTTGGGAGGGTCGTTGATTATTTCCAGGCTTCTTAATCAATTTGTTACTTTTTCTGTACTCAAACATAATTTGCTTCTATTGTTGCTTGAATGCATGAGTGTAGGGTCATGTGGCCCCAACTTGTAATACTATGTTATGTATGGCTCTTATGAGCCCTTAAATTAACACTTAGTTATGTTGTGATACCTTGTTGTACCAACACAACGTGTGTATCTTGTGTGTATGATTTTGTAATGCGCGTTGTGTGTGGTATTTGATTTAATACGAGTTAACTTGCTGGTGGTCTTTAATATCGAGGAATGTCTCCTGCGACAATCATTATACGATCGAGCGGGCCTCAGTTATTCGACTAAAAATCTCGAGCCAGGATCTTTGTCCTATATTTGCTAGTGACATATTCATATAAGTTTCAGCCAAAAAACACACACGATCCCGGCCTAGGTAAGATGGCAGCCATTGTGTACCATGCATGAGGTCTCGTGTTGCTTATATGATTTTCTACATGCTAGATAAGTTTGAACCAAAAGATGAAAATTGTCCGGCCAAGGTAAGGTGGCAGCCATTGTGTACCGTGTGTGGGGCCTCTGTTGTTTATATGGTTTATTGCAACTAGATCTATATGCGTAGACCCCAGGTCCTGACAACGTACATAATGGTCTCACCATGGTTGACAGAATTGAAACTTTGACCGGATTTCCTTTGCGGGTTCAGTCTCAAATAGACGATAAACCTGGATAGAGTCGTGGTAGGTTAACAGTCGTGTCCAACACCCTCGCCGGCTTTCGCTTGAAGTCTGCGGAGTACATGGTGGTAAGTGGTGAGCGCATGAGTGAAGAAGTACATCCCTGCAGGGTTAATGATCTATTCGAATAACTGCGTCCGCAGATAAGGACTACCTGAAGTCTTATATTGTTCATAAACAACTTTAATGCATACTCTAAAATTGTCCAAATAAGCGTGAGTACTTTGGATTGTTTTCTCATAGAGAAGATGAGAGAGAATTCAGAGTACTGTATTGATGTGGAGACTAGCTAGATGGACTTGTGTGCGCTCTCTTACCTCAATCAAACTACTGGTAGTCATAGCACATGTTAGTCAAATGTCAAAGCCAGCATTCTGCAATAAACCCCACAATCCCATTCATTGATACATGATGCATGAGTAGTTAGTTCTGATGTAAGTCTTGTTTAGTACCTTTGTACTCATGGTTGCTTAATGTAATTTCTGTAGAGGAGACCTGAGTCTCCCTATTGGTTTCCACGTGAAATTTGACGTTGACCGAGTAGTTTGGATCCCATACAAAAGTCTGGTTCCTTTGCGAGGGTCGCTGATTATTTCCAGGCTTCTTAATCCATTTGTAGTTTGTGTGTACTCTGACCTAATTTGCTTCCGTTGTTGCTTGAATGCATGAGTGTACGGTCATGTGGCCCCTGCTTGTAATACTATGTTATGTATGGCTCTTCTGAGCCCTTAAATTAGTACTTAGTTATGTTGTGATACCTTGTCGTATCAACACATCATGTGTATCTTGTATGTATGATTTTGAAATGTGCTTTGGTGTGGGATATGATGTAATACTAGTTAACCCCGCTGGCGGTCTTTCATACAGAGGAATGTCTCCTATGACTACCACTATACGATCGAGGCCACCCGAGTTATACGACTATGAATGTCCAGCACGGATCTCTGTCATGTATTTTATTGCGACAATCACTATAGGAGCGCCTTAATTACCCTTAATTACCTATAACAGCCCGAGACCGGCGTTCGAGATGCCCTCCATTGTTTTCAAATTTCGTCGTGTGATTAAATTGTTTGTTGCATTCATCATGGCATCATTCGCATTGCATCGGCACTTTGTTGTCGTCATTTTTCAAAAACTGCATCCGTTCATAGTTGTCGGTTCTCCCTGTTGTCGTCGTTGCCGTTTCAAGACCAACCACACATGCATGTGCCCGCGACATCATTAAAATATGGTTTTATAAGTGGTAATAAAATGTTCTCTGAATGGGGTGATAGTTGTCGAGCGGTCTTATTATATTGTAGGTAGACTAATACGTCTCCAACGTATCTATAATTTTTGATTGTTCCATGCTATTATATTATCTATTTTGGATGTTTTATATGCATTAATATTCTATTTTTATATTATTTTTGGGACTAACCTATTAACCTAGTGCCCAGTGCCAGTTTCTGTTTCTTCCTTGTTTTTGAGTATTGCAGAAAAGGAATATCAAACGGAGTCCAAACAGAATAAAATTATATGCTGATTTTTCTTGGACTAGAAGGAACCCAAGAGACTTGGAGAAGAGGTCAGAAGACCTACGGGTGGGCCACAAGCCACCAGGGCGCGCCCCCTGGCTTGTGGGCCCCCCGTAGCTCCTCCAACCCTAACTCTTCGCCTAAAAATTCAGAAATATTCCCCCAATACCAAAGAGAGCCATGAAAATACTTTTCCGCTGCCGCAAGCCTCTGTTCCCGTGAGATCCCATCTTGGGGCCTTTTCCGGCGATCTGCCGGAGGGGGGATTTGATCACGGAGGGCCTCTACATCAACACCATTGCCCTTCTGATGATGCGTGAGTAGTTTACCTCAGACCTTCGGGTCCATAGCTAGTACCTAGATGGCTTCTTCTCTCTCTATGTTCTTCAATACCATGTTCTCCATGATCTTCATGGAGATCTATCCGATGTAATACTCTTTTGCGGTGTGTTTGTCGAGATCCAAAGAATTGTGGGTTTATGATAAGATTATCTATGAATATTATTTGAATCTTCTCTGAATTCTTATATGCATGATTTCATATCTTTGTAAGTCTCTTCTAGTTATTGGTTTGGTTTGGCCAACTAGATTGGTAATTCTTGCAATGGGAGAAGTGCTTAGTTTTGGGTTCAATCTTGTGGTGTCCTCACCCAGTGACAAAGTAGGGGTAGCGAGGCATGTATTTGTATTGTTGCCATCAAGGATAAAAAGATGGGGTTTTCATCATATTGCTTGAGTTTATCCCTCTACATCATGTCATCTTACTTAATGCGTTACTCTGTTCTTCATGAACTTAATACTCTAGATGCAGGCAGGAGTCGGTCAATGTGTGGAGTAATAGTAGTAGATGCAGAATCGTTTCGGTCTACTTGATACGGACGTGATGCCTATATGCATAATCATTGCCTTGGATATCGTCATAACTATGCGCTTTTCTATCAATTGCTCTACAGTAATTTGTTCACCCACCGTATTATTTTCCTTCAAGAGAGAAGCCTCTAGTGAAACCTATGGCCCCGGGTCTATTTTCCATATTATTTTTTCAGATCTATAAACTAAAAAAACACAAAAATACTTTGCTGCAATTTATTTACTTTTATTTTAATTATTGTTTTAGTAATATTTTATATCTATCTCTATCGGATCTCATCCTTGCAAGTGACCGTGAAGGGATTGAAAACCCCTTTATAGCGTTGGGTGCAAGTGTTTGATTGTTTGTGCAGGTGCATAGATTGGGGCCTTGCTTGTACCTCCTACTGGATTGATACCTTGGTTCTCAAAACTAAGGGAAATACTTATCTACTTTGCTGCATAACCCTTTCCTCTTCAAGGGAAAACCAACGCAAGCTCAAGAAGTAGCAAGAAGGATTTCTGGCGCCGTTGCCGGGGAGGATACATGGCAAGTCAAGACAAGAACTCTCCCGTCAACTTGCCAATTTCTGGCGCCGTTGCCGGGGAGGACACATAGCAAGTCAAGACAAGAACTCTCCCGTCAACTTGCCAATTTCTGGCGCCGTTGCCGGGGAGATCTACATCAAGCTTACCAAGTACCCATCACAAACTCATCTCTTGCATTTACAATATTTGCCATTTGCCACTCATTTTCCTCTCCCCCACTTCTAAAATGATTTTCAGAAAAAAACCAAAAAGATTTGCCTTTTTATTCGCCCTTCTTCCGTTCGTCTTTCCGTTTGCTTTTTGTTTGCTTGTGTGTTAGATCGTTTGCTCATCTTTATGGCTCAACCCAAAAGCTTTGATCCTTATCTTAGGAAGTTTGAAGATATTGAGAATAGTGCTAAAAGTTTCATGTCACTTCAATTTGACCATAATAGTTTCTTTAGAAACGAGCTTAAAGAACAAAAGGCTATGCTGGAATACATGAATAAAGAACTTGATGATATGTCTAAGGAATTTTATGGTTTGAAATCTCAGTTTGCTCATCTTGAAAATTTAGTAGGCCAAATTTCTGATAAACAAGCTACCTTAGTCAATAAAATGACCACGAAGCCAGAATCTTTAAATAATGATGAAGATCTCAAAGTGATTGATGTGACTCCTATTGAATCTTTGTTTTCTAATATAAATCTTGATAAAGATGGGGCTGCAGATAAGTCAACTTTAGTTAAAAGTCGTCTCAATGATTCGGAGTTTATAGATCTTAATGCTAAAATTTATAAAAGTGGGATTGAAGAGGTCAAAACTTTAAATAGCAATGAACCCACTCTTTTGGATTTCAAGGACTTTAATTATGATAGTTGTTCTTTGATTGATTGTATTTCCTTGTTGCAATCCATGTTGAATTCTCCGCATGCTTATAATCAAAATAAAGCTTTTACTAAACATATCGTTGATGCTATGATGAAATCTTTTGAAGAAAAACTCGAGTTGGAAGTTTCTATACCTAGAAAGCTTTATGATGAGTGGGAACCTACTATTAAGATTAAAATTAAAGATTATGAGTGCCATACTTTGTGTGATTTGGGTTCTAGCGTTTCCACGATTCCGAAAACTTTATGCGATGTGCTAGGTTTCCATGAACTTGATGATTGCTCTTTAAATTTGCATCTAGCGGATTCCTCTATTAAGATACCTATGGGAAGGATTAATGATGTTCCTATTGTTGCAAATAGGAATTATGTGCCCGTAGATTTCATTGTTCTTGATATAGATTGCAATCCTACATGTCCTATTATTCTTGGTAGACCTTTCCTTAGAATGATCGGTGCAATTATTGATATGAAAGAAGGAAACATTAGATTCCAATTTCCATTAAGGAAAGGAATGGAACACTTTCCTAGAAAGAAAATTAAATTACCTTATGAATCTATTATGAGAGCTACTTATGGATTGCATACCAAAGATGAAAATACCTAGATCTATTGCGTTATGCCTAGCTAGGGGCGTTAAACAATAGCGCTTGTTGGGAGGCAACCCAATTTTATTTTATGTTTTTGTTTTACTTTCTGTTATTGAGTGATTTACACATTATTACCACTGTAGTAATTGTGTTTTAGTGTTTTAATTAGTGTTTGAGCCAAGTAAGACCTTTGGCATGGTTTACGGTGATTGTTGATTTGATCTTGCTGAAAAACAGAAACTTTTGCGCTCAGTCCAGCAATTTTATAAATTCACCAGAGCGTTGAATGAGTCTAAATTTTTACAAAAGATTGATATACAAATTGCCCAGATTTTCCTAATTTTTCAGAATTTTTGGAGTTACAGAAGTATTCGAAGTTTCCAGATTGCTACAGACTGTTCTGTTTTTGACAGATTCTGTTTTCTTTGTGTTGTTTGCTTATTTTGATGTATCTATGGGTTGTATCGGGGGGTATGAACCATGGAGAAGTTGGAATACAGTAGATATTACACCAATATAAATAAAGAATGAGTTCACAACAGTACCTAATGTGGTGATTTATTTTTCTTATACTAACGGATCTCACGAGTTTTCTGTTGAGTTTTGTGTTGTGAAGTTTTCAAGTTTTGGGTAAAGATTTGATGGACTATGGAATAAGGAGTGGCAAGAGCCTAAGCTTGGGGATGCCCAAGGCACCCCAAGGAATAGTCAAGGATACCAAAGAGCCTAAGCTTGGGGATGCCCCGGAAGGCATCCCCTCTTTCGTCTTCAATCCATCGGTAAATTTACTTGAGTCTATATTTTTATTCACCACATGATATGTGTTTTGCTTGGAGCGTCTTGTATGATATGAGTCTTTGCTTTTTAGTTTGCCACAATCATCCTTGCTGCACACATCTTTTGAGAGAGACACGCATGAATCATGAATTTATTAGAATACTCTATGTGCTTCACTTATATCTTTTGAGCTAGGCAATTTTGCTCTAGTGCTTCACTTATATCTTTTTAGAGCACGGTGGTGCTTTATTTTATAGAAATAATTGAACTCTCATACCTCACTTATATTATTTTGAGTCTTTAAACAGCATGGTAATTGGTTTAGGTTATGAATTTAGTCCTAATATAATGGGCATCCAAGAGGGATATAATAAAAACTTTCATATAAAGTGCATTGAATACTATGAGAAGTTTGATTCCTTGCATATAGTTTTGAGATATAAAGAGGGTGATATTAGAGTCATGCTAGTGAGTAATTCTGGATGGCTAGAAATACTTGTGTTAAAAGTTTGTGATTCCCGTCGCATGAACGTATGGTGAACCGTTATGTAACGAAGTCGGAGCATGATTTATTTATTGATTGTCATCCTTTGTGTGAGGGTCGGGAGCGCGCGATGGTTAACTTCTACCAACCTCTCCCCTAGGAGCATGCGTCTAATACTTATCTTCGATAACTAATAGACTTTTGCAATAAGTATGTGAGTTCTTTATGACTAATGTGAGTCCATGGATTACACGCACTCTCACCCTTCCACCTTTGCTAGCCTCTCTAGTACTGCGCAACTTTCGCCGGTGCATTAAACCCACCATATACCCTTCCTCAAAACAGCCACCATACCTACCTATTATGGCATTTCCATAGCCATTCCGAGATATATTGCCATGCAACTTTCACCGTTCTGTTTATCATGACACGCACCATCATTGTCATATTGCTTTGCATGATCGTAAGACAGCTAGCCTGATGTTTTCATTAATGTCATTTGCTATGCTAGATCGTTGCACATCCCGGTACATCGCCGGAGGTATTCATATAGAGTCATGTTTTGTTCTAAGTATCGAGTTGTAATTCTTGAGTTGTAAGTAAATAAAAGTGTGATGATCATCATTATTAGAGCATTGTCCCATGTGAGGAAAGGACGGAAGCTATGATTCCCTCACAAGTTGGGATGAGACTCCGGACTTTAAAAATAATAAAAGAGGACAAAGATGCCCACCAAAAAAATGAGAGAAAAGAGAGAAGGGACAATGCTACTATCTTTTTTCCACACTTGTGCTTCAAAGTAGCACCATGATCTTCATGATAGAGAGTCTCCTATTTTGTCACTTTCATATACTAGTGGGAATTTTTCATTATATAACTTGTCTTGTCTATTCCAATGATGGGCTTCCTCAAATTGCCCTAGGTCTTCGTGAGCAAGGGAGTCGGATGCACACCCACTTAGTTTCTTTTTGAGCTTTCATACACTTATAGCTCTAGTGCATCCGTTGCATGGCAATCCCTACTGACTCACATTGATATCTATTGATGGGCATCTCCATAGCCCGTTGATACGCCTAGTTGATGTGAGACTATCTTCACCTTTTCCTCACAACCTCCATCATATTCTGTTCCACCTATAGTGTTATATCCATGGCTCACGCTCATGTATTGCATGAAAGTTGAAAAAGTTTGAGAACATAAAAAGTGTGAAACAATTGCTTGACTTGTCATAGGGGTTGTGCATGATTTAAATACTTTGTGTGGGGAAGATGGAGCATAGCCAGACCTTATGATTTTGTAGGGATAACTTTCTTTGGCCATGTTATTTTGAAAAGACACGATTGCTTTGTTAGTATGCTTGAAGTATTATTGTTTTTATGTCAACATTAAACTTTTGTTTTGAATCTTATGGATCTGAACATTCATGCCACAATAAAGAATATTACATGGATAAATATGTTAGGTAGAATTCCACATCAAAAATTCTGTTTTTATCATTTACCTACTCGAGGACGAGCAGGAATTAAGCTTGGGGATGCTGATACGTCTCCAACGTATCTATAAATTTTGATTGTTCCATGCTATTATATTATCTGTTTTGGATGTTTTATATGCATTAATATGCTGTTTTTATATTATTTTTGGGACTAACCTATTAACCTAGTGCCCAGTGCCAGTTTCTGTTTTTTCCTGGTTTTGAGTATTGCAGAAAAGGAATATCAAACGGAGTCCAAACGGAATAAAATTCTACGCTGATTTTTCTTGGACCAGAAGGAACCCAGGAGGCTTGGAGAAGAGGCCAGAAGACCTACGGGTGGGCCACAAGCCACCAGGGCGCGCCCCCCTGGCTTGTGGGCACCCCGTAGCTCCTACAACCCTAACTCTTTGCCTATAAATTAAGAAATATTCCCCCAATACCAAAGAGACCCAGGAAAATACTTTTCCGCCGCCGCAAGCCTCTGTTCCCGTGAGATCCCATATTGGGGCCTTTTCCGGCGATCTGCCGGAGGGGGGATTCGATCACGGAGGGCCTCTACATCAACACCATTGCCCTTCCGATGATGCGTGAGTAGTTTACCTCAGACCTTCGGGTGCATAGCTAGTAGCTAGATGGCTTCTTCTCTCTCTATGCTCTTCAATACCATGTTCTCCATGATCTTCATGGAGATCTATCCGATGTAATACTCTTTTGCGGTGTGCTTGTCGAGATCCGATGAATTGTGGGTTTATGATCAAATTATCTATGAATATTATTTGAATCTTCTCTCAATTCTTATATGCATGATTTCATATCTTTGTAAGTCTCTTCGAGTTATTGGTTTGGTTTGGCCAACTAGATTGGTAATTCTTGCAATGGGAGAAGTGCTTAGTTTTGGGTTCAATCTTGCGGTGTCCTCACCCATTGACAAAGTAGGGGTAGCGAGGCACGTATTTGTATTATTGCCATCAAGGATAAAAAGATGGGGTTTTCATCATATTGCTTGGGTTTATCCCTCTACATCATGTCATCTTACTTAATGTGTTACTCTATTCTTCATGAACTTAATACTCTAGATGCAGGCAGGAGTCGGTCGATGTGTGGAGTAATAGTAGTAGATGCAGAATCGTTTCGGTCTACTTGATACGGATGTGATGCCTATATGCATAATCATTGCCTTGGATATTGTCCTAACTATGCGCTTTTCTATCAATTGCTCGACAGTAATTTGTTCACCCACCGTATTATTTTCCTTCAAGAGAGAAGCCTCTAGTGAAACCTATGGCCCCGGGGTCTATTTTCCATATTATATTTTCAGATCTATAAACTAAAAACACAAAAATACTTTTCTGCAATTTATTTACTTTTATTTTAATTATCATTTTAGTAATCTTTTATATCTATCTCTATCGGATCTCATCCTTGCAAGTGACCATGAAGGGATTGACAACCCCTTTATAGCGTTGGGTGCAAGTGTTTGATTGTTTGTGCAGGTGCATAGATTGGGGCCTTGCTTGTACCTCCTACTGGATTGATACCTTGGTTCTTAAAACTGAGGGAAATACTTATCTACTTTGCTGCATCACCCTTTCCTCTTCAAGGGAAAACCAACGCAAGCTCAAGAAGTAGCATAGAACGCCTACCAAATTTCGTCACATTCGTTGGTCGTTTGATACCCCAACCGTTAAGGCATAGCGACACTATAGCCGATTAAATTGTTGGAAGTTTTTCGTAATTAAAACTTGTCGTCGAGCTGTTCGTTTTCCCTCTCTTCTAAATGCCTAGCCCTCTGCACAGTGCACAGACCCCTTGTCGGGGATATAACTCCATGGTGTGACCCGCCCTATTTGGCCGGGTCAGTACAATGGCGGCTCTAGAACAATTTTCAAGATGGGACGTGGTTTGAAGCTAAAACAATAAGGATGTTACTAAGTAAACCGCCGGGCGGCCTAGGCGCGTGGAGACGGTGGCTCAAGGCCCACAAGGCAGAAGACGCCGGGAGATTCCTTGCAGAGAGGGCAAGGCGTGTTAGAGACATGATAGGTTACAAGTCATAATATGACTCGGACTCTATTGTAAACCCTAGGGTCTTGACCTGTATATAAAGGCAAGCCCCTAGGGCCAAAAGACATAAGTTAGACATCCTTGAAAGCTAGGATAGCAATTCCGCACCCCGTAATCGAGATCATCATCAATACAAACACAAAGCAGGACGTAGGCTATTACCTCCATCGGAGGGGCCGAACCTAGGTAAACTCGCCTCCCGTTCCCGTTTAACCCCTTTGAGTCGCCACCTAGCGGTGATGGCCTCACACCTAAGTTCTTGTACGAGAACATCTGCCGTGACAAAACCATGACAGTTGGCGCCCACCGTGGGACCCTCGCCCGGTGGAATTGAGCTCTCGAAGGGAACCCATCCAGGGTTCGGGAAATTCGCGGTTGATCAGATGATCAAGAACCGCCGCGACAAGATCTGCGTGGACGATCCAATCTGGAGTACCAAGGTCGGCTCAACCGAGCACGAACACCAGATCCCCCTTGGTAGGATCGGAACTACCATTGCCGAGCCGGACATCTACATCGACACCGACGAACCGGAACAGCATACGCAACCCGGCCGGGGTCAAACCGGCCAGCGTCGGGTGTTCGTCGGTTTCACTCAGGGAGTTTGCATCTCGGGTGAGCCGGCGGGCAGCGGCGACATCCTCGCCGACTCCGATGAAAATTCTTCCATTGGAGAAACTGAGTCGATCTGTCCTCTCTATGATGGCAGACTTGGGGGATCATTGGAGATTCAAGCCCCTGAGGAATTCCATGAGTCGCCTCGTCAAGTTGTTGTCTACATGGCAGGAACCGCGGTGGCTCAGAACCAGTCCACGATCGGAGTTGCAGGTGGATCTGGCGGATCTAGCAAGACGCCAGCTTAAGCCATGACAGATTTAATGGCTGAGATGGCAAAGCTCGTGGAGAGTCCCGTCACTGCGGAAAATCAAGAAGAGCGCAACACAGAGTTAACCAAACTACGTGATCAGATGACCGAGGTGTAGAGGGAAATCGACGCTGAGAACGCCAGGATGGCGGAGCTGCAGGTTCGCATACATAATGAGTGAGAGTGCCTTAAGGCTGAGGCTTGGCAGTTAGGACTTCAGAGAGATGCATCTGAGGCAGTTTACCTTGAGCCGCAATAGCTTTTTAATACCCCCTAGCAGACACCAGGGGCTGGGCAGCCGCTCGGAAATCAACAAAACGAGCCGCCTCAGCCACCACCAGCTCACTCGCCGCGACAGCGTTTCCAGACGCCATGGGGCCACTTTTCTAATCCTGTTGACAATGTGCTGGCGGCGACCCGGTAGTTGGAAGCACTACCTATTCTTGGAAATACCCATGTTGATGTTGAAGCCAGGAACGCCATAGAGATGTTGAAAACAACAGTGGTGCAGCAAGCGTAGTATTCTTATAGTCGCGATCGGATGCACTCCACTCCATATGCTAGTCATAGCAAGAGTCACCATCCGGAGTCTCTGGCAGTTTCTAGCAGTGGGCGCAGGCACCAGCCTCAAGTTTCCCCGACCCGGCCTATTCCATTAGGAGCTCAGGCGATCATTGATGTGGCTAGGGGTGCACGACAGGCAGAGGCGGAAGCAGCAGCACAGGCGATTCAACAGCTTCATCCTCAACCTGAGGCTGGGACCAACAATAGGACGATTGGGAAACCTTATCTATCCCTAGCTGTAACGCCCAAGATGCGATCCTATCCTTATTTTTGGCTCGAGGGCCTCGGCAGGGATAGAAGCGCATCTCGTTGTTTCGCAAGAATGGATATCATTACAAATACATGTAAAGAAGAGATGAGCATATGGAATTGGCTTACACTCGCCACAAGCTAAATCATGATCATATCAAACACAACAATATATTCAATCACCATACAGAAGAGCAGGGTCCGACTACGCACAAAATCAAACGATAAAAGCGACATCCATCCTTGCTATCCCAGGTTGCCGGCCTGGAACCCATCCTAGATCGATGATGAAGAAGAAGAACTCCAAATCAAACAAGCATCACTCTCACGTCAAAGCATCGCATTACCTGTACCTGCAACTGTTGTTGTAGTAATCTGTGAGCCATAGGGACTCAGCAATCTCATTTCCAAGGGTATCAAGACTAGCAAAGCTTAATGGGTAAGGTATGGTTAAGTGGTGAGGCTGCAGCAAGCACTAAGCATTTATTTGAGTGGCTAACTTACGAGTACAAGAATAAGGGGGGTGATCGTCGTATAAACGGACGTGAACTAGTAATGATCACTAAGTGATCCTGAACACCTACTTACAAGTCAAACATAACCCCACCGTGTTCTCTCTCGGTTCAGAAATTCACGAGAAGTGACAGTCACGGTTGCGCACACGGTTGGTGTATTTTATTGTAGTTTACTTTAAGTTTTCTATGACCGGATGTTAAACAAAATTTCCAAGTTGCCACATAACTGCGGGCACGGCTTCTCAAAAATATTTAACCCTGCAGGGGTGCTCCGACTCATCCATCACAAACTAACCACAAGCTGCGTTGGAATTCCTCAACCGCGGGATAAACCCATAGTATTTGCAGAATCCCGATGGAAAATATCAACCTCAAGATAGCCCGAAGTGTCCTCGAAAACCCGCGCACAAGACATTCGAGAAAGGTAAAACAAATCCAGCAAGACCGCCCAATGTGTCGACGAACCCGATAGGAGCCGCGTATCTCATTCTCAGGACACGGCGGATGAGCTATGCTTACCATGCCAATCACCGAGTTGCCCCGGGCGGCGTTAATAAGATGCTCTGGGTTGGACCAACACTCATGAGGAGCACTGGCCCAGGTTGTTGATTAATTATCCACGGGTGCCGGCGTGTCCCTATGTATTTTTATTAGTTATTAGGCAAATGTAGTACCAATGTTGGGCCTTGCAAGAAGAGTTTTATCCCAAAACGAAAGTCAAGGGGGTCCCCATAACAACCCCGAGCATGTTAGGAGTCCTCAATATGGAAAATAACACCGGCACACAGGTAACTAGGGCGGCAAATGTGGAACAAAACACCGAGCAAAATGCCAAGCCTTCCACCTTTTACCAAGTATATATGTGCATTAAATTAAATAGCAATGATATTGTGATATCTCAAAAAAATATCCATTTTTCACATGGAAACAACTTGCACTTGCAACTAGCAACACTATAACAAGGGCTGAGCAAGCGGTAACATAGCCAAACAATGGTTTGCTGGGATGTGGAGGGGTTAGATGCTTATCATGGCATTTTGGGAGGCTTCACAAACAACTGGTAGGTAGCGAGACATAGCAATAGAAACGAGACAACTAGCATGGCAATGATAGTAATGGTATCCATGGAAATGTTCATCTTGCCTGAGTTCCCGCATGGAAGAAGAACGAATCCGTGAACTAGACGAACCAACGTAGTCAAACAAATCCTCACACTCTGAACGCTTTCGGAACACTATCGATTAGAATCAATCCAAAAACAAACAAATGACATAGTAAACACCACAACATAGTCATGACATCATGCACAAACAAATATGATGCATGTCCAGTTTAATTATGCAAGGCATGGCAAGATGCAACAATCAAACACTACAAATTAAGTGAAGTTCAATATGCAACAAGTTGCATATTGAGGAAACTCCACATTCAAATTATTTAGTTCACTCTCGTTTAGGTACTCATTAATATTAAATGTTGTATAACATGGGTGGTCATAGCATATGGTGAAGATGGAATTAAAGAAATTTTAAATGGAGAAGGAGAACATACATACAACAAAATAATAACTCTGCATGTTACAAGAAATGCGGTTAATATTGTTTAACTAAAAAATAATTTTAAAAGTTGTTCATCATGTCAAGAGGTGAAGCATGAACAACTACATCACCTAGGCATTTTAAATGAGGCCGGAAGCAACATATAGCACTTCCGAAATGACCTCACATGCAAATTATGAATTTGGTACAGATCTGACCTAACACAATTTTATTTTTATTTAACATGAAAATAAATTTGACCATGTGATTCTACACATTGTTCTAGTCAAGTTACATATGTGGATCATTTTAAACGGGGCTATGGTTATTTAGATATGATATAAACCGTTTTAACACGACATTTACGAAAATTTGAACAAACAGCAAGTTTTAACATTTTTATCCTTGATGAAAGTGGAATATTGTTAATCTACACAAAATTCTGAATATTTTACATATATAAATTTTTTACATGCGGTGCACGGTTATTTATTTATTAGCGTTTGAAAATAATGACTTTTCCAGAAATATGCATGTTCTCGTAAATGTTAAATTCATCACAAGGGAAAAAATACAACGCGGGCCCAATTGAAACAAAATGCAGCAACCCAGGATGATTTGGCCCAAGTGGCCGTGTGTGCCCGTGACAAGTTTTTAATACCGAAAAACGTCCGATAACTGATCCGATTACTATGCCGCTACAGTCATCTGTTGGGGTATCAAACGACCTCCGCATGCGATGAAATTTGGTAGGCGGTCTACCTACAATAAAA
Source organism: Elymus sibiricus (assembly GCA_039707655.1). Classification (NCBI taxonomy): domain Eukaryota; kingdom Viridiplantae; phylum Streptophyta; class Magnoliopsida; order Poales; family Poaceae; genus Elymus; species Elymus sibiricus. The sequence goes on from CM077669.1 coordinate 270,236,362, forward strand.
TAAGACCACACGCCAACATTCAACTCATTCCAAGAACGTTTAATAAGCACGTTTTAAAAACAATATCTTTTAACGATGTCGCGGGCGCATGCGTGTGTGGTTTGTCTCGAAACGGTCGTCGACGAGAAGGGGGGACCGACAACTACGGACAGATGCTAGTTTTGAAAAATGACGTCAACGGAGTGTCAGTGCTATGCTGATGATGCGAATGATGCGATAATGAATGTGACAACCAAACAAATCGCACGATGACAATGGAATGAAAGGGGAATCTTCTGGAGCGTCGGTTCCGGGCTGTTACAACTCTCCTCCACTAACAAGAGATCTCGACCCGAGATCTTAGAATGAGAAGAGAAAGAGAAAGAGGACGGGAAGAGGTAAACTTATTTGCTTCTTTGACAAACATGTGAAGCCAATGATCCTTGAAGGTTGCAAAGAGTTGAAGAAATGGCATGAGGAACAAGCAAGAATTCAAAAGAAATTTCGGCAGCACTTCGGTAGAAAAGAGAGGCAAGACTTGATAAAGTAGAAAGAACTTGAAAATAGGACACAACCCTCCGGTTAAATGGATAAGCAAAGGAAGAACATGATCTTGACAAAACGAGGTGATGGTTCGAAGAGAGCTACATCACAACGCCTTCGGAACAAAAGAATAGAAGCTAGATCGGTTGGAAGAAGAGAACGGAGAAGAAAATGACAACTTCTACCACAATTGAATCGAAAAGCAACTTTAGAAAGAAGGGTTGAACGGAGTTGTTGGAACATCAACAACGAAAAGAAAAGGCTTGTTGTGGGCTTATGGAAAACATCTCAAAATTATGAGGTGACAACTGGCCACAAATGGAGAACAATTGATTTCTTGGGAGCAACAAGATATGCAAAACTTCTTTCACCACGAGGATATATGGGGGACTTGGATCTTGATAAGCACCACAAGTAGCAACAATCCTTAGGAAACACTTTAGGTGAAATCCGATCCGAGATAACTCCAATGAAGAAGATGATGGGTTTAATTATCTCATTCTTGATAACTTCTCTTCGAGACTCCTCATGAATCAAGAATGCTATAACACCACCTCAAAAGATAAGGGAGAATGAATTGCACTTTGAAATGCAAGATAAAGAATACTTGAGAAACTACCACATGAATCTTGAAGAACACTTTGAGAATGAAAGAAATCTTTGATGAACCATCATGTACAGACTCTGTATACAAAAAATGATCAAAAGAAATGAAGGTTGAAAAGAATAAGATTGAGGCCTTGCCATGACTTAGATTGAGCTTCGCGAAGAGATACTTGAGAAAACTTGGGACTCCGAAAAAGAAAAGATAAGCAACTATAATCGAGAATTTGATATCATGAACAACTCCAGAAGAAGGATTTGAATTAAGTGATGAAACAAGAATAAGAATTATGTTATGCTTATCCCTCATCAAGTTAAATTGATGGCAAACAACGGATTTGGCATACCACTTATTCTTCTTGAAAAGATTGGGGAATATCATGAACATGAAGAATTCTTGAATGAACCACCGGTTAGAATTTGAAACGAATGAGGATACTAATAATGAACAGAGATACATGACATGAGAACAAAGAAATGACGATCCGCCTAGAGAAATCTTGAGCGAAGCCCTTGAATAATTGAGATACGAACGAAGGGACAACAATTGAGACGAATTTGAGAACGAGAGCTGAAAGCTGAGAACGAAGAAATCTTCTGAAATGATGGCCTTCGGAGGATCGAGAAATGAACACAACACTGAAATGCCTCGGATAGATATGGGAGGAATTACTCATGATCGAGAAGAATTTCAGAAGATAGCAACAAGCTGAAACCATGAACCTTCAAGAGAATGAGCAAAGATTTAATAGAAACTCTTCTTCGATCTTCAAGCTGCGAGTGATGACGAGAAACTCCACCAAGAATTACTGAGAACTCCGGAACAATGAATAAGAAAAGGTTGTGCCAATGATGAAAATGATTTAGCAATGATCTTCGAGAAGGAATATGACTGATGAAATTCATTCTTACGTCATATTGAAAAGAACTTGAGGACATCACCGGAAAAGATTAGAAGAGCCAGGTAAGATCCTGGGGAAAAACCTGTGGGTTATGGCCCACTCAAATGAAACATCGTTGAAGCGATTGCTTCGGAAGAGAGATTGCACCGGTATAAATGAAAACTTGATTTGGTGAGACCCACGAAATAATTTGCAAGGATTTGAACGGAAACATGAATCTTTTGAGACAACTTGCAACTCCATATAGAATAGAGAGGGGCGAATGAACAAGAGAGGCTTGGACAAGAATTTCCAACATGGGAAAGCATTTAGAGAATGAAAAAGGACATGATGAACACAGAGAGCTTGAATTGAATCACCGGGGAAGAAAACAAGCACGAATAATAATGAACTTGAAGCTCGTGAGCATCTTCACAAAGAATCACCGGATACAAAATGGAAGAAAAAGGATAGCGGAACCATCAATGAAAAGAAAGGCACTTGGATGATAATTTAATCATTGAAGAAAAGGGCGGGAGGGCGGGGAAAACAAAGAGAACTTGGGATGGATGAAATGAACTCCGGAAAGAAATATGAGGATCAATCTTGCAAATCTTGGAGAGGGATTGAATTCACTTGGAGAGAAGAACTCCGGATGGAAAGGAATTGACATGACAATTTGATTGAGCAAAAGGATTAGCATTCCCATAGAATTATGAGAACACCGCTTAGAAAAGATATGAAATCAACGTTTGACATCGAAGCAACTCGAATTACTATATTCCAACAAAAAAAGGATGAGGCTTCTGAAACAAGCCGGAAACAAACTCATGACAGAGCTTTCTTCCGATATTTTCGTGGTAAGGCTCGCATGGGCTCGATCATACATCGGATTGTCATATTGAAATGACGCTCGAATATGCCCCCTAGGCGTAGCGAGCTACAAGGCTTGACGAAGCATACCGAGACTGTCCTCTGTAAAAAAGACCGTGAACAAACGAACCACTAGATGTCGAACCCCAACCTCACATCATCCATTTGTTAGAAGACAATCCTAGGTAACTACTTGAATTCCCACCTGAGAACTCCCGAAATCCTTTGGTTATGCAATCGGGTCCACGGATACACGGAGTAAAATCCATCACTCAAGTCCTAGCAATAATACTACTCTCCAATGTATCACATCCGTCAACACATAACCAGAGGCCTCGAAATTCATCTATCTTAGACCCTTGTAATCACAATGATACTAAACATGGCAGTACATCTGGATGCTCTCCCCAATACTGGGTGACGCCAAACTCCTCTCGCCAAAAATAGTATTGAAGCAATTTTGAACATCCGCGTCCTAAGATCCTAAGGAAACTGAACGATAACGATGTGTCAAGAATCCCCTGGAGCTCAACTCCCCGGGTCCAATCCATACAGTCAGGAAGCACCAAGACCAGAATTCCAGTCACATCGACATCATAGAGGTTCCAAAATACATGTGTGATCCTAAAAAAATTTGAGTGAGAAGAGGGGAAGAATTAAAATTCCTACGTCATGATTCCTCACCACAGCATAGAAGAGGAGTAAAAATAATCCTACTCTCTGATATATAACTAGACTCAAAATAGTTTTTCTTTCTAGACTCGACTCAGCCAAGTTCGATCAATCAAGGGGGCTCCTAGGTTGGTACTGCTCTGATACCAACTTGTCACGCCCAAGATGCGACCCTATCCTTATTTTTGGCTCGAGGGCCTCGACAGGGATAGAAGCGCATCTCGTCGTTTCACAAGAATGGATATCATTACAAGTACATGTAAAGAAGAGATGAGTATATGGAATTGGCTTACACTCGTCACAAAGCTAAATCATGATCATATCAAATACAACAATACATTCAATTACCATACAGAAGAGCAGGGTCCGACTACGGACGAAATCAAACGATAAAAGCGACATCCATCATTGCTATCCCAGGCTGCCGGTCTGGAACCCATCCTAGATCGATGAAGAAGAAGAAGAAGAAGAAGAAGAAGAAGAACTCCAAATCAAACAAGCATCGCTCTCACGTCAAAGCATCGCATTACCTGTACCTACAATGGTTGTCGTAGTAATCTGTGAGCCATGGGGACTCAGCAATCTCATTTCCAAGGGTATCAAGACTAGCAAAGCTTAATGGGTGAGATATGGTTAAGTGGTGAGGCTGCAACAAGCACTAAGCATTTTATGATTGGCTAACTTACGAGTACAAGAATAAGGGGGGGCGATCGTCGTATAAACGGACATGAACTAGTAATGATCACTAAGTGATCCTGAACACCTACTTACGAGTCAAACATAACCCCACGGTGTTCTCTCTCGGTTTAGAAATTCACGAGAAGAGACAGTCAGGGTTACGCACACGGTTGGTGTATTTTATTGTAGTTTACTTTAAGTTTTCTATGACCGGATGTTAAACAAAATTTCCAAGTTGCCACAAAACGACAGGCACTGCTTCTCGAAAAGATTTAACCCTGCAGTGGTGCTCCAACTCATCCATCACAAACTAACCAGAAGCTGTGTTGGAATTCCTCAACCGCGGGATAAACCCGTAGTATTTGCGGAATCCCGATGTAAAATCTCAACCTCGAGATAGCCCGAAGTGTCCTCGAAATCCCGCGTACAAGACGTTCGAGAAAGGTAAAACAAATCCAGCAAGACCGCCCGGCGTGTCGACGAACCGGATAGGAGCCGCGTATCTCGTTCTGAGGACACGACGGATGAGCTATGGTTACCACGCCAATCACCGAGTTGCCTCGGGCGGCGTTAATAAGCTGCTCTGGATTGGACCAACACTCATGAGGAGCACTAGCCCGGGTTGTTGATTAATTATCCACGGGTGCCGGCGGGTCCCTATGCATTTTTATTAGTTATTAGGCAAATGTAGTACCAATGTTGGGCCTTGCAGGAAGAGTTTTATCCCAAAATGAAAGTGAAGGGGGTCCCCATAACAACCCCGAGCATGTTAGGAGCGCTCAATATGGAACATTACACCGGTACACAAGTAACTAGGGCGGCAAAAGTGGAACAAAACACCGAGCAAAAGGCCAAGCCTTCCACCTTTTACCAAGTATATATGTGCATTAAATTAAATGGCAATGATATTGTGATATCTCAAAAATATATCCATGTTCTCACATGGAAACAACTTGCACCTGCAACTAGCAACGCTATAAGAAGGGCTGAGCAAGCGGTAACATAGCCAAACAATGGTTTGCTGGGATGTGGAGGGGTTAGAGGCTTATCATGGCATTTTGGGAGGCTTGACAAACAACTGGTAGGTAGCGAGACATCGCGATAGAAATGAGACAACTAGCATGGCAATGATAGTAATGGTATCCAGGGAAATGTTCATCTTACCTGAGATCCCGCATGGAAGAAGAACGAATCCGTGAAGTAGACGAACCAACGTAGTCGAACGAATCGTCACACTCCGAATGCTTTCGGAACTCCATCGAGAAGAAGCAATCCGGAAACACACAAATGACACAGTAAACACCACAACATAGTCATGACATGATGCACAAACAAATATGATGCATGTCCGGTTTAATTATGCAAGGCATGGCAAGATGCAACAATCAAACACTACAAATTAAGTGAAGTTCAATATGCAACGAGTTGCATATTGAGGAAACTCCACATTCGAATTATTTAGTTCACTCTCGTTTAGGTACTCATCAATATTAAATGTTGTATAACATGGGTGGTCATAGCATAACGTGAAAATGGAATTAAAGCAATTTTAAATGGAGAAGGAGAATATACATACAACAAAATAATACCTCTCCATGTTACAAGAAATGCGGTTAATGTTGTTTAACTAAACAATCATTTTAAATTTTCTTCATCATGGAAAGAGGTGAAGCTTGAACAACTACATCATCTAGGCATTTTAAATGAGGCTGGAAGCAACATATAGCACTTCCGAAATAACCTCACATGCAAATTATGAATTTGGTACAGATATGACCTAACACAATTTTATTTTATTAAACATGAAAATAAAGTGGACCATATGATTCTACACATTTTTCTAGTCAAGTTACATATGTGGATCATTTTAAACGGAGCTACGGTTATTTAGTTATGATATAAACCGTTTTAACATGGCATTTACGCAAATTTAAACAAACAGCAAGTTTAAACATTTTTATCATGGATGAAATTGGCATATTGTTAATCTACACAAAATTTTGAACATTTTACATATATAAAGTTTTTACATGTGGTCCACGGTTATTTATTTATTAGCGTTTGAGAATAATGACTTTTTCCTGAAAATGTGCATGTCCCGGTAAATGTTAAATTCATCACAAGGGAAAAAAATACAACGCGGGCCGAATTGAAACATAATGCAGCAACCCAAGATGATTTGGCCCAAGTGTCCGTGTGTGCCCGTGACAAGTTTTTAATACCGAAAAACGTCCGATAACATATCCGATTACGATGCCGCTACAGTCGTCCGTTGGGGTATCAAACGACCTCCGCATGCAACGAAATTTGGCAGGTGGTCTACCGACAATAAAATAAGACCGCACGCCAACTTTCAACTCATTCCAAGAACGTTTAATAAGCACTTTTTAAAACAATATTTTTTAACGATGTCGCGGGCGCATGCGTGTGTGGTTGGTCTCGAAATGGTCATTGACGAGAAGGGGGGGAACCGACAAATACGGACGGATACAAGTTTTGAAAAATGACGGCAACGGAGTTTCGGTGCTATGCAGATGATGCAAATGATGCGATGATGAATGTGACAACCAAACGAATCGCACGATGACAACGGAATGAAAGGGGAATCTTCTGGAGCATCGGTTCCGGGATGTTACACCGGCTCTCCGCGCCGAGCGTATGCCCAAAGACTTCAAGGGGCCACTGTGACACCCTGGATTTTGGCTACAGTGATCATTGTAATTAAGCACAGTGATGACCATGATCAGTGCCTAATCATTTTGCTAAACAAGATGTGATCAGGTTGAAAATTCATATCTCAATTTAAATTTCACTTCAAAAGCCAATTGAATTTTATCGTGATAAAATAAAGTTGCAAACAGCAAGAATAAAATGTTGCACCCTTGTGAAAAATCATACAACAAATGTTGTTGAGGAAAACAACATCACCTTGATGTTGGTGTGGACCCCACCATCAAAACAGAGCCATTTTTGCATTTAAAATGCCCTTTAAATTACATGGTTAATTCCAACAGTACCCAAAAATGCTCAAACTTGGTGTGGCCATTCAAAATAATGCATGTTATTTTGTGGACCATGTCACACATTTTTGCTAAAGCAAATATTAGCTAAAAGGAATTAAAACAGAAACAAAGAAATGAAAACAGAAAAAGAAAAGGGAAAAGGAAGAGTGGCCCTGTGCTAATGGGCCATGTGGCGCCACAGTGCGGCCCAGCCCATCCCCACCGGCCTTCCCCTACCTCCGGCGCGACAGGAGAAGGCCGCGGCAGCGCCATGGCGACCGATTCGCGCACACGGCCATCGAGCCTCCCCTGCTGTCATGGAGGATAAGACCGACCCCAGCGCCCTCTCTCCCTCCCCCACAAACCCTAGCCGCCTCCCAGATTCCCCCCCTCGCTCTCTCCTCCTCCTCCCAGCTCGGTCCCGAGCGCCGCCGCCGCCATGGCCATCGGCTAGCCGTGGCCCCCAAGCTCCATTCGCCCCGCCACCTCGCCCAGGAGGTCCGCCGTCGACCGGCGCTTCCATCCCGACCACAAGACCGACCCGGGGGCCCCTGCATCGCCGCCCTCGACCTTCTCCTTCCCCTACGGCTGCCGGGATCGCCGCCGTCGATTCGCTCCGGCAAGCCCTCCCCGAGCACACTTTGCGCCACTACGGGCTCCCTGTGAGCTCCGCCTACCTCTCCCCTCTCCTCTCTCCCTCTCGGTCGTCCCCTAGCGCCGTCCCCGACGTGCGCCCGAACGCATCGCCGTGGAGCTCGTCGCCGGCGAGTCTCTGGTGACCAAATGGTCACGGGCGTGTGTCCATTTGCATTGCCTGGCCTTTTGGTCCGCCTGCTAGCGCACCGCGTCACCGTAGCCGTAGCCCACCCGAGAAGCTCGCCACCGGCGACGTCGTAGCGCTCGTTTCCGGCCACCCCAGCTCCGGCCACCGCCACCACTCGATGCGGCCGGGCTCAGGCTCTCGAATGAGCCTAGCCGCGCTCCTTCCAGTGCCCTGCACGCGTTTTCCGGCGACACCCGAGGCCGTGCCGCCGCGTTTCGCCTCGCTGGCGTCGCTCCGGCACCGTCCGCCGACGTGGCACAGCCGGGGCCCGCCCCTGGGTCACTGCCAGTGGGACCCCTGGCCCCAGTTGACTGGGTTGACCCAGTCAACTGTGCTGACTGGGCGGCCCCAGTCAATGACATGTGGGCCCTGCCTAAATTAAAACGATTTTATAAATAAATAAACTGTTAATTAAAGTTTTAATTAGATTAATTAGTTTATCACTCACTGACCAGTAGGCCCCACCCTTAATTAATCCTAAATAGTTTAAATCTAACTCTGTTTAATACTAACAGAGGCTGACATGTGGGTCCCAGTGACCCCACATGTCAGGTTTGACTCTGGTCAGCCAGAGTTGACCTGCTTACGTCATAGTGATGTCATGATGACGTCACCTTTTTCTATTCTGGATAATTCGGATTTAATTAATTAAGATAATTTCAGAATATTATTAAAACTTTGAAAATTAATATAAAATAATCCGTAAGTCAGATGAAAATAATTTATACATGAAAGTTGATCAGAAAAATCCCACGAATCCGAATACGCTATCCGTTCGTCTGTCACATGCTCCTAGCATAGCAAACATGGGAATTTCCCCTCCAGATCGTCTGTCCGATAAATCCAAAGACCCAGGGAAATATCGTCAGATATTCTCCCGTTCCGTCTGATACGTGTAGTACTGAGTTAGACTACCCCTAGCACTGCGTATTGCCATGTCATGCATCGTGTTGCATCTGTTTGCTTGTATTTATTGTTTCTTCTCCCTCTTCTCTTCGGTAGCCTCCGAGACTGACGCTGCTGCCGGGTACGACTACGCCGTTAACGATCAGCCTTTTGCCGCAGAGCAGCAAGGCAAGCAACCCCCCCTTGAGCATTCCGATATGGCCCATTTCTTTCCCTCTCATTCTTGCATTAGATTTTTGCTACTGTATTAGCTAGCTCCTATTCTGATGCATAGCCTGTTTTTGATAAACTGTTACTATACCTGCAATCATACCAACTGCTTAGTATAGGTTGATCAGTGAATCCCCAGTGACCCCCTTAGTCCCAGTTGCCCCTGCCTCTTCATTGACGACTCGACGACTCGGTCAACCGACCGACAAGCCAGGCCCGTCACATCACCGCACACCCCTTAAGTATGGCACTGGAGAGCTACTATCGAGTGCCGAGGGTGATACCTCACTTAGCACTCCCGATGTTAATTCTGTAGCGTAGCTAATCGGTCGTGGGTATCGAGGGTGATTCCTCCTTCCCATTTATCGATAGCGACTCTTGCCATACACATACCTCGAGTGGGATCCATCGAGGGTGATTCCTCGGATATCCACTTGGTGTATAAACACACGGTTACTTTAACTTGACATTGTTTACATGTGGAAGACGGGACTGGAGGGACAGGCGGTACCACCCTGGTTGAGGTGGACCTGAGTTCCCGACAGTCTTGAGATGGGTCGGCCCCAAGGGTACCTGTGTGTGAGATGTGGTGGGATGCGCCGGTAAGGCATCCAAAAGGTTATGTTCAGGCGTGGACGGGCAGGAGAGGCCCTTGCCACACATCCTCGAGATGGGGCGACGGGACCGCACTTCATGGGTCGCGCTTGCCCCGCATTAATAAAATGCTAATGGCTTGGGTATTTGATCTGAGTTGGTCGTTGGCCTTATTGCGCACCAAACCATCACGTGGGAAAGTTATGGGCACTCAGCGTCGTTGTATCAGCCGAAGCTCTTCGGACGTCAGCAATGGAGCGGCCCGCGCCCGAGTGGTCCGCAACGGCATCGCGCTTGTTACTAAGGGGTGCTAGGACTGACCTCGGCCGCGTTCGCATCGTGCAGGAGTGCAAGGGCAAGTGGGCCCACGAACCTGCGTGCTTAGGATTTAGACCGGCGGGCTGGCCTCTTCGTTGAGCCTAGGTGGGGCGACGACGTGCTGCTATCCCGAGGCCAGCATGACCCAGGAAAGTGTGTCCGGCCAGAGGTGATCAGGCGTGTTGGAGATGCGGTGCACCCCTGCAGGGATGATTAATCTATTCGAATAGCCGTGTCCACGGTAACAGGACGACTAGGAGTTGTCCCTTGACCTTATACAACTATAATTGTGACTTTAAATTGAAATGAATTGTGGCTCCGAGATTGCTTCCTCGCAGGGAGTCGAGGAAGAATCCCTGGGCGTGGTTACTTAATAAAATTGCTACAATAATATGACTATATGTGAGATACCAGTCTACTCTCTTCTAATGCTGCAAGATGCTGAAGATGCTAGCCTTCGATAGGACTAGGCTTTTCCCCTATTCTTGCATTCTGTAGTCAGCCCAGATATAACCCCATTCCTTGATACTGATGCATACTTAGTATAGTTCTGATGTCAGTCTTGCGAGTACTTTGAATGAGTACTCACCGCTGCTTTGCTTTCTCTTTCCCCCTCGATACGATACCGCGTTCAGACGACGGAGCCCAGGAGATGGAGTACGCCGGAGACGACTACTACACCACCGCTGGAGCCTACTACTACGTGGAGAGTGCCGACGCTCAGGAGTAGTTAGGAGGTTCCCAGGCAGGAGGCCTCACCTCTTTTGATCCGCTGCTTATGTTTGTGCTAGCCTTCTTAAGGCAAAACTTGTTTAACTTATGTCTGTACTCAGATATTATTTGCTTCCGCTGACTCGTGATTGTCGAGCTTTATATTCGAGCCCTCGAGGCCCCTGGCTTGTAATATGAAACTGTATGACTTTTATTTGTGTCTAGTGTTGTGTTGTGATATCGATCAGTGAGTCCCTAATCTTGGTCCTACGCATTGCGTGTATGTTTAGCGTACGGTCGAGATCGGGGGCGTCACAAGTTGGTATCAGAGCCGACTGCCTGTAGGTAGCCCCCTTTCCAACTCCTTGGCCGAAGTTGAGTCTAGTCATTGAAAAACTTTTACTAACATTGTTGTGTGGCTTCCGGGCCCACTTCTCAATCGGGTGGTATTAGGATCTTTTATTCCTCATCCTTACTCTGGGTTCTGATCTCTCTTCTCTTTCGGGTTAAAGATTTTGCTAACTCTAACCTTAGGTTCTCGTAACTACTTCCCCCGTAGAGCCCCTCATTACAGATGATGGCTTGATTCAACAGAAGACTCCGAAGATACTCTCCGATGTTCTTCCGAGAACTTGTGTTCATTGCCTTTGCGATTCCTTCCACCGTCAACCCCTATGGATAACTGCATACAACTGTCATTCATACAATCATTCCCCGTTGCTCTTGTTATTACAAGGTGCCCCGAAATACTCTCCGTTGTTTCGAGAATCCTTTGAGCTTACTGCTTTGCAGTTCTTTATCGCATGACAGCCTTATGGATAATTCCTCTTACTTACCGGGGATTCGTTCGTCCCTAGTTGATCATGTGATTCACAAAATTCTTTGAAATACTATTCGATCTTCCGAAATCTGCAGTAGCCTATTGCTCTTGACCTTCCTTACCCACTTGCATTGTGGTTAATTCCATATGTCAAGCAATATCCATTAAAATCCTCTGTGATTTTCATTTGATTTTATTGATTCAACCTGTGTGTGAATGCATGCAGTCATCAGTTGTTTATCATAAATTATCCGTCCGGCTCAGACGTTTTTCCAAACATGAGTTGGTTCCCGACAAATCAACCTTGATTGATTGCCCATCTAAGTCCTTTCATCTTACTTGTATTTGATCGGAACATCTGTTTCCGATACACCAATTTGGAAATCTTAATTCCTTTGGTTATTTAAGCATCAAATTATTTGGATGTCCTATGATCCGATGCCTTGAATTCTTTCTCCCTCTGATTTGGTACCGATACTCACATCAAGTCCTTTGTGGACCGCCAGACCCATTGTTGGGTTATTATTCGATGGCATCCTTCACTTTCAATTTATTGTGGTGTTATTCCCCTGATAAGTGATGCCATTTGTAAATTGTGTCTTCTCCCTTTAACAAGTTGTATCCTATGCTTTTGTCAGCCATGCTCTTTTGTCAAGCATGTGTTTTGAAGCTTGTGGTATATGTTCCTAAGATGCCCTGATGGGTTGAACCTATGCCTTCCTTAATTCGTGTGAACTCAAGAGTTTTCACAAGTCCTACTCTTCTGGTGTTTTGCCAGATAATCTTTCAAAACTCTAATTTCACCAAAGGCGAGGTGTAAATGGAAGGTGATGCATTGGTGAAGTGGGATTCGACCTTGAACCTTGGGTTCATGCCCATGGAAACGATGTTGATCTTATCGTACAAGCTTCTCCTTTCATATAATCATTCAATGTATGATTTGATATTGTATCTTTGATCTTGTCCTTTGCAATCGTGGTTCCGACCATGTTGTTCTACTTTGATTTCATTCTCAGACAAGTTAAAGTGATTGTCTTCCACAGATCAATACACCAGTCTAACCTCTATTCTGATCTACCTCCGGGTATTATCCCGGGTATCTTGATGAATATCACGGATTTATATAACTTTTTCTGAGCTCCTCATCAACTATGATATTTCACTGATTCCAGTTTCCTCGTGTTCTAAACTGTTGGACACTCAAGGACACCGATAATTGAATCGAGTCTGCATTACGATTCAACAACTCTTAGTAATCTTCTTGGCTTATGAGTTTGTGCTCGATCAGGTCTTTCCAAGCTGTTTGGCTACATCGTCATCGTCATGCTAAGGCTTGACCATGCTATTTATATTCTTCATCCCCGGAACACAATTCAAACAGTTCTCAAAGCTTACATCGAGTTTTCAACGTCATGTTGGTTGTCTTAAAAGGCAATTTCGATGCTGAGCTAGCACTCCAAACTGTGGTTCTGACCACCCTCCGCTTCATCATTTCTTTGCATGATGTCGTCACTGATCGATTACATCTTCAAGAGACTTCTCGGCAATTGTGTCGTGATCATCATCAACATTCTGAGCTCTTCCAGAATATCATTTGAATTCATGATGAGGAGTTGCATCCTTGTCCGTGGTAATTGGTGTTGTCGTGGGCGACATCCTTGCCATCACCTTTCATTCCTTAGATCCCGTGTTGTTTCTAAACGGAATACTAACAAATGGAATGTGATGTGTAACTTCAATACCTATGGAATACCAACTCTATCACCTTGGAGTTAATGATCAATAAGTCCATTCTTAGTGTATTGGCTGTTGAGTTAGCACTCTGACATTGGTCGTGCTACTTAGTGTGTATTTCGGGTGCACCTTTCGATTAATGATAATCGTGGGTGTTTCCTTCGGGCATCCCTCAAGATATCATCTGGTTTTGTTCACTCAATCGTGGAGATCCTTCTTTGTGGGAATCTCGACGAATGGTTGCTGAGCCCATCAGCCACATCCTCTTCTCCCTCGTGGTTCATGGTGAATGTTTAAGCTAGTGTTGGAAACCTTGAAAGCATTATCTTTGTGCCTAGTTCATGAAGAATATGTTGGATAAAAGGAGTGTTTTTCTCTAAGTTCACGTGCATTTTTGCCGTCGTGATTATGAGAAAATTTTGTTTTTGCTTCCTCTGAAATCGTTCCAATTCATTCATGCGTATGCAAAGCATTCTATGGTTTGATAGATTTGCTACCTTCACTCCATATATAATTCCTAGCACGCCAGGCCACTGATTGATTTGATCTGGAAAAGGAAGTTCCTTGTAAGAGCTAATCCAGACTTACACATTGAACTTTGATATCCTCTATGATGGTCCCCAACCAGAACTTGATTGCATTCCATTCTAGAAGCTTCCATGTGGGCACGAATGTCTTGACATTGTGTTCAGATGTCTTGTAGTCTGGCTAATATTTCAAGCCTTGCTTCTGTTGTTCATTCCGAGATTCTTGCAACATCATCTCGTAGGTCTGTGTTGCATCCTTTTCTCCTCAGGCCTTCTTTGTCTGAAGTATCCTGACACCAACCAGATCTGAATCTCGGACAGATATGATGGTTGCAACATAGTCAAGAATTATAACTTTGGTCTTTATTACTCGGTTAGGTGATGTTGTAGCTAGCACACTTGGCCGGATGACCTATTGTTATAATGCTTTGTTCAGCAAGGATTGCCATTCTTCCATGAGGAAATTGTAAGACTTATTTTATAAGTTGTTCCTACTGGATCCTTTGTATCCAAACTCCATCCTTTACTCGAAACACCATATCCTTGCTATCCCGAAGCATGGATGTGGTATATCGGTCATCAAAAGGAATAATGTAAGCTCAATGCTAATTGTTTCTTGATCAATTATCCAAACACCATTGTATGGGCATGTCATGGATTTTCCTCGCCCGTTTTACCTAAATGCTTATCTACTTGCTATCCTGTCGTGTATGTCATGCTCTGTTTTTCCCTGGGAAAGATATACTCCTAAAACTTGAATATAACCACATTTTCCTTTCCATTGGTCTGTTTAATGTGATAAACACATTTTCCTTTCCATTGGTCTGTTTAATGTGATGAACACATTTTCCTTTCCATTGGTCTGATTGATCTAATAATCGCATTTTCCTTTCCATTGGTCTGTTTGACCTTTCTTGAGATTATATGATCTAAGCAGTAATAATTCTCTGCTTAGGTAAACACCTCGGTGAACAAGTCTGTCAGTCAGATCCTATTACTATTGTTGATAACATTCCGGTAACCGCCAGTGGACGAGAACTTTGCCTATTGGTCCGCCTCGTTTCAACGAGCAGGGAAATGGTTCTATTCGTCCCCCGCCCTTGGTACCGACGTTGTTGCCAACTTAACTGACAAGCTTTCCTCTGACAGGTCTTGCCATCATGACCGTGCAAGATGTCACCGCTCTTCTTACTCTTAATCCACATGATGGTCCCATAACCCATAGTTCCACAGGATCGAAACCTGACTCTCCTGAACAACGTTAATTCTAAAGTATCCCTTGCACTTGGCTTCGTATGTAATTCCCGAGCCACCGTCCAAGGGATGATCTTTTGTTTTATCAGACGCGATATTTATTCTCGTTGCTCTGAACTGCCCCCCTTTTCTTCATCTGATTAGGCATCGAATGATTGCCTACCCGTTTGAAACTTTTTACCATCGCATTTTGCTCTTAGTAATTCCTCGAGTCTTAACTTGAGAAATAAATCTTGTGTTCCTCCCTGAGTTCGCCGTCAGATGCCCAGCTTTGTTTAGATTCGTTCTTCCAGAGTTTTCCCTCTAATCTCATTCGTAGGGCGGTGAAGATCCCGAAGAAAGGATGATGACTTCATCATGATGACCTTAAGCAGAAACATGAATATATCAACGAAAGGGATCAACTTCTTCGAGAAGAACAACAAAGACGAGAAGATCCGTTAGAACTTCATAACCAGAACTTTTTCCCTTACCCTACCTCTTAATTCTCGGGACGAGAATTCTTGTTAGTAGGGGAGAATTGTGACACCCTGGATTTTGGCTACAGTGATCATTGTAATTAAGCACAGTGATGACGATGATCAGTGCCTAATCATTTTGCTAAACAAGATGTGATCAGGTTGAAAATTCATATCTCAATTTAAATTTCACTTCAAAAGCCAATTGAATTTTATCGTGATAAAATAAAGTTGCAAACAGCAAGAATAAAATGTTGCACCCTTGTGAAAAATCATACAACAAATGTTGTTGAGGAAAACAACATCACCTAGATGTTGGTGTGGACCCCACCATCAAAACAGAGCCATTTTTGCATTTAAAATGCCCTTTAAATTACATGGTTAATTCCAACAGTACCCAAAAATGCTCAAACTTGGTGTGGCCATACAAAATAATGCATGTTATTTTGTGGACCATGTCACACATTTTTGCTAAAGCAAATATTAGCTAAAAGGAATTAAAACAGAAACAAAGAAATGAAAACAGAAAAAGAAAAGGGAAAAGGAAGAGTGGCCCTGTGCTCATGGGCCATGTGGCACCACAGTGCGGCCCAGCCCATCCCCACCGGCATTCCCCTACCTCTGGCGTGACAGGAGAAGGCCGCGGCAGCGCCATGGCGACCGACTCGCGCACGCGGCCATCGAGCCTCCCCTGCTGTCGTGGAGGATAAGACCGACCCCAGCGCCCTCTCTCCCTCCCCCACAAACCCTAGCCGCCTCCCAGATTCCCCCCCTCGCTCTCTCCTCCTCCTCCCAGCTCGGTCCCGAGCGCCGCCGCCGCCGCCATGGCCGTCGGCTAGCCGCGGCCCCCGAGCTCCATTCGCCCCGCCACCTCGCCCAGGAGGTCCGCCGTCGACCGGCGCTTCCATCCCGACCACAAGACCGACCCGGGGGCCCCTGCATCGCCGCCCTCGACCTTCTCCTTCCCCTACGGCTGCCGGGATCGCCGCCGTCGATTCGCTCTGGCAAGCCCTCCCCGAGCACACTTTGCGCCACTACGGGCTCCCTGTGAGCTCCGCCTACCTCTCCCCTTTCCTCTCTCCCTCTCGGTCGTCCCCTAGCGCTGTCCTCGACGTGCGCCCGAACGCATCGCCGTGGAGCTCGTCGCCGGCGAGTCTCCGGTGACCAAATGGTCACGGGCGTGTGTCCATTTGCATTGCCGCATCGTGTACGCCTCGCCTGGCCTTTTGGTTCGCCTGCTAGCGCACCGCGTCGCCGTAGCCGTAGCCAACCCGAGAAGCTCACCGCCGGCGACGTCGTAGCGCTCGTTTCCGGCCACCCCAGCTCCGGCCACCGCCACCACTCGATGCGGCCGGGCTCAGGCTCTCGAATGAGCCTAGCCGCGCTCCTCCCCGTGCCCTACACGCGTTTTCCGGCGACACCCGAGGCCGCGCCGCCGCGTTTCGCCTCGCCGGCGTCGCTCCGGCGCCATCCTCCGACGTGGCACACCTGGGGCCCGCCCCTGGGTCACTGCCAGTGGGACCCCTGGCCCCAGTTGACTGGGTTGACCTAGTCAACTGTGCTGACTGGGCGGCCCCAGTCAATGACATGTGGGCCCTGCCTAAATTAAAACGATTTTATAAATAAATAAACTATTAATTAAATTGTTAATTAGATTAATTAGTTTATCACTCACTGACAAGTAGGCCCCACCCTTAATTAATCCTAAATAGTTTAAATCTAACTCTGTTTAATACTAACAGAGGCTGACATGTGGGTCCCAGTGACCCCACATGTCAGGTTTGACTCTGGTCAGCCAGAGTTGACCTGCTGACGTCATAGTGATGTCATGATGACGTCACCTTTTTCTATTCTGGATAATTCGGATTTAATTAATTAAGATAATTTCAGAATATTATTAAAACTTTGAAAATTAATATAAAATAATCCGTAAGTCAGATGAAAATAATTTATACATGAAAGTTGATCAGAAAAATCCCATGAATCCGAATACGCTATCCGTTCGTCTGTCACATGCTCCTAGCATAGCAAACATGGGAATTTCCCCTCCGGATCGTCTGTCCGATAAATCCAAAGACCCGGGGAAATATCGTCAGATATTCTCCTGTTCCGTCCGATACGTGTAGTACTGAGTTAGACTACCCCTAGCACTGCGTATTGCCATGTCATGCATCGTGTTGCATCTGTTTGCTTGTATTTATTGTTTCTTCTCCCTCTTCTCTCCGGTAGCCTCCGAGACTGACGCTGCTGCCGGGTACGACTACGCCGTTGACGATCAGCCTTTTGCCGCAGAGCAGCAAGGCAAGCAACCCCCCCTTGAGCATTCCGATATCGCCCATTTCTTTCCCTCTCATTCTTGCATTAGATTTTTGCTACTGTATTAGCTAGCTCCTATTCTGATGCATAGCCTGTTTTTGATAAACTGCTACTATACCTGCAATCATACCAACTGCTTAGTATAGGTTGATCAGTGAATCCCCAGTGACCCCCTTAGTCCCAGTTGCCCCTGCCTCTTCATTGACGACTCGACGACTCGAAGACTCGGTCAACCGACCGACAAGCCAGGCCCCTCACATCACCGCACACCCCTTAAGTATGGCACTGCAGAGCTACTATCGAGTGCCGAGGGTGATACCTCACTTAGCACTCCCGATGTTAATTCTGTAGCGTAGCTAATCGGTCGTGGGTATCAAGGGTGATTCCTCCTTCCCATTTATCGATAGCGACTCTTGCCATACACTAACCTCGAGTGGGATCCATCGAGGGTGATTCCTCGGATATCCACTTGGTGTATAAACACACAGTTACTTTAACTTGACATTGTTTACATGTGGAAGACGGGACTGGAGGGACAGGCGGTACCACCCTGGTTGAGGTGGACCTGACTTCCCCACAGTCTTGAGATGGGTCGGCCCCGAGGGTACCCGTGTGTGAGATGTGGTGGGATGCGCCGGTAAGGCATCCAAAAGGTTATGTTGAGGCGTGGACGGGCAGGAGAGGCCCTTGCCACACATCCTCGAGACGGGGCGACGGGACCGCACTTCATGGGTCGCGCTTGCCCCGCATTAATAAAATGCTAATGGCTTGGGTATTTGATCTGAGTTGGTCGTTGGCCTTATTGCGCACCAAACCATCACGTGGGAAAGTTATGGGCACTCAGCGTCGTTGTATCAGCCGAAGCTCTTCGGACGTCAGCAATGGAGCGGCGCGCGCCCGAGTGGTCCGCAACGGCATCGCGCTTGTTACTAAGGGGTGCTAGGACTGACCTCGGCCGCGTTCGCATCGTGCAGGAGTGCAAGGGCAAGTGGGCCCACGAACCTGCGCACTTAGGATTTAGACCGGCGGGCTGGCCTCTTCGTTGAGCCTAGGTGGGGCGACGACGTGCTGCTATCCCGAGGCCGGGCATGACCCAGGAAAGTGTGTCCGGCCGGAGGTGATCAGGCGTGTTGGAGATGCGGTGCACCCCTGCAGGGATGATTAATCTATTCGAATAGCCGTGTCCATGGTAACAGGACGACTTGGAGTTGTGCCTTGACCTTATACAACTATAATTGTGACTTTAAATTGAAATGAATTGTGGCTCCGAGATTGCTTCCTCACAGGGAGTCAAGGAAGAATCCCTGGGCGTGGTTACTTAATAAAATTGCTACAATAATATGACTATATGTGAGATACCAGTCTACTCTCTTCTAATGCAGCAAGATGCTGAAGATGCTAGTCTTCGATAGGACTAGGCTTTTCCCCCATTCTTGCATTCTGCAGTCAGCCCAGATATAACCCCATTCCTTGATACTGATGCATACTTAGTATAGTTCTGATGTCAGTCTTGCGAATACTTTGGATGAGTACTCACCGCTGCTTTGCTTTCTCTTTCCCCCTCGATATGATACCGCGTTTAGACGACGGAGCCCAGGAGATGGAGTACGCCGGAGACGACTACTACACCACCGCTAGAGCCTACTACTACGTGGAGAGTGCCGACGCTCAGGAGTAGTTAGGACGTTCCCAGGCAGGAGGCCTCGCCTCTTTCGATCCGCTCCTTATGTTTGTGCTAGCCTTCTTAAGGCAAAACTTGTTTAACTTATGTCTGTACTCAGATATTATTTGCTTCCGCTGACTCGTGTTTGTCGAGCGTCATATTCGAGCCCTCGAGGCCCCTGGCTTGTAATATGAAGCTGTATGACTTTTATTTGTGTCTAGTGTTGTGTTGTGATATCGATCAGTGAGTCCCTAATCTTGGTCGTACGCATTGCGTGTATGTTTAGCGTACGGTCGAGATCGGGGGCGTCACAGCCACGCAAGGCGTCGAACTAAACAGCGGATCTTGAGCCATTGGCTTGGATCGAAAGCTATGAGTTAGCAATGGATATGTTGGATGTCAGTGACGCCGTGTGCGCCAAGTACCTCACCATGATGCTGGAAGGACCGGCTCGAACATGATTGAAGAACTTGCCACCCAACTCCATCAACACTTGGGCAGAGCTTAAAGAACGTTTCATCAAGAATTTTTAGGGAACGTGCAAGAAGCCAATGACGATTGTGGACCTTCAACATTGCGTCCAGCGTGTAGACGATTCGGCTCATCATTAGACTCGTCGGGTCGCGGAAATCATACACTCGTTGGACAGTATTACGGTGGCTCAAGCCGTCTTGATCCTAGAAAAGAATTGCCACTTCCAGCCGCTGGTCCAAAAGCTCGGGCGGCTCAAACGTAAGGTACAGGACATGGGCGACTTGATGGATGTCCTCACCGGATACGCCGAGTCAGACAGCACGAAGTAAACCGGCTTGGATGAAGACAAGACCGGCAAGGGAAAGAAAGGTGAAGGTGGAAAGGGCCGGCATAATCATGGTGGTGACCAGGGAACCCAGAATAACAATAGCAAGCGGAAGCAGCCAGACGGCGGGTCAGATTTTGTGGCCAACACTCATGTTGGCATCAAAAACCAACGCCGTAATGGTCGCCCTGGAGGGACTTATAATGTAAATAAGCCTCGTAATTACGGGGAAGCGCTCAAGGGACCGTGTCCCAAACACAGTACCCAGGACAAGCCAGCTACCCACTCATGGGAAAATTGTTACATCATGGAGGAGTTCTGCAACCAAGCCTTCGAAAGTCATCAAGGGGGCAATGGTGGTGGACACCCAGGTCAACATGGTCCTGGCGGGCCGCAGGGCGGCTCAGGAGCTGGTTTTCAACATCAGGTGAATAGTGGCAACGAACAACATCCTAGCCAGGGGAATCAACACAAACCAAGGTGGTTTCCAGAGTAACCCGAAGCACCTGAATAGCGTTCAGTACCACTAGCACCTAAAATAACTCATATTCTATGGAAAAATCTACAAGAAGGATCATAAAAACTCCGAGGAGAAAATAACCCAGCCTTGGAGCACTGGTTACCTACGGTCATATTATACTTAGAGCCACCGGCTCCTTTGCTTTTTGTAATTCCTCCCCCCCCACCCACCTTGAAAATTTTGTACATACTTCTTTATGTTTCATATATAATAAAGCCGACACACCCAAAATTCGGAGTTTTTGTCGTTTCAGCCCACCAACTGAGCATGAGTCTTTATTTTCTGAGACATTGGATATTTGGGGGCTTCCAACTCATTGAGTTTAGCTTTCTCACCCTTGTAACCCGGCAAAAAAAACCACAAGATATTGGGCATTTGGGAGCTTCCAACTCATCGAGTTCAGCTTTCTCACCCTCTTGACTCGGCAAAAAGAAAATGCCACATATGGTTAAACCTGCCTGTATGCTTGATGTGACTCCGATCAGGTGACCGCGTGTACTCTTAAGTCAATCCTCTTTAGGACCCTGAACTTCTTAAGGTTAAAACATCAGCTTGAGTCAGGAGAGAGCCGGCATGCAGAGAGCTAGGATAAACCATGGGTTATCATACCCGCTTCATTGAAGCAAGACTCGAGCCTCGAAAGCCGGTCTCCATGTCGAGCCTTGAAAGACGACATTTTTTATTCTACATACATTATCACGCTTTGTTTCGTATTGAGACATGATTTTCACAATCAGTGAATACATCTTTTATATAATCAAACATGACCAAATCCTAATTATGGTTTACCATAACCAGTTTTTCGAAGACCGGGTTTTTACAACGCCGGCTCAGAAGAGATACTTTCTTTAGAAAAGATTGGTCCATATTACTGGGCTTCGAAAGCCACTCTTTCCAACGATGCCTCGTTTGAGCCGGTTGATTCATAATACTTGATACATCTATGCACTATCTCATGAGTTTCAGGTCCCACATTATCTTTGCTTTTTGGCTCATATATGAGCATCCGGCTTATCAACCATCGTCATACTGTGACCGGTTCAGCCATTATATCTTTCAATATCATTTTCGAAAGGGTTAAATAAGACTTGAGCTCTGAGAGCCACAAACTTCTTTTGCCGGCTCATTATCCTTTCTTTGACTTGAGCAGGGATGATCAAAGACAGACACAGGAATAGTACTATTGGCAATTATCGAAACAAGATCAAATGGATCCAGTTTTCTTAAAAGGTACCTTCACGAAAGCAAACATGCACGAAGGCATGACAGAATTTGTCAAGAAGTTTTTTGAGCTATTCCTATTACAGACTCATTCAGCGAGCCAAAAAATATTCAGTTTCTGCCCAACACTTGGGGGCTAGAACCACCGGACGGCTTAAATTGTTTTGGCATATCACTTCGATGTTTGGGTTTCCACGATGGATGGGTTAGCTTCAGGCTGACCACTCGTTTGAGCCGCCGCCGGATCATCCTCCAATAAATCTTTCGGATCTTCAATTTGGAAGTTTTCCATATCCTAGTTGCAATGGGTCAAGGCATGAAAAACAACTTCTTCATTTAGAATGGAGGACGGGTCAACATCGGGGGCAAACAAATGCTTGCGACGACGAGGAGTCAGGTTCACCGGTACAAAGGATGACGGCTGAACTCGTGCGTTGTTAGCATTGTAAGCCGCCTGATAGCTTTTCAGCTCCATCTCAGCAACAAGTTGTGTAGCCAACACTCGTGATGTCTTGACACACCTACGATAGTCAGCATCACTGAAACCTGAGCCGTCATCTTTAAGCTCAGGAAACCCTTTGGCCATTTTTTTTGGGTCCAGTTCTTCCGAATAGGCAAAGGCCCGGCTCAGAGAGGATGTTGCACCGTCTCGGGCAACTGATCTCTTCAGTTCTTCAACTTGCTTCGGGAGCGTCGCGAGATACTTCAGCACATCCGTGATCGGTTTCACTGGCTCTTTGTGTCCCATGACTGCCTTGATAGCAAAATAGCTTCCGGCATACAATTTTTCAGTCAGCGTATAAATAGCTTTCAGCATAAGCACGCAGTTGTCATGGAGACCGGTTACCCTCGGGCCTGCAAATACAATTCAAGGGTGTAAGTCACCGGGTGACTTACTTATGAATGGCGATATTTTTGCAAAGATGACAAGAATTCTTACAAGATACTTACCAAAGATAGCTTGGGCCATTTGGGAAATATGACCTTTTAACCCGGATAGCTCTTCTGCGATGGGTTTCAATCAGCCCTCGGCTTGTTCAGCACGCTCCAATAAGGCGGCTTTTTCAGCCTCAAAGGATTTATTTTGTTTTTCAAAATGTACCTTGGCTTTCTCCAACTCCTCCAAGGAAAGACAAAGTTTTTCCTCAACGGCTGCTTGAGCTTTTTTTCCACTTCAAGATTTTTCTCCAGCCCAGTCACTCTTGCCTCGACGGCTTTCAAAGATTCCTGGACAATAGGAGTCATTATTTCCCACAGTCATGAACCGGCAATAACATGAAATATAATATGACAGACAAATTATCACAAGTCTCCAGCAGATTGCAAGCAATATACTTGACACTTGCGGGCTAATGCATGTCGTTTCTTTCAATAACAAAAATGTTTAAAAGACCCGACTCATCTCAAGAAGATGAGTTGTCCCTTGGGGGCTATAGGTCGCTTTCTTATTAACAAGACCCAACTCATCTCAAGAAGATGAGCCGGCCTTTGGGGGCTACAGATCGCTTTCTTATTAAAAGACCCGACTCATCTCAAAAAGATGAGTCGGCCCTTGGGGGCTATAGGTCGCTTTCTTATTAGAAAGACCTGACTCATCTCAAGAAGATGAGCCGGCCCTTGGGGGCTACAGGGGGTACATGGAGTATGCAGCATAAAGGAACATACCTCGTATCTGTTTTTCATCATGCTAACTAAGACGACTTCCATTTCCCGGCTTGTAGCAAGATGGTCCAAGTAACCAGCATGCAATTCCGCAGCACTCATGTTTTCATAACTCGGAAGCTCCAGCTTCGCTTTCCCCTTCTCAGGCAGCATGGTTTCATTTTTAGCAACAAGTTTTGTGAGTACTGTGGAGACTCCAGCAGCGGTGTAACCTAACCCGGTAACAAGGACCTCCTCATTCTCAACGCAAGGAGCGTCTATTGATTCCGGAGGATTGGGCGGGTCAAGATTGCCCGCCGGGTTAGCATCAACATCCACAACTTCAAATGCTGATGGCTCAGGTTGAAGGGGTAAATCAGTTTGAATTTCTTGGTGATCTTCAGGACGATCAGTATGGATTCAGGATCCGTCAGACTTGGATTTCCTGGCTCAGAGGCTTCGACATCAGTGGCCGGCTCACCAACTTTCCTCTTCTTGGCCTTAGCCCTATAAAAACAAGAGAACAGAATGAAGAGCATGCAAGTTTGAAGAATTACATAAGACAGCATATAACAAAAGAAGTTTACCCAGGATTGATGACAAAGGGTGGCAGTTTTGAGGCAGTAGAGTCGCCTGATGAAGGTGGCGACACCTAGAAAACAAAATCAGAATAATTAAAAAATGGATAATCAGCTTCGAAAAAGAAAACAGTTGGATTAAAAAGATACCTGAGTTGGATGCTTACGAGCAGTCGGCTTATTGGGTAAGCCGTCTGCAAGATCACCGTCACCACTCCGAGTCTTGCGCTTTGACTTATGCTGAGTTTTCATCAAAACAAAATTGGGATCCAAATAAGCATCCGGATGAGAGAAGCTTACTTTCCGAATGACCCGCCTTGTTCTTGTTGGAAGTAAGGATTCTGAGCCGGAGGAAATGGAAATTACCTCAATATCTTCAGCCGGGTTTTTATCAACATCACCCTAAGAAAAAAGAAAATATCAGCTGGTTTCAATAAATATGGTTAAAGGAAATTAATTTCTACCACTGATTGGACATCGGCCGTTTCTGACTCGCCCATGAGTGATGGATCACCAACAACTGCATTATCTTTCTTTGAACTTGGAAGGACTTCGGGTTTCTTGGCGGCAGTTTTTGTTCTTTTCCTGCCCCAAAATGAAGACTTGGCCTACAAAGTTGAGGATAAAATAATAGGTAAAGATTCAGAAAAAAAAGAGGAAGGAGTCATTTACAAGGTCGGGCTTAGAGTCGCCAAAGATTCTTACTGGAGGAGCCGGGTTAAGAGCATAAAAAGGCTTCAACCCGTCTTTGTTGCAAGTGGCCAGACTTTCACCTAATAGCTTCTTCACAATCTGATTCACTTCATCGGCGTCCAAGGTTATATTGTTGAACCTCTGGGGGTCTTCTAAGTCGCCGGAATAAGCGCACATCAGGCTGTCACGGCGGCTTAGTGGCAGAATACTCCAAGACACCTAGCACCGGGTCAAATCAACCCCAGTTGGCCCGTTGGTTGTTAAAGCTCTCGGTTTTGGATAAATAGGGGCATGTTGAGCACATTCCTCTAGAGGAGCCCAGCCGGGAAGTACGAGGTCCATAGGGAGACCCTCTGGTCTATAACCCGACAGGGGGTGCTCATCAGTCGGGGACGTGTTCAGCAGTAGAACCAAGTCTTATTCCACCCTTTAGGATGATTCGGCAGCATGGCAGCAGAAAAAGCAACGACTCTCCGCCTCTAGATTGAAACCCCACCAAGTTCCAAGCTAGGGCCATCGGCGCATTCGGTTTGGCGATTGAAATAGAAGAATTCTCTAAAGAGGGAGACAGAGGGTCTATCTGCAAATACGCCTCACAAAGCACTTGGAATTGACAGAGATTGGATATGGAATTGAGGCCAAGGTCTTGAGGATGAAGATTGAAAAGGTGTAAAACGTCTCAAAAGAATTTTGACCCTGGAGGGGAGAAGCCTCTGAGAAGATGGTCAAGGAATATTACCACTTCTCCCTCACCAGGTTTTGGAATTTCTTCTCCAAGGGCAACCCGCCAGCCAACTATTTCCTTGGATGGCAGAAAACCCTGATTTTGATAATCTTGAAGTATAGTTTCGGAAACTTGGGAACGCTCCCAGTTACAGGCTTTGGATTCTGACATGATGAGTCGCCTGAATAAAGCAAAAGGGGGGTGGCTTAAGCATATGTTCAAAGCAAGATGATTTAAACATTTACAATAGCTAAAGGTTGTTTATGAAAAGCCGATATTTTGGTACAGCCACTTAACATATGGCGATTTACAATGGTTGGAGACGGCAAAATAAGGGCGGCTCATACTAGGTCGAAGATCTCCGATTTTTGCTAAGTGTGGGGAAAACAGGTTTCTACCAAACTGGTTGTGATTACAAATCTACAAATGATTCGGAGAGGGAAAATATTTCGCTAACCCTAAACCGTAAAGTACGGAAACAGTGGTAGTATAATGCACAGATTCTAGACGAAGATTTGCAAGTACTATGCAAGAAATAAATCTACTAGTCGAAGCAGTTCTGTTTTTCTGGTAAAACTCGTGGAGTCCGCACGTGGACGAGTAAAGGCGATGAGCGAAAACGGAACTACCGAAGTGCTCAGGAACCCTGACGAGCTATTATAGATCTGGGAGAGAATGATTTACCTGAGGAGAGCTAAAGGATAGCGGAGGTCATCAACTAGACCCGTTGAAGATGCGGCGTTGCTGCAGTTCCGAAAATGGCCACCGGCGACGAGCTGAGCAGCGGCACCGGTGCGATGAGGCTTTCGGGCGCGAGGAAGAAGAAGAAGCGAGAAAGAAAGGGGTAAAAGTGAAAGAAGGGGCCCTCTAATGAATATTTAACAAAGAAAAAACCAAAGGGGCAGCTGGCGGGCGCGAAGATCAAGGCAACAAAGTAAATTTTGGGAAATAAAGACGCCTTGACTTTGGGATATATGGATACATTTAGATTCGCTGTTCCCGGCTCTGGGCTGGTCCGATGCTTCCCTCCATCTGAGGCCCGCCCTGGGCCTGGGTCATCGCCGCCGCATCAGGGAGTTGGAGAACCCCGCACCCGCAGCAGCAGGAGGGCAGGAGGCCCTCGATCCCAAGCCTGCGACCTCGAGACCAGACCCACATTGCCGCCCCTCGCCGGAGACAGGCCGGACCTCCGCCCCTCGCCTCTCTCTCCCGTTCCCCATCTCCCTCTCCCTAATTCTCTCTTCTCTCTTTGTTCCCCTGTGAAGAGCCGCCATGGATCCAGATTCACGCGCCATGAGCTCCGCCGGACCTCCTCGCCGCCGGGAACCGACCGGGTCCGCTTCCCCTCATTGTTTTCTCATCGCCGCAGTCCGTCCTGGGCGCCCCCTCGCCGCCGGCCACATCGACGTCTAGTGCCGTGCCTCCTGCTTCGTGAGCAGGAAGACGCTCCTCGTCGCGTGCGTTGACCTGCCCAGCCTCCTCGCCTGGGCCGCGCTCCTCCAGCCCCAGCCACGCAGCCCAGCCGCTAGGAGCCGGCCGGCCCGAGCCAGCGCCAAGGCCCAGGTCCACCTCTCCTCCGCCCAGCCTCACCGACCGGGACTCGGCCCATAGGTGAGCAGCCCCTAGCGTCCCGCTAAGCCTCGCACGTAGGCACATTATAGTATACGTCGCCCATGTGCCACTATTGGGCCGATCAGATTCGGCATGTAGACCTTTTTTATTAGATCTGCGAATTTTGCTAATTAACCTGTGAACTGTAGTTTTATAGAAAAACCCTATTGATCATGCATTTAATATCTCACAAACCATGCATCGGATTAAAATGATTTAAACATGTAAAATGCTCAGAATTTTGTGTAGATTAATAATATCCAACTTTCATGCATGATAAAAATGGTTAACCTTGCTGTTTGTTTAAATTTGCGTAAATGCCATGTTAAAATGATTTATTTCATAACTAATTAACCGTAGCTCCGATTTAAATGATCCACATATGTATCTTGCATAGAAAAATGTGTGGAATCACATGGTGCACTTTATTTTTCTAGTTTAATAAATATAAAATATGTTTAGTTGAGATCTGGACCAAATTACTAATTTTCATATGAGGTTGTTTTGGAAATGCTATATGTTGCTTCCGGCCTCAATTAAAATGCCTAGTTGATGTAGTTGTTCATGCTTCACCTGTTGCCATGATAAAGAACATTTAAATGATTGTTTAGTTAAACAACATTAACCACATTTCTCATAATATGGAGAGTTAATATTTTCTTTTATGTATGTTGCCCTTCTCCATGTAAAATTGCTTTAATTCCATCTTCACCTGATGCCATGACCACCCATGTTAAACAACATTTAATATTGATGAGTACCTAAACAAAAGTGAACTAAATAATTCGAATGTAGAGTTTCCTCAATATGCAACTCATTGCATATTAAACTTCACTTAATTTGTAGTGTTTCATTGTTGCATCTTGCCATGCCTTGCATATTTAAACCGGACATGCATCATATTTATTTGTGCATCATGTCATGCATATGTTTTGGTGTCTATCATGTGTTGATTGTTGTTTCCGGATTGCTTCTTCTCGATAGAGTTCCGAAAGCATTCGGAGTGTGAGGATTCGTTCAACTATGCCCCGTTTTCACGGATTTGTTCTTCTTCCTAGCGGGATCTCACGCAAGATGAACATTTCCCTGGATACCACTACTATCATTGCCATGCTAGTTGTCTCGTTTCTATCGCTATGTCTCGCTACCTGCCACTTGTTTGTCAAGCCTCCCAAAATGCCATGATAAGGCTCTAACCCTCCACATCCCAGCAAACCATTGTTTGGCTATGTTACCGCTTGCTCAGCCCTTCTTATAGCGTTGCTAGTTGCAGGTGCAAGTTGTTTCCATGTGACAACATGGATATTTTGAGATATCACAATATTATTGCTATTTAATTTAATGCACATATATACTTGGTAAGAGGTGCAAGGCTTGGCCTTTTGCTCAGTGTTTTGTTCCACCTTTGTCGCACTAGTTACTTGTGTATCAGTGTTATGTTCCATATTGAGCGCTCGTAACATGCTTGGGGTTGTTATGGGGACCCCATTGACTTTCGTTTTGGGATAAAACTCGTCTGGCAAGGCCCAACAATGGTACTATTTGCTTAATTACAACTAAAATATGCACAGGGCATGATCACCCCGTGGATAATTACTCAACCCCAGGGCCAGTGCTCCTCATGATTGTTGGTCCAAACTAGAGCACTATGCGAGGCCACCCCAGGGCAACTTGGGTGATT
The DNA here is from genome assembly GCA_039707655.1 of Elymus sibiricus. Classification (NCBI taxonomy): domain Eukaryota; kingdom Viridiplantae; phylum Streptophyta; class Magnoliopsida; order Poales; family Poaceae; genus Elymus; species Elymus sibiricus. The sequence goes on from CM077669.1 coordinate 270,265,395, forward strand.
TCTATGAGGCCACTGTCCACTAGCTCATCCGGTCGTGAGAACGAGATGCGCGGCTCCTATCGGGTTCGTCGACACGTCGGGCGGTCTTGCTGGATTTGTTTTACCTTTCTCGAACATCCTGTGCACGGGATTCCAAGGATACTTTGGGCTATCTCGAGGTTGTGGTTTTCCACCGGAATTCTGAGCATACTACGGGCTATCCCGTGGTTGAGGTTTTCCATGCAGCTTTGGCTAGTTTGTGATGGATGAGTTGGAGCACCTCTGCAGGGTTAAATCTTTCTGAAAGTCGTGCCCGCGGTTATGTGGCAACTTGGAAATTTGTTTAACACCCGGTCATAGCAAACTTGAAGTAAACTCAATTAAAATACACCAACCATGTGTGCAACCGTGACTGTCTCTTCTCATGAGTTCTGAACCGAGAGAGAACACGGTGGGGTTATGTTTGACTCGTAAATAGGTGTTCAGGATCACTTAGTGATCATTACTAGTTCACGTCCATTTATGTGTAGATCACCCTTCTTATTATTGTACTCGTTGGTTAGCCACTAAAATAAATGCTTAGTGCTTGCTGCAGCCTCACCACTTAACCATACCTCACCCATTAAGCTTTGCTAGTCTTGATACCCTTGGAAATGAGATTGCTGAGTCCCTGTGGCTCACAGATTACCACAACAATAGTTGCAGGTACAGGTAATGCGATGCTTTGATGTGAGAGCGGTGCTTGTTTGATTTGGATTTCTTCTTCTTCTTCATCGATCATAGGATGGGTTCTAGGCCGGCAGCCTGGGATTAGCAAGGATGGATGTCGCTTTTACCATTTGATTTCGTTCTTAGTCGGACCCTGCTCTTCTGTATGGTGATTGAATGTATGGTTGTATTCGAGATATTCATGATTTAGCTTGTGGCGGGTGTAAGTCAATTCCATATACTCATCTCCTCTTTACATGTACTTGTAACGATAACCATTCTTGTGAAACGACGAGATGCGCTTCTATCCCTATCGAGGCCCTCGAGCCAAAAATAAGGATAGGACCGCATCTTGGGTGTTACAAGTTGGTATCAGAGCAGTACCGACCTAGGAGCCCCCTTGATTGATCGAACTTGGCTGAGTCGAGTCTAGTGAAAAAAACTATTTTGGGTCTAGTTATATATCGGAGAGTAGGATTCTTTTTACTCCTCTTCTATGCTCTGGTGAGGAATCCTGACGTAGGAATTTTAATTCTACCCCTCTTCTCACACAAATGTTTTTAGGATCACGCGGGTATTTTGAAACCTCTATGATGTCGGTGTGACCGGAATTCTGTTCTTGGTGCCTCCTATTTCTGGGGAGTAGAGCTCCAGGGGATTCTTGTCACACGCTATCGTGCAATTTCCTTATTATCTCTGGACGAGGATTTTCGTAATTGCTTCAATATTATTTGTGGCAAGAGGAGTTTGGTGTCACCCAGTACTGGGGAGAGCGTCTAGATGTATTTCCATGTTTAGTATCATTGTGATTACGAGGATCTGAGATAGATGAATTTCCGAGGCCTCTGGTTATGTGTTGACGCATGTGATACATTGGAGAGTAGTATTACTGCTAGGAGTTGAGTGATGGATTTTACTCCTTCTATCTGTGGACCCGATTGCATAACCAAAGGATTTCGGGAGTTCTTATGTGGGAATTCAAGTAGTTACCTAGGATTATCTTCCAACAGATGCATGATGTGAGGTTGGGGTTCAACATCTAGTGGTTCGTTTGTTCATGGTCTTTCTTACAGTGGTTCTCATTGCTTCTTAAAGAATCCTTGTAGCTTGCTATGATTCGAGGACGCTTCGTATATCGTGGCTACTGTAAAGATCGAGCCCGTGCGAGCCTTACCACGAAAATATCGGGCAAAATCTCTGTCATGAATTTGTTTCCGGCTTGTTTTAGAAGCCTCATCCTTTGTTTTGTTGGAGTTTAGTAATTCGAGTTGCTTCGATGTCAAACGTTGATTTCATATCTTTCCTAAGCGGTGTTTTCATATTTCTATGGGAATGCTAATCCTTTTGCTCAATCAATTGTCATGTCAATTCTTTTCCATCCGGAGTGCTTCTCTTTAGAATAATTCAACCCTCTCCAATATTTGCAAGATTTATCCTCATCTTTCCTATTCCCGGAGTTCGTTTTGATCCGTCTCAAGTTTTCTTTGTTTATTCCACCCTCCCGCCCTTTTTCTTTCAATGATTAAATTATCGTCCAAATGCCTTTATTTTCATCGATTCTTTCGCTATCTTTTCTTCCGTATTTTATCCGGTGATTCTTTGTGAAGATGCTCATGAGCTTCAAGTTCATCATTCTTAGTCTCCATTTTCTTTTTGGTGAATTTGATTCAATCTCTTGGTGTTCATCATATCCTTTTCATTCGTTAAATGTTTATCATGTTGGAAATTCTTAATCAAGCCTCTCTTGTTATTCACCTCTCTCTATTCTATCCGGAGTGCTGAAGATATCTCTGAAGATTTGTGTTTTCATTCAAATCCTTTCAAAATATTTCGAGGTTCTCACCTCATCAAGTTTTTAATTTGTACTGGTGCAATATCTCTTTCTAAGCAATTGCTTCAATGGTGTTTTCTTTTAGTGGGCCCATAACCCACAGGTCTTTCCCAGGATCTTACCTGGCTCTTCTAATCTTTTCCGAAGATCTCAAATTCTTTTCAAACATGACGTAAGAATGAATTCCATCAGTCATATTCCTTCTCAAAGATTGCTTTTAAATCATTTTCATCGTTGGCTCAACCTTTCTTTATTCATTGTCCCAGAGTGTCTCAGTAATTCTTGGTGGCATTTCTCGTCATCATTCTCAACTCGAAGACCGAAGAAGAGTTTCTCTTAAAGCTTTATTCGTTCTTTTGAAGACTTGTCATCTCAGCTTGTGGTGATCCTCTTAAATTGTTTTCGTTCATGAGTAATTCCACCCATATCTATCCAGAGCATTTAAGTGTTGATTTCATTTCTCAATCCTCCCGAAGGCCGTCATTTCAGAAGATTTCTTTGTACTCAGCTTTCAGCTTTCGTTATCTAATTCTTCTCAATTGTTGTCTCTTCGTTCGTATCTCAATTATGTCGGTGCTTCGCCCAAGATTTCTCTGGGCGGGTCGTGATCTCTTCGTTCTCATGTCATGTATCTCCGTTCATTCGTAGTATCCTCATCCATTTCAAATTCTTACCGGTGTTGTCGTTTAAGACTTCTTCAAGTGTGCAATATCTCTCTTCAATCTTTTTCAAGAAGAATAAGTAGTTTGCCAAATCGGTTGCTTGTCATCAATTTAAATTGATGAAGGATAAGCATAACATAAATATTATTCTTGTTTCATCGAGAATCCTTCTTTGCATGTTGTTCATGGTATCAAATTCTCGATCATAAGTTGCTTATCTTTTCTTTTCCGGAGTTCCAAGTTTTCCTCAAGTATGTCGTTGCGAAGTTTCATCTAAATCATGGCAAGGCCTCTATCTTATTCTTTTCAACCTTCATTTCTTTTCATCATTCTTTTGTATACGGAGGCTCTTCACGGTGGTTCGTCAAGGATGTAATTCTTTCTCAAAGTGTGCTTCTAGATTCTTGTTGTAGGAGCTCAAATATTCTTTGTCTTGCATTTCAAAGTACAATTCATTCTACCTTCTCTTTTGAGATGGTTTTATAGCATTCTTGATTCATGAGGAGTCTCAAGGAGAAGTTATCAAGAATGAGATAATTAAACCCATCATCTTCTTCATTGGAGTTATCTCGGATCAGATTTCACCTAAAGCGTTTCCTAAGGATTGTTGCTATCTGTGGTGCTTATCAATGATCCAAGTTCTCAATGTATCCTCTTGGCGAAAGAAGTTTTGCATATCATGTTGCTCCCAAGTAACCAATTGTTTCCGTTAGTGGCAGGTTGTCACCTCATAATTTTGGGATGTTTTCCATAAGCCCACAACAAGCGTATTATTTTCGTTGTTGATTTTCCAACAACTCTGTTCAATCCTTCCCTGTAAGGATGATTTTCAAATTCAAGTGTGGTAGGAATTTTCATTTTCTTCTCTGTTCTTTTCCTTCCAATGGTCTAGCTTCTATTCGTTTGTTCTGGAGGCAGTGTGATGTTGCTCCCTTTGTTCCATCATATCGTTTTGTCAAGATCATGTTCTTCCCTTGATTTTACATTTAACCAGAGTGTTGTGTTCTCTTTTCAAGTTCTTTCCATCGTATCAAGTTTTGCTTCTCTTTTCAACCGAAGTGCAGCCCAAATTTCTTTTGAAGTCTTGTTTGTTCCTCGTGCCCTTCTATATCTGTTTGCAACCTCGAAGTTTCGTTGGTTTCACTCGTTTCTCAAAGAAGCAACTAAGTTTTACCTCTCCCTTTCCTCTTCTTCTTCCTGTTCTCATTCTAAGATCTCGGGTCGAGATCTCTTGTTAGTGGAGGAGAGTTGTAACAGCCCGAGACCGACGCTCCATACGCCTTCCATTTATTTCAAGTCTCACCGTCTGTTTCTTTTCTTTGCCGCATTCATCACCGCATCATTCGCATCATCTGCATTGCATCGGCACTACGTTGTCGTCATTTTTTCGAAACTTGCATCCCTTAGTAGTTGCTGATTCTCCATGTTCTCGTCGACGACAATTTTGAGACCAACTACGCATGCATGCGCCCGCGGCATCGTAAAAAAATTGTTTTTGTAAAGTGCATGAAAAGTATTCTCGGAATGGGTCGAAAATGGGTGAGCGGTCTTAATTTATTGTAGGTAGACCGCCTGCCAAATTTCGTCGCGTTCGGAGGTCGTTTGACACCCCAACGGACGACTATAGCGACATCATCATCGGATAAATTGTCGGACGATTTTGATTTATAAAACTCTGTTGCCCGGCCGCAACCTCCCTCTCCACTTGGCCCAACCCCCCTACACAGCCCACTAGCCCAGCCTAACCCCTAGCCATCGCCGGAGCCGTCCGATCGCAATCCTACGATCCGAATTCGGACAAAAACTGCTAACCCTAGCCCCATTTGCTATAAATAGACCCCTAGCCTTCTCTCTCGATTTACGTGCCACTCCAACCAGCCGCCACCACCTCTTCATGTCTGTCCTCCCACCTCCAGTGCATAGGGCCCACCAAGCCCATATGAGGCCCGCCCTGGGCCCGGGTCGCCGCCGCCGCTCCAGGGAGTTGGAGATCCCCGCACCTGCAGTGACGCGAGGGCAGGAGGCCCTCGATCCCAAGTCCGTGACCTCGAGGCCGGACTCGCATCGCCGCCGCTCGCCGGAGTCTCGTCGGAGACTGGCCGGACCTCCGCCCCTCGCCTCTCTCTCTCGTTCCCCATCTCGCTCTCCCCAATACTCTCTTCTCTCTATGTTCCCCCGTGCAGAGCCGTCATGGATCCAAATTCACATGCCACGAACTCCGCCGGACCTCCTTGCCGCCTGGAACCGATCGGATCTGCTTCCCCTCGTCGTTTTATTGTCGCCACTGTCCATCCCGGGCGCCCCCTCGCCGCCGGCCACATCGACGTCTGGCGCCGTGCCTCCTGCTTCATGAGGAGGAAGACACTCCTTGTCGCGTACGTTGACCCGCCCAGCCTCCTCGCCTGGGCCGTGCTCCTCTAGCCCAAGCCACGCGGCCCAGCCGCCAGGAGCCGATCGGCCCGAGCCAGCTCCAAGGCCCTGTTCCGCCTCTCCTCCGCCCAGCCTCACCGACCGGACCTCGGCCCATAGGTGAGTAGCCCCTAGCGTCCCGCTAAGCCTCGCTCGTAGGCACATTATAGTATACTTCGCCCATGTGCCACTGTTGGACCGGTCAGATTCGGCCCGTAGACCTTTTTTATTAGATCTGCGAATTTTGCTAATTAACCTGTGAACTGTAGTTTTACAGGAAAAACCCCTATTGATCATGCATTTAATATATCACAAACCATGCATCGGATTAAAATGATTTAAACATGTAAAATGCTCGAAATTTTGTGTGGATTAATAATAACCAACTTTCATGCATGATAAAAATGGTTAACCTTGCTGTTTGTTTAAATTTGCGTAAATGCCATGTTAAAATGATTAATTTCATAACTAATTAACTGTAGCTCCGATTTAAATGATCCACATATGTAACTTGCTTAGAAAAATATGTGGAATCACATGGTGCACTTTATTTTTCTAGTTTAATAAATATAAAATATGTTTACTTTAGATCTGGACCAAATTCATAATTTGCATATGAGGTTTTGGAAATGCTATATGTTGCTTCCGGCCTCATTTAAAATGCCTAGTTGATGTAGTTGTTCATGCTTCACCTCTTTCCATGATAAAGAACATTTAAAATGATTGTTTAGTTAAACAACAATAACCACATTTCTCATAATATGGAGAGTTATTATTTTGTTTTATGTATGTTACCCTTCTCCATTTAAAATTACTTTAATTCCATCTTCACCTTTTGCCATGACCACCCATGTTCAACAACATTTAATATTGATGAGTACCTAAACGAGAGTGAACTAAATAATTCGAATGTGGACTTTGGTCAATATGCAACTCGTTGCATACTGAACTTCACTTAATTTGTAGTATTTGATTGTTGCATCTTGTCATGCCTTGCATATTTAAACCGGACATGCATCATATTTTTTTCGCATCATGTCATGCATATGTTGTGGTGTTTATCATGTGTTGATTGTTGTTTTCGGATTGCTTCTTCCCGATAGAGTTCCGAAAGCATTCGGAGTGTGAGGATTCGTTCGACTACGCCTCGTTCCTCTACTTCACGGATTTGTTCTTCTTCCAAGCGGGATCTCAGGCAAGATGAACATGTCCCTGGATACCACTACTGTCATTGTCATGCTAGTTGCCTTGTTTCTATCGCTATGTCTCGCTACCTACCACTTGTTTGTCAAGCCTCCCGAAATGCCATGATAATCCTCTAACCCTCCACATCCCAGCAAACCATTGTTTGGCTATGTTACCGCTTGCTCAGCCCTTCTTATAGCGTTGCTAGTTGCAGTTGCAAGTTGTTTCCATGTGACAACATGGATATTTTGAGATATCACAATATTATTGCTATTTAATGTAATGCACATATACACTTGGTAAGAGGTGGAAGGCTTGGCCTTTTGCTCAGTGTTTTGTTCCACCCTTGCCGCCCTAGTTACGTCTGTACCGGTGTTATGTTCCATATTGAGCGCTCCTAACATGCTTGGGGTTGTTATGGGGACCCCCTTGACTTTCGTTTTGGGATAAAACTCGTATGGCAAGGCCCAACATTGGTACAATTTTCTTAATTACAACTAAAATATGCATAGGGCATGATCACCACGTGGATAATTAATCAACCCCCGGGCCAATGCTCCTCATGAGTGTTGGTCCAAACTAGAGCACTGTGCAGGGCCACCCCAGGGAAACTTGGGTGATTTCTATCAGGACATTGTACGCTAGCTCATCCGGTCATGTCCTGAGAACGAGATACGTGGCTCCTATCGGGTTCGTAGACACGTCGGGCGGTCTTGCTGGATTTGTTTTACCTTTCTTGAACATCTAGTGCACGGGATTCCGAGGATACTTTGGGATATCTCAAGGTTGAGGTTTTCCACCGGAATTCTGAGGATACTATGGGATATCCCGTGGTTGAGGTTTTCCACGCAGCTTGTGGCTAGTTTGTGATGGATGAGTTGGAGCACCCCTGCAGGGTTAAATCTTTCTGAAAGCCATGCCCGCGGTTTGGTGGTAACTTGGAAATTTGTTTAACACCCGGTCATAGCAAACTTGAAGTAAACTCAATTAAATACACCTACCATGTGCGTAACTGTGACTGTCTCTTCTCGTGAGTTCTGAACCGAGAGAGAACACGGTGGGGTTATGTTTGGCTCGTAAGTAGGTGTTCAGGATCACTTAGTGATCATTACTAGTTCATGTCCGTTTATGCGTAGATCACCCTTCTTATTCTTGTACTCGTAAGTTAGCCACTCAAATAAATGCTTAGTGCTTGCTCCAGCCTCACCACTTAACCCTTCCTCACCCATTAAGCTTTGCTAGTCTTGATACCCTTGGAATTAGATTGCTGAGTCCCCGTGGCTCACGTATTACTACAAGAATAGTTGCAGGTACAGGTAATGCGATGCCTTGACGTGAGAGCGATGCTTGTTTGATTTGGAGTTCTTCTTCTTCATCATCGATCATAGGATGGGTTCCAGGTCGGCAGCCTGGGATTAGCAAGGATGGATGTCGCTTTTATCATTTGATTTCGTCCGTAGTCGGACCCTGCTCTTCTGTATGGTGATTGAATGTATGGTTGTATTTGAGATGTTCATGATTTAGCCTGTGGCGAGTGTAAGTCAATTCCATATATTCATCTCCTGTTTACATGTACTTGTAACGATATCCATTCTTGCGAAATGACGAGATGCGCTTCTATCCCTATCGAGGCCCTCGAGCCAAAAATAAGGATAGGACCGCATCTGGGGCGTTACACCACTGGACAACATTGTTGCTATCGTCCCGTTCGTCGCCCGGTGAGGAGCACAGCGCCATGGCCGTAAGGCTTCTATTTGTTTCCTACATACATTCTGATTCATATGTTGTATAGCCATGCCATTGTTTTCTTTCAGAAACTCCGTTCTAGTCGAGCTGGTAATCGCCACGTGCACTAACCCAAGGGGTGTGGGCTTCGAATCCCAGGTGCCCCTATTTTCTTTTGCCCTTTTGTTCTGTTGTTGGTTCAGGTTCGCTCGAGCTGTGGTTCAGCAAGCCATCTCTGTTTTTTCGCTTCCTGTTTCACATAGTGAGTGATAGGTCATCATTCATCTAGCGCAAAATCCATTGTTTATCACAGTTGCGTCATAGCCCAACTGGTCAACGCGCTAGGTTGCAATCATGAGGTCCTAGGATCGAACCCCAGGTCCCCCATATTTTTTTCCTCTGTTTTTTAATGCTGGCACACATGCGCCTGGGCCGGATCTACTGCTAGTTTGCACTGTGCTTCCAGATTCGGCCAGTTTTTTTTTTTTTTGCCTCTGTGAATTTCAACAATATCCACACACTTCATATTTACAAAAATGCCATGATTTTGAAATGTGAATGAATTAATAACAATGCATCAAAATAAAACATGTCATATATGTAAAATACTTAGAATTTTGTGTATATCCACAATATGCAACTTTCATCCATGTTAAAAATGTTTAAAAATGTTTTTTGCATTATTTTGCGTAATTTTCATGTCAAAATGGTTTGTGTCATAACTAAATAACCATAGCTCCGATTTAAATGTTCTACATATGTAACTTGACTAGAAAAACATGCAGAATAACATGTTGGCCTTTCTTTTCCTGTTTAACAACAATAAAATTCTGTTTAGGGCAGAACATTACCAAATTCAAAATTTTCTTATGGGGTCATTTTGGAAATGCTATATGCGGTTTCTATCGTCATTTAAAATGCCTAGATAGATAGTTTAATTATGCTTCACCTCTTGCCATGATAAACACCATTTAATCTTGTTGGGTACATAACGAGAGAGAACTAAATAATTGTATGTGGAGTTTCGTCAATATACAACCAGTTGCATATTGAGCTTCAATTAATGTGTAGTATTTGATTGTTGCCATGTCGTGCCATGCCTATTTAAACCGGACATGCATCATACTTGATTGTGCATCATGCCATGAATATGTTGTGGTGTTTACCGTGTCATTTATTTGTTTTCGGATTTGCTTCTCTTCGCTAGAGTTCCGAAAGCGTTCGGAGTGTGAGGATTCATTCGACTATGCTCGTTCTTCTACTTCACGGATTCGATCTTCTTCCAAGCGGGATTTTCGGCAAGATGACCATTACCTTGGATACCATAACTATCATTGATATTTAGTTGCCTCGATGCTATCGCTATGTCTCGTTTCCTACTACTTGTTTATCAAGCCTCCCAAAATGCAATGATATGCCTCTATCCTTAAACATCCTAGCAAACCGTTGTTTGGCTAAGTTACCACTTGCTCAGCCCCTCTTATAGCGTTGCTAGTTGTAGATGCAGGTGGTTCCATGTGATAACATGGATATCTTGGGATATCACATTATTCTTGCTATTTAAATTAATGCACCTATATGATTGGTAAAGGGTGGAAGGCTCGACCTTTTGCTTGGTGTTTTGTTCCACTCTTGCCGCCTTAGTTTCCGATTACCGGTGTTATATTCCACATTGAGCGCTTCTAACATGCTTGGGGTTGTTATGGGGACCCCTTCGATAATTCGTTTTGGGATAAAACTCTTCCGGCAAGGCCCAACATTGGTACTAATATTTGCCCAACATAATAATATTGAAACCTTTGTTAATGCATAGGGCATCATGATACCGTAATTTAATTCAACATAATACAGGGGGCCAGGGTTGATGGTGATGGTCCAAACCAGGTGATGCACGGTGCCCCCTGGGCAGCCGGGGTCTCAGCCAACCCGACATCTTGCCCATCCGTAGTGCCCTGAGAACGAGATACGTGCGGCTCCTATCGAGATCTGGCCTACTGGGCGGTCTTGCTGGATTTGTTTTACATTTAACGAATGTCTTGTGCACCACAATTCCGAGGGTACTGTGGGTTATCCCGGGGTTGAGGTTTTCCACCACAGCTTGTGGTTTGTTTGTGATGGATGAGTTGGAGCACCCTTGCAGGCTAAATCTTTCGGAAAGTCGTGCCAGCGGGTATGTGGCAACTTCGAAATTTATAATACTCGGTTATAGAATACTTGAAATAAACCCAATTAAAATACTCCAACCGTGTGCATAACCGTGACCTTCTCTTTTCGAGGGAATTCGGGAAGAGAACAAGGTGGAGTTATGTTTGACTTATAAGTAGGTGTTCAGGAACACTTCTTGATCATTACTAGCTCATGTCCGTTTATCCGTAGACCACTCTTCTTATTCTTGTACCCGTAAGTTAGCTAGATAAAAATGCTTAGTGCTTGATGTAGCCTCACCACTTAACCATACCTCACCCATTAAGCTTTGCTAGTCTTGATACCCTTGGTAATGAGATTGATGAGTCCCCATGGCTCACAAATTCCTACAACAACAGATGCAGGTACAAGTAATGCGATGGTTTGATGTGAGAGCGATGCTTTTTCTATTTGGAATTCTTCTTCTTCATCATCGATCATAGGACGGGTTTTAGGTCGGCATCCTGGGATTAGGAGGGTGGACGTCGTCTTCTTTTTGTTTGTTTCAATCCGTAGTCGGATCCTGCTCTTCTGTATGATGATTGTTATGTATTAAGATATTTATGTTGTAGCATGTAGCGAGTGTAAGCCAACTCCATATACTCATCTCTTCTTTACATGTATTGTGACAATTTCCATTCTTGCGAAGCGACCTGAAATGAGCTTCTATCCTTATCGAGGCCCTAGAGTCGTCGTGAGGATAGTACCACATTTTCCGCATGACAAGTTGGTATCAGAGCAGTACCGACCTAGGAGCCCCTTTATTGATTGAACTTGGCCATTGTCGAGTCTAGTGAAAAAAAATATTTTGAGTCTAGTTATATATCAGAGAGTAGCAATTATTTTACGCTTCTTCCCTTCGTCACTCTGGTGAGGACGTAGGAATTTTAATTCTATTCCTCTTCTCACTGAAAAAAATAGGACCATGCGGGTATTTTGTAACCTCTACTATGTCGTTGTGACTGGAATTATGTTCTTGGTGCCTCTTTCTATGGGTGGTGTCAGGGGGAGTTGAGCTCCAAGGTTTTCTTGTCACACATGCTATCGTTCAGTTTCCTTAGTATCACAGGATGAAGATGTTCGAAATCGCTTCAATACTATTTGTGGTGAGAGGAGTTTGGCATCACCAGTACTAGGGAGAGCATCCAGATGTACTGTCATGTTTAGTATCGTTGTGATTACGAGGGTCAGAGGTAGATGAGTTTCCGAGACATCTGGTTATGTGTTGACGGATGTGATACATTGGAGAGTAGTATCATACTAGGAGTTGAGTGATGGATTTTACTCTGTATATCCATTAGGCCAGATTGCATAACCGAAAGATTTTGGGAGTTCTTAGGTGGGAATTCTAGTAGTTACCTAGGCTTATCTTCCAACAGATGCATGATGTGAGATTGGGATTCGACATCTAGTGGTTCGCTTGTTGACAGTTGATACGTCTCCAACATATCGAAAATTTATGAAGTATTCATGCCATATTTGCCAATGTTTACAATACTTTTATATGGTTTTGATGCACTTTATATGATTTAATTAGAACTAACCCGGACTGGCGCTGTTTTCAGCAGAATTACCGTGGTGGTGTTTTTTGTGTGCAGAAAATAAAAGTTCTCAGAATCGCCCGAATATTTTTATGATTTTTTCTTGATAAAATAATAAATACCGGTGCGAAGAACCACCAGAGGGGACCCACCTGTGGGCCACAAACCAACAGGGCGCGCCCACCCCCTAGTCCCGCCATGTTAGCTTGTGGGGCCCATGTGGCTCCGGCTTGCGTGATTCCAACGCTAAAAAATCCTATAATCCCCCGAAAGTTAACCTGGAACTTCCGTTCCGCCACTGCAACTCTCTGTATCAAAGAAAAACCCATCTGGAGCCTTTCTAGTACCCTGCCGGAGGGGGAAATCATCACCGGTGGTCATCTTCATCATCCCGGCGGAGGCCATGACGAGGAGGGAGTAGTTCACCCTCGGGGCTGAGGGTATGTACCAGTAGCTATGTCTTTGATCTCTCTCTCTCTCTCTCTCTCTCTCTCTCTCGTGTTCTTGAGATGGCACGATCTTGATGTATCACGGGCTTTGTTAATATAGTTGGATCATATGGTGTTCTTCCCTTGCTATCTTGTTGTGATGAATTGAATCTTTCCCTTTGAGATTTTGTTATGTCGAATTGAATATTGGATTTGAGATCACTTGATGTATGTCTTGGTACTCAGCTTGCGGATTCCCGTGGTGACAATGGGGTAATATATGCATAGGGGTTGATACACGTTATTGTCCTACTTTCTCTGATAGAAACTTGGGGTACTCTTTTGTAGCATCCGAGGTATGTCTAGAGGGGGGGTGATTAGACTACTTGACTAAATTAAAAATCTAGCCTTTTCCCAATTTTAGATGTTGGCAAGTTTTAGTAGTTGTAACAAGTCAAGCAGACCCTACACATGCAAGTCTAAGAGTATACCAGCGGAAAGTAAAGACATGCACATGAAAGTAGAGGGGAGGGATAGGAGGATCAAATGCAATTATCGACACGAAGATTTTTCCTGTGGTTCTGATAGGTGTAGCTATCGTACGTCCATGCCGATGGAGACTTCAACCCACGAAGGGTAGCGGTCGTGAGAGTCCACAGAAGGCTCCACCCATAAGGGTCCACAAAGTAGCAACGTCGTCTGTTCTATCACGGCTTACGTCAACGAAGGACTAGCCTCACTTGGGGTAGATCTTCACGAAGTAGGGGATCTCCTTGCCCGTACAAACTTCTTGGTTAAACTCCACACACGAAGACGGAGGCTCCCAAGCGAAACCTAACCAATCTAGGATAAACCACTCTCCAAAAGGTAATAGATGTGGCAACAATGATGAACTCCTTGCTCTTGTGCTTCAAAAGATAGTCTCCTCAACACACAATCACTATCTCAAAGATTTGGCTTGGTAGAAGAGGTTGATTGGGTGGAAAGCAACTTGGGGAGGCTAGAAATAAAGATTCATATGGTTGGAGTGGAAGATCTTGATCTCAACACATGAGTAGGTGGCTCTCTCTCAGAAAAATGGATGGGACAAGTGTTGATATGTTCTGCGTGCTTCCTCTACGAGTGAGAGGTAGATGGAGGAGTATATATAGGCATATCCAAAAATCCAACCGTTACAACATTATTGCCCAACTCGGTGGAACCGAAGTAAAAACTCGGTTTGCACCGACTAGTGCAAAATGTGGCAACTTTTGGCGTTTCGGTGAGACCGATATATAATCTCGGTATGACCAAATTGGCTGACCTAGGTAGTTTCCAAATCTCGATGAGACCGATTTCCAAAACTCGGAAATTCTGATTCTTAGAAATGGTATACCCGAAAGTTGGTCACTGATTTCAGTTTCACCAAAAGTGAAAGTTGGTGTCATCGAGACCTTAGGGTTTGGCTTAGGATTTGTCTAGGGTAAAACTCGGTAGGGCCGATTCTGAAAACTTGGTGGCACCAATTCTGAGTGGTAGGGTTTAGACAGAGAATTTTGTGGGAGAATTTCATGTAAATTTTTGGTGGCTGTCTCTAAGCACTTGAGCAACCAGATCATCATAGATACCTCGTCCCCTTTTAATAGCATTGGCTTTCCTATGGACTCAAAAGTGATTTCTCACAAAATGCAAAATGTAGAGTCTTAAAGCTTTTTGCCAACAGATGTTCCTTGCATTTAGGGGATGTCCTCACAATCCTTTGCCAATCCATTCATTGAACTTTTCCTGAAATATACTTGGTGGAATCATTAGTCCAATGAAATATATGTTGTTATTGATTACCAAATTCACCTAGGGAGAAGTTGTACTTTCAATCTCCCCCTTTTTGGTAATTGATGATAACATATAGATCAAAGCTTCGATAGGGATACAACAATGAAAAGCATTGTCGCTTTGAGAGGTAAGTGATAATCAAGAGCACCCCCTAATTTTGTGCATTATTTAAAATTTGTGTTTGAATGCAAATGCACAATCGATTAGGATCATGGATAACTCTTCCATGTCACATACAAATTGGTGGTGCGCATAAATGATATGAATGGATTACAATGCACATAACACCAAACAAGTGTGAATGATCATCGTATAAACATCACATGGATAGGAAATAGTAGCATCATCAAGGAAAGCGTATGATCAAAACGACTGAGTTTTAAGAACAACCACACAATAAACCAAATGTTTTTGAAACGAAGAGACCAAACAAAAGACAAAACACTCTCTCTCTCTCTCTCTCGAAGCCCTATGATCTATACACTTCTCCCCCTTTGGCAACAAGTTACCAAAAAGTTCAAAGGTATAGAGCTAAGCGTCACTCTGGGCTCTATCTCCTCCGGTAGCTGAACAAGGAGTCAAAAGAACAGCGTCTGCGAATGCTTCAGCTAATGTCCTCTGAGGTGGTGGAGTAGATGCTGAAGGTGTTGAGGGAGCTGACGGAGCTGATGCAGGTGCTGATGAAGATGGTCTCAATTCTGGAGCTGGCACGGCAGACGATCGGGCCTGTGTCCTAAACTGAGTGTGAGGTTGAAGAGGAGGACTATCATCATCATCACTAAATTTGGGGCTGGGCACTGCATCTACTTCCTTCTTCAATTCATTGACAGTTTTGGTCAGCTCAGTCACCTTATTGTCTAGAGCATGAAATTTTGTCTCCACTATCCTCTCAAGACTCTTATGGTTCTTGAGGATCTCACACACATTCTTCTCTATCCCTTGGATAGTGCTAATAATATACGACATTTAATCACTCTTCGTCCTTGGAACTTGAGCGCTAGTGGCTCTTGTTGCCTCTACATGGGCCTCTGCCTGTGTTGTAGCTGAAGTGGGATGAGTAGGATCCATCACCACAACGCTATCGTCGAAATCTGGCAGGTGTGGACGATCAACTAGATAGAGGCTCTTTGCAACTTTGGAATTCATGAGCATCTAGATATATGGAGAATATCCACAAGATCTCTTCTGGTCAGCAGCAGTCCTCTTGATTGTCCCCACAATCAAATCCATCACCCTAAACCTGGTGTGGGTGTCTACATGGTGCAGCATGTTGATGGAGTACCCCTTGATCATCTTGTCATCACCTGACTTTGGCATCAAAGTATGCCTCATAATAGTGTTGGTGGTGGGTAGTCCTTCTTGCAAGAAGTAGACAGAGCCAAACTTGTGAGTCTTCACATATGCAGTGGGGATAGGATTGTACATATTGGCCATGGAGTTGAGATTCATCTTGGCCTCAGTATACACATCAAGATCTCCTCCCTGAATCTCCGGGGCTCCTAAGATGGTAGCCCATTCATCAATAGTAGACTGGTACCTGGTGCCCTCAGTCATCCATACAATCCTTCCATCCAGATAGAAATGGGCCGTGGAATAGAATTGCATGATCATCTCATCGTTCCATGCAGTCATCTCTCTGCCAACAAAAGTGTCAATGTCAATGGCCTTGAAATTCTCTAGCACATGAGGGAAGTAATCTTCAACTTCCAGTCAACATATCTCATGTCGCTGATAGCTGGGCTCTTGTCTAACAAGAAAGCCTCATAAAAATACAGCTGGGCTCTTGTCTAACAAGACAGACTCATAAAAACATTACTGCTCCTTGGTGTGAAAGCGAACATCAACAACAGTCCTTCTCCTGATAGCATATGGATCATCTGCTCTCCATTTCCTGAGCCCTTGATCCTTTCTCGTCTTCATATCCTCTGCCACTGGATGATTATCATTATGCTCTGGCAGGTGAGGTCTCAGCATCCTCAAAACAACAACATCTTCTTCTTCTTCCATGGTGGTAGAACCCTTGTTCTTCTCAGCTAGAGGGATGTCTCTGGTGGTCTTCTTGGGCTTGGGGGCAACTGGCTTATTGGGAGCAGTTGGCTTAGCCTTGGAAGGTGGCTTGCTAGGCATGGCATCAGCCAAAAGCTTCTTCTTCTTGGAAGGAGGAGGGTTTGTAGCTGGTTCTTCCTCTTCCTCGTCATCAAGCTCAGTTGGGTCTTCATACATTGAAGTTGGCCTTCCAACCACATGGACAATTCTTTTCCTCTCTCTCTTCTTCTGGGCAGGCTTCTTAGCCAAAGACTTGGCCTGCCTAGAGGATCTTGGATTCTCAAGAGTGATAGTCATTCCTCTCTTGGAAGTCTCAGGAGCCTTCACAGCATCAGGGCTAGCATATTCCTTCCTTACAGGCCTCCTAGAAGAAGTGACCTCTTCAGAATTTTTCTTAGCAGCTCTTTCCTTCTTCTCTTGCTGCTTCTTGGCTATCACCTCATCAGGCACAAAATCAGCATCTTCCTCATCTGAGTTGAGTTTTCTCCTGGCCCTAGTGGCTACCTTGGGCAAGCCATGAGAGCTGGGGGTGCCAGGGTCTTCAGAAGAAGAGCTAGCCTCTGGGTTAGTGCCTGCTTCAAGATCAACAATTGGTTCCCTGAAATCATTCTCACTGTCCTCTGAACCAGACATGTTGTCCCTATGAATAGACGTAGAAGATTGGAGGGGATAAGCATCACAAAACACAAATATTTTGCAAAAATTTGAACTCAAAATCTTAGTTTTAGATTTCTGCAATGTGGGTTTCAGTTCCACCGAGTTCTGATTTTCGGAGTGTCCGATACTGACTTTCTCTTTAACAGAAACTTGGCCACCCTTTTCGGTTTCATCGAAAAAGGTGATCGGTCTAACCGAGAAATTTCTCACAACCCTAAACCTGAATCGGTGACACCGATTCAATTCCACTCGGTGACTCCGAAACGCATATGGCGGAAACCTAACCCTAAAATTCTTTGTTCGCCTTTTCTAATGGACATATCTCATGGATAGATGCGTTGCAGTCTGTGGCAAGAAGATGAACAAGGCCTAATGCACAAGAATCGGAACTAGGAGTGCAAGAGGGGTCGACATCGTAACCTAATGCGGTGAAGACCTCGCTATGGAGGCAACGGCGGGGAGGATTGCCGTTGACGGCGGCGGACTCCGATGGCGAGGGCGCACGGGAGACAAGTTGGATGTCCGTAGACTTCAAGCGTGGTAGCAGTGGGGTGCGAAAGGGACGATTGAAGATTTAATTTCAATAGTTGGGTTCGCGGGATATATATACCCACCTACTGTTGGTAACACCGATTCGAAAATATTGGTTCCACCGAGATTCGCAACTTCCTGACAACAGATAACATCGGCGACGCTGAGATTTAGGAATTGGTAGTATCAAGACTGAAAACCAGATCAACCCTTGTGCTTTGGTGAAACCAAGTTTTTGGAGTTGGTTACACCAAGTGGCACATGGGAGGTTTTGGAAATTAGCTCTTGTCGAAACGGAACTCCGAGTGCTCCTCACACAGAGGGTCCAAAAAGTTCTTGCTCAAAATTTTGTGATGAAGCATGAATAGAATTTGAGACGAGAAACATAGATAGCTACAGGGAGGTACTTAGGCATTCTTGTATATCCAATTGGACAAAGAAAATGAAAGCCAAATAACAACAATTGGATATCCTTGAATGAGCAAAAATATGCATACCAACATGCTCACACATTAAGATGTCAAATGAAATATGGCAAACATGAAAAACCACTCTAGTATCTACCAAGCACTTTGGCGATGACGGAGTCATCTATATATGAGTATACTGACTTAGGATCCAAGTAAGAATACTTGATCATAGGTCATACTCATCGTTGAAGCACAAGTGGGGTTGCCACTTTTACATAAAGCTTTTAATGTGTTCACATCTTAAGAGATGCTTTGACTCAAGTTTTAAAGTAAAGATCCCCATTGATGTGACATCCCCCCTAAGAGGGACAAACTAACCTTGGGTTTTGTCATTGAAGACTTTCATGTAGGTGTTGTAGTAGTGGATGCTCATAGTTGATGAAGATCATATTGAGTTGGGAGTCATCCTTGTTGTTCCGTACTCTTCTCACCTACATGGGTTAGTCCCACACAAGGAACAAATACAAGGATATCTATGGACATGGAGTGATTTAGATTATGTCCATTGATTCTTTAATTACCTTGTCCCTTGCTTACCTATGAGGGAATATGTGACTCCTTGAACTATTGCATAAGGTTGGAGTTTATTGCATTGGTTCTTGCCAATGATGAATGTGAGTGAATTTTGTTGGCGGAGTCACCCCTCAAGAACTTCTCTAGTTTTTCTTCTTTGGGACCCACATCAACTATTGGGATCCTTGGAGTTGAAGTAGCGCTTGTTGAAGTAGAGCTTGTAGTAGCTTTGGGAACCCACTTGACCATGGCTTGGGATTCGTCTTCAAATGTGTTAATATCCTCTTGAAGCTTGTCCTTGCCCTTGAGCTTGTGGTCTTGTGGTGGAAGGTCATCTTGGTCTTTTGTTCCCTTGGGGAGAGTAGGATCATACTTCTCCCTTTGAGGAAGGAACTTCGTCTTGTGGTATTGACCTTCTTCCCATTCAACTCCATTTGCGTTGAAGTAGCCAATGCCTTTGTTGGCGTTCTGGGAACGGGGGTACCAAGACCTGCCTGCCTGCGGCCCAGGGCATGGCCCACTTCATCAGCCAAGCGCAACTAGGTGCCGCCCCAGTCAAGACAAGGCCCTCGCGAGGACCATAGGCTCGCGAGGAGGAGCAGCTACAAGACCGGCAAGGGATGGGCCTCCGCAGGCCCCCTCCGGAGCGGCGGAGATCTCTATGCAGGACCCAGCTTCAGGAGTCAAGGGTGACGCAAGGAAGGACAGGCGGGCGCTAGCGCGCCAGGCGGAGTAGTTTCCCCTTTGGTGCAAAGGGGGCAAGGACGTACGCCGGTTCCCAAAGCATCCCCCAAAGGTTTCCATTCCGGTGCAACAAGACCACGACCACGAGCCCCGCAGGACGGATGTCATCGCCGAGCCCACCTCTGCGTCGTCGACAGCTACTTTGCAGGCGAAGACCACCTTTGGACAGGGCGGGGATGTACTCCTGTCCCCCTTCAAATTTGGCCGTTGTGGGATCCCTTCCCGCCATTGTGATAAGGGAAGAGGACCCGGGCCTCCACTATATATAGAGGCTAGGCTGCACCGTAGAGGGGGATCCGCGAATCAGCCGATCCACCCCATCCAACAGAAAGGAGAAGAGGGCCGAGAACACCTCAGGAGCCCCCTCACGAGGCTCCTGAACATTGTACTAGTTCATCCACCATACCTCCACGAGAGGAAATCCACCAAAGCAGGAGTAGGGTATTACGCTTCGCAGCGGCCCAAACCAGGGTGAACCACCGTGTTCATCCTCTTCCTCGTCATCGTGTGAGTTTGCCATCGTATCCATCGAGTAGCGAGCTAGGTAGGGCGAGGCTACAGGGGAACTTCGCACACGCCCCTGTGTTCGAATCTTGAGGGTTTTGCGGAGCCCAAAATCCGACATTTGGCGCGCCAGGTAGGGGGCGTGTCGGGGTCTTCTCCAAGCTTTGTTCTTCCCACGCTTCACTGCTCCGATGGCCGGCGCTCAACAAGCTTCCCCCGGCCGCAGCGGGTCAGCTTCCGTCGACCCCGCCGCTACCGCCGGAGGCCCACGCCCCGGCAGCATTGTACTGGGCGGTCAGTATCAAGCCAGCAGCATCGCCTCCACCGTCATCGCCCCTCGCACCACCCAAGCACACGGCGGGCGGGCGGCGCCCTCGGCACCGGCAACGCACCGCACCTACGTGGGGGACCTCGACGCGCACAATGCGCTACTGCTGGCAAGCGAGATGCTCCGCCACCACCCAACGCACGGGGGCTTCGACGCATGGGCCGACCACATTGCGGAGCTGGTCACCGTCGCGCAAAGGGCCGTGGCTCCTCACTCTTCTTCAAGGCCGCAGGCACCAGGCGCCGGGGGCTCGTCTGCCGCGCCCGTTCCCCAGCCCGCCGGCAGTGTGACCCTTCCAGCTCCGGACGGGCCCGAGTGAGGCCCGCCACAAGCTGTGCTCCTTCTCCTCCGAATTCCAGTGACCGGTTTTGGGGCGCAGCCCGGCCACGACGACCAGGCGCATGGAGGAAACAACGGGGCGCCCCGCGCACACACCAACACGTGCCTCCATGACCCGGAGGACCTTCAACAGCCGGGGTTGACCAGGCGGGAGCGCGCCATCCGGCGCAGTGAGCAAGCGGCGCAGGCGTCCGGACAAGCAAGCAACAATGGCGAAGGCGCATCAGGTCGCCGAGGAAGCAATCCACACCAGGAGACGCACGGCCCACCCAACGGCGGTGGCAGAGGTAAGAAACTCTGCTCTGAGGCCCGTCGCAAGAGGGTCTGCGAGCGACGCGCACGGGGCGGCTTCCCGCCGCCGCCAGGAGGGGCCGTCCCCGGCGCCCCGCCGGACGGCTCAGGAGGAGGACCGAGCCCTTATGTGGAGCTCTATGTACCATGCTACATCGTACCGCCTGACGGTGGGGTGGGTCAGGCGCCCGCCGCAGGTGCCAGCACCCCCCAATAGTAAGGAGCACCCTGGGCGTCCTCCCCGAGCCGGGCCTGGGGGCTTCCGTCGACGGAGCACCGGGCCTGGACGGCGCGAGCGGGAGGGCGCCCCCAGGCCCGCGGGGCGCGGCACAAGCCGGCACCCCCGCGAGCAAGCGACGCCGGACCAAGCCCCAAGGCCTCAGGAGTAATGGCCTGGTGGGAGCAGCAAGACACAAACAGCGCGGGCCACCCGCGTTAACTGAAGCGCCGGCGCGGCCTCGGGAGGCTGGGCCTCACGAGGCCCTCAGGACATTGTCCGGCAGGCGCACGGATGCTTCACGAGGCGGCTTCATCGACAGAACACCCTTATGGCTGCGCCGGATGCATCATGCTCATGTTTGGGCCGCGGGAGCGCATTCCTGCGGTCGCGCGGGGAACGATGCATTCGGGTTTGGGTCATAAGGGCGCGCAACCGGGCAGAAATGCACGGGATGGTTCTTGACGGAGTTGGGAGCCACCAGGCAGTGCGCCTGGGGGCTTGCCCAGCTATCTACGGCCGTGACACTCTCACGTAATAATGAGTGGGCTCTATACGCCCGGGGCCCCCCGAGGACGCGGAGGGCTTCCTTCCCACTCAATGTGGAAGCCACAGCTCTGCGCTGGCGGAGAAGACAACACTGCCCTCCAATGGCTATGCCCATGCAACGTGGATGCCCTACGCTCTGCGCTGGGGGAAGACGAAGACTAGCCTAGGGGCCGGACGCGGCAGTTGCTTGCTTCTTTTTGGTGTTCGAGTTGCCGTTTTTTGGAATGAAGTTTGAGGATTTCGAAACTCTATATTTAAAAGAAAAAGGGGCGGGAACGTTTCTCTCTATGTTCTCTCGTTTTACCAGTCTTGAATTCTCTCTTTCTGGATGGTGTTTCGCAAGGAGCCAAGCGCTCCGCACCACCCCGAGGCACCTCGGGGCTGGATAACGAGGCCTTGTCACCTCAGGGGCACGCATCTTTTAGCCGTCGACCCCCGCTCGGGGCCTCCGACCGCAGCAAGGAGTCTAGGGAGGCCCCAGGGCTTCCTGAGGCAGCAGCCGGCAGGACGGAATGGGGGATCGCCCGAGCGTCAAAGGGGGCTCCTGAGCATCACGCCTCAGGAGCCTTACCGGTCATATAGCCACTCGTCCCCCTTGATGTCGTCCTTGGTCATCCGGTCGGCGTCAAGGGTGTCGAGGCCTGACCCCGTGGTTGCGTCCTGGTGATCCGGTCGTACAATACGGTGGTCGGGAAATTTGCGGGACTGGGACCTGCCGACGTAGGGCGGCTTGAGCGTCAAAGGGGGCTCCTTAGCATCATGCCTCATGAGCCTTACCGGTCATATAGCCACTCGTCCCCCTTGATGTCGTCCTTGGTGATCCGGTCGGCGTCAAGGGTGTCGAGGCCTGACCCCGTGGTTGCATCCTGGTGATCTGGTCGTACATTACGGTGGTCGGGAAATATGCGGGACTGGGTCCTGCAGACATAGAGTGCCGAAAGGGCTCCCAAACCGTCCCACGAACAAGGAGGGAGCATCCCAGAAGGAGTCGCGGACTATCTGGACAACCCGGCCACTACTCGTGGCGCGAACAGGACCGTCGCCACCCCACGAGCTAAGTACACTACCGAACCAAGCTAGAACCCCCTGATCTAATGACGACCCGAGGACGGGATAGGAGTTGTGCGCATAAATGTGGGGATGCAGGTATTGCGGGCCGTCACGCGCGGCCACCGAGCCCCCTGAGGCCAGAGGCGCCAGGAAAAACGGCACAAGGGAAGGGACCCAGCCGCGGTGAGCAGCAGGGCCACTGACTAGGGGAACGGTGGCCACAAGCAGCACCTCGCGAGGAGATACCTCGCGGGGGCCCTGACGGCCGCCGTCGCCAGGCCGCGGCGGCACTGGTGTCAAGCCCCGCGCAAGGAAACTAAGCCACGACAACGGCGAGCTGGCAACCAGCAACTTAAGACGAGGAAGGATGCAAACCAAGGTAGTACGCAAATGACTAACGCCCACGGGGGCAGAGTTCTTCTTCAAATATTACAGGCACCAAGAAAAGAAGACAGGGGATGCTTAGTGGGAGAAGCCGCCGTCACCACCCGCGCCGCCGGCCGCCTCGGCGTCGGAGTCGTCCTCCCCGCTGGAGGCGGGCACTTGGACGAACCGCTCCACCATGGACTCCACGTGTGGGCGCACCTCGTCTCGAAGGGGGCGCTGGAGCCCGTCAGACACTGGCTCCCCAACACGCCGGAGGTCGAGCTGCAGGGCGAGGCGGCGCAGGTTGGAGAAGATGAGCGTCAAGGCGAGGTCCAGGAGGTCGCGCGCGTTAGACTCGCTGTCCGCGTTCATGCGGGAGACGCTGGTCCCCAGCGCCTCCACCACCTTCTGGAAGAATTCAAGGTAGCCCCCGTCGCCGCGCAAGTTCGGCAGCGCGGGGCCGTCCCCAACGAACCGGCTCACCGCGCCGGCCGCACGGCTGGCGATGTCCAGGAACTGCATGGCGCATTGGGATTCCAGCAGCCTGGCATGCGCCGCCTTGTCCTGGGCGGCCTGCACGGCGTCGGCCGCCTCCTGGACCTGGGCCTGGAGGGACGCTAGCTCCGCCCTGGCTTCCGCTTCGCCCCTGAGGGCGGATTGGAAGGCGGCCTCGGCGGTCGCCAGCCGGGCCCGCAGCGCCTCCACCTCCTCCTGAAGTTCGCCAAGCCTGCGCTTCTTGGCCGCAGGCGCCCTGGGAGGAGGAGAGGATCATGCTCGGAACGCTAGACAAAACGACTAAGGAATAGGGAGGCGGCGGAATACTCACTCGTCGACCATGGCCCAGCGCCGGCGAACTGGCGCCGGCCCTGAGGGCCCCCCACCGCTGCCTCCGGAGGAGGACGAGGGAGCCGGCGGTGCCGCGCGTTTCCCCGTGCCCGCAGCGCTTCCTCCAGACTCCATGGAAGACGAGAAGATGGGAAGAGGAGAGGGTTTTCTCGGCGGAGCAAAGGAAGCAGGAAGAAGCCCCAAGACTGCAATGCCCCTCCCCTGCCAGGGGCGTGGCGGATTTATAGGCGTAACTGCAGCCACGAGGCATCGTCGGAGAGCAGGCGTCATGCGCCTCTCGGGCGCCGCGGAGTGGCGCGACCGGCGCAGTACAGTCCGTGTCGCCTCTCCTACCGATTGAAGGGTCACATCCACATGGCCCGAGGAGTAGAGATCCGAAGCAGCAGCAGCATTCAAGGAAGGGCAATGATGGGCGGCGCTGCACACGGGCGTCGCGTCAATCTAGCTTGGAGCGGTTCCAGACGCCCTTGGGGAGCGCAGGCGTCGCCGCCCGGGCGCTCGACGCGTGTAAAGCCTGGCCCGCAGGTGTTTGGGGCCTGCGGCGCTTCAGGCCGCCCTCAAGGCTTCGCCCAGAAGCCAGCTCGAGCGCGCCTTGGGCCCGGGGGCTAGTGTTGGCGTTCTGGGAACGGGGGTACCCAGACCTGCCTGCCTACGGCCCAGGGCATGGCCCACTTCATCGGCCAAGCGCAACCAGGCGCCGACCCACTCAAGACAAGGCCCTCGCGAGGAGGAGCAGCTACAAGTCCGGCAAGGGATGGGCCTCCCCAGGCCCCCTCCGGAGCGGTGGAGATCTCTATGTAGGACCTAGCTTCAGGAGTCAAGGGTGACGCAAGGAAGGACAGGCGGGCGCCAGCGCGCCAGGCGGAGCGGTTTCCCCTTTGGTGCAAAGGGGGCAAGGACGTACGCGGGTTCCCAAAGCATCCCCCAAAGGTTTCCATTCCGGTGCAACAAGACCACGACCACAAGCCCCGCAGGATGGATGTCATCGCCGAGCCCACCTCTGCGTCGTCGACAGCTACTTTGCAGGCGAAGACCACCTTTGAACAGGGCAGGGATGTACTCCTGTCCCCCTTGAAATTTGGCCGTTGTGGGATCCCTTCCCGCCATTGTGATAAGTGAAGAGGACCCGGGCCTCCGCTATATATAGAGGCTAGGCTGCACCGTAGAGGGGGATCCGCGAATCAGCCGATCCACCCCATCAAACACAAAGGAGAAGAGGGCCGAGAACACCTCAGGAGCCCCCTCACGAGGCTCCTGAACATTGTACTAGTTCATCCACCATACCTCCACGAGAGGTAATCCACCAAAGCAAGAGTAGGGTATTATGCTTCGCAGCGGCCCGAACCTGGGTAAACCACCGTGTTCATCCTCTTCCTCGTCATCGTGCGAGTTTGCCGTCGTATCCATCGAGTAGCGAGCTAGGTAGGGTGAGGCTACAGGGGAACTTCGCACACGCCCCTGTGTTCGAATCTTGAGGGTTTTGCGGAGCCCGAAATCCGACAGCCTTGGTTCTTCCAGTGCCATCCTTGCTTGCGTACAATCTCCTCAAATTACTTACTTCCGGCAAGGCTCTTATAGACACCTTTTTTATATAATTCCTTTCAATAAATCATTTTCTTGCTCAAGTGTAACTTGGCTAAGAGAATCATTAGTGGAATCAATAGAACTACTAGAAACAACATAATTGGATTTAACATTTGCATTGTTGCTACTAGATGAAGAATCTTTCTTGCCTTTGTTACTAGTTTGCTTAGATTTAAATTGTGGAACAAATGTAGACAAGAGTAGTCATTTGGAAAGATAAGAAGAACTCTTCTTTCAAAGATCATCATTGATAGCTTTAAGAAACTCATACTCTTGCTCTGAATTTAGCTTCTCAAAGCGTAGCTTCTCATGAGTTCTTAGAAGCTCTCTATGATCTTCTTGAGTAGATTCATGAGCTAACTTAAGAGTGTTTAGTTCTTTAGTTAGACGCTCAATCTCCTTCTTATCATCATCACATGACTTATCTTGACTAGCATGATTATTATCAAGTTCATTTTGACTAACATCACTAGTTTTATCAAAAATTAAGTCATCATCTCCTAGTAAGTCATCCTCGTCACTTTTGAAGTCAATGTATTCGGGGTGTGATACCTTGGGGCCTTTAGCCATGAAGCAACTTCCACTTCCTTCATTTGGTGAATGAAAGATGGCATAGGAATTGGAGGATACGACTACTAATCCGGCAACACCTTCATCTTGACTATAGTCGGAGTTGGAGTGGTAGCTTCTCTCGGATTGGTTGTCAGAATCGGAGCTGGAAACTCATTCATCAACATGAGCTTGATGTCTTCTTCTTGTGTAGCTCTTGGTGTACTTGTCCTTCTTCTCCGAGCCCTTGCTTCTCCGGGAGAGCCTTTGTTCATAGCAATCTTCTCTACTCCTTCTCTCTCTAAGAGGTGACTCGCCTCTTGAGCTTCTTCCAGGTGACTCTTCTCTTCTTTTGTGGGGGGCATGCACTCATTGGAGTAGTGTCCGGGCCTTCCACAATTGTAAAAATTCTGGTCACGACTAGAGGAACGCTTCTCTTCATATCTTGAGTTGGAGCTTCTCTCTTTGCCTCTACTCCTGTAGAATTTGTTGAACTTCTTGACCATAAGGCTTATCTCTTCATTGGTAACAAGGTTGTCACTTGAAGTAGCGGGAGTATCACTTGTACCTTTGTATGCACCGCTTGACTTGGTGTGAAGCTCTTCTTTGTCTTTGAGTGACATTTCATGAGTAACAATCCTTCCAATGTCTTCTGTAGGCTTGAGATCCTTGTAGTTTGGAATCATTTGGGTCAATGTACACACGGTGTCATACTTTCCATCCAAGACTCTAAGGATCTTCTTGATGATGAATTTGTCAGTCATCTCTTCACTTCCTAAGCCGGCAATCTCATTTATGATGAGAGCAAGCCTAGAGTACATTTCCGCGACTCCTTCACCATCCTTCATCTCGAACTTGTCAAGTTGACTTTGTAGCACATCCAACTTAGATTCCCTGATGGATACAGTACCTTCGTGTAACGCCCAAGATGTGATCATATCCTTATTTTGGCTCGAGGGCCTCGACAGGGATAGAAGCGCATCTCGTCATTTTGCAAGAATGGATATCGTTACAAATACATATAAAGAGGATATGAGTATATGGAATTGGCTTACACTCGCCACAAACTAAATCACGGTCACATAATATACAATAATACATTCAATCACCATACAGAAGTGCAGGGTTCGGCTACGGACGAAATCAAACGATAAAAGCGACATCCATCCTTGCTATCCTAGGCTGCCGGCCTAGAACCCATCCTAGATCGATGAAGAAGAAGAATAACTCCAAATCAAACAAGCATCGCGCTCACGTCAAATCATCACATTACATGTACCTGCAACTGTTGTTGTAGTAATCTGTGAGCCACAGGGACTCGGCAAACTCATTTCCAAGGGTATCAAGACTAGCAAAGCTTAATGGGTGAGGCATGGTTAAGTGGTGAGGCTGCAGCAAGACCTAAGCATTTATTTGAGTGGCTAACTTACGAGTACAAGAATAAGAGGGGTGATCTATGTATAAATGGACGTGAACTAGTAACGATCACTAAGTGATCTTGAACACCTACTTACGGTCAAACATAACCCCACGGTGTTCTCTCTCGGTTCAAAACTCGCGAGTAGAGACAGTCACGGTTACGCACATGGTTGGTGTATTTTATTTGAGTTTACTTTAAGTTTTCTATGACCTGATGTTAAACAAATTTCCAAGTTGCCACATAACCGCGGGCACGGCTTCTCGAAAAGATTTAACCCTGCAGGGGGTGCTCCAACTCGTCCATCACAAACTAACCACACGCTGCATGGAAAACCTCAACCACGGGACTGCCTGTAGTACCCTCAGCATTCTAGTGGAAAACCTCAACCTCGAGATAGCCCAAAGTATCCTCGAAATCCCATGCACAAGACGTTCGAGAAAGGTAAAACAAATCCAGCAAGACCGCCAGACGTGTCGACGAACCCGATAGGAGTCGCGTATCTCGTTCTCAGGACACGACGGATAAGCGAAGCGTACGGTGGCTTGATAGACATCTCCCGAGTTGCCCCGGTTTGGCCCCGCACGGTGCTCTAGTTTGGACCAACACTCATGAGGAGCACTGTCCCGGGGGTATATTAATTATCCGCGGGTGCCGGCGGATCCCTATGTAATTTTATAAGTTATTAGGCAATCGAAGTACCAATGTTGGGCCTTGCCAGACGAGTTTTATCCCAAAACGAAAATCAAGGGTGTCCCCATAACAACCCCAAGCATGTTAGGAGCGCTCAATATGGAACATAACACCGGTACACAAGTAACTAGGGCGGCAAAAGTGGAACAATACACCGATCAAAAGGCCAAGCCTTCCACCTTTTACCAAGTATATATGTGCATTAAATTAAATAGCAATAATATTGTGATATCTCAAAATATCCATGTTGGCACATGGAAACAACTTGCACCTGCAACTAGCAACGCTATAAAAGGGCTGAGCAAGCGGTAACATAGCCAAACAATAATTTGCTGGGATGTTGAGGGGTTAGAGGCTTATCATGGCATTCTGGGAGGCTTGACAAACAAGTGGTATGTAGCGAGACATAGCAGTAGAAACGAGACAACTAGCATGGCAATGATTTTATTGGTATCCAGGGAAATGTTCATCTTGCCTGAGATCCCGCTTGGAAGAAGAACGAATCCATGAAGAAGACAAGCCAACGTAGTCGAACGAATCCTCAAAATCTGAATCGGTTTCGGAACTCTAGCGAGGAGAAGCAATCTGGAAACAACAATCAACACATGATAAACACCACAACATATGCATGACATGATGCGCAAACAAATATGAAGCATGTCCGGTTTAATTATGCAAGACATGGCAAGATGCAACAATCTACACTACAAATTAAGTGAAGTTAAATATGCAATGAGTTGCACATTGAAAAAACTCCACATTCGAATTATTTAGTTCACTCTCGTTTAGGTACTCATCAATATTAAATGTTGTTTAACATGGGTGGTCATGGCATAAGGTGAAGATGGAATTAAAGCAATTTAACTAGAGAAGGAGAAATGTGGTTAATGTTGTTTAACTAAACAATCATTTTAATTGTTGTTCATTATGGCAAGAGGTGAAGCATACACAACTACATCATCTAGGCATTTTAAATGAGGCCAAAAACAACATATAGCATTTCCGAAACGACCCCATATGTGATTTTCAAAATTTATCCAGATTTGTACTAAACATATTTTAAATTTATTAAACAGCAAAATAAAGTGCACCATGTTAATCTACACACTTTTCTAGTCAAGTTACATATGTGGAACATTTTAAACGGAGCTACGGTTAATTAGATATGAAATAAATCATTTAAACATGGCATTTATGCAAATTAATGCAAACAGCAAGTTTAAACATTTTTATCATGGATGAAAGTTGGATATTATTAATGTACACAAAATTCTGAGCATTTTACCTATATAAACTTTTTACATGCGATGCACGGTTGGAGAGATATTAAATGCATGAACTTGAGGGTCTAATCTGTAAAACTGGCAGTCTTTGGATAATTGACAAATTCGCTGGCAGAAGAAAAAAACATTACTGGGACGAAACTGGTTAGCCCAACAGTTCACAGAGGCGCAACATAGTATAATGCGCCCACGGGCGCGGGTTAGGCGTTCTAAATCACACCATAGCGGGCTTGGCCCATGTAGCTACGGCGTGGCAGGGCCTTGGCCAGGAGAGCCCGGTTGGCCCACGCGGCTGTGGCAGGGGCGAGCTGGGCCGGCTCCTAGCGTCCCAAGCGGTTGGAGCGAGGGGACGGTCACTGGGGGCTTCGTCTCCCTACCGCGAGGCAAGGGAGGGTGGCGGCACTGGCTCGATCTACAGCAGGGAACGACGACGGCGAGGTCTGGTGGCACTGGAACGACATGGGCCGGCCCGGAATGGACAGATTCGGCGGTGAGGAGCCCAGATCTGGCCGGCGTTGAGGTGGGGATGGCCCGTGACGGCGGAGCTTTGCAAGGTGTGGCCATGGCGCGGGGCCGAGGCCATGCGATGGATGATGGGGTGGCCGCGCGAGGCGACGCCGGCGGGGCGGTCACACGAGCTTGGGACGGCAGCTGCTCGAGGCGGAGCTCCAACGTGGAGGCGCGGATGGCCGGCACGCTAGGGTTTGCGGGCAGTGGCTGCGTGGGCTTGCGACGGCGCCCTTCAGGCCCGGGAGGGCCGACCATGGGCCTGGCGGGCCCTGGCGGTTGGGAGGAGGTCGCTGGCGGCTTGGGCGCCACTTGGCGGTGGGGCTGGATGGTGGGTGGCGGTGCTGGGTTGGAGGGGGCATGGATCCCAAGGTGGGAGGCTAGGTTGTCCAATTTTGGAAGGCAGGGTGTCTATTTAGTAGCGGGTGCTAGGGTTAGGGGACTTTGTCCGAATTCGGACCGTAGGTTCGCGATCCGACGGCTCCGATCGGAGGGGGTGCTAGGCTGGGCTAGGTGGGTTGTGTAGGGGGGTATGGGCTGAGAAGAGAGGGAGATGTGCGGCCCGGCAACAGAGTTTTTAAAACCAAAAACATCCGATAATTTGACCGATGACGGTGCCGCTACAATCGTCCGTCGGGGTATCAAACGACCTCTGAATGCGACGAAATTTGGCAGGCAGTCTACCTACGATATAACAAGACCGCACGCCAAGTTTCGACCCATTCCAAGAACATTTTATATGCACTTTTAAAAAACAATATTTTAATGATGTCGCGGGCACGTGCGTGTGTGGTTGGCCTCGAAACGGTCGACGACAAGAACGGAGAGAACCGGCAACTATGAACGGATGAAGTATTAAAAACGTTGGCAACAGAGTGCCGATGCAATGCGAATGACACGATGATGAATGCGGCAACCAAATACATCACACGGCGATGCTCGAAATACTTGGAAGGAATCTGGAATGTCGGTCTCGGGCTATTACACTTCGTGCATATCAACCAAAGTATCCCAAATTTCCTTTGCATTCTCAAGATAGCTTATCTTGTTGAACTCTTCGGGGCATAAGCAGTTGAATAGAATGTCGCATGCTTGAGCGTTGTATTGCAACATCTTCAATTCTTCCGCGGTCGCTTCACGATCCGGTTCCTTTCCATCACCAAAGAATTCACCTTGCAATCCAACACGAACAACATCCCATACGGCGGGGTTATGACCAAGAATATGCATTTTCATTTTGTGCTTCCAACTAGCAAAGTTTCTACCATCAAAATATGGACCTCTACGATGATAATTTCCCTCACTAGACGACATACTCTCCTAGGTTGTGAAACCAATTCAATGGAGACCAAAGCTCTGATACCACTTGTAGGATCCGAAGTATGTCTAGAGGGGAGTGATTAGACTACTTGACTAAATTAAAAATCTAGCCTTTTCACAGTTTTAGATGTTGGCAAGTTTTATCAATTGTAACAAGTCAGCCACAACCTACACATGCAAGTCTAAGAGAATAGCAGCAGAAAGTAAAGACATGCACATGAAAGTAGAGGGAAGGGATAGGAGGATCAAACGCTATTGTAGACACGAAGATTTTTCCCGTGGTTCCGATAGGTGGTGCTATCGTATGTCCACACTGATGGAGACTTCAACCCACGGAGGGTAGCGGTCGCGAGGGTACATGGAGGGCTCCACCCATAAGGGTCCACAAAGTAGCAATCTCGTATACTCTATCATGTCAGATCTTCACGAAGTAGGCGATCTCCTTGCCCATACAAACTTCTTGGTTCAACTCCACACACAAAGACGGAGGCTCCCAAGCGACACCTGACCAATCTAGGATAAACCACTCTCCAAAAGGTAATAGATGTGGTAACAATGATCAACTCCTTGCTCTTGTGCTTCAAAAGATAGTCTCCTCAACACACAATCACTCTCTCACAGATTTGGCTTGGTAGAAGAGGTTGATTGGGAGGAATGCAACTTGGGGAGGCTAGAAATCAAGATTCATATGGTTGGAGTGGAAGATCTTGATCTCAACACATGAGTAGGTGGCTCTCTCTCAGAAAAATGGATGGGACAAGTGTTGGTATGTTCTCGGTGCTTCCTCTATGAGTGATAGGTAGGTGGAGGGGTATATATAAGCATCTCCAAAAATCCAACTGTTACAACATTATTGCCCAACTCGGTGGAACCGAAGTAAAAAACTTGGTTGCATCGACTAGTGCAAAATGTGGCAACTTTTGGTGTATCGGTGAGACCGATATATAAATCTCGGTGTGACCGAATTGGCTGACCTAGGGAATTTCCAAATCTTAGTGAGACCGATTTCCAGAACTGGAAATTCTGATTCTTAGAAATGGGTTACCCGAAAGTTGGCACTGATTTCGGTTTCACCGAAAGTGAAAGTTGGTGTCACCGAGACCTTAGGGTTTGGCTTAGGATCTGTCTATGGTAAAACTAGGTAGGGCCAATTCTAAAAACTTGGTAGCACCGATTTTGAGTGGTAGGGTTTAGACGGAGAATTTCATGTGTATTTTTGGTGGCTAACTCTAAGCACTTGAGCAACCAGATCATCATAGATACCTCATCCCATTTTAATAGTATTGGCTTTCCTATGGACTCAAAAGTGATTTCTCACAAAATGCAAAATGTATAGTCTTGAAGCTTGTTGCCAACAAATGTTCCTTGCATCTAGGGGATCTCCTCAAAATCCTTTGCCAATCCATTCATTGAACTTTTCTTGAAATATACTTGGTGGAATCATTAGTGCAATGAAAATTATGTTGTTATTGATTACCAAAACCACCTAGAGAGAAGTTGTGCTTTCATCTTTGAAGTTCTTTGTGTTGGATTGAATATGATGAATCTGAAATTGTTTGATGCATGTCGAATAATTAACTCCCGGATACATGTGGTGACATTGGAGTATCTAGGTGACATTAGGGTTGATTGATATGTATCATTGGTGTTATTTTAGTACGAACTCTAGCGTTGTTTGTGACACATATAGGAATAGCCCAATAGATCGTTCGGAAAGGGTAACTTTCAGGTGGTTCTACTACCTACAACAATTTCATCGCATGTTCTCCGCTAGATATGAACTTTGGAGTGATTCTTTGTTGCATGTTGAGGGATGATCATATGATTCTATTATGTTAGCATTGTTTAGAGATTGCACTAGTGAAAGTATGAACCCTAGACCTTATTTCCAGGCATTTATACAATGTTTTGCTCCCTGTTTGCCACTTTCTACCTTGCTGTTTTTATATTTTCAGATTACAAAAACCTATATCTACCATCCATATTGCACCTGTATCACCATCTCTTCGCCAAACTAGTGCACCTATACATTTACCATTTTATTGGGTGTGTTGGGGATACAAGAGATTTCTTGTATTTGATTGCAGGGTTGTTTGAGACAGACCATCTTCATCCTACACATCCCACGGATTGATAAACCTTAGGTCATCCACTTGAGGGAAAATTGCTACTGTCCTACAAAACTTTGCGCTTGGAGGCCCAACAGAGTCGACAAGAATAAAGTTGTGTAGTAGACACCAAGCTATTTTCAGGCGCCGTTGCCAGGGAGATGAGTGCTTTAAGGTATATCTTTAAATCTTGTAATTAAATCTTTTAGTTTCTTGTTTTCACTAGTTTGGTTTTATAAAAGAAAATTACAAAAAATGGAATTTAGGTTGCCTCAATTTCTTCATCTTTTTAATGTATTTCGTGAAAATGATGGTTCGGAAAATTGTGCTCAATTGTTAGAAGAAGAATTCATAAAAATGCTTAATGTGAATTCCTTGAATGATGAGCAAGGTAGTAATATTGTTAGCATGAATTCTCTGAATATACATGATGCTAATGATGATTGCACTAGTCATGATAAAAAATATTTCCTATAAGCATGTCAATTTTTTTGGAGTGAATAAAATTTGTGAAGACATGCCATTTAGGGATGATAGATTTTGTAAGAAGCATAAGCATGATAAATCCAATTGGTGGCTTAAACTGATATATGAATTTGCCACAAGATTATGCTCCCTCCATCCCATTACTTGTGAACTTTGTAATAGGGTTGGTCATCTTAATTTCCAATGCATGCATTTTCATGATCAAACCGTTTCCAAATATTGTGATAATTTGATCTCCAGTGAACTCTATAATGAATTTTCTTTATTTTTGGGGTGTGGAGAATTGTCACATAAAAATAATTGGTTTGATAGATTCCTTGTCACTAATGATAATGAAACTAATCTACAAGAATTCTATATGTTTTGCGTCGTAAACTGCAATGAGAATGCTTATATTGCTAACTATAGAAAGACGGGAAAACCAATAGAATATAAAAGGTATACTAATGAAAGAGTAAATGTCTCCCAATACCCTCCTATTGTTTCTCATAATAAATCGAGTTGCAAAGAGGAGCTTCCCATATCTTCAATAAGAAGCTCGAAAAAATTACTTAAACCCACACATAAGGTGGTGAAGAAGAAGAAAAGAAGGAAAAGTAGAGGTAAAAAGGTATCACTCTCAAATAATGTTGCTCCTATCATTGTTGAGAATGAATCTGAAAGTAGTATGGATGATTATTTTGTTATGCCTGCTACTTGTTGTGATGAGGATGATTGGGAAGATAATGACACTCCTTATAATATTGAAAACCTTTTTGGCACTAACTTAGAAAATTATGATGATAATAATTGGTATACTATTGGTGCCATTCGTGCTATTGATGATTATGCTAATGATATGCAAACCCACAAGCTTGGGGATGTAATGTTGTATGAAGATGATCTTTTTAGTTCCCCTACTTTCAGTGATCAAATTTGTTATGATGATTGCATGCCTCCTATTTATGATTATTGCAATTTTTATGAAAGTGGGTTTGGAAGAGTGCCAGCTTTAGATGATTATTATCTCACTATTTTGGAGGGTGTTGAATCTTATTCTAAATATAAAAGTGGATTTGGAGAGGTCATGACTTTATTTAGTAATGATTCCACTATCTTTGAAGAGGTTTCAATTGATTATGATGAGAACCAAGTTGCTACTTATGATGATTATTCTGATGATACTTATGTTATAAAATGTAGTGATGACTATTATTATAAAACATGTCACTATTATGAATACCCTTTTTCTGAACATTACTCTTTTAATGTGGAAACAATTTATAGCATTGGAGGCTCCTATGATACTCCCACTATTATGTATGAGAAGTTTGCTTGTAGGGAGAGTAATAAATTTTCTATGCTCGTGGATCATGAAAAGAATGCTTTATGTGATAGTTATATTGTGAAATTCCTTCATGATTCTAATGAAATTATTATGATGGAGCAACATATGCTTGTAGGAATTGCAATAATATCAAGTTTCGTCCCTATGTGTTCAAAGTTTTGAAGTTATGCTTGTTTTGCCTTCCTATGCAAATTGATTATTGCTCCCATAAATTGTTTGCTCACAAAATCCCTATGCACAGGAAGTGGGTTTGACTTAAATGTGCTTGTCATGTGATCCATGATGCTGTTGTGCATGTTTCAAATACTATTCCTATGTGAGCATCATTGAAATCATCATGCCTAGCTAAAAGGCTTTAAAGAAAAGCGCTAGTTGGGAGACAACCCAGCACTTATACTTTCTATTTTTGTGTGTTCATATAATTAAGCTACTGTAGTAATCATGTTTTGTGTCTTTTATTTCAATAATGTGCCAAGTAAAGCCTTTGGGATAGTGTGGATACATGTTAGTTTGATTCTGTGCAAAAACAGAAACTTTTACGTCCAGTGCAGAATTTCTCTAATTTTACTGGAGAGTCAAAAACTTCTGAAATTTTTACAAAGTTTTTTATGCAAATTTTCTATGTTGTCCTAATGTTTCAGAATTTTAAGAGATTGCGAAATATGGATTTCATTCATATCTTCACAAACTATTATGTTTTTGACAGATTCTGATTTGCATGCATAGTTTGCTTGTTTTAGTGTTTCCATAACTTATATTTAGTGATATAAATTATGTAAATGATATAATATAGTAGGTATTATGTGAGAACAATTATGAATCGTGTCTTGACAGTACCTAAGTGAATGGTCTATCTTTATTACACTAACCCATCTCACGAAGTTCTGTTAAGTTTTGTGTGATTGAAGTTTTCAAGTTTTGGGTAAGACACCGATATGAGGAGAATAAGGAGTGGAAATACCCTAAGCTTGGTGATTCCCAAGGCACCCCCAAGGTAATATCCAAGGAAGACTCAAGCATCTAAGCTTGGGGATGCCCCGAAAGGCAATCCCCTCTTTCGTCTTCAACACTATAGGTATATCTTACTTGGAGCTATATTTTTATTCATCACATAATATGAGTTTTTCTTGGAGAATCATTTTATTTTTTTAGTATTTTCCTTCTGTTATTTATAATCTTGTTTTTCAATAAGAAGTTCCAAGAATTGCCTTTTAGGATGCTTGAATTTGCATGTTTGATGTGTGCTGTGTAAAAACAGAAACTTTTGCTGTAGTTCTTGAATTTTCATATTTTTATGGAACGTGGAAAGTTTCTGAAATTTTTACGCAGGATTTTCATATAATTTTTTTATCATTTTATAAATTTTCATATTTTTTGGAGTTACAAAACTGCACTTTTTAAATTAATTTCTACAGACTATCCTGTTTAGACAGATTGCTGTCATAGTTTTGTTATCTATTTCTCCTATAGTTTTCATGACTTATATTGGTAGATATAAATTGTGGAAATGATAATATACATTATATAATGTTTGGAAATTATTATGCAACTTGTCTTGGCAGTACATAAAGATTTTATTTATGCTTATGTGCACTAACCTATCTCATGGGTTGTTTTCAAGTTTTGTGTGGATGAAGCTTTTGATACTTAGGTGAACCGGGTTATGAGAGGATTGATACTTAGGTGAACCAGGATATGAGAGGATTGAACGACACACAAAATCTCAAGCTTGGGGATGCCCAAGGCTCCCCAACTCAATATTACAAGAAGTCGCAAGCATCTAAGCTTGGGGATGCTACGCATCCCACCTCTCTTCGTCAACAACTATCGGTTAGCCTATGTTGAGCCTAAGTCTTTTATTCGTTCACATGATATGTGCTATTCTTGGAGTGTATTTTTGTTTAGTTTGTTGTTTTAAATAAATATAAGATCTGAAAATATTTATTG
This sequence comes from Elymus sibiricus, assembly GCA_039707655.1. Lineage (NCBI taxonomy): Eukaryota > Viridiplantae > Streptophyta > Magnoliopsida > Poales > Poaceae > Elymus > Elymus sibiricus. The sequence continues at coordinate 270,302,531 of CM077669.1, forward strand.
AGAGAGAGTCCTCACATAGCTCCTTAATTGTTTGACTACTCATTGATCTTCACTTATATCTTTTTGAGAGTAGTTTGATGTTCACTCTTATGCTTCACTTATATCCTTTGAGAAAATGTTGAATGAATTGAATGCCATAAATATGAAATTATGTATTCTTCATATGCTTGTCCCATGGGGAGTAGTGACTTCACATACAAGAAGTATAAGCGGTAAAATTTATTAGAAGTTAACGAACACATCATTGCTCGCTTGAACAATTCATGAAAGAATATTGAAGAAAGAGAGATTTCACATATAAATATGCTATCTTGGACATCTTCTATGATTGTGAGCCCCCACTAATTATTTTCAAACTTGATCAAGTAGTTGATGTTGGACAAGGAAGACAATGTAATGGTCATGTTTATTTACATTCACATAGAAGTTATATTGTCATGGATCCTCTAACATGTGGTGCTTGCTTAGGATCTTTTTCTAGCCAAAAAATTGTACTAAGTAAAGATACTACTTCTGCACCCAAAAACCCCTAAACCCAGTTTCTTGCCATGAGAGTCCATATCTACCTATGGAATTAATAAGATCATTCAAGTAAGTTTTCATCGGTGCAAAAAGCAATAAAAGTTGCTCCTAAATATTTATGATCTTTTATGGATGGGAAAATAAGCTTTGTACGAACTTGTTATGGTGAAGAAATAAAAGCGACGGACTGCATAATAAAGGTTCCTATCACAAGGGGCAATATAAAGTGACGTTCCTTTCCATTAAGAGCTTGCACGTCCAAAAATAAAAAGCGCATGACAACCTCTACTTCCCTCTGCGAAGGTCCTATCTTTTACTTTTATGTACTCCCTCCGGACCTTTTTACTCTGTGTATAAGCAGCCAGACGGATACCAAGGAAGGGCTGCGCTGAGTCTCTGTTGGACTTTTTTGCCCCTGCATGCATGGACAAAGGTGGAGTATTTTAAGTGTTGCATTCAAGTGGATTGGGTGGTCGCCTGGGTCTACTTTTCTCTCCCCATCACGCATAGCATGGGCACTTTGCATGGCTTATTTGATTGGTTGGGTCATGCTGGGGCTATTAAACAACATGCCAAACATGTAGGGGTACAGTTGGAAACGAGTGCTAGGAAGGAGGAATGCGCAGACCATTCAGGGAAAACTAGCAAAAACTTATACGCAAAGAAAAAGGGAACGGAGGGAATATTTACTTTTCTATATTTACTTTTATGCAAGAGTCAATAATGTTCATCCCTATTCTAATCTATTAATTCTTTAGTTGGCAAGGATCATGTGGTGGGGAAAGATCTAGGCACATATATCCAATTGGATATAGATGAACATGATTCATTATTGTTGACATTATCCCTGAGATAAATAAGTTGGGAGGCGGAACATCAAGCCCCTATCTTCCTATGTGTTTGATTGAAACTGCTTGTTCTAAAAATATGCTTTGAGTGTCAGTAATCATGGAAGACTAAATGATAGTTGAGTATGTGGAATTTTCTAAATCAAAGCTCTTACATAGACCTTCCTGAAAATAAGATGAATTGTAATTGTTTGATAACTGAAAACATAGTTTGTTGGCTTTCAAGAAAGTTTATGGTCTATAATTTAACATGTGAATAGCTTGCTACTTGATCATGAGAAGTTTTATGAAAAAATAGTTGCTTGTTATGATGCTAGAAAAGTGACTAAAACTATCATTGATCAAAAATATACACTATGCTAACATTCACACTTCATAAATAATTTCTTTTATCATTTACCTACTCGAGGACGAGTAGGAATTAAGCTTGGGGATGCTGATACGTCTCCAACATATCGATAATTTATGAAGTATTTTCATGCCATATTTGCCTAAGTTTACAATACTTTTATATGATTTTGATGCACTTTATATGATTTAATTAGAACTAACCCGGACTGACGCTATTTTCAGCAGAATTACCGTGGCGTTGTTTTTTTCTACGGAAAATAAAAGTTCTTGGAATCGCTCAAAACTTTTTTATGATTTTTTCTGGATAAAATAAGAAATACAGGAGCGAAGAACCACCGGAGGGGAGCCACGTGTGGAACACAAGCCAACAAGGCGCGCCCACGGGTGCGCCCTGTTAGCTTGTGGGGCCCACGTGGCTCCGGCTGGCATGATTCCAACGCTGAAAAATCCTATAAATCCATAAACTCCCGAAAGTTAACCTAGAACTTTCGGTCCACCGCCGCAACTCTCTGTATCAAAGAAAAACCCATCTGGAGCCTTTCCAGTACCCTGCCGGAGGGGGAAATCATCACTGGTGCCCATTTTCATCATCCCGGCGGAGGCCATGATGAGGACGGAGTAGTTCACCCTCGGGGCTGAGGGTATGTACCAGTAGCTATGTGTTTGATCTCTCTTTCTCTCGTGTTCTTGAGATGGCACGATATTGATGTATCACGGGCTTTGTTAATATAGTTGGATCATATGGTGTTCTTCCCTTGCTATCTTGTTGTGATGAACTGAATTTCATCTCATGTTCTCCGCTAGATATGAACTTTGGAGTGATTCTTTGTTGCACGTTGAGGGATGATCGTATGATTCTATTATGTTAGCATTGTTGAGAGATTGCACTAGTGAAAGTATGAAACCTAGGCCTTATTTCCAAGCATTTATACCGCGTTTTGCTCGTTATTTGCCACTTGCTACCTTGTTGTTTTTATATTTTCAGATTAACCTATATCTACCATCCATATTGTCCTTGTATCACCATCTATTCGCCAAACTAGTGCACCTATACAGTTTACCATTGTATTGGGTGTGTTGGGGACACAAGAGATTTCTTGTATTTGATTGCAGCGTTGTTAGAAAGAGACCATCTTCATCCTACACCTCCCACGGATTGATAAACCTTAGATCATCCACTTGAGAGAAAATTGCTACTGTCCTACAATACTGCACTTGGAGGCCCAACAGAGTCTACAAGAATAAAGTTGTGTAGTAGTGTAAGTGCATCTAGTGCCCCTTAGTGATTTTGGTGTATTGAAGACTTACAGGTTAAGGGACTAATATGTGTGTGAGTGTACACAGGCTCTATAAGTGGCTGAGGAGTTTGATATATGCGATGAATGTTGACCCCTAAAAATGAATGTCTTCAGCTGAAGACTTTGGTATTTCCCTGAAGACTTCGAAGCTGAAGAATTCAGTGTGACCTTGAAGAGATTAATGAGGACTATGAAGCGTGAAGACTTTTGTTTTCGTAGTTTCATTTCCTTTTCTTTGAGTCATAGGAAACACAGTACTGTTAAAGGGGGCCGAGGTAATACTAAGGAAAAATTTCCATCTGATGCTCAACTCAAAAGCCTCAACATAACCAATCCTTCGAGTGAAGCCTTTGGAAATCTCTTGCAGCTCAGTCAAGTTCTTCAGTGACAGAGACGATGTTCTTCTGGTTTCTAAGGAAATTGGTCTGACTGAGGAGTTAGGATTTCGCCTGTGCGAATTGCCTACCGTGAGGAATATGATAAGCCCTGAGGAATTTGATAGTTCAAATTCCGACCATTGTTATGCTTTGCGCCAGCTGTCCAGAAATTTTATCCACCTAACGGCCATATCATTGGGGGGCATTTATGTCTTATCATGTCGGGTTGCACCCTGGCTATAAATAACCCCCCCCCCCCAACCACTAGCTGGTTGGCTTCTCAGAGAGAGATTGACACTTGTCATTTGAGAGCAACCCATTCCTCGAGGACTTTGAGAGAAAATCATCAGTGAGGAAAAACCCCAAAACCCAAACCACCAAACCCAAAGTGATTGAGCATCACTGAAGAGATTGTTCCTATGTGGAACGGACGCATTTTACCTTTGAAGATTGTGTATCTTCTAGACGGTTAGGCATCATGGTCTAGAGAATCCAGCAGTAAATTGTGGATCGTCGGGTGACCGAGTTTGTGAGGGTTTGGAAGTCTACCCTGAAGACTTACCACGAGTGTTGGGCGAGGTCTGTGTGACCTTAGCTCAAGGAGAATACGGTAAGGAATGTGTATCCTGGGACTGTGTGACCTTTGGTTTAAATACCAAGCCGCAACGAACCAGACATACGACTGTCACAGCAGTTGGAACTGGGTCATCAATTCACTGTCTTCATCAAGCTCCTGGTTCTATTTTCTCAACCCCTTCATTTCCTCAAAGTACTTGTTGATGAATCTGATCGTTACTGTCTGAAGAATTTGACTGAAGACTTTCTCAATTTCCTCATCTCAAATTCTTCAGTCACTTTATCTTCTGCCTGCTTATCCTGTTCACGCTACTTATGCTCTGTGTATGTTTCATTTCATCATGATGACTATGCTACTGCTATGTTTCGCATGCACTTGAGTACTTATTCCGCTGCTAGTAGTTCGTCACTTAGCAAATTCCTCAACTAGTAATTCCTCTGTGTCGAACTTATAAAAATTGCCTATTCACCCCCCCCCCTCTAGTCGATATAACGCACTTTCAATTCGTTTCAGAGCAAGGTACTCCCTTGTTCTGTGTGATTTTGGTTTAACCACCTGGAGTTTTAGTTATGTCGACTACAGGCATGATCAAGGTCTCAGCTGGGTGTCCTACCTCGATGGGACGGACTACCCCTACTGGAAGAACAAGATGCGCATGCATATTGAGGCAATTGACAACGATCTCTGGTATGTTGTGGAAAATGGTGTTCCCTTTGTCACTCCCACTATCAACGCTGCTGATGTGAAGAGATTCAAGCAACTAGAATTCTCAAGCGAAGAATATCATATGTGGCCATCTGAGCAAAGGTCAGTATGGCAGAGTGAGTGCTTTGGAGTCTGCTAAGCTTATCTGGGATAGGTTGTCCAAAGTCAACGAAGGAGTTTCAACTCAACGTGACTCTTGAGTTGATGTTCTTCGCAATCTCTTCAACCGCTTCAAAAGACTCAACAACGAAAATGTTTAGCAAACTTTCGATCGCCTCACTAATATCTCCAATGAGCTTCAGGCTCTTGGTGCCACTGACATCACCGACCATGAGGTGGTGAAGAAACTGCTGAGATCTCTTGATTCCCATTCGATACACTTGCTTTGATGATCCAAGAACGTGGAGACTACAAGTCACTGGATCCTGGTGATATTCTTGAGAGACTCAATACTCACGAATTTCAACAAGCTGAGAAGAGAGACCTCTACGGGCCAAGCTATGGAAGATCTCGTGCTTTGAAGGCTAAGGCAATTTCCTCATCCGAAGGCGAAGAATCTGATAGTAGCCTTGGTGATCCTGAAGAACTGAGTCAGGAGATAGCAATGCTCGTGAGGAAATTTCAGAAGTTCTCAAGGAGAGGTCGGTATGGAAAATCATCAAGAAGTGGCATGAAGAACTCGGAATCTTCATCGAGCGACTACAAGAAGAGAACTTGTCACAAATGCAAGAAATCTGGCCACTATATTGCTGACTGTCCTCTCTAGGAAAAAGAATCAAAGAAGAAGAAATGCAAGGATGATAGTTCTGATGACTTGAAGAAAAAGAAGAAATCTTCAAAGTCCTCATCGCACAGGAAGAATAACTTAAGAAAGGCTTGGGCCCTCATTGGCAAGGAAATGGATTCTGAAGAAGAATATGAAGAAGAGGAGGAATCTGAAATGGAATCTGACTCTGGTGTGGCTAGTCTAGCCCTTGCTACTGCCTTCGTCAGCAAGTCAATCTTCAACACTGAAGAAAGGGATGCTGACTCCAACCTTGGCAACGATGACTATGCTCCCACCTATTGCTTCATGGCAAGTAGTGCCCCGGCAACCACAGTGTGCCCTGTCTTTGATGGATCTGACTATCCCAAATGGAAAATCCTCATGCGGAAGCACCTCATATCGAAGAACAACGAGCTATGGACTGTTACTGAGCTTGGACTGAGAGATCTCTGCAAGATGGAAAATGCTGATGACATTCATAAGTACACACAGCTGGACGCTCACGCGAAGAATATCATCTGCTCTAGCTTGTCGAAGGTCATGTTCAAAAGCATCTACCATCTTCAGAATGCAAAACTCATCTGGGACAGGATCTCTGATGTTCATGAAGGTTATCGCACTCGTCAAGATCCCATGTTCATCGAATACAAGAACTTCCTCAAAACGCAGAAGACTGGTCCAACCTCATCTTCCTCATCAATGTGCCTCATGGAAAAAGGTTCAAAGGTACTCACATATCACTCCTCATCTGAATCTAGTGAATGTGAATCTGATGAAAACCTCAAACCTAGCTATTCCAAACTTGCTAATATTGCCACCAAACAACAAACTGCCTTGGAAAAGCTTCAGAAACTGCTAGACAAAAGCGATGACCTGTTGAATGAGGAAATGGATCGCACTCAAACTCTGACTAAGGGACTTCAAAGTCTTCAGTCTAAGTTTGATAACCTTCAAAGTCGTCATGAGGCTCTCTTAGTCGATCATGAGAAGCTTTCTTATGAATTTCTTCAAAGAACGCAAGATCTTGAGAAACTAAGGGTGTCTGATGAAGATCTTCAAAGGGATAACGATTCTTTGCTTGCTCAACAGATCAGTACCGCTCAGGAAGATTTTGTTCCACCTTGCTTGAAATGCATCGAACGTGAAGCAGCTCATTCTTCACCTGAAAGTTCAAATGCTTCTATTGCTGCAAATTCTTCAACTATTTTTGTGGTCACAAATTCCTCATCTGAGGATACCATAAATGTTACTGAGGAAAATGCAGGATTGAAGGAATTGTATGTGACAGGCATATACAAAAGTCTCAAAGGGCATCAAACCCTTTGCGATGTGCTTAAAAAGCAGATTCTGAATAGGAACCCTAGGAAAGAGGGTATTGCATTTGAGAGGAAACTCAACGCTGATGGATCCTACTGGAAACCTGAGCAGTATCCCAAAACCTCATGGGTTGCTGCAAAAGGACCTCCTGTAGATCCATCTACTTTATCTGGCTTTACTTGTGAAACTTCATATCCTCTGATGAGTTAATTGACTCCAACTATAAACTGTTCAAAGATCAGAATGGTGAAGTATTTGCTAGATATGTTGGAACTAACTACAAGAATGGTCCCCCTCTAAGGAAAATCTGGGTTCCCAAGAGCTGCTTGGAAAGTCTTCAGGTGAATGTCCTCATGACACCACCCGTCCTGTGAAACGAAGTGCACTTGCTTCTATGCCACACTTTTCATATGGAGCTCGCAGAATGATAAACTCTTTGCCACCCCTCCAGATGTGGGTGGTGAAGAAATTGAACTAATCTCTTATGTAGGGTCAGGTCTCCAGACGAACTTGAACGTCTGATGAATATGCTGGAGACCTGAGGAAATGCTTGATGGGACGCAAGCTAAACATGAAGAAATGAATCATTCATTTCTCACATCCTCATATTACTTTGCTTACTATACTATGTGATGAAATTCAATCTGATGAATTTGAAGTCATATTCTTCACTTGAAGCATATGAGTTCGTAAACTGTACTAATTCATCTACAGGATGAAACACCCAAAGCAACTGAGTGGGTCCTCGACAGTGGATGCACCAACCACATGACTGGTGATAAGAACCTATTGATGAACATTCCACTGGCTCCCTCTCATCTGAAGCATATCACCTATGCTGACAAAGGAAAAAAAGCAAGGTATTGGGTCTAGGTAAGGTTGCAATCTCGAAGGATCGACACATGGATAAGGTGATGCTTGTCGAGTCCCTTGGATTCAACCTCATGTCTGTCTCAATGCTTTGTGATCTTGATATGGTTGTCATCTTTGGCAAATACAGTTGTGTTGTCATCATGGAATCTGACAAATCCAAAGTCTTCGGAGGCTTTAGGAGGGGAGACTTGTATATTGTTGATTTCTCTACAGGTCCATAGCCGGCCACATGTCTACTTGCAAAAGCTTCAGAAGGCTGGTTATGGCATCGACGACTTGGACACGCTGGCATGAGGAACTTGCACACGCTCGCGAAGAAAAAGCACGTCATTAGTATTGAGGGTGTCAAATTCCTCAAGGATGAGTTCTGTGGGGCTTGTGAGTCTGGAAAGATGACCAGATCCAAGCATCCATCCAAGACTATCATGACTACCACTCGTCCTTTTGAATTGCTTCATATGGATCTCTTTGGCCCCACTCACTATGCCACACTAACAAATACTCCATGCTTATATGGATTTGTAATTGTTGATGATTTCTCTCGTTATACTTGGGTGCACATTATCCTGTACAAATCTAAAGTGCAAAATGTCTTCAAACGATTTTCTTCAAGGGCCTCGACAAATTTCGGCGTCAAGATCAAGCATATTAGGAGTGATAATGGGACTGAGTTCAAGAACACTGGTCTTGATGATTATCTTGATAAACTTGGTATTACTCATGAGCTATCTGCCCCTTATACTCCTCAGCAGAATGGCGTTGTGGAGCGCAAGAATAGGACTCTTGTTGAGATGGCTCGCACCATGCTTGATGAATACAAGACCCCACGTCTCTTCTGGCCTGAGGCAATCAATACTGCTTGCCACATCATCAACAGGGTATATCTTCACAAATTCCTCAAGAAGACTTCATATGAGCTCCTCACTAACAAGCAACCCAATGTGAGTTATTTCAAAGTCTTCGGTGCAAAATGCTGGATTAGAGATCCTCACCACGGTTCTAAATTTGCACCAAAAGCACATGAAGGTTATATGCTTGGTTACGAAAAGGACTCGCACACCTACAGAGTCTTCAACACCTATCACAACAAGGTTGTTGAAACTGTAGATGTGCGGTTCGATGAAACTAACGGCTCGCAAAGAGAGCATCTGCCTCCTGTGCTAGATGAAATGCCTCCTGAGGAATCCATTAGGTTCAAGGCCACTGAAGATGTGATCCCTACTGAAGAACAACTACTCTCTGAAGAAGTCGTACCCACCGTTGAAGACATTCATGCTGATATACCTGAAGAAAATGGGGCTGAAGAAAATGCTCAGCCTCAACAAAGTCTTCAGCCTACTCATCTAAGACTTGCAAATGAAGTGCAGATTGAAAAAATGCTCGACGACATCAATGCACCAGGTCCTCTCACTCGCTCAAGAGCTTCTCATCTGTCTAACTTTTGTGGGCACTTTGCTTTTGTCTCTATCACAGAGCCCACCAAAGTTGATGAAGCATTCTTGGAGCCTGAGTGGATTCAAGCCATGCAAGAGGAATTGCATCCATTCAAGCTCAACAACGTGTGGGAACTTGTCAAGCGCCCAGATCCCCGCAAGCATAACATCATAGGTACCAAGTGGATCTACCGCAACAAACAAGATGATCTTGGTCAGGTAGTGAGGAATAAGGCTCGTCTTGTAGCACAGGTCTACACACAGGTTGAGGGAATTGACTTTGATGAAACTTTTGCACCTGTTGCTAGACTTGAAGCTATTCGCATATTGCTTGCTTATGCTAACCATCACAATATCATCTTATATCAAATGGATGTGAAAAGTGCATTCCTCAATGGTAAGCTTGAGGAAGAAGTATATGTTTCTCAACCGCCAGGTTTTGAAGATCCTAAGTATCCAGACAAAGTCTTCAGACTCAACAAGGCTCTCTATGGCCTCAAGCAAGCCCCTTGGGCGTGGTATGATACACTGAAGGAATTCCTCATGAAGAAAGGCTTCAAACCCGGTTCACTTGACCCAACTCTTTTCACAAAATCATATGATGATGTATTATTTGTGTGCCAAATATATGTGGACGATATTATCTTTGGATGTACTGACAAACGTTACAGTGACGAATTCGCCTATATGATGAGTGAAGAATATCAAATGTCTATGATGGGAGAGCTCAAATTCTTCCTAGGGCTTCAAATTCTTCAACAACGCAATGGCATCTTCATATCTCAAGAGAAATACCTCAAGGATGTCCTGAAGAAATTCGGCATGCAGGATTGCAAAGGCGTCAAGATTCCTATGCCCACATCGGCTCAACTCTGCACTGACGAAAGTGGTAAAGATTTCGATCAGAAGATATATCGCTCCATGATTGGTTATTTATTATATCTATGTGCATCTAGGCCATATATTATGCTTAGTGTTTGCATGTGTTCCCGATTTCAAGCCAAACCAAAGGAATCACACCACAAGGCTGTGAAACATATTCTTCGATATCTAGCTCACACACCAACACTAGGATTATGGTACCCCAAGGGCTCAGATCTTGACCTCATTGGATATTCTGATTCTGATTATGCTGGTGATCATGTGGACCGCAAGTCTACATCAAGCACATGTCATTTTCTCAGACGATCCTTAGTCTGTTGGTCCTCGAAGAAGCAGAACTGCGTGTCTCTATCTACTGCTAAAGCTGAGTACATTGCTGCTGGTTGTTGCTGTGCTCAATTGCTATGGATGAAGCAAACCCTCAAGGACAATGACATCAATGTGAAGAATGTCCCTCTTTACTGCGACAACGAGAGTGCCATCAAGATTGCTTACAACCCAGTTCAACACTCAAAGACAAAGCACATCCAGATTCGTCATCATTTTCTTCGTGACCATGTGATGAAGGGTGATATCTTCCTCGATCACGTGAAGACTGAAAAACATCTGGCTGATATCTTCAGAAAGCCCTTGGATGAGAAAAGATTTTGCAAGTTGCGGTGTGAGCTAAATATCTTAAAATCTTCGAATGTTCTTTGAAAGGACACACATCCTAACACTTATGCAAAATTGATGACTTTGATGTGCAACAAACAAAGTAACGTTTTTCTTCCATCAATGAAGACTAACTCTCTAAGTGTGAAGAAATTAATGAAGAATTTGATTCTCAGAACCCTACAACAATTGTACGCGGTGTCTGAAATCATCATTCTTATACGGTGGGTCACGCCACCAACCATAGCTGAAATTATTCATGTTTGAGTTTTTCCTCATTTTGCAAATTCTTCAAATCTTCAAATTCTTCAAGTTTGCAAAATCCTCAAAATCTTTAAATTCTTCAAACTTTCAACTTGAGTTCTTCATTGACTATATATATAGGGTGGGTCTATTTTGACATCATCCCTTAAGACCTTATTCTAACACCAATTCATCTTATTCTGACAACATAAACAAACTGCGACCACGCCCGAACCAACACGCTGAGCACTAGCGAACCGCAGGCAACGAGCGAGAAAAAAACGCCACCCACCACCTACCCCTCGTCCCCACGCCCGCTCCCCACTCCCTCACACCTTCTTCCTCCCCACACGTATGGATGCAAGTGGGACGGGTTGCGGGCAGCCCGCATCCCGCGCTTTAACCCGCGAGCGGCCACGCGGGAGATGCGGGTCGTCGTATGCAGGATACGCAGGCCGCCGCGACGCCGCCAGCCCGCCATCTATACGAACGTATGCATGTGTGCGCACTGATATGCATTTATCAAAGTTTCTCGCCGACTGATACGAGCTGATACGCATGCATGCGCGAGCAATATTTGATATTTCTATCTTCCGACTGCACGTATTGCACAAGGAAGTCCTCAAGGTCGAGGCCAACGTTCAGCGTGAGTAGCCAGCTCGACTGCGGCCACAGAAACAATGGCGCATACGTATAAATGTACATGGACGCGGGCAAATTGCGGGCACCGCCGGACATCCGCATAAACCCGCTTGACTTTTGCGTTCAGCCGCGGGAGCCCACTTACGATGTGTTTAGCGGGGCGGCCTTGCGGGATTGGCGGGCAGCCCGCGCCGCTTGCACCCTTACCCGCACGATCCGCACCCTTCGCGGCGCCCCTGCCCTGCGCCATACCTCCTTCCTCCCGCATCCGGCGGCCCGCAACCACCTTCTTCCCGCGTTGCCGCGCCTCGCCACCGGCACCACCCAACCCCCTGCGCGGCCCCTGCATCACCGCATCTAATCCCCAGTGCTCGCACCCCACGCCGGATCCCCACATGATGTTCCTCTCTGGCGCAGCCCCGCCGTGGCCTCGTCCCCCACCCCGCAGGCTCCTCCCCGGCACGGCAGCCTTGTCCCCGGCCCTGTGGTTGTCTTCCTGGGACGGCGGCCTCATACCCGTCGCCGCCGGCTCCTACCCGGCGCCGCCGCCCACTTGGTCGTGCGCCACTCGGGGAGCGACCTCCCGTGCCTCCGACCTCTCACCGCCCCGCGCGTATCTTCCCTCTCCGCCGCACCGGGTGCAACCACCGCTCCTCTTCCTCCCTTCCCCAGCCCAAATCTGCCTCCGACGAGCAAACCTCCACCGACCTCCCGTCAGCGCCCGGGCCGTTGCGCCCTACCGCATTCCCCGCCGACAACCCGCCATGGCAGCACCCCCAGCTCAAAAACCATGATTTCTGACCGCAGCTTGCAGTCCGGGTGAGCACGAGACACAGCTCACAGGCGTGTGTGTGTGTCGTTCAGTGCCTCTTAATCCCTCCTAAGGCGAGATCCTATGCGCGTGTGCCTCCTCTGTCAGATCCTTCCTCCCCCTTTCTTATCGAATTTGGTTCTTGTGGTGGTGAATTCTGCACGTATTGGGGACAAATGGAGTTAACAGTTTTTTCAGTTTGTGTATTGATTAACTTGGCCTTGGATGAATTATGTACTTTTCCTTGTTTTAAAATGTTTCGCCCCATTACCCTCCAATCATCACCTGGTTCATATGTGATTTGCCAAGGGACAAGTTAAGGGATAAGAGGCATATGTGCGATCAGTTGGATCAATTAGATTTGCAGTGCAGTGCACTGCGTGTTTGTGGGGACAAAAAATTTGGCTGTATATTCTGGTGCTTTTTTCCTTTCAAAAACTTGTTATGCCCTGAGCAGTGCAGTTAACGTTGGGGTAATCTTGACTTTGTTGTGTAGTGCTATTTATTTGTAGGCATAGGCGAGCAACAAAAAATAAACAAGTAAAAAACAGGAAAAACAAACAAAAAAGACATGCAGTCCACTCGTCTCATCCCTGTGGTTCATTGCAGGAGAAGACAAGCAACAAAAAACACAAACTGAAATGTACTTCGTTGAAGAAAAATCTTAAGAAATTATGCAGCTCTCTTGACCGTCTGATGCAGTGCAGTTTTCTATATGAAGCAGTGCGGTCGGCCACCAAATGTTGTTCATCTCGTGCAATAAATTGTTACAGAAACGACAAAAAAAACTGCAGTTCACTTCTCGATTGCGTTGAGGTTCACTTACACCCGACATGAAGTGTGGTCTACTTTCTCGCCTTGAAAATTTTACGTCTGACAAAAATAAAATCATGAAGTTCACTTGCACTTCTCATGCAGTGCGTTTTTCGGTCCGAAGCAGTGCGTTCTTCTATCTGATGCAGTACACGGGTCGATTTTGTGTGTCGCGAAAAACAGAGTGTCCGCATTTCGGTAAAATCGAAACTGCTCTTAAACCGTAAGGAATTAGAGAGAGTGTTCTACATGCAAAAGTTGCGTCTCGTCGATATCTTTCCAACGCCGTATCATTTGCATCGTTCCGACGAGCGGTTTGGAAAAAATCACGAAAATACGCTCGCTGTCACTCGTAGGCAGCCGCACCGTTTTCAAAATTCATTTAAAAACGTGAGGAATCTTAACAAATGATCAACATATGAAAGTTGTGCCTATTACACAGCTTTCCAACGCCGTATCACAACCTCGTTCCGACAAACAGTTAGAAAACTGGAGCGAAAACCGTACCAAAAAAATCATAAAAAATTGAAAACAGAATTCAGTTTTTTAGTAAATTTGAAATTACTCTCAAACCGTAAGGACTTAGATGGAGTGATCTACATGAAAAAGTTGCGCCTCGACGATATCTTTCCAACGCCGTATTGTTTGATTCATTCCGACGAGCGGTTTAGAAAATAACGTGAAAATGCGCTCGCTGCCACTCGTTGGGCGGCCACCGTTTTCGAAACTGCTCTTAAACCGTGGAAATCACGAAAAGTGGTCAACATGGAAAAGTTGCGGATTTTCCGTAGCTATCCAACGGTATATTATACGCCTCGTTCCGACAAACGGTTTAGAAACTGGAGCGAAAACGGTGCCAAAAATACGTGTGCAGTTTTTTCTGCTGACATTGCAGTGTTCATTTCATAGAGATGCAGTGCACCGCGTTAACCCTGCAGTTTGGAAGTGTTGTCAGAATAGTTATTTTGACATCGTTGTCAGAATAGACGGTCTATATATATATATATATATATATATATATATATATATATATATATATATATATATATATATATATATATATATATATATATATATATATATATATATATGAGTTTTTCAATGTCCTCAACAGCATTCACTTATCGCTAATTCCTCAAGTCATTTTTCTTCTAAGTGAATGTGATCGAACCCGTTCCCCCTCTATGCTAAACTCAACCCAGTCTGTTCACAAATTCTTCATATGCGTTCTACTTTGAAACCCGTTCAAAGTCTTCACTGTGTCCTTGTCAGCTGAAGAATTTGCGAACGAAAACTTTAAAAAAATTCAATTTCAATTTTTTTTGGCGGTTGCCGCTCAAACCGTTCCGATTCCGATGACTGGATATCCCACGATCCCTCATTATCTCCACTACACAGTACGTGGGTGACACATGTCGCGTGGATAGCAAGGGTCAGGGGTATACTGGTCCAAAATCTTCGGACCACTTGGTTTTTACTACCGCTATAAATACCCCCTCCCTTCCACCAGCTCGGGTTACTCCTCACTCCCATCTCTTCCGAGCTCCAGACCTAGCGCCGTCGCTAACCTCATCATCGCTGGAGAGGAAGAGCTTAGCTGCCTCGACCTCGTTGTCGTCGTACTCGCATCGGCCGCAGAAGTCTTCACTCCGCCGCCGCTGTAGCTGTCTCCCTCTGCCAAGCTAGGGCATGGGAGATCTGAACTGACGAACTTCTCCACTTCGCTTCACTGTTCGTCGTGTTCTTCATTTGTGGTAATTAAAATTCAATTATATTACCGTGTTTGATTCATATAAATCTCTCAAAATCCTCAAAAGGTGTTTATTCCTCATCAATCCATCTCTTAAACACCAAACATCTTCCTACTCTTGATTTATTTTGCTAATTTATGTTTTTCTTCAAGATTCCTCAATTGTGTGGATTTTCAAATCTATACAACTCTGGAACCTAAGTCAAAAACACTTAGTGAAATTCTTCAAGTCATCTATGGTCAAATTCCTCAAACTTTATACTTTTGCAAAAATTTCTAAGAACGCATATGACCTCTTCAAATTCTTCGCACCTATACTCTATTCACAGGTACAAAATGTGAGCTGATGAATCTCTAGGTTCTCATCAACTTAACTCATTTGCAGCGTTCCTCGAAGAGAAATTGCACACTTCGTTAGAATCCTCAAGAGCACAAAATCCTCAGCTGAAGAATATGGCTGATAGCAAAAGACCTCAGAAAGGAGGAAAGCATCCTGAAGTGCAAACTGCCTTTGAGATACCTGATGATTTATATGAGGAATATTGCACACCAGATGAAGCCACACATGGCAAAGAAACTCAAAAGCAGCGCAAGATCCGTATCCAGAGGATTGAAAGGAGATGGGCTCGAGAATGGAGAGAATATAGATATGTCACTCCAAAATATATGAAGAAGTTTGCTATCAAACCTCCGTGCAACAGGCCACCTTTGGCTCAAGGTCAACGTGATGATCCCACCAGTCTCAAATCTGGTGAAGACTTTCCTCATGAATGGGAAAAGCATCAAGCCAAGATGGCAAGAAAGGCAAAAGAAGGAGTGAAGAGATTCAATGAGGAATCTGCTGCTACTGTCGCTGCTGGGGCTTCTGTAAGTAACACTGCCCCAAAGAAAGCTGTGGTGAAGAAATCTGCTGTGAAACCAAAGTCCTCAGCACCAAAATCTTTAGCCCCAATTTCTTCACACCACATGCCTCAGACAAAATCATCAAGGGCCCCTGTTATGCCCTCAGTGGCTGCTCAATCTTCAACTGCCGCTGCCAAGTCCTCAACTCCAGTACACCTTGCAACGTGTCAGAGGACAGATGGTTTTACAATTCCTTCAGGGATATCTGCCAGTTCCTCAGCACAAGCACACTCGTCAACCAGTCCCACCTTGCTGAAGATTAAAGCAACTGCAGGACGAGGCAGAAGGCCAAGCCCTCATGGCAAGAAAGTTGCATTTCAAGTTCCCTCCGGATCCGAGGATGATGAGTCTGATGATCAAGAATTGGCTGCTATAGTCAGAAATAAGCAAGAGAGAGTGGTTCAAGCAAAGGGGACTCAAATTCCTCTCATGCTAGACCCGAAGATTGTGCTGGACTTCATTTACATATGGCATCAGGACCCAAATACCCCCATTGATGACTTGAAGCTACTGCCTGGCCCCAGTCATGTTCTCGCTGCTTTCATCGGTGAAGAAAAATGGAAGCATGAGCAGGCCAGAAGGGTCAAGAAAGCTCAACTGAAGAAAGAGTGATTCATGAAGGACAATGTCCTCAACCTGACGCCAAATCAGCTTGTCTCAGTCCAAAGAGACATCAAAAACCTCAGTGAAAAGTACAACAAACACTCCTCGGATTGGGAAGGTGCCAAGGGCAGATTCATCACGATGGCTGAACAAGTCATCAAGGACCACAACAGAAGGGTTGCAGCTCGCACGCAACCACAAAATCTTCAGACAAGCTCCTCTGCTCAGCCTGCTGAAGAAACTGCTAGTGCAACTAAAGAGATTCCTGTTGCTGAAGAAATTCCCAAGGCAACTCCCAATGTAGCGCATGAAGAAACTGCCAGGGTGACTGCATCAGTCGAGCCTGAAGAAACTACTGCACCATCTTCACTCCGTGCTCCCCCAGCAAAATCCTCAAGGGTGAAGAAAATCACACTTCCTTCTGCATCAGAAGCGAGGAAAACCAAAGCTGCGGAAAAGGCAGCTGCTCAGAAAAGGAAAGTATCACCGTCTGCTGATTCCTCAGCTACGAAGAAGTTGAAGACTCTGCCAAGTTCTTCAACAGAGCCCATTGATGCAACACCTTTATCATCAATCCCAGCCTATGAGCTTATCCCATTCGGTGAAGAGTGTCACATTCCAACTGATGATGCTGATGAAAATCAATCTGCTGCTTCATAACTAGTTGATGAAGAAATACAGATTGATGAAAATGCTCCAACACCTTTGACATCATCCCCCCAGCCACAGTTAACCGCTGAGGAGGCTGGTGTTGAAGAAATAGAAGGGGATGTGGACATTGGATCCACCACTCCTGTTATACATGATGAATTCTGGGAAGCAGCTCACCCAAATTCACCAATGGCCACCCCACTTACACAGATTCCTCAGTCTCGTGCACAAACTGAAGAAATTCCAACAGAGACTGCAGAACAACGTACTCCTCTCCAGCCGCCCAATGAAGAAATTCCAGCTGCATCAGCTGATGAAAATGCTGTCCCAAGTACACCTGAGGATCGTGAAGTGCAAATTCCTCAGAATACTGAAACTGCAATTGTGACAAGGGAGGTTGGGAGACGTTTTAAACCAAATCTTCAACCCAAGCCTGCACTTCCTTTCAAAAGGCGACCCAAATTCCTCAAGGAGAACTTCTATGATGAACACCATTTCTTCACTGGTGCAAATCCTTATGGCTCTTCGAGGATTCGCCAAAAGAGATTTTGGACTGCAACTCAAGCCAACTTTTATAGTGCAGTGCTATTTCAGAAGGACAAGGTATTTCAGCACTATCAAATTCCTCATGCTGACATGGAAACCATTCCTTGCTTCATCCCTGTCCTCAGTGTTCTTCATGATGTTGGTCTACTGCCATTCTGCGTTGACATCTGTGATTGGAATGAAGAACTCATACTTCAGTTCTATGCTACACTGCACATCTCAGGGGATGCTGAAGATATCAACACATGGGTACTTGATTGGATGACTGAGAACACCCATTACACTGCTCCAGCAACAGAGTTACTTGGCGTTGTTCCAGTCAGTATTCCCTCAGCTGATGCCAGATGCCTCTATGAAGAACCTGAACTTCCAAATCATCTCATGCAAGTACTGATGAAGCCTTTGGCTCCAGGTCAGGCACCTAGAACTTCTTTTCTGGTGAAGGATTTGATGTATGTGCCCCGCACTGTGTACCGCATCATGACCAAAACTCTCAACCATATCAAGGGTCACAACAATGAAGAGGAAGATGTGGTAGGCATAATGAAGAATTTGCTGTTCAACATAATTCATGGGATTCCTATAAATATTCATGATTTCTTCATGAGGACATTGGCCAATATTGCTCTGTCTCCGTTTGAACTGAAGCCATATGCTCCTTGGATCATGAAATTCATCAGAGCGAGATCCTCAATTTCGTATGAAGCTGATTTTCAAAATCATTTCAGTTACCTTCCCCCAATTGAAGTCCTAAAGAACACATTTTCCTCAGTTGATGGGAAGGGCAAATCTGTCATTGATGAAGGATCTCGTCCTCTAAATGGTCAATTTCGTCCTGCTGCTTCTTATTCCACCAATGATGACACTGCATCACAAGACTCAGCAGCCAGAGCCACGGCTCAAAAGCCCCTTGAAACGGCTCCAAGAGTGATGACTGATCGTGAGTTACTCCTCAGTCTTCATCAAAAGGTCGATCGCAATCACAAGTGGGTCAAGAGACAGTTTGGTGCAATTCTTCGAGATATGATTGTTACACATAATGCAGTGAGGAAAAACCACTACTATCTGCATGAAGTCTTCGACCGCACATGGGCCACTCTTGAGCATCTTTATACCCCTAAAGAACTTGATGAGAAGGAATTTCAGAGGGATTTTGATTGGTCTTATCCTCCCAAGAAGAAATACAAGAAGCTTCCAGTTCCTCGGCTCGTTACAAGTTCATTTTCTTCATCACGCGGAACTGACTCCAATGAGGATATTGACGACACAGCTACAGGCCCTGCATCAACAAACGACCCCGACAACGCTGGCGCTCCTCCACCACCTTCAAGATGAAAAACTTCAGGGGTGTTAGTCCTCAATTTCGTCCCTTTTGGTCACTTGATGACAAAGGGGGAGAAATTTGAGTTAGTCTTCAAGCGGGTCTCCTTATATGGGCTATTTTTGTTTAAGTTACAACTCTCGCTCTTCTGAAGTGTTTGTTGATTGAGTTGTAAACTTAAGTCCGATGGTGGTCTGATACTTTTGAACTGCTTTCTGCATGCTTATTTCCTCAAGTATCTTAATGCACGCATGCTGAATTTCCTCAGACGCCATTTTCCATCATGCATTTCAATTTCCTCATGATATATATAAAATGTGTGTATGGATTACAAGATGTAGGGGGAGATCTCCAAGAGTTTATCCTGCCACGTGCATTTGCAGTCCAAAGCAAATTCCTCAAATATGCACATCTTCACGGGGAGTTCCTCTATATCTTGCAATCAAATTCCTCAAACTCAGTACTTACACTTCATATGTTTATCCCCGTTTAAAACTTAACCTATTTGTCATCAATCACCAAAAAGGGGGAGATTGTAAGTGCATCTAGTGCCCCTTAGTGATTTTGGTGTATTGAAGACTTATAGGTTAAGGGACTAATATGTGTGTGAGTGTACACAGGCTCTATAAGTCGATGAGGAGTTTGATATATACGATGAATGTCGACCCCTAAAAATGAATGTCTTCAACTGAAGACTTTGGTGAAGACTTTGGTATTTCCCTGAAGACTTTGAAGCTGAAGAATTCGGTGTGACCTTGAAGAGATTAACGAGGACTATGAAGCGTGAAGACTTTTGTTTTCTTAGTTTCATTTCCTTTTCTTTGAGTCATAGGAAACACCGTACTGTTAAAGGGGGCCGAGGTAATACTAAGGAAAAATTTCCATCTGATGCTCAACTCAAAAGCCTCAACATAACCAATCCTTCGAGTGAAGCCTTTGGAAATCTCTTGCAGCTCAGTCAAGTTCTTCAGTGATAGAGATGATGTTCTTCTGATCTCTGAGGAAATTGGTCTGACTGCGGAGTTAGGATTTCGCCAGTGCGAATTGCCTACCGTGAGGAATATGATAAGCCCTAAGGAATTTGATAGTTCAAATTCCGACCGTTGCTGTGCTTTGCGCCAGTTGTCCAGAAATTTTATCCACCTAACGGTCATATCATTGGGGGCATTTATATCTTATCATGTCGGATTGCACCCTGGCTATAAATAGCCGCCCCCCCCCCCCACAACCACTAGCTGGTTGGCTTCTCAGAGAGAGATTGACACTTGTCATTTGAGAGCAACCCATTCCTCGAGGACTTTGAGAGAAAATCATCAGTGAGGAAAAACCCCAAAACCCAAACCACCAAACCCAAAGTGATTGAGCATCACTGAAGAGATTGTTCCTGTGTGGAACCGACGCTTTTTACCTTTGAAGACTGTGTATCTTCCAGACGGTTAGGCTTCATGGTCTAGAGCATCCAGTAGTAAATTGTGGATCGCCACGTGACCGAGTTTGTGAGGGTTTGGAAGTCTACCCTGAAGACTTACCACGAGTGTTGGGCGAGGTCTGTGTGACCTTAGCTCAAGGAGAATACGGTAAGGACTGTGTGTCCTTTGGTTTAAATACCAAGCCGCTCCGAACTAGACGTATGACTGTCACAGCAGTTGGAACTGGTCATCAAATCACTGTCTTCATCAAGCTCCTGGTTCTATTTTCTCAACCCCTTCATTTCCTCAGAGTAATTGTTGATGAATCTAGTCGTTACTGTCTGAAAAATTTGACTGAAGACTTTCTCAATTAAATCATCTCAAATTCTTCAGTCACTTTATCTTCTGCCTGCTTATCCTGTTCACGCTACTTATGCTCTCTGTATGTTTCATTTCCTCATGATGACTATGCTACTGCTATGTTTCGCATGCACTTGAGTACTTATTCCGCTGCGAGTAGTTCATCACTTAGCAAATTCCTCAACTAGTAATTCCTCTGTGTCAAACTTATAAAAATCGCCTATTCACCCCCCCCCCTCTATTCGATATAACGCACTTTCAAGTAGACATCAACGGTCTTTCTTACAGCGGTTCTCAATGTGTCTTAAAGAATCCTTGTAGCTTTCTACGATTCAGGGACGCTTCGTATGTCATGTGCACTACCTTGTACATGATGGCTACTGTAAGATCGAGCCCGTGCGAGCCTTTCCATGAAAATATCGAGCGAAATCTCTGTTATCTATCTGTTTCTGGCTTAATTCGCAAGCCTCATCCTTTGTTTTGGAAGTATGGTAATTCGAGTTGCTTCGATGTCAAGTGTTGATTTCATATCTTTCCTAAGCAGTGTTCTCATATTTTTCTATGGGAGTGCTAATTATCTTAATCAATCGGAATTTTCATGTCAAGTCTTTCCCAACCGGTGTGCTTCTCTTCAAATTAATCCGATCCTTTTCAACATTTGCAAGGTCAATTCTCAGTTTTCTCAACGGAGTTCTTTCCATTCGTCCTAAGTTGGATTTGTTTTCCCCGCCCTGCCGCCCTTTTCTTCAATGATTAAATTCTCAATCAAGTGCCTTTTCTATTCATGGGATGCTTCCGCTTTCTTTTCTTCCATATTGTATCCGGTGATTCATTATGAAGATGCTCATGTGCTACGTTCATCATTCTTGTTCTCGTTTTCTTCTCCGGTGAATTCAATGCAAGTTTTCGGTGTTCATCATATCCTTTGTCAATTATCCAATATTTTTTTCCATGTTGGGATTTCTCAGCTAAGCCTCTCTTTTGTATTCATCTCTCTTTATTCTACATGGAGTGGCAAAGATATCTCAGAAGATTCGTGTTTTCGTTCAAAATCCTTTCAAATTATTTCGAGGTTCTCAACCTCATCAAGTCTTAAATTTGTACCGGTGCAATATCTCTCTTTCTAAGCAATCATTTCAATGGTGGTGTTCTGTTTGAGTGGGACCATAACCCACTGGTCTTTTCCCAGGATCTTACTTGTCTTTTCGATTTGTTCCCAGATATTCTGCTCAAGTTCTTTTCATATGTGACGTAAGAATGGATGCCATCGTTCAGATGCTTTCTCCAAGATCGCTTCGAATTATTTCCATCGTTCGCACAACCTTTTCTTTATTCATTGCTTCGGAGTGTCTCGGCGATTTTGGGTGTTGTTTCTTGTCATCATTCTTATCTTGGAAGACCAAAGGAGATCTTCCCTTAAATCTTTATCTGTTATCGTGAAGATTCATGGTTCAAGCGTAATGCTATCCTCGAAAAAATTTCGGTTCGTCAGAAATTCCTTTCATATCTATCAGGAGCTTTTCAGAGTTGTTTGTTCTCGACCCTCCGAAGGCCATCATTTTTTCCGAAGGTTTCTTCGTTCTCAAATTGCAGCTCTCATTCTCTAATTCTTCCAAATTGATGTCTCTTCGTTCGTTCAAGGTTGTCCTCCTCCGTTCTCAATTCTTACTGGTGTTTTGATCAAGACTACTTCAAGTTCGTAGTATCTCTCTTTAAATTTTTCAAGAAGAATAGGTAGTATGCCAAATATGTTGCTTGTCGTCAATTTAAATTGATGAAGGACAGGGATAACATAATTCTTATTCTTATTTCATCAAGGTGATTTCAATCCTTGTTCCGGAGTTTTTCATGATATCAAATTCTCGGTTCTATGTTGTTCATCATCTCATTTTCGGAGTTCCAAGCATAGTGAATTATCTCGTCTTCAAGATCTATCTAAATCTTTGCAATGCATCTATCATGCTCATTTCAACCAAAATTCTTTTGATCATCAGTTCATTCTGGAGTTCTTCCAAGACGTTCTTCATGGTGGTTTGTTAAGGACTTAATTCATTCTTGACATGTTCTTCAAGATTCTTATTGGATGATCTCAAGTATTCTTGTCTTGCATCTCAAAGTGCAATTCATTCTCCTTATCTTTTGAGATGGTGTTTTAGCATTCTTGATTCCTGAGGAGTCTCGAATAGAATTTTTCAAGCATGAGATATTTAAACCCATCATTTCCTTCTCGGAGCTATCTTGGATTAGATTTCACCTAAAGCCTTTCCTGAGGATTGTTGCTATTTAGAGTGCTTATCAATGATCCAAATATTCTGTTATCCTCTCAGTGAAAGAAGTTCATCTCTCTATTTATCTCAATCAAATCAATTGTTTCCATTAGTGACGGGTTTTCACCTCATAATTTTGGGATATTTTCCATAAGCCCACAACAAGTTTATTCTTTTCATTGTTGATTTCCAACAAGTCTGTTCAATCCTTGTTTGTAAGGATGCTTTTAAAATTCAATTCTGGTAGAAGTTGTCATTTTCTTCTCCATTCTTTTCTTTCGAGTGATCTAGCTTCTATTCATTTGTTCCGGAGGCATTATGATGTTGCTCTTTTCGACCCATCATCTTGTTTTGTCAAGGTCATGTTCTTTTCCTTGCTTGTCCATTTATCCGGAGTGTTGTGTTCTCTCTTTTCAAATAATTTTCGTCTTATCAATCTTTGCCTCTCTTTTCAACCGAAGTGCTGACCAGATTCTTTCCTTCTCAATCCTTGTCTATCTCGCTCAACCGGAGTGGTTTCAAATTCTTGATTGTGCCTTATGCCATTCTTCATCTCTATGCAACCTCCAAGGTTTGTTGGTTTCACTCGTTTGTCAAAGAAGCAATATAGTTTACCTCTTTCTCTTCCTCTTCTCATTCCAACATCTCGGGACGAGATCTCTTTGTAGTGGGGGAGAGTTGTAACAGCCCGAGACCAACGTTCCAGATGCCTTCCATGTTTTTTGAGTTTTGCCGTGTGATTAAATTGTTTGTTGCATTCTTCATGGCATCATTCGCAATGCATCAGCACTTCATAGTCGTCATTTTTCAAAAACTGCATCCGTTCGTAGTTGTCGGTTCTCCCTGTTGTCGGCGTTGACCATTTCGAGACCAACCACACACGCACGTGCCCATGACATCATCAAAATATTGTTTTATAAGTGCCAATAAAATGTTCTCTGAATGGGGTGAAAGTTGTCAAGCGGTCTTATTATATTGTAGGTAGACCGCTTGCCAAATTTCATCGCATTTGGAGGTTGTTTGATACCCCAGCCGTTAAGGCATAGCGACACTATAGCCTGTTAAATTGTTGGACGTTTTTTGTAATTAAACTTGTTGTCGGGCTTTCCATTTTCCCTCTCTAATAAATGCCTATCCCTCTACACAGTGCACAGACCCCTCGCGCACGTCCGATAACGTCCTCGAACCAGAATCGTCTAGTCATGACCGATGGATCCGATTCAACCCCGAAATACCCCAAACATCTTCGGTTTATTCATTGGACTCCCCTTACCTTTTATCTCGACCCTCCGCTCTAATCGGAGGGTCCAAACTTACTCGGTTTTGCTATATATAGGCCAGCTGCTAGTGCAAACCCTAGCCCTAGCCATGTCCCATCCATCCCTTCGCCCGCGCCGCCCCCCACCTGGTCTCCCCTTCCTTGGGATCCTTCCGATCCAGATCCTCCCCAACCATTGCACCACCACCTTCTCTTCCAAATCCGCGCCGCACCAGCCGTCGCTAGACACTTGGCAGGTAGCTACAGACGCGTCCAGCGACCACAAGCCATCAAATCCCATGGTGCCTCGCAGTCAAACCCATGCCTCGACCTGATCTGGGTCAGACCCGCCATCGCCGGAACAAGGTACGGCGAGCAGCAGCAGCAGCAGAGCCGCCATCCCCTGCCTCCTCCCTTGATCTTGCTCGTTCTCGAGCTCACCTAACAACCCCAATGCCGGTGAGCATCGGACCAGCCAGAGCATTGCTCTGTGCCTTCTCCTTCCTTTCTTCCCTCCCTTCTTCCCTTCTCTCTTCTCTCCCTCCTTCTCAGCTCTGTGTTGCTCTTCGTCAGGAACACAGGAGCTCCAGCCATGGCCGCCCGAAGCTTCCTCTGCCCCGCGCCTGGTTCGTGAGCGGTCCCGACGCTGGCAACCCATCCTCGCTCGGATGTGGCGCCGCCATGGACCGGAGCCGCCGTTCGCTGCCGTCCCCACGTCCCATACCCCGCCATGGCATTCTTCATGGCCGAGTAGAGCTCCTCCTCCCTACATCAAATCGGAGCTCCCCGCCTCTAGGAATGGGTCTGCTGCCTCCGGATATGTGGGATTCGCCGCTTCCTGGCCGCGCCACCGGACGACATCGTCACTCGGTGAGGAGCACAGCGCCATGGCCAAAGTTTCCTAGATACATTCTGGTGCATATGTTGTATAGCCATGCCATTGTTTTCTTTCACAAATACTGTTCTAGTCGAGCTGGTAATCATCGTATGCCCTAACCCAAGGGATCTGGGGTTCGAATCCCAGGTGCCCCTATTTTGTTTTGCCCTTTTGTTCTGTTGTTGGTTCAGGTTCGCTCGAGCTGTAGTTCAACAAGCCATCTCTGTTTTTTTGCTTTCAGTTTCGTTCAGTCAGTGACAGGTCATCGTTCATCTAGCGAAAAATCCATTGTTTATCACAGTTACCTTGTAGCCCAACTGGTCAACCCGTTGGGTTGCAATCAGGAGGTCTTACGATCAAATCCCAGACCCCCCATATTTTTTCCTCTGTTTTTATAACGTTGTCACACATGCGCTTGGGCCTGATCTGCCATTGGTTCGCACTGTGCTTCCAAATGCGGCCCAGCTATATTTTTTCTTTGCGTCTGCGAATTTCAACAATACCCTCTCATTGCATATTTACAAAAATGCCATGATTTTAAAATGTGAATGACTAAATAACAATGCATCGGCATAAAACATTTCATATATGTAAAATGCTTAGAATTTTTTGTAGGTCCACAATATGCAACTTTCATCCATGTTAAAAATGTTTAAAATTGTTGTTTGCATTATTTTGCATAATTTTCATGTCAAAATGGTTTATGTCATAACTAAATAACCGTAGCTTCGACTAAATGATCCACATATGTAACTTGACTAGAAAACGTGTAGAATAACATGTTGGCATTACTTTTCCTATTTAACAACAATAAAATTGCGTTTAGGGCAGAACAATACCAAATTCGAAATTTTCTTATGGGGTCATTTCGGAAATGCTATATGTTGTTTCCGGCCTCATTTAAAATGCCTAGATAGATAGTTTAATTATGCTTCATCTCTTGCCATAATAAACACCATTTAATCTTGTTGGGTACCTAAACGAGAGAGAACTAAATAATTGTATGTGGAGTTTCGTCAATATGCAACTCGTTGCATATTGAGCTTCACTTAATGTGTAGTATTTGATTGTTGCCATGCCATGACATGTCTATTTAAACCGGACATACATTATACTTGATTGTGAATCATGCCATGAATATGTTGTGGTATTTACCGTGTCGTTTTTTTGTTTCCGGATTTGCTTCTCCTTGCTAGAGTTTTGAAAGCGTTCAGAGTGTGAGGATTCATTCAACTACGCACATTCATCTACTTCACGGATTCGATCTTCTTCCAAGCGGGATTTCACGCAAGATGACCATTACCTTGGATATCGTTACTATCATTGCTATGCTAGTTGTCTCGATGCTATCGCTATGTCTCATTGCCTACCACTTGTTTGACAAGCCTCCCGAAATGCCATGATAAGCCTCTAACCCTCCACATCCTAGCAAACCGTTGTTTGGCTATGTTACCGCTTGCTCAACCCCTCCTATAGCGTTGCTTGTTTTAGGTGCAGGTGGTTCCATGTGATAACATGGATATCACATTATTCTTTCTATTTAAATTAATGCACCTATATACTTGGTAAAGGGTGGAAGGACCGGTCTTTTGCTTGGTGTTTTGTACCACTCTTGCCGCCTTAGTTTACGATTACCGATGTGATGTTCCATATTGAGCGCTCCTAACATGCTTGGGGTTGTTATAGGGACCCCCTTGATAATTCATTTTGGGATAAAACTATTCCGACAAGGCCCAACATTGGTACTAATACTTGCCCAACATAATAATAATGAACACCTATATTAATGCATAGGGCATCATGAATCCCTGGATTTAATTGAACATAATACAGGGGGGGCAGTGCTGATGGTGCCGGTCCAAACTAGGCGATGCCTGGCGCCCCTTGGGCAACCGGGGTCTCAGTCAACCTAACGTCTTGCCCATCCGGTAGTTCCCTGAGAAGAAGATACGTGCGGATCCTATCGAGATCTGGCCTGCCGGGCGGTCTTGCTGGATTTGTTTTACCTTTAACGAATGTCTTGTGCATCGGGATTCCGAGGATACTACGGGTTATCCCGCGGTTGAGGTTTTTCACCGCAGCTTGTGGTTAGTTTGTGATGGATGAGTTGGAGCACCCCTGCAGGGTTAAATCTTTCGGAAAGTCGTGCCCGCAGTTATGTGGCAACTTGGAAATTTATAATACCCGGTTATAGAAAACTTGAAGTAAACCCAATTAAAATACACCAACAGTGTCTTTAACCGTGACCGCCTCTTTTCGAGGGAGTTCGGGAAGAGAACATGGTGGGCTTATGTTTGATTCGTAAGTAGGTGTTCAGGATCACTTCTTGATCATTACTAGCTCATGTCCGTTTATGCATAGATCACTCTTCTTATTCTTGTACTCGTAAGTTAGCCAGATAAAAATGCTTAGTGCTTGCTGCAGCCTCACCACTTAACCATACCTCACCCATTAACCATACCTCACCCATTAAGCTTTGCTAGCCTTGATACCCTTGGTAATGAGATTGTTGAGTCCCCGTGGCTCACAGATTCCTACAACAACAAAGGCAGGTACAGGTAATGTGATGATTTGACGTGAGAGTGATGCTTGTTCTATTTGGAGTTCTTCTTCTTCTTCATCGATCATAGGATGGGTTCTAGGTTGGCAGCCTAGGATTAGCAGGGTGGACGTCATCTTATTTTAATTTGATTTCATCCATAGTCTGATCCTTCTCTTCTGTATGATGATTGTTATGTATTGATGTATTGACATATTTATGTTGTAGCATGTGGCGAGTGCAAGCCAACTCCATATACTCATCTCTTCTTTACATGTATTGTGACGATTTCGATTCTTGTGAAGCGACCCGAAATGCGCTTCTATCCTTATCAAAGCCCTCGGGCCGTCGCGAGGATAGTACCGCATTTTGGGTGTGACATTACCATTAGGACCCCACTGTGATGGGAGGGTAGAAGATGTTATGCATGTTCTAATCGCAAGCATGTATGACTATATATGAAATGCATGTCTACATATAATTGATGTATTGGAGGTTATGACTGTTCCATATTGAATCTCATCCGAGCAACCTCATGACTTACTCCATGCCTACGTTTTTCATGCTATTGTTTCTGTTACAATCACTGTTACTGCACTTTGCTACCACTTTGCAATCCTGTTATTATTTTTATTTCAGTTACTATCGGTATTGCTATCATATTAGTGTGCTACTAATAAATTGCCGCAAATAAGTTTTCTCCAAGTGTGGTTGAATTGACAACTCAGCTGTTAAAACTTATAAATATTTTTTGACTTCCCTTATGTCGAGTCAATAAATTTTGGGTTGAAATACTTTCCTCGAGAACTGTCGCGATCCCCTATACTTGTGGGTCATCATTGTGACGGTGCTTAGCTTGGGGATCTCGGCCCTCTTGGCCATGCCGATGGATGGCGGCAGGATCCCGCCTGCTCAACGAAAGACCCACGCAAAAGAGGGCGGAGGCGGGATCGTGGTCGTTGTTGATGGCCACCACGACGGCTGGCTAGACGAGGGAGAGAGGAGAAGACGGAGAGGAACTACGGCACTAGATGCGGCTCACCAGCGGCATCTCTAGGCAAATCCGTAGCGTCAGGACGACAGCTCCGTAAGCTCGCTTGTGTGAGAGAGAAGGAGAAAAGGGGGAAAGCGGTGGGTGGGGATGAGACTGACAGGAATAAAATGTAACGATGCGTTCGTTCCGTCGGTCATACTTTTTTTTTGAAATAAAACATTAACCTTATTAATTGGAAATAACAGTTACATCGTCAATAAGCAAAGTTACAATTTCATCCAAGGGCTCCTCAAAACAGTCCCTTGTGATGAAAGATTTCGCTATCCTAGCAAGTTCATGAGCACCTTATTTGCTTCTCTATTACAATGTTCAAATCTAGTAATAGGAAAACCACAAGCCAAAAAATAGCAGTCATCGAAGACTGCCACCACCGCTCCTCCCGATTGTCCTCCATTCTTCATTGTATTGATGGCTTCTATATTGTCGGAGTTAATAATAAGCCGGTTGCATCCCATCCTCTGTGCAAGAAGTAATCCAAACCTTAGAACCAACACTTCTGCTGTCAAAACATCAGCACACCAATCAATCCTCCAATTCCCGCCAACAATAAATCTTCCTTTATCATCTCTAAGAACCGCCCCGCCGTGCCTCTAAGAAGATCATGATCAAAGGAAGCATAAACATTCAACTTAACAAACCCCATAGGAGGTCTGCTCCATCCACTTGTCTTACTAGATGCATTAGGGGAGTGGGCATTACCATAGTTTGTAGTTATGGCATGAATCCCCATGGAAGTTCGGCACGCGTTTTGAACCTTTCCTTCATGAACTAGTTTTCGTCTGTCCCACCATAGCTACCAAGTGGTTATAGCGATTAGTTCACGTACATTCTGAAGGCCCACAATAGATAGTTCTCGATCTGGCATAAGAAGTAAAAATTCAAGTATTGCCTCTTCGGCACAATCAATAGCACATGCTTTCTTAATCACCTCGTACATCCCAAACTTATTCCAAACCTCTTTTGCCTTTTGACAAAGGAACAATACATGTTTTGTATCTTTGCTTTTTCAAGGTAAGAAGGGGTAGAGAAAATGCCTTGAGTCGAGGTCTGAGAACCAAGCGCTGTAGCGGTGAAGTATGAGCCCCTGGTCCATTCGAGCATGAAGGGCAGATGGGTGAAATCTTCATGTGTCTATTGGCAAGCGTGACACGACATGGGAGAGTTCCATGCAAGGTATGCCAAACGAAAATTTTAACCTTTGTCGGGCAAGATAATCTCCATATTCTACACCAAATAGGATTGACATTGATTCTACACATACCGTTTGTATGTTGCAATTTACTTCCATGTTGTTGGTTCCATTCCTCCAAATAAGCAAATCTAATGGTGAACAAACCATTTTTTGTATAGCTCCACGCAATGAAATCTCACATATTATGCATAGGAAGGGGAATCGTGAGAACTCTTTGAGCATCAATTGGCCATAAAGTTTGTTGCACCAAATCTTCATCCCAGCAATTTGTGGCTGGATCGATAAGATCAGACACTTTTGACAGAAGCTGTCCTCTTCTAGGCTTGATAATCTTCATATTCTCGTCGTGTGGGATCCATGCATCTCTTCAAATATCAATATTATGTCCATTTCCAACTCGTCGATATAATCATTTCTCAGAGACTTTACACCCGCCATAATGCTTTGCCAAGTAAAAGACGAACCCTTTTTAAAATTTGCACTCATCAAATCGCCATCAGGAAAATACTTAGTTCTCAAAATAGTGGCACATAACCAATCAGGTTTATCAAGAAGACGCCATGCTTGTTTAGCTCACAATGCCAAGTTGAGACAATGTGTATCTCGAAAGACCATACCTCCCTGGTTTTTTGGGACATACATCTTCCACCATGCCATCCAATGAATCCTCTTCTGGTTGTCCTCGTCACTCCACCAAAATTGCAACATCACGTCAATGATTCTGTTACAATTTTTTTAGGAATTTTAAAGACGGCCTTGGCATAGGTTGGGATAGCTTGTACAACATATTTGAGTAGAATTTCCTTTCCTCCAGCGGATAACAATTTTTCTTTCCATCCACTAATTTTCATAATAATTCTATCAATCA
This sequence comes from Elymus sibiricus, assembly GCA_039707655.1. Classification (NCBI taxonomy): domain Eukaryota; kingdom Viridiplantae; phylum Streptophyta; class Magnoliopsida; order Poales; family Poaceae; genus Elymus; species Elymus sibiricus. The sequence continues at coordinate 270,333,241 of CM077669.1, forward strand.
GGAATTGAAAATAGTCACTTTTGTCCATACCCACATTTGCAGGTAAACCCAAATACTTGTCATTGAGAGCTTCACTCATAATATTGAGAATTGTACAAATTTGCGCCTTATCTTACACTTTTGTATTGGGGATAAAATATGCTAGATTTATCAACACTCACCATCTGCCCCGATGCAGCACGATAAGAGTCCAAATATGCTTTTAACGCCTCCGCACTCATAGCATTTGCTCGCATAAGAATCAACGAACCATTAGCAAAGAGGAGATTAGAAATTTGTGGGGCATCCCTGCTAACCTTTATTCCTGAAATACTTCCATTCTCCTCCGCATTAGCTAATAGGGCAGTCAGACCTTCTGTGCATAGCGAGAATAAGTAGGGGGAGAGTGGGTCTCCCTGCCTCAGGCCTCTAGTTAGTTTAAAACTATCTGTTTCTTCGGCATTAAAACGAACCCGGTACTCCACAGAGGAAATACATTGCATAATTAAATTCACCCGGTTCTCTTGAAATCCTAATTTTTCAACATAATATCCTTCAAAAAAGACCACTCCACACAGACCGTCTTTGCTCGCCCTTTTTTCTTTATAGTATGAAATCACTCGTATGCCAATAATATACTGTCCGCAATCATTCTTACCAGCACATATGCGCTCTCAGTTGGGCTGATAATATCTGGTAGGATTATCTTCAGACGAGAAGCGGTCATTTTTGAAATAACCTTATACACCACATCGCACAAACTAATTGGTCTAAATTGAGTTACCTTTTCTGTAGAATTAACCTTTGGGATCATTACAATTGCAGTATCATTCCATCCCTCCGGTATAGAGCAGGTATTCACCGCCTGGAGAACCTCGACAGTCAAATCATCCCCCAACATAGACCAAAATCTTTTATAAAGGCTAGCGTGGAGACCATCTACACCCAGTGCTTTTAAATCTCCAATATAGAAAGGGCCTTCCGAACCTCCTCGGCCGTATACGGGTGAGAAGAGCATTGTTCATTTCCTCTGTTACTTTCCTTTTGACAAGGGAAATAACCTCTTGATTCGGTTGATTTACTTCTGAAGTGAAATTTTTGAAAAATAACCCATAATGTACTCCTTCATCTCCATTTCTTGCACCCATACACCATTATCATCAAGAATTTTTTTAATTTGTTTTCTCCTCTTGCTGGTTGTAGCCACATTATGGAAGAAATATGTATTTCGGTCACCATGCAATAACCAATTCGCACGACCACATTGTATCCAGTAAATTCCCTCTTGTTCCAAAATATTTTCAATAAGGACCAGAATCTCCTTTTATCGTGCCTGAGAATCCGCATTCATAGGTCCTCTTCGAAGCTTCTCTAACTCTTTTTTAAGTTTTTTAATTCTTTGTTTCGGTCCCTTCAGAATATCACGGTCCCAAATATGCAAATCCGCCTTCATCGCCCTTGTCATTCAGCAAGAGTTGGCCCAAAACCCAAGCTCTTTGCTTTTTCCCATGATGTGCGTACAATCTCTACCACTGTCTCTTCTTTGAGCCATCAGGCTTCAAATTGTTTTATTCGTCCCCTTGGGCGGTTAAAAATATTACCATCATAGTATTATGTATCCAAAACGATGGGGCGATGATCCGAGTGTACATGTTCTTCATTTATGACTCCTGCCGCCGAAATTTATTTGCCCACTTTAATTACAGACTGCATGATCAAGTCTCTCCCTAATTTCGCCTCTCCTCCAGATGAATGGATCGCCAATATAGCCCATATCTTCCAGGCCACACACTCCTAGGCAGTTACGAAAATCTCTCATCATTGCATTTGGTCTCGCATTACCGCCCTCCTTCTCCGACAAAAGCAAAATTTCATTGAAGTCTCCCAACACCACCCAAGGATGATCACTTCTATTATGTAAATTGTGAATATTGTCCCAAGACAGATTGTGGTCACTCCAGTTGGGATGGCCATAAAAACCCGTAAAACGCCATTGTACAATTTCCTCATTCATAAGCAGAATATCAATAAAATTAGCTGAGACATAGTTTAAAACAATTGTATTAGTCTCATTATAAAACAATACAAGGCCACTAGCCCGACCATCATTGTCCACCACAAACGTGGACTCAAAACTTAAAACACGAAGTAGCTCATCGGCTTTACATTTATTTAAATGAGACTCTGAAAGAAAAATAAAATCTGCCTTGATGTGCCCTTGTAAATCTAGGAGCTCGCGAACTGTCGTGGGGGAGAGCATACCACGGCAGTTCCATCCTAGGATTTTCATTTGGCCCGGTGGACCTCTTCTCTGGAGGCCTCCGATGCGTCATCACCTCCAACTGGCTCCCTCATCTGCTGCGCAAACACCTCTTCTATCCCTTCTATCTCCTTAGGGCCAGTTCTTTTCGTAGTTTTTTGGGCTTCTAGAATAAGCTGCCCCCTACCCAGCTTATTCTAGAAGCCCAACAAAAAATATATTTTCAGAAGCCTACTAGTGAAGTATTAATTAGTAGGCTTCTAAAGACATTAATTTGGTTGGGCTTCTAGAATAAGCTGGGTAGGGGCAGCTTATTTTAGCTTATTCTAAAAGCTGGCAAAAGAACTGGCCCTTAATCACATGTGTAATAACCCCATCCCCATAATGCACTGTTTCCACCCTACTTGTACACACACGGTTAGAAGATACATCACAATACAACATGTGCTCATAGTTATCCAAGGTTTTCTCAAAGAAAAATTGTATGTCACTTCCTATAGGTAGAACATCAAAGGGATTACTTTTTTTACCTATACTCTTCCCACGAGCGTCCTCTAGATTATCAATCTATCCCTCCTTTTTTCCTTTCATGTCCTTCCTTTTTGGCTTGACCTGCATGGGATTCTTTCTAGCATTGAAGATAAAAGCAGTAGCATCATCTGCCTTTGCTGCAGCTAACCTTGCTGCCACAGCCTCGGATAGGGCCTCCAACACACCAGGCTTGAATAGCATATGGTCCTGTGTCTCAGCTGGTAGTTTTGAGTGGGCGGGCTAGCACCACCCATGCAAGACAACCCCTGACCCTCCTGGTCAGCTGGGTGTCTGTGATGGTCTGCAGGGAGAGCATCTGGAGGTTTCCATCGGTCATACTGTGTGAATGGCTCTAGGCGTGTAGCACGGCAGCAGACTGCTCTAAGATTTGTGCTAAAATATCCAAGGGTAGAAAAAGGTTCGTTTTGAGATGCTAAAAAACTTGTTTTTAATTTCTCAAGCGCCTAAACAAGTGGTTAGCCTTGAAGATGGCCTAATTAAGGACAGTAAAAGTGCACCTAAACCAAGCTCTCTCAGACCATCAGCAATTTCGGACGTTAGATTTCCGTTTGAATAATTTTGGGCCGTCAGATCACGTGTCGCGGTCGTTCTTGGCCATCCAGAGAACTGTTGTCTCCTGCCTGGGCCGATCCTGGCCGTCTGTTTTGGGCCGCTACTCCGGGGCCGAATTGGAAGCATCTCATTCCCTGACATCTATCAACGTCCGATGAAAACAAACGATCGTGATTTCTGTCCACGTCCTCGTAGCCCTACCCGCAACCCTGCCCCCTTCCCGCACCCAATCCGATCTCCACCCCCGACCTTGGCTAGGATATAGTGCGTTGTCGCTGTCGTTCTCGTCGAAGAAAGAGAGAGGGGGAGAGAGAGAAGACAATGGAAACGTGGGACCAGAGACGACGACGACTAATCTCACGAGCGGCCCTCGGGCTGGATCCCCTTCTCTCCATTCACGCCTCTATGTTCACAGCCCATGGTGAAGGAGACCATATTGGTTCATATCAACTTTGCCGCCCCGGTCGAGCGTTGCCACCAGCAGGACGTGCTCCCGTGACGCCGCCCCGACCTAGCTCATCCACCTGCACGCCCTCCACTCGGGAGGTCCGCTTCTTTCGCAGGTCCCTTTTTTCTCTACTTCCTCCCAACTTCAATCTTCTTTTTTTATGGGGGACCTCCCAACTTCAACCAGACGTGTGTTTTTAAGGTAATTACTATACAATGAGGATGGTGCAGATGAAGCTCTTCCCTTTCATCTGATGAGTGTTTTTTATTACTGCTTATCACATATTGGTTCGAGATGAACCATTTTCAGTCTCGCTTTTCTATGGAGGCAGAGGGTGAAGATTAGATATTTTTTCATAACTCTTAGTTCTTGAGTTGATGTCGCTACCTTCATTCCTTGCAGTGAGTCATGTTCAAAGACATCCTCCCATTCAATCTGGATTGAAATTGACATAGTAATAAATGCAGCTTACTGGTAAGCAAAAATTTGATCACCAGACAATGGTATTAGATACAACTGCACTGATTCCGGACATGTATGGGGTTGGTGGTCGATCTGCAGCAAGGACATGCCGAGTTTAGATATCTGAATTCCTATTGGCTCTAGAGTTTGAGTCCAGCGGCCTCAAATATCGAACATCCAGGATCGCAATGGCAAGCGTTGGTCATCCCCCCCCCCCCCCCCCCCCCCCCCACCCACCCACCCCCCCATCCTGCAATTTCACCCCCCCCCCCCCCCCCCCTCCACCCACCCACTCCCCCATCCTGCAATTTCACATGAACTTCGATGGTGGAAACACTTGATTTTTGGGTACTTTTTCTGTGAAGTTTTAAAGTAGCAGCTATATGCCACATTTATCTTCTATGTTATTGTTATCTGTGTAATTTTTTTGCAAATTGTTTACGGGCACCCACCCAACTCTTGTGTAGATTTGACTGAGCCCATTCGATGTGCCAACTCTTGTGTAGATTTGACTAAGCCCATTCAATGTGCTTGCATAAACAAACATGGACTTTGGCAGGCCCTTCACGTAGTTCAAGAGTGACACCAAGATAATAGACAATGTCCAGATGGTGAAGCTACACTTGTTCGATGCTAAGGTAACGATCTACATTTGTCTTGGTATCCATTGGTGCTGGAGTGTGCTTGATGAAATGCTAACCGTGTTGTGCGTACTTGTGATGACATATTTATAAGGTTGGAACATTGTCGTACAAGAACGACAACTAAGGTAATGCACATTTGAGGTAGCAGTTAGATTGAATGGTACAATTCAGGTATAATTCTGATTTGCTTTATTAATGCATGTTGTGCTTGATAGATTGTCTTGTAACCTGTAGATGAATGCTCCTTCCCAAACTAAGAGTCTTATTGTCGCATAAAACAAAAAATTATGGCGGAAACCTCATGGAGTAATTGTCAAGATAAATATTTCACCTTGGGTTGTATGCATTTCCTTCCTCCTACCTGGTGAAATAATGCATTTTTCTGTTCTTCGATTTCACATCTATTCAGAATAATGTTGGACAACATGGTAACATTGCTTTACTTCCCAGAGTTTATATTATTTTCTTCCAACTTCCAAGTAGCTTCGTAACCTATCAGTAAGCAATCCTAAATAAGTCATAAATGATATTTTCGCATTGTTCACCATTCTATTAGTTTATGGGTTCTCAGTCCATTTTAATACTTATACTACTTAAGTTTACCTAGACTTAGAATATGCTTATATACGTACAGGCCTAATTCGAGTTGGTTGTAGTTAACCAGAATCTAAGAGCTTCATATTTTTAGCTCTGTTATTATACTCCTTACTGGCATATGAAGAAGATTTAAGAATGTTGAGCTTTTACTATATTAGGGCATAAATTTTATTGCAAGCTATGTATTTAGTACACATAAACTTGAGCACTGATGATATTGTTACTTACCAGAAGAGTGGGTTGTGCTGACAATGAGGTTTGTATTAATCACTTCCTTCTAGAGATCAGTTGAATTTGAACTTGCAAAGTGATATTAATGATAAATGATAATATATTGATGTTACATTTTCTCATAATTCCCTAAAAACATGGAAGGATGAAAAAATCTGCATGAAGGCCATAGTCTTGCAGAGTTCCAGTCAGATCTTTGTTTTATTATTTGTATTTTGTAGATTGAATTCAACTGCTCTGAGACACCACAGCAGCCGTGGCACAATCGCAAATAGAACCAGAGGGTTCCCACCTCGATTCCTTGGTTCGTTGGAGTCTATAGATGCTTTCCTCCTTATCTATATATTATTATATTTATGAAACCAGTCTATATATTTAAGTGGTGTTATTGGCGAAACAAAGGCAAGTCATCCGTAGCTTTGAATTATTGAATTCTCTGATCTCTTCAAGCTTTCTTCTTTCACGATCGAGAGGAGCCATCTGTGTGTAGTAGTTGATATTGGTATTCAAATTCTAATATAGATCTGAGAGTTGTGCCATGGTTGTTATTTTTGGAAGGCGTGTTTGTCTAGCTTGATATGGCGATCCACACCGGTGTTTGTCTAGCTCGAGCAGCTCGAGCAGGTTGACTGGCTTCTCACAGGTACGCATTGATCTTGTTGTCAAGAATTTCTTGCTTGAACTTTAGTGTTAAATATGTTCAAACGAATCTGAAGAATTTGATACTATATGTAAGTTTATATATCTTTGATTATTCTTGATATACAACTATTAGTTCCGCTCGATCATACCATACGATGTTGCAGGATTGACAAATTTTACATGCTCCTTTCTATGGCATGAGTCATTTTAGTTTCTCTTAATACACTTTCCTTGTTTTTAGGAAGCACCACATAAGTAGAACCCCAAGATAGTAGCTAAACCAGTATTCCATAGGGTTCGTGATGTTACACCTGACAAGTTAAATATCAACATTAATGTTGATTCTCTTTTAACATATATTCTTTTGGGAGATTCATGCTATTTTTCATAGTTTGCGGTCACAGAAGGTTTTGTCCAAAATCATAATATTTGGTTACTCAAAGAGGGTCTGTGATCAGACTTGTCTCAGGCATTAAAGAAACAATTGTGTTAGCAGCAACTTCTGGGAAAACTCCACATGTCTCGGATGCTTAGAAAACTGAATCTCGACATATAAACATATTATGTCATGCTTGGTTCGATGGTAGGACAAAGAGAAGAGATGTTTTTTGTGGTATTGTTGTCATGTTGAGAAATCTCTCCTTCCTTTTTTTCCTTTTTACTTTAATAAATATTCGATGTTCATCGTCTAAGAGCTTGCACTGATGTGGTCGGCGCACTAGCTAGCTAGGATTGATGCTGCCTAGGAATATGTAAGTCTATATGTAGTTTGGTCTATGACATCACAAACTTTGTAACTTGTTTGGTTGCTGGCAATTTTTCTAGATCATCCCTTAAAAATGGAAAATGTTAGTATTCAGTAATATGGTGCTAATGCCATCCGTGGTGCTAAATCACTGGCTTAGGGAGATTGATTATATGAGAAACATGTCATTCTTTAAGAGCAATCATGAACTATGTAACTCGGCTAATCCATCAAAAAATAAGGAGAAGGCCCATTATATGTACAATGGATCAAATCGGCTCAAAAGATTAGTACTATATACATATTAGTTTATGCCAATTTTACAACAAAGTTAATGTCAACATATATTCGCATCAATCTCTATCATTGGAGTGCGCAAATAGACGGACGCAGCAACACGCGTCATCGATGATCTAGTTAATCTTGGAACCGGCCAGAACCAATAGCTGCACATACCTTTCCTACTCGTCCGGAGAAGGAAAAAAGAAAGACGTTCACCAAAAATTTGTTTTGAGTCCACAACATCAACACATGCCTCAAATCTTACATACCTAAGAGATTCATCTCCACTAACCTAATTATCTAAACATGCAGCCTATCCATATCAGCATCCATTCTTCTATGGCCACGTCAGCACTAATCCTCCACTCACACGGTTTACCATTGCTAATCATCCCGCTTCTCGTCTTCTGATGCAGGGCGTTTTATTTCTGCCATGATAATGGGGGCTTGGATCTGTAGCCCAAGAGGTGATCCTCCTTTACTATATCCTCTTTCCTCGGCCGTATTTGCCCCAAACTCTCTCGGCCTCTCCCGTGGTACAGTGCAGAGTGGCAATAAAAGGGCGACGCGAGGGACTTCCCTCCCACGACGGATCTAGCGTTCGCCTTCGCCTCTGGTAGTCAATTCGGCGCCAGGCGGCTGAGGGCAACCGGGATCCCTGCGCGGAGGTGTACATAGGGTTAGGTTTATGTGTGTGGTGTCCTATCCTCGTCACCGTGGTGGAGGAGGTGGCGGCTAGGGGAATAAGGGATGGTCGTGCTTCTCCCAGTCCGTACAGCATCGGATATGGTGCCGGCGAGGATCCGAAGGCTTTTGTATCGCGATCCGATCGGAGTCCGTGGCGGTGTTTCACTCTGTCGGAAGCTGCGCCGGTGATGGTGTCGGCGCACGGTGAGGCGACGGTTGCTGGGGCTTCAGGCCCTGTTTTGAGGAGGCGGTTTGCAGCAGTTCTTCGTCATTCACGTCTCTGGCGAGATGGAGTCTTGGCGGAACTCAACCCTTTGTTCCTGTTCACTCGGACAGGACATACATGCGGCATACAAAGCCTTTGAAGATGATGCGGATGGATGGTTTCTCGACATCTGCTATAGCAGACGGCGAGCAGCCGGCCGTCTTGATGGCATCGGCGAGCCTGGGGTGTTGGTGCGTCTTTTGTGTTTATGTGGGTTTCACATTGCTTCGGTTGCTGGACCTGGAGAGACCATTTCCGTCTTTGTATTTGTACGTGTGTTTGTACTGTTTTATTTGTCGTACGAATACATGAGGTGTACATGTCATTTTCTTAGTAAAATAACCATGCATCTTGGATATGATGAAGTCTCAGCCATTAATTTACCTCAGTTATCATTGGGCTGGTTTGGTATGATGCAACGATGGTGACTGCATAGGTATCAACCTTACATCTAGGTTAATGATTTTGTTTGTGGATTTATCATTGAATTGATCTTCTCCAGTCGCCACTTGTTGTTCCAGGGAACAATTTTGAGACATATTTGGGATTTTGAGACATATTTGGGATCTGATTGATTGATTTAGGTTGAGCATGTCTTGGTTAATCGATCCGTTTGTTGTCTGCCTCAGTAAAGACGATGATCATCTCCAAAAGGCCTCACGTTGTGGCCTTGGTAGCTGGTAAGCACTATTATATGATGATTTTTCTACTTCTTTGTCTATATTTTTGCAGATATACAATGGATGGAGATGGCTTAATATTAATCTTCTTTTCTGTAATTGTGCATGCTGAATTTGGTATTCCCGGTATCCAACTATCCAATTCACCATAATCTCATCGCCAAGTTGATCAGCTCAGGTACACTAATTTTCAAATATGCGTATTTATTATTCATAGAGCCTTGTTTTACAATTTCCTTTGGAGAAAGGCTTTTTGTTAGTTTCACTATCTCTTTGTGAGGGAGTTTGTTTTATTTCGTAAATCAGTATGCGAATCGTGCCTTTCTAAGCATACTCATTCACTGAATTCATTTTATTAGCCATGATTTTCCAGTTTTCAGTTTCACACTTTATTCTTAAGATGACATATGCACCCAACGTTTCTGTTATTTATCTCTTGATATTAAAAGAAAATTGTAACAATGTCCCGCTGCAACGCACACAGTATTTATTCTGCTTATATATAAATATTGTTACAACTACACTTAATCAAATATATAATGTCATATATATTTTTAATTTTGGTTCTCATGTTATCAACGCAAATTTTCATCAACCAATTCTCGTAGCAACGCGCGGGGTATCCTCTAGTTTTAGTTAAGATTCAAAATTATCTTCTACCAGAATACCCCACCAGTCTTTACCTAATAATAAAACAAAAGTGTTTCTGTCCGCTTCCTGTCGCGTCATTTACAAAAAATTCTCTCTGTTTTTTCAAAAATTAAAAAAATTCTCTCTGTTTTTTCAAAAATTAACCCGCAATACACGTTTAAGTCATAACCGAACTGTTTTGTTGCATTTTATCAGAAAACCCCCTGACGTTTCACGTAATCAACCCGCCGTCCATATTAAGGTAAACCAAATCGTTTTTTTTATTTTAACAAAAAAACCTGACTTTTTGGTTAATCAATCGATAGTTCATCTAAAACAAAAATATTCATATCTTTTAAACGGTAAGTCCGATTTTAATGTTATATACAAAATTTAATTAGAAAAATGTGTAGAATCTAAATATGATGTTATTTTTATCTGTCAAATAATTTTAAAAAATTATTTTTGGTGTAACTTAATCTATAGTGCACAATCGTTTTTCTTCCATACCGACCGCGATCCGAATTGCAAATAAAAATCCATTAAAACCGGATTGAGAGGTAAGAAAACATCAATAACCACGTATGCACACCTCTGAAAAACCTCACAGGAAAAAACATTCCATACCGACCGCGATCCGAATTGCAAATAAAAATCCATTAAAACCGGATTGAGAGGTAAGAAAACATCAATAACCACGTATGCACACCTCTGAAAAACCTCACAGGAAAAAACAACATATTTCTCATATTATTCCGAACGAGTGTGCGTGTGCGCGCAAAAAGAACGCCTTAAGACTGACCACATTCAAATGCGTTTTCGTTGTGTAGGGATTGAAGCTATCGTTGGTAATACAAATGTGATGTCATGTGAAAAGAAAGGACATGGACCTATTAGGGCCTTGAGCCATGATTATTGGGTTAAAAGCGTTTGTTATTTTCTCTTACAACGCACGGGCTCTTGTGCTAGTGGTACTAACAGGTTCTTCAAGGCACTTGTCACTTCCATATAAAAAGAAACCCCTCCTAAGTTGTTTAAATACTATCGCTTGGATTTTGGGGTGAGGACGCCAAGCCCACCCATGAAGGGCCTCAGCGGCTCCGGAATCACCACCGTACCATCCTCTTGCTGAAAATTCTCCAGAATGGATATGATCAGGCGAGGAACAGCAACTGCCGTTGCGTTGAGCGTGTGGACAAACTGCGTCGGACCTGAACTACCCCCTTTGCCTTTCTTGCTGTTCATCGCGGATGGAGGCTCCAAGGTTGCTGGACGGAACCGGATACCCAGCCGCCTGCTCTGGTAGTCCGTGCAGTTTGATGCGCTTGAGATCTGCACGTTTTGAGCAGGAAACATAAGAACTGCTCAAAATGGATACAAGTTGCGAGGGCGCATGAAATACTTGTTGCCTACCTCACCGTACCGATTTAGGCCTGGCATCCATGCCTCAATGTCATACTTTCTGTAGGCTGGAGCGCCCAAATCTCCTGTTGCCATGTCCAAAGTTCTACGAGAGAGGAGAATAATCTTATTGTCCTTGAAACGTTTATGACTTAGAAACTCACAACAAGATCAGGAAATACTTGAAATGAAGTCCAAGTGATGCATAAAGATTCTCTTCAATGGTTATAAGTTCTTCATGGTACTTGTCACTTTCCTCTGGCCGACAGAATATGAACATCTCAACCTTGCTAAATTGATGTACTCGGTAGAGGCCCCTGTTCAAGACAGATTAACTGAAACTCAACAACTTCACAAAAAAAAAGTAAACGGTTTCATTACGGACTTGAACCCAGTCAGCAATTTCTATATGTGCATACTATGAGTAAACTTCCTAAATAAATAAAAGAACACTCAACAGTTCTTCAGACAGCCTTTAAGGGAAGAAGAAAACAGAGATACCTAGTGGCAGCACCTGCGGCACCAGCTTCTGTACGAAAACAGTGTGAATATGCCACATATTTTAGAGGTAAATCAGAATCAGGAAGTATGGAATTCATATGGATGCCTCCAACGGGAATTTCTGCAGTGCCTATGAGGCACTGATCACTGTTATCTATTGAATAGACCTACATAAAGATGGCACAAGTGGTTATTTAAAATCATTATGTAAGGGACATAAACATGTCATATGATTTGATTCTGCATAGTACTATTGAATAGTAACAAGGTACCACTATAACCTGCCATAACACACCGGCAGAAAGCATATAGTACAGAAATTGCACTTATATAATTCTATTGCTTGAACATATGTGCATTAACAACAACGACAACAACGACGACAACAACAGTCTTTCAGTTCCAAACAAGTTCGGGTAGGCTAGAGTTGGAACTCATAAAATATTGAAACCAAGTCATGGTTCTGGCACGTGGATAGCTAACTTTCATGCACCCCTGTCCATGGCGAAATCTTTGGTGATATTCCAGTCCTACAGATATCTCTTTACGGACTCCTCCTTTGTTAAGTCTGGTCTACCCGACCTCTTTACATTACCAGCACGCCTTAACCGTCCGCTAAACACTGGCGCTTCTAGAGGCCTGCATTGTATATGCCCAAACCATCTCCGACGATGTTGGACAAGCTTCTCTTCAATCGGGGCCACCCCATCACGTATATCATCATTCCGGACCCATTCATTTCTTGTCTGGCCACATATCTATCTCAACATGCCCATCTCTACTACAACTAGTTGTTGGACATGTCACCTTTTAGTTGGTCAACGTTCATCGCCATACAACATCGGAGGTCGAATCGTCGTCCTATAGAACCTGCCTTTTAATTTTGTGGCACTCTTTTATCATAAAGAACGCCAAAAGCTTGGTGTCACTTCATTCATCCAGCTTTGATTCGATAGCTCGCATCTTCATCGATATCACCAACCTCCTGCATAATTGACCCCAAATATCTGTTAAGCTTCATGCACTAGCCAACGCAACCAAAAGTTCAAACTGATGGGAAGGGCTAGGCAATCCACATATACACTTCAACACCCGTTCTCACGTGTGACGCGGAAAGTGAACACAAAGGGGGGAACAACAATTTTTAGATGAATTGCGAAAACCAGAACTTGAACTCAAGACCTTAGCCATGATGCCATGTTAAGCTTCAAGCACTAGCCAACGCAACCAAAAGTTCGAACAGATGGAAAGGGCTAGGCAACCCACATATACACTTAACAATATCGAAAGGTGTCCTTCGAGGTACCACCTGCCCATCAAGGCTAACTTCCTCCTCGTGTCTAGTAGTACTGAAACTTCACCTTATGTACTCAGTTTTAGTTCTACTAAGCCTAAAACATTTCGATTCTAAAGTCTGTCTATACAACACTAACTTTCTATTAACCCCCGTCTGACTCGTTCGTCTTCCTCTCTCGAATCTTGGCCATCTTATAAATGTCCCTTTCTGTCACACCCTGTGTTTTGTATCACATCACTATGTTAATAAAGTCTAAAATTTTGGACCAATTAAAATTTTGTGTGCTTGTGAATGCTTGGTTGCCTTGCCTTTGCTTGTTCGGTTGTGTGTGCTTTAATTCACAAAAAACCTCCTACTCTCTAGACTCATTTCTTTGATCCAAAACTTTGCCCAATGATCATGCCATGTGTATAGGACATAAAACTATTTTTATAAAATATTATTTTGGCCAAAAATCATTTATTTGATTTACGTTTTCAAAAACCCCTGAATTGAGGTTTGTACTACAAGTCCTCAAATTAGGAAAAATATTTTGCCCCACAGATTTTATTTGAAATCTATTATCCATAAGACTTCCCAAAACAACAAAAATATTATTTTAAAAGTTACTTTTGCATTTTATTTAAATGCCTTTTTCTGAGGCCAGAAATGGTCTTTTATAGGGAAAAAATATTTTTATGTTTCTAAAATATTTGAGAAAATTTAGGGAAACTCAATGGACATATATCTTCCATATATATGAGTTTCAACACCTGGTCATGTTCAAAATATTGGACAAAGCCCTCCAATACCCTTTCTGGATATTTCAAGTATTGGAAATATTTCTATAAGAAATATTGTCAAATAAATCCAGGAAAATTCCAACAAGTCACATATGCCTTATGTGATGATCTTGTCAAGTTTCATCTCAATCAAAATAGTTTTGATTCACAAAAGTGCCCCAAAACCCTCTCTGTCCAGATTAAAATTTGATCAACTTTACATTGTCAAGTATCTCCTATTGATCCCAAACTTTATGGACATGCTCTAATGCTCTAATTATGCATCTCCACCAAGTGGTGCATCAAGGAGAATAGGGTAGCTTAGCTAGATCTAAGCAAATCCATTTCTACCTATTTCTAGGGTTTGCCAAAGTTGCATTAGCCACTTTCTTCATTTGATCTGTAAATTTGTGGGCAAGGCTATTTTGTGATGCCACTCACTCATGTTAAGTCCCATGTCAAGTGGAACCATCTAGCTAGCCCAAACATTGATTAAACACCTTGTGGTGCAAATTTGGGACCAACTATTGGACCCCCAAGTGAATTCTCCTTGAGCCCATGTTTTTACCACAACTCCATCTAGTCACCCTCTACCTCCAGTAACTTTCTCTCCTCAGCAGCTCAATCATTGATGGGGTAAAACCCCACCTTTACCTCTCTGGTTCACTATGGCAAAAGCTTCTCTCTCCCCCTCCTCTTCTACCCTTTGCCTTGCTCCCTAAGCATCCAAAAGCATCCCCAGACCATCCAGCAGCTAGTGGACAAGCTTGGACGCGTCCAGAGCGCACAAGACATGCCATGGCATGCCAAAATTGTGCTCTGGAGCGCGCTACAGTGCCCAGCCGCTCCCGAGGCCACCACTTCCATCCCCGCGGGCACCCGTCAGCTCAGCTCACGATGCACCGCCGACCGCCCATATAAAGCGCACCGGGCCTCTCCTCTGCCCTCCTCTCGCTCTCTCACCTCCCCGATCGTCCCCCTGCACCACCCAACCATCCTCCCGAGCTCCCTGCGCTGGGATCAAACCGGAGCTCCGCTGGTGCGGCCCTCCCGTGATCTCGAGGTACAGCCCCCATCCGGCTCCGTTTTCTTTCCCTTCGGTCCTCCCTCACCTCCCTGACTCGATCCCCTCCCTCTCCTGCGTGTATGCAGCGGAAACCGTCGGCTTCGAGCACGCCCGAGGCCCCTCCGACGTGCTCACTCGTCGCCGGCGAACCACTGCGCGTCGCCGTCCACCTCCACCTCCACCTAGTCGGCGACTCCTCCCTAAGCTCGTCGACGTCCTCCGCTTGCTTCCCCGACGACCACAGCGCCGCCGGTGAGCTCCCGACCCTCCTGCTCGCGAGGTGGGTGATGACAGGCGGGCCCCGCCTGTCATACTCTCCCCCCTCCGTCTCTCACTGACGCCAGGGCCCGCCCGTCAGGTTTGAACCTAGCGCGCGCGGGGGCACCGGTTCGCCTCGGGCCGTTTGGCTCTGGGCCGGCCCCCCGATCTGGCCCAGCCACTCGGTGGCCATTTTTTCTTTTATTTTATTTTTTCAGTGGATTTCCAAAAATTCCACAGGATTAATAATTATCCAAATGGGGTGATTCCAACTCCAAAAATCTTGTATAAATCTCACCTATTTAATGATGCCATTTGTGCACCCTTTGGAAAACATCTTCTGCATTGTTCCTAATTAAATTCATGTTTAGGTATTTAAAACCATTGTATAAAATCAATATCTCCATTTCTGTGATTCCAACTCCAGAACCAACACATGTAGTATTTTTAGTTTTAAATCTAGTACTCCCTCCGTAAACTAATATAAGAGCGTTTAGAACACTACTTTAGTAATCTAAACGCTCTTATATTAGTTTACAGAGGGAGTATTTAATAAAATTAGGTTGAGATTTATAGGAGTGATTTATTTTTCCTGTTTTTGTTGTGATCTTATTATTGCCCGTTATATTGCGATGATAGATTACGTTGTTGACGGAGAAGTTGGACCAGAAGCTTTCGAAGACCCCGAAGACCTTGTTGAGCCAGACAAGCAACCCTTTGACCATGTTGATGAACCTACTTTTATGCATGGCGTTATAGAACTTTGAATGTTGCATGAAAAAGCATGATGATATGGTGACCACCTTGTTGGGTTGTCTCCAATGCATTGCTCGTTGATACTTGTATTGTGCATGACCCTACCTTCCGTTGAGGGTTATGCGGGTGGGAAGTAGATAGGTGCAAGTAGTTGCTACGCAAGTGGGACGGGAATATGCATGAGTTGGAGACAAAAGTGTTTTCAAAGACTTCGAAAACCCCATCGAGTGGCACTAATGCCCGAGGGAAAAGTTGAACTAGGTAACCGCTTGATAAAGAAGTGGTGTACCGAGGCAAGTATGTGTGTTGTTTCTAAAAAGGGATTGGTTTAAGTTGCGACCGCTACTCCAACCTTACATGTACAACCACGATACCCTTTATGGGACGGGGCTTTGTTGATTCATTTGGTCGATGCTAGCAAGTGCCCGCATTACTAGTGGCGACAGAGCCTGAGTTACTCTCTCGACACGGGGTCGTGCCTGGATGGACGACTATGGTTGTTTTTACGGACACCGGGCACACCATTGCGTCCTCTCATGGATGGTACTTGTGATGTACATCATGAGGGCTGGGTAACAACGAGTGGACTCTTTGTTTAGTGTTGTCAAGGGAAAGACATCGTTCGGGTGCTGCTTACCTCGGGTATGTAATACACCGCGAGTCGTGGCTTGACACAGAAGTTCGCCGAGTCTTATAGGTAAAGTGTGCAACCTCTACAGAGTGTAAAACTATTCGAATAGCCGTGCCCGCGGTCAAGGACGGTTGGATGACCGTTCTTGGGCTACGTCCATTGGTTTAGAAAACTTGTTGTGTTTGTGTGGGAGAGAAATACTTGAGTTGAGTCGGATGACTTGACGTGATGATTATACTTGAGATGTTCCACACTCTGTTTATATTGATATCTGTAACCTGTTCATATGGATATCTGCAATCTCATGATGCATGCTTTACAAATGTTAGGACATGATATTGCACTCAAAACTAGCTTTCCACAAAAGTACCTACTTAGTGTGATACCATGCATGATTACCTTGTTCCAAACATGGGTTGCTTGCGAGTACATTCAAAAGTACTCATTGGCTTACCACTGGTTATTTAATTGGCCAGGCATGGAAGAGCAGAAATATGGTGAAGAGTATCTTGGCGACGAACATGCGAATTAGGCCGCTTTCCAGTCAGAATGCCTGTAGGGTTAAGGCAAATGGCATGGGTCCACGTTATCGTTGAAGAATTCCGCTGCAAGTTTATGTTTGGTGTTTGGCCTTCATGGCCCTATCTATGTAAGACTTGACCATAATGGTCATAATTTATGTAAGACGGTATGTAATGGATGCAATGTTTTTATGGCGTCGGTATAGCGTCGCTATAGCGACGATATAACACTGTGGCGTGGTCCCAGCCCGAGGCGTCCAGCCTCGCAATATTTTTGGCATGTGGCGTCCGCCATACCCACATGGCGTCCCCATGCCGTCCATGTGACGGGATATTCTTCGCCATGCCTGAATCGCGACGCCATGGATGGGTGGCCTCGGTCTCCCGCGCCTGGGACTGGAAAATTGGCGCGCGGGGGTACCAGCGGTCATGGCGGGAAGGAAAAGGGGATCATGGCGGGAAGGAGAAGGGAATCGGGAGGGAAAAGATCTGTCTAGAGGCAGAGAGAGGGAGAGAGTGAGTGAGTGAGTGAGTGAGTGAGCGGGAGAGAGACAGAGAGAGGTGGCCATGACGGGGGGAAATTAGCCACGTATCTCGACCTTGTCCTCTCCAGCGACCACCCAATGGCAGAGGCTCCGCCCCCGCCACGATCCCCTCCTCTCGTGACCCCTTTCCCTTCCTCCCGTCAGCCCCCTTTGATCTCCAGCTTCAGCTCGTGCTCAAACTCCAGATCCGCGAGCTGCAGTGCAGGTCACCTTGGCGGACTAGGCTCCAATCCAGCGACCACTTGCTGCTGCATGCATCAGGCCATCAGATCAGCAAGGTATGTTACCTCTCCTTCTCCCTGCTCTTCCTCCCCTGCCCGTCTCTGTTGTGCCCTGTTTCTTCTCTCTTATGTTTTCTGAATTTCCCATGTACCTGTACTGGATGTTGCTATATATAGTGTTGCAACTTGCTGTTATTGTTACGATGTGTAATATGGACTTATTTTGCATTGTTCATGCAGTCTGCTTTGGAGAAAAGAAGAGAAACAAGGAAGTGGAAAAACAATCTGTACTACACGGGCAAACTATGTAGCCATGTACAACTCATTTACTGCTGATTTAATTTGCTATCATTCACCATAAGGTTGTGTCTATGATGTCGCCACGCTATACGCCATACGCGTTATAATGTTATGAAGGGGGTCAGTCGCCATAAAACGCTTTACGCCGTAAAAACATTGAATGGATGTAAGACTCTTGTTATTCAGCTTCTGTGTGTTCACTGAGCATTGATCTCTGAGATCACTGTACACGTGCATTCGACTTATGGGTCGGGGTCCCCACACTTTCGCCTTCCTTCGTGTTTAAACGTAAACGCTCGTAGAGGTCCTCATACGCCCAACCTCTTGTTTCACTCACATCTCGCTTTGCAATCTTCTTTGCCACCTTGTACTTCTCTATGTTGCCTACACTCCTATCCAGGTGTAGGCGTCTGAAACATTTTTTCTTCTCCTTAATAGCATTCTGGACATCATCGTTCCACCACCAGGTATCTTTAGCTTCGCCTCTACTACCCCTTGTCACCCCAGACTCCTCTGACACTACCCTCCAAGTGCAAGTCTCCCATCTTCATCCACATATTATTTGCATCACCTATTTCCTCCCGAAGGTCGTCCTTAATAGCTCTCTCCTTGAAAGCATGAGTTGCCTCCCCCTTGAGCTTCCACCACTTCATTCTAACAACTTTGACACGCTTATCCAGCTGGGCACGAGTCTGAAAGCGAAAGTCGGCCATCACAAGCTTATGTTGAGGGACAACACTCTCTCTAGGTATCACCTTACAATCGAGGCAATCATATATGTCTTCCCTTCTCGAGAAGACGAAATCAATATGGCTAGAGTGTTGTTCACTATTAAAAGTCACTAGGTGCGATTCTCTCTTTCTAAAGAGGGTGTTATCTATGATCATGTCATAGATTAAAGTGAAGCTTAAGACATCCTCTCCTTGATTCATGTTGCCATATCCAAAGCCCCAATGCACTCCTTCAAAACCTGTATTAGATGTACCCATTGGCCTTTGAGGTCTCCTCCTATGAAGAGCTTCTTGCCAATAGGTACACTCATAACCATGTCCTCCAAGCCTTCCCAGAACTCCCTCTTGGTGCTCACAATGTGACCTACTTGCGGGGCATACGCGCTGATAACATTGAGAACTAAGTCTCCAATCCGTTCCCCTTGCCTCTAGTTGAGTCAGTTCTAGAACATCTTTCATCTAGGTAGTTAACGATGTAATATGTAACAGACTTGTCTGCTTTACTTAAACTTAACATTTTTATTACAATCGAATTGGTAATCATTACAATGAGCAGGATACAGTATAAGTGGCTGTGCAAGGTGAGCGAGAATAGCTAAAATGTACCTCCCTCTAACAAAACTACAAAAATGGAATCGAAAATGTTAGTTGGCCTGCATTGACCATCACAGCAACCTACCGCACATCAGCACTAACCAAATAATCAACAAGAACAAACAGAATACTGGTGGAGAACATATCACATGAAAACAGAAGTCACTAAATCATTGACATGGGCAACAACAATAACAACAAAGCCTTTCAGTCCCAAACAAGCAGTGGTTGTTCTAACACTGTTGGTAACAAAGTAACCAATAGTACGTTTAGAGACTGCATACCTGAGTATTTTGGGCCCTTGGCTGGAAGCCACATCTCTCAACAACAGATGATCTAACAATCTCTGGAGTTATGAGTGGTGTGAAACCCTTCTTTGAGACCTCAGCAATACCCCAATTTACAAGGGCCATCTCCAACAAAACAGCTTCATTCTTCAGGTAGTAGAACTTTGAACCACTGACCTGCGCAAGACAGTACAAACTTTTTGTAAAAAAGAACAGGACCAATCTGGGCATCTACTCATATCAGGACTTCGTACTATAAGACAAAATAACTAGAGCCTTTCAGCGAGCATATATTGACTTACTATCATTTAGTACAAGTATCCTCTATAACTAAAACAGTTGGCGCCAACTACTGGTTTTTCCTGCTTCCCCGTCCAGCCACCTCACGGCAACAATTTCAAGTTTTCAAGTTTCAACCCTCAGATAAAATTAACCAAAACCTCCTTAGCCAATCTATTGGTGGAGGCTTGGAGCTATCAGTTTGATTTTCACCTTACAGCTTTGGCACCCATCCTCGCCCCACTATCGCGCCACTTTATACCTACCATTTACTTTTTCCTCCACCAACCCAGCCGTCGAGCCTCCACTGCGTGAATGAGAATTCTTTCACCGACACAGAGTTCTGCCTCAAGGAATTGGCGAGCGATGCTTTCCCTCAAGCATGGCAATCTCACAGCCATAGGCCTCCTTACCCCGTCCACGTGTTGCACTCCAGTCCAAGCACCCCTGATGCCTCCTCCACATTCTGATCTACTCCCTCCGTTCCTAAATATAAGACCTTTTAGAGATTTACATCCGTATGTAGTTCATAGTGGAATCTCTAAAAGGTCTTATATTTAGGAACGGAGGGAGTAGCTTCTAGAGGATCTCTACCAAGATGTTCCCGACTCTCACACCCATCCCACAATTATTCCGCCTGCCTCCGTGCTATCGCCTACGGCGACTTCAAGCACTTCAGATGTAAGCGATCCACCATGATGGTTGCCCATCCGCAGGCTGTCACATCTCTCTGTCCTCCAGCTCTCCTTCCACTCTTCATACTCCTAGTTCCTTCACTTTTATGGATGTGAGTTGCAGAGTTGGAGAGATTAACTCTTAGCCCCTGCATTAATCTCGTTACACTTAAGTACACAGAGAGAGGGGGAGCTTCCGGAGGAGTCAGCACACAGGCCAGGACGTGAGTTACAGATCCTACAAAGTAGGCTATACATGTGGTATACAATAGGGCAGCCCGGTGCATGTAGCTCCCGCTTGCGCAGGGTCCGGGGAAGAGTCCGACCACTTTGGGTCTATTGTACGCAGCCTTTCCCTACATTTCTACATGTGGTATACAATGAGTACAAAATACAATCTAACACCCCCCCCCCCTCTCAGCCGGAACTCCTGTGGGAGGATGTTCAAGCTGGATAGGAATTCATGAAACACTTGAGACGGTAGCCCTTGGTGAACAAATCAGCAAACTGGGAGCTGGAGGGGGCATGCAGGACGCGTGCTTCGCTAAGTGCGACCCGATCACGAACGAAGTGAAGATCAATCTCGATGTGTTTGGTTCGTTGATGCTAGACCAGATTGCTGGCAAGATATGATGCGCTGATATTGTCACAATAAACCACGGTTGCACGCTGAGGAGGGTACTTGAGCTCGTGTAATAGTTGTTGTAACCAACATGACTCTGCAACACAATTCGCAACCCTTCTGAATTCTGCTTCAGCACTCGAACGGAAGACCGTAGGCTGCCGTTTAGAGGACCAGGACACCAAATTTGAGCTGAGGAACACACAAAAACCGGATGTGGACTTCCGGGTGTCCGGGCAACCGGCTCAATCGCCATCGGTGTAGGCAACTAGATCATGTGCTGATGACCTGTAGAACTGAAGCCCATGGTGAGATGTACCTCGCAAGTACCGAATTATGTGTTTGATCAACTGCATATGAGTGTCCCGTGGTTCATGCATGAACAAGCAAACTTGTTGTACCGCATAAGAGATGTCCGGACGGGTGAGGGTGAGGTACTGTAAAGCTCCTGCGAGGCTGCGGTAGTGTGTGGGATCCGAGAGGAGTTGACCATGGATGAGAGTTTGGAACTAGTGTCAATGTGGGTAGACACGGGTTTGCAGTTGAGCGTCTTTGCGCGGTCAAGGATCTCGAGAGTGTATTGTTGCTGGCATAGAAACAAGCCCGAGGTGTTGGGGGTGACATTGATGCTGAGGAAGTGATGAAGATCACCTAAATCGGACATGGAGAACTCGGACTTGAGAGAGGCAATAATGGAGCGAAGTGTGGTGGTGGAATTGGCAGTGAGGATGATGCCATCCACATAGATGAGGAGGTAGGCGATGGTCGTACCACGGTTAAGGATGAACAAGGATGAGTCGCTCTTGGAGGCACAAAACCCTAGGGAGAGCAGGAAATGTTTGAACCGAAGGAACCATTGACGAGGAGCTTGTTTCAAACCGTATAGACTTGCGGAGCAAACACGCATGATCTGGACGATAGGAGTCCACAAACCCGGCAGGCTGAGAGCAATACACTATTTCTTTGAGATCACCGTGGAGGAATGCATTCTTGACATCCAATTGATGTATGGGCCATGACTGAGATGTTGCAAGACTGAGCACAACAAGAATGGTGGAGGGCTTGACCACAGGGCTGAATGTCTCATCATAGTCGACCCCTCCTTGCTATGATTCTTTTGGAGTTTGCTTTAGTTACCCTGATAATTCCAATGTGCTATTAATAAAGAGATGTAATTATATACCTGTCACTGTGACTATGTATAATTTATATGGGGTTTGAAATTTATTTATCTATCATTTCAGATTTCATTTGCATGTTCATGGGTTATTTGATCTTTTTCTAAAACCATATATAATGCAGTGAGGATTTCTTCTATATAGTTTAGCCAACAATCCAGTTTGCAGGTTATAGCCAAAGAGCCAATGAAGACATGGAAACACAAAAGAGTTGAAAGGATTTGCCACTAATATTTCTATAATTGGGTACAACAAAGCATATCAAACGAGTGTGTTTCTATTATGTAAATCGGAATTGCAATTTACTGGTCAACATACCGAAATCTACTATGAGGATGCCTCACAGTATTCAGTCAGAAAAAAAACTACTATGAGGTTACATAAATGTATTTGTTGTTAATGAGAGTTTTACAACCCATGTTTTTCTCCATAACTTTTAATTCTAACTGGTAATTCTTTTCAGCTTATGTACAAATATATACTTTCTTGAAGTTATACCTCAGAAGCTGCATCAAAGTCGAATAGATCAAGGTCCTTCCCAAGCTGAAGGTGGTCTTTAATGGTGAAACTGAAGTTTCTCTGACTGCCTACCTAGATAACATAACTGAAACAAATTATGAAATGTTGAAAATACATAAACGGCATCACCTTGAAAAGAAAAAAAGTAACAGTACTGCAGATGAAGTTATACGGAAATCTACTACCTCCTTTCTGGTGACAGAGCTTTCCTCATCCCCTACAGGCACATCTGGATGTGTAGTATTAGGAATACTTTGTGCTTCTAACTGAAGCTTATCAGTTAGATGAACAAGATTCTCTTCTAGTGCAATAAGGCTTTCTTTCAGGTTTTTGCCTAAAATATCCCAACATGAGCCAAAAATTATAAACTGGTGAATTCTATTTGCAAATACTTGAATGTCAGAAAACACTCATAATAATTCTACCTTCGTCAACAAGGGTGTGTCGCAAAGACGGGTCTAGTTTCCCTTTCATTTTGTTAGCAACTGCATTTCTTTCAGCTCGCAGCCGTTCGACCTCCTGTCATCTCGCAGCCGCAAAGACCTGTTGTCTCCTGCCTGGGCCGATCCTGGCCGTCTGTTTTGGGCCGCTACTCCGGGGCCGAATTGGAAGCATCTCATTCCCTGACATCTATCAACGTCCGATGAAAACAAACGATCGTGATTTCTGTCCACGTCCTCGTAGCCCTACCCGCAACCCTGCCCCCTTCCCGCACCCAATCCGATCTCCACCCCCGACCTTGGCTAGGATATAGTGCGTTGTCGCTGTCGTTCTCGTCGAAGAAAGAGAGAGGGGGAGAGAGAGAAGACAATGGAAACGTGGGACCAGAGACGACGACGACTAATCTCACGAGCGGCCCTCGGGCTGGATCCCCTTCTCTCCATTCACGCCTCTATGTTCACAGCCCATGGTGAAGGAGACCATATTGGTTCATATCAACTTTGCCGCCCCGGTCGAGCGTTGCCACCAGCAGGACGTGCTCCCGTGACGCCGCCCCGACCTAGCTCATCCACCTGCACGCCCTCCACTCGGGAGGTCCGCTTCTTTCGCAGGTCCCTTTTTTCTCTACTTCCTCCCAACTTCAATCTTCTTTTTTTATGGGGGACCTCCCAACTTCAACCAGACGTGTGTTTTTAAGGTAATTACTATACAATGAGGATGGTGCAGATGAAGCTCTTCCCTTTCATCTGATGAGTGTTTTTTATTACTGCTTATCACATATTGGTTCGAGATGAACCATTTTCAGTCTCGCTTTTCTATGGAGGCAGAGGGTGAAGATTAGATATTTTTTCATAACTCTTAGTTCTTGAGTTGATGTCGCTACCTTCATTCCTTGCAGTGAGTCATGTTCAAAGACATCCTCCCATTCAATCTGGATTGAAATTGACATAGTAATAAATGCAGCTTACTGGTAAGCAAAAATTTGATCACCAGACAATGGTATTAGATACAACTGCACTGATTCCGGACATGTATGGGGTTGGTGGTCGATCTGCAGCAAGGACATGCCGAGTTTAGATATCTGAATTCCTATTGGCTCTAGAGTTTGAGTCCAGCGGCCTCAAATATCGAACATCCAGGATCGCAATGGCAAGCGTTGGTCATCCCCCCCCCCCCCCCCCCCCCCCCCACCCACCCCCCCATCCTGCAATTTCACCCCCCCCCCCCCCCCCTCCACCCACCCACTCCCCCATCCTGCAATTTCACATGAACTTCGATGGTGGAAACACTTGATTTTTGGGTACTTTTTCTGTGAAGTTTTAAAGTAGCAGCTATATGCCACATTTATCTTCTATGTTATTGTTATCTGTGTAATTTTTTTGCAAATTGTTTACGGGCACCCACCCAACTCTTGTGTAGATTTGACTGAGCCCATTCGATGTGCCAACTCTTGTGTAGATTTGACTAAGCCCATTCAATGTGCTTGCATAAACAAACATGGACTTTGGCAGGCCCTTCACGTAGTTCAAGAGTGACACCAAGATAATAGACAATGTCCAGATGGTGAAGCTACACTTGTTCGATGCTAAGGTAACGATCTACATTTGTCTTGGTATCCATTGGTGCTGGAGTGTGCTTGATGAAATGCTAACCGTGTTGTGCGTACTTGTGATGACATATTTATAAGGTTGGAACATTGTCGTACAAGAACGACAACTAAGGTAATGCACATTTGAGGTAGCAGTTAGATTGAATGGTACAATTCAGGTATAATTCTGATTTGCTTTATTAATGCATGTTGTGCTTGATAGATTGTCTTGTAACCTGTAGATGAATGCTCCTTCCCAAACTAAGAGTCTTATTGTCGCATAAAACAAAAAATTATGGCGGAAACCTCATGGAGTAATTGTCAAGATAAATATTTCACCTTGGGTTGTATGCATTTCCTTCCTCCTACCTGGTGAAATAATGCATTTTTCTGTTCTTCGATTTCACATCTATTCAGAATAATGTTGGACAACATGGTAACATTGCTTTACTTCCCAGAGTTTATATTATTTTCTTCCAACTTCCAAGTAGCTTCGTAACCTATCAGTAAGCAATCCTAAATAAGTCATAAATGATATTTTCGCATTGTTCACCATTCTATTAGTTTATGGGTTCTCAGTCCATTTTAATACTTATACTACTTAAGTTTACCTAGACTTAGAATATGCTTATATACGTACAGGCCTAATTCGAGTTGGTTGTAGTTAACCAGAATCTAAGAGCTTCATATTTTTAGCTCTGTTATTATACTCCTTACTGGCATATGAAGAAGATTTAAGAATGTTGAGCTTTTACTATATTAGGGCATAAATTTTATTGCAAGCTATGTATTTAGTACACATAAACTTGAGCACTGATGATATTGTTACTTACCAGAAGAGTGGGTTGTGCTGACAATGAGGTTTGTATTAATCACTTCCTTCTAGAGATCAGTTGAATTTGAACTTGCAAAGTGATATTAATGATAAATGATAATATATTGATGTTACATTTTCTCATAATTCCCTAAAAACATGGAAGGATGAAAAAATCTGCATGAAGGCCATAGTCTTGCAGAGTTCCAGTCAGATCTTTGTTTTATTATTTGTATTTTGTAGATTGAATTCAACTGCTCTGAGACACCACAGCAGCCGTGGCACAATCGCAAATAGAACCAGAGGGTTCCCACCTCGATTCCTTGGTTCGTTGGAGTCTATAGATGCTTTCCTCCTTATCTATATATTATTATATTTATGAAACCAGTCTATATATTTAAGTGGTGTTATTGGCGAAACAAAGGCAAGTCATCCGTAGCTTTGAATTATTGAATTCTCTGATCTCTTCAAGCTTTCTTCTTTCACGATCGAGAGGAGCCATCTGTGTGTAGTAGTTGATATTGGTATTCAAATTCTAATATAGATCTGAGAGTTGTGCCATGGTTGTTATTTTTGGAAAGCGTGTTTGTCTAGCTTGATATGGCGATCCACACCGGTGTTTGTCTAGCTCGAGCAGCTCGAGCAGGTTGACTGGCTTCTCACAGGTACGCATTGATCTTGTTGTCAAGAATTTCTTGCTTGAACTTTAGTGTTAAATATGTTCAAACGAATCTGAAGAATTTGATACTATATGTAAGTTTATATATCTTTGATTATTCTTGATATACAACTATTAGTTCCGCTCGATCATACCATACGATGTTGCAGGATTGACAAATTTTACATGCTCCTTTCTATGGCATGAGTCATTTTAGTTTCTCTTAATACACTTTCCTTGTTTTTAGGAAGCACCACATAAGTAGAACCCCAAGATAGTAGCTAAACCAGTATTCCATAGGGTTCGTGATGTTACACCTGACAAGTTAAATATCAACATTAATGTTGATTCTCTTTTAACATATATTCTTTTGGGAGATTCATGCTATTTTTCATAGTTTGCGGTCACAGAAGGTTTTGTCCAAAATCATAATATTTGGTTACTCAAAGAGGGTCTGTGATCAGACTTGTCTCAGGCATTAAAGAAACAATTGTGTTAGCAGCAACTTCTGGGAAAACTCCACATGTCTCGGATGCTTAGAAAACTGAATCTCGACATATAAACATATTATGTCATGCTTGGTTCGATGGTAGGACAAAGAGAAGAGATGTTTTTTGTGGTATTGTTGTCATGTTGAGAAATCTCTCCTTCCTTTTTTTCCTTTTTACTTTAATAAATATTCGATGTTCATCGTCTAAGAGCTTGCACTGATGTGGTCGGCGCACTAGCTAGCTAGGATTGATGCTGCCTAGGAATATGTAAGTCTATATGTAGTTTGGTCTATGACATCACAAACTTTGTAACTTGTTTGGTTGCTGGCAATTTTTCTAGATCATCCCTTAAAAATGGAAAATGTTAGTATTCAGTAATATGGTGCTAATGCCATCCGTGGTGCTAAATCACTGGCTTAGGGAGATTGATTATATGAGAAACATGTCATTCTTTAAGAGCAATCATGAACTATGTAACTCGGCTAATCCATCAAAAAATAAGGAGAAGGCCCATTATATGTACAATGGATCAAATCGGCTCAAAAGATTAGTACTATATACATATTAGTTTATGCCAATTTTACAACAAAGTTAATGTCAACATATATTCGCATCAATCTCTATCATTGGAGTGCGCAAATAGACGGACGCAGCAACACGCGTCATCGATGATCTAGTTAATCTTGGAACCGGCCAGAACCAATAGCTGCACATACCTTTCCTACTCGTCCGGAGAAGGAAAAAAGAAAGACGTTCACCAAAAATTTGTTTTGAGTCCACAACATCAACACATGCCTCAAATCTTACATACCTAAGAGATTCATCTCCACTAACCTAATTATCTAAACATGCAGCCTATCCATATCAGCATCCATTCTTCTATGGCCACGTCAGCACTAATCCTCCACTCACACGGTTTACCATTGCTAATCATCCCGCTTCTCGTCTTCTGATGCAGGGCGTTTTATTTCTGCCATGATAATGGGGGCTTGGATCTGTAGCCCAAGAGGTGATCCTCCTTTACTATATCCTCTTTCCTCGGCCGTATTTGCCCCAAACTCTCTCGGCCTCTCCCGTGGTACAGTGCAGAGTGGCAATAAAAGGGCGACGCGAGGGACTTCCCTCCCACGACGGATCTAGCGTTCGCCTTCGCCTCTGGTAGTCAATTCGGCGCCAGGCGGCTGAGGGCAACCGGGATCCCTGCGCGGAGGTGTACATAGGGTTAGGTTTATGTGTGTGGTGTCCTATCCTCGTCACCGTGGTGGAGGAGGTGGCGGCTAGGGGAATAAGGGATGGTCGTGCTTCTCCCAGTCCGTACAGCATCGGATATGGTGCCGGCGAGGATCCGAAGGCTTTTGTATCGCGATCCGATCGGAGTCCGTGGCGGTGTTTCACTCTGTCGGAAGCTGCGCCGGTGATGGTGTCGGCGCACGGTGAGGCGACGGTTGCTGGGGCTTCAGGCCCTGTTTTGAGGAGGCGGTTTGCAGCAGTTCTTCGTCATTCACGTCTCTGGCGAGATGGAGTCTTGGCGGAACTCAACCCTTTGTTCCTGTTCACTCGGACAGGACATACATGCGGCATACAAAGCCTTTGAAGATGATGCGGATGGATGGTTTCTCGACATCTGCTATAGCAGACGGCGAGCAGCCGGCCGTCTTGATGGCATCGGCGAGCCTGGGGTGTTGGTGCGTCTTTTGTGTTTATGTGGGTTTCACATTGCTTCGGTTGCTGGACCTGGAGAGACCATTTCCGTCTTTGTATTTGTACGTGTGTTTGTACTGTTTTATTTGTCGTACGAATACATGAGGTGTACATGTCATTTTCTTAGTAAAATAACCATGCATCTTGGATATGATGAAGTCTCAGCCATTAATTTACCTCAGTTATCATTGGGCTGGTTTGGTATGATGCAACGATGGTGACTGCATAGGTATCAACCTTACATCTAGGTTAATGATTTTGTTTGTGGATTTATCATTGAATTGATCTTCTCCAGTCGCCACTTGTTGTTCCAGGGAACAATTTTGAGACATATTTGGGATCTGATTGATTGATTTAGGTTGAGCATGTCTTGGTTAATCGATCCGTTTGTTGTCTGCCTCAGTAAAGACGATGATCATCTCCAAAAGGCCTCACGTTGTGGCCTTGGTAGCTGGTAAGCACTATTATATGATGATTTTTCTACTTCTTTGTCTATATTTTTGCAGATATACAATGGATGGAGATGGCTTAATATTAATCTTCTTTTCTGTAATTGTGCATGCTGAATTTGGTATTCCCGGTATCCAACTATCCAATTCACCATAATCTCATCGCCAAGTTGATCAGCTCAGGTACACTAATTTTCAAATATGCGTATTTATTATTCATAGAGCCTTGTTTTACAATTTCCTTTGGAGAAAGGCTTTTTGTTAGTTTCACTATCTCTTTGTGAGGGAGTTTGTTTTATTTCGTAAATCAGTATGCGAATCGTGCCTTTCTAAGCATACTCATTCACTGAATTCATTTTATTAGCCATGATTTTCCAGTTTTCAGTTTCACACTTTATTCTTAAGATGACATATGCACCCAACGTTTCTGTTATTTATCTCTTGATATTAAAAGAAAATTGTAACAATGTCCCGCTGCAACGCACACAGTATTTATTCTGCTTATATATAAATATTGTTACAACTACACTTAATCAAATATATAATGTCATATATATTTTTAATTTTGGTTCTCATGTTATCAACGCAAATTTTCATCAACCAATTCTCGTAGCAACGCGCGGGGTATCCTCTAGTTTTAGTTAAGATTCAAAATTATCTTCTACCAGAATACCCCACCAGTCTTTACCTAATAATAAAACAAAAGTGTTTCTGTCCGCTTCCTGTCGCGTCATTTACAAAAAATTCTCTCTGTTTTTTCAAAAATTAAAAAAATTCTCTCTGTTTTTTCAAAAATTAACCCGCAATACACGTTTAAGTCATAACCGAACTGTTTTGTTGCATTTTATCAGAAAACCCCCTGACGTTTCACGTAATCAACCCGCCGTCCATATTAAGGTAAACCAAATCGTTTTTTTTATTTTAACAAAAAAACCTGACTTTTTGGTTAATCAATCGATAGTTCATCTAAAACAAAAATATTCATATCTTTTAAACGGTAAGTCCGATTTTAATGTTATATACAAAATTTAATTAGAAAAATGTGTAGAATCTAAATATGATGTTATTTTTATCTGTCAAATAATTTTAAAAAATTATTTTTGGTGTAACTTAATCTATAGTGCACAATCGTTTTTCTTCCATACCGACCGCGATCCGAATTGCAAATAAAAATCCATTAAAACCGGATTGAGAGGTAAGAAAACATCAATAACCACGTATGCACACCTCTGAAAAACCTCACAGGAAAAAACATTCCATACCGACCGCGATCCGAATTGCAAATAAAAATCCATTAAAACCGGATTGAGAGGTAAGAAAACATCAATAACCACGTATGCACACCTCTGAAAAACCTCACAGGAAAAAACAACATATTTCTCATATTATTCCGAACGAGTGTGCGTGTGCGCGCAAAAAGAACGCCTTAAGACTGACCACATTCAAATGCGTTTTCGTTGTGTAGGGATTGAAGCTATCGTTGGTAATACAAATGTGATGTCATGTGAAAAGAAAGGACATGGACCTATTAGGGCCTTGAGCCATGATTATTGGGTTAAAAGCGTTTGTTATTTTCTCTTACAACGCACGGGCTCTTGTGCTAGTGGTACTAACAGGTTCTTCAAGGCACTTGTCACTTCCATATAAAAAGAAACCCCTCCTAAGTTGTTTAAATACTATCGCTTGGATTTTGGGGTGAGGACGCCAAGCCCACCCATGAAGGGCCTCAGCGGCTCCGGAATCACCACCGTACCATCCTCTTGCTGAAAATTCTCCAGAATGGATATGATCAGGCGAGGAACAGCAACTGCCGTTGCGTTGAGCGTGTGGACAAACTGCGTCGGACCTGAACTACCCCCTTTGCCTTTCTTGCTGTTCATCGCGGATGGAGGCTCCAAGGTTGCTGGACGGAACCGGATACCCAGCCGCCTGCTCTGGTAGTCCGTGCAGTTTGATGCGCTTGAGATCTGCACGTTTTGAGCAGGAAACATAAGAACTGCTCAAAATGGATACAAGTTGCGAGGGCGCATGAAATACTTGTTGCCTACCTCACCGTACCGATTTAGGCCTGGCATCCATGCCTCAATGTCATACTTTCTGTAGGCTGGAGCGCCCAAATCTCCTGTTGCCATGTCCAAAGTTCTACGAGAGAGGAGAATAATCTTATTGTCCTTGAAACGTTTATGACTTAGAAACTCACAACAAGATCAGGAAATACTTGAAATGAAGTCCAAGTGATGCATAAAGATTCTCTTCAATGGTTATAAGTTCTTCATGGTACTTGTCACTTTCCTCTGGCCGACAGAATATGAACATCTCAACCTTGCTAAATTGATGTACTCGGTAGAGGCCCCTGTTCAAGACAGATTAACTGAAACTCAACAACTTCACAAAAAAAAAGTAAACGGTTTCATTACGGACTTGAACCCAGTCAGCAATTTCTATATGTGCATACTATGAGTAAACTTCCTAAATAAATAAAAGAACACTCAACAGTTCTTCAGACAGCCTTTAAGGGAAGAAGAAAACAGAGATACCTAGTGGCAGCACCTGCGGCACCAGCTTCTGTACGAAAACAGTGTGAATATGCCACATATTTTAGAGGTAAATCAGAATCAGGAAGTATGGAATTCATATGGATGCCTCCAACGGGAATTTCTGCAGTGCCTATGAGGCACTGATCACTGTTATCTATTGAATAGACCTACATAAAGATGGCACAAGTGGTTATTTAAAATCATTATGTAAGGGACATAAACATGTCATATGATTTGATTCTGCATAGTACTATTGAATAGTAACAAGGTACCACTATAACCTGCCATAACACACCGGCAGAAAGCATATAGTACAGAAATTGCACTTATATAATTCTATTGCTTGAACATATGTGCATTAACAACAACGACAACAACGACGACAACAACAGTCTTTCAGTTCCAAACAAGTTCGGGTAGGCTAGAGTTGGAACTCATAAAATATTGAAACCAAGTCATGGTTCTGGCACGTGGATAGCTAACTTTCATGCACCCCTGTCCATGGCGAAATCTTTGGTGATATTCCAGTCCTACAGATATCTCTTTACGGACTCCTCCTTTGTTAAGTCTGGTCTACCCGACCTCTTTACATTACCAGCACGCCTTAACCGTCCGCTAAACACTGGCGCTTCTAGAGGCCTGCATTGTATATGCCCAAACCATCTCCGACGATGTTGGACAAGCTTCTCTTCAATCGGGGCCACCCCATCACGTATATCATCATTCCGGACCCATTCATTTCTTGTCTGGCCACATATCTATCTCAACATGCCCATCTCTACTACAACTAGTTGTTGGACATGTCACCTTTTAGTTGGTCAACGTTCATCGCCATACAACATCGGAGGTCGAATCGTCGTCCTATAGAACCTGCCTTTTAATTTTGTGGCACTCTTTTATCATAAAGAACGCCAAAAGCTTGGTGTCACTTCATTCATCCAGCTTTGATTCGATAGCTCGCATCTTCATCGATATCACCAACCTCCTGCATAATTGACCCCAAATATCTGTTAAGCTTCATGCACTAGCCAACGCAACCAAAAGTTCAAACTGATGGGAAGGGCTAGGCAATCCACATATACACTTCAACACCCGTTCTCACGTGTGACGCGGAAAGTGAACACAAAGGGGGGAACAACAATTTTTAGATGAATTGCGAAAACCAGAACTTGAACTCAAGACCTTAGCCATGATGCCATGTTAAGCTTCAAGCACTAGCCAACGCAACCAAAAGTTCGAACAGATGGAAAGGGCTAGGCAACCCACATATACACTTAACAATATCGAAAGGTGTCCTTCGAGGTACCACCTGCCCATCAAGGCTAACTTCCTCCTCGTGTCTAGTAGTACTGAAACTTCACCTTATGTACTCAGTTTTAGTTCTACTAAGCCTAAAACATTTCGATTCTAAAGTCTGTCTATACAACACTAACTTTCTATTAACCCCCGTCTGACTCGTTCGTCTTCCTCTCTCGAATCTTGGCCATCTTATAAATGTCCCTTTCTGTCACACCCTGTGTTTTGTATCACATCACTATGTTAATAAAGTCTAAAATTTTGGACCAATTAAAATTTTGTGTGCTTGTGAATGCTTGGTTGCCTTGCCTTTGCTTGTTCGGTTGTGTGTGCTTTAATTCACAAAAAACCTCCTACTCTCTAGACTCATTTCTTTGATCCAAAACTTTGCCCAATGATCATGCCATGTGTATAGGACATAAAACTATTTTTATAAAATATTATTTTGGCCAAAAATCATTTATTTGATTTACGTTTTCAAAAACCCCTGAATTGAGGTTTGTACTACAAGTCCTCAAATTAGGAAAAATATTTTGCCCCACAGATTTTATTTGAAATCTATTATCCATAAGACTTCCCAAAACAACAAAAATATTATTTTAAAAGTTACTTTTGCATTTTATTTAAATGCCTTTTTCTGAGGCCAGAAATGGTCTTTTATAGGGAAAAAATATTTTTATGTTTCTAAAATATTTGAGAAAATTTAGGGAAACTCAATGGACATATATCTTCCATATATATGAGTTTCAACACCTGGTCATGTTCAAAATATTGGACAAAGCCCTCCAATACCCTTTCTGGATATTTCAAGTATTGGAAATATTTCTATAAGAAATATTGTCAAATAAATCCAGGAAAATTCCAACAAGTCACATATGCCTTATGTGATGATCTTGTCAAGTTTCATCTCAATCAAAATAGTTTTGATTCACAAAAGTGCCCCAAAACCCTCTCTGTCCAGATTAAAATTTGATCAACTTTACATTGTCAAGTATCTCCTATTGATCCCAAACTTTATGGACATGCTCTAATGCTCTAATTATGCATCTCCACCAAGTGGTGCATCAAGGAGAATAGGGTAGCTTAGCTAGATCTAAGCAAATCCATTTCTACCTATTTCTAGGGTTTGCCAAAGTTGCATTAGCCACTTTCTTCATTTGATCTGTAAATTTGTGGGCAAGGCTATTTTGTGATGCCACTCACTCATGTTAAGTCCCATGTCAAGTGGAACCATCTAGCTAGCCCAAACATTGATTAAACACCTTGTGGTGCAAATTTGGGACCAACTATTGGACCCCCAAGTGAATTCTCCTTGAGCCCATGTTTTTACCACAACTCCATCTAGTCACCCTCTACCTCCAGTAACTTTCTCTCCTCAGCAGCTCAATCATTGATGGGGTAAAACCCCACCTTTACCTCTCTGGTTCACTATGGCAAAAGCTTCTCTCTCCCCCTCCTCTTCTACCCTTTGCCTTGCTCCCTAAGCATCCAAAAGCATCCCCAGACCATCCAGCAGCTAGTGGACAAGCTTGGACGCGTCCAGAGCGCACAAGACATGCCATGGCATGCCAAAATTGTGCTCTGGAGCGCGCTACAGTGCCCAGCCGCTCCCGAGGCCACCACTTCCATCCCCGCGGGCACCCGTCAGCTCAGCTCACGATGCACCGCCGACCGCCCATATAAAGCGCACCGGGCCTCTCCTCTGCCCTCCTCTCGCTCTCTCACCTCCCCGATCGTCCCCCTGCACCACCCAACCATCCTCCCGAGCTCCCTGCGCTGGGATCAAACCGGAGCTCCGCTGGTGCGGCCCTCCCGTGATCTCGAGGTACAGCCCCCATCCGGCTCCGTTTTCTTTCCCTTCGGTCCTCCCTCACCTCCCTGACTCGATCCCCTCCCTCTCCTGCGTGTATGCAGCGGAAACCGTCGGCTTCGAGCACGCCCGAGGCCCCTCCGACGTGCTCACTCGTCGCCGGCGAACCACTGCGCGTCGCCGTCCACCTCCACCTCCACCTAGTCGGCGACTCCTCCCTAAGCTCGTCGACGTCCTCCGCTTGCTTCCCCGACGACCACAGCGCCGCCGGTGAGCTCCCGACCCTCCTGCTCGCGAGGTGGGTGATGACAGGCGGGCCCCGCCTGTCATACTCTCCCCCCTCCGTCTCTCACTGACGCCAGGGCCCGCCCGTCAGGTTTGAACCTAGCGCGCGCGGGGGCACCGGTTCGCCTCGGGCCGTTTGGCTCTGGGCCGGCCCCCCGATCTGGCCCAGCCACTCGGTGGCCATTTTTTCTTTTATTTTATTTTTTCAGTGGATTTCCAAAAATTCCACAGGATTAATAATTATCCAAATGGGGTGATTCCAACTCCAAAAATCTTGTATAAATCTCACCTATTTAATGATGCCATTTGTGCACCCTTTGGAAAACATCTTCTGCATTGTTCCTAATTAAATTCATGTTTAGGTATTTAAAACCATTGTATAAAATCAATATCTCCATTTCTGTGATTCCAACTCCAGAACCAACACATGTAGTATTTTTAGTTTTAAATCTAGTACTCCCTCCGTAAACTAATATAAGAGCGTTTAGAACACTACTTTAGTAATCTAAACGCTCTTATATTAGTTTACAGAGGGAGTATTTAATAAAATTAGGTTGAGATTTATAGGAGTGATTTATTTTTCCTGTTTTTGTTGTGATCTTATTATTGCCCGTTATATTGCGACGATAGATTACGTTGTTGACGGAGAAGTTGGACCAGAAGCTTTCGAAGACCCCGAAGACCTTGTTGAGCCAGACAAGCAACCCTTTGACCATGTTGATGAACCTACTTTTATGCATGGCGTTATAGAACTTTGAATGTTGCATGAAAAAGCATGATGATATGGTGACCACCTTGTTGGGTTGTCTCCAATGCATTGCTCGTTGATACTTGTATTGTGCATGACCCTACCTTCCGTTGAGGGTTATGCGGGTGGGAAGTAGATAGGTGCAAGTAGTTGCTACGCAAGTGGGACGGGAATATGCATGAGTTGGAGACAAAAGTGTTTTCAAAGACTTCGAAAACCCCATCGAGTGGCACTAATGCCCGAGGGAAAAGTTGAACTAGGTAACCGCTTGATAAAGAAGTGGTGTACCGAGGCAAGTATGTGTGTTGTTTCTAAAAAGGGATTGGTTTAAGTTGCGACCGCTACTCCAACCTTACATGTACAACCACGATACCCTTTATGGGACGGGGCTTTGTTGATTCATTTGGTCGATGCTAGCAAGTGCCCGCATTACTAGTGGCGACAGAGCCTGAGTTACTCTCTCGACACGGGGTCGTGCCTGGATGGACGACTATGGTTGTTTTTACGGACACCGGGCACACCATTGCGTCCTCTCATGGATGGTACTTGTGATGTACATCATGAGGGCTGGGTAACAACGAGTGGACTCTTTGTTTAGTGTTGTCAAGGGAAAGACATCGTTCGGGTGCTGCTTACCTCGGGTATGTAATACACCGCGAGTCGTGGCTTGACACAGAAGTTCGCCGAGTCTTATAGGTAAAGTGTGCAACCTCTACAGAGTGTAAAACTATTCGAATAGCCGTGCCCGCGGTCAAGGACGGTTGGATGACCGTTCTTGGGCTACGTCCATTGGTTTAGAAAACTTGTTGTGTTTGTGTGGGAGAGAAATACTTGAGTTGAGTCGGATGACTTGACGTGATGATTATACTTGAGATGTTCCACACTCTGTTTATATTGATATCTGTAACCTGTTCATATGGATATCTGCAATCTCATGATGCATGCTTTACAAATGTTAGGACATGATATTGCACTCAAAACTAGCTTTCCACAAAAGTACCTACTTAGTGTGATACCATGCATGATTACCTTGTTCCAAACATGGGTTGCTTGCGAGTACATTCAAAAGTACTCATTGGCTTACCACTGGTTATTTAATTGGCCAGGCATGGAAGAGCAGAAATATGGTGAAGAGTATCTTGGCGACGAACATGCGAATTAGGCCGCTTTCCAGTCAGAATGCCTGTAGGGTTAAGGCAAATGGCATGGGTCCACGTTATCGTTGAAGAATTCCGCTGCAAGTTTATGTTTGGTGTTTGGCCTTCATGGCCCTATCTATGTAAGACTTGACCATAATGGTCATAATTTATGTAAGACGGTATGTAATGGATGCAATGTTTTTATGGCGTCGGTATAGCGTCGCTATAGCGACGATATAACACTGTGGCGTGGTCCCAGCCCGAGGCGTCCAGCCTCGCAATATTTTTGGCATGTGGCGTCCGCCATACCCACATGGCGTCCCCATGCCGTCCATGTGACGGGATATTCTTCGCCATGCCTGAATCGCGACGCCATGGATGGGTGGCCTCGGTCTCCCGCGCCTGGGACTGGAAAATTGGCGCGCGGGGGTACCAGCGGTCATGGCGGGAAGGAAAAGGGGATCATGGCGGGAAGGAGAAGGGAATCGGGAGGGAAAAGATCTGTCTAGAGGCAGAGAGAGGGAGAGAGTGAGTGAGTTAGTGAGTGAGTGAGCGGGAGAGAGACAGAGAGAGGTGGCCATGACGGGGGGAAATTAGCCACGTATCTCGACCTTGTCCTCTCCAGCGACCACCCAATGGCAGAGGCTCCGCCCCCGCCACGATCCCCTCCTCTCGTGACCCCTTTCCCTTCCTCCCGTCAGCCCCCTTTGATCTCCAGCTTCAGCTCGTGCTCAAACTCCAGATCCGCGAGCTGCAGTGCAGGTCACCTTGGCGGACTAGGCTCCAATCCAGCGACCACTTGCTGCTGCATGCATCAGGCCATCAGATCAGCAAGGTATGTTACCTCTCCTTCTCCCTGCTCTTCCTCCCCTGCCCGTCTCTGTTGTGCCCTGTTTCTTCTCTCTTATGTTTTCTGAATTTCCCATGTACCTGTACTGGATGTTGCTATATATAGTGTTGCAACTTGCTGTTATTGTTACGATGTGTAATATGGACTTATTTTGCATTGTTCATGCAGTCTGCTTTGGAGAAAAGAAGAGAAACGAGGAAGTGGAAAAACAATCTGTACTACACGGGCAAACTATGTAGCCATGTACAACTCATTTACTGCTGATTTAATTTGCTATCATTCACCATAAGGTTGTGTCTATGATGTCGCCACGCTATACGCCATACGCGTTATAATGTTATGAAGGGGGTCAGTCGCCATAAAACGCTTTACGCCGTAAAAACATTGAATGGATGTAAGACTCTTGTTATTCAGCTTCTGTGTGTTCACTGAGCATTGATCTCTGAGATCACTGTACACGTGCATTCGACTTATGGGTCGGGGTCCCCACACTTTCGCCTTCCTTCGTGTTTAAACGTAAACGCTCGTAGAGGTCCTCATACGCCCAACCTCTTGTTTCACTCACATCTCGCTTTGCAATCTTCTTTGCCACCTTGTACTTCTCTATGTTGCCTACACTCCTATCCAGGTGTAGGCGTCTGAAACATTTTTTCTTCTCCTTAATAGCATTCTGGACATCATCGTTCCACCACCAGGTATCTTTAGCTTCGCCTCTACTACCCCTTGTCACCCCAGACTCCTCTGACACTACCCTCCAAGTGCAAGTCTCCCATCTTCATCCACATATTATTTGCATCACCTATTTCCTCCCGAAGGTCGTCCTTAATAGCTCTCTCCTTGAAAGCATGAGTTGCCTCCCCCTTGAGCTTCCACCACTTCATTCTAACAACTTTGACACGCTTATCCAGCTGGGCACGAGTCTGAAAGCGAAAGTCGGCCATCACAAGCTTATGTTGAGGGACAACACTCTCTCTAGGTATCACCTTACAATCGAGGCAATCATATATGTCTTCCCTTCTCGAGAAGACGAAATCAATATGGCTAGAGTGTTGTTCACTATTAAAAGTCACTAGGTGCGATTCTCTCTTTCTAAAGAGGGTGTTATCTATGATCATGTCATAGATTAAAGTGAAGCTTAAGACATCCTCTCCTTGATTCATGTTGCCATATCCAAAGCCCCAATGCACTCCTTCAAAACCTGTATTAGATGTACCCATTGGCCTTTGAGGTCTCCTCCTATGAAGAGCTTCTTGCCAATAGGTACACTCATAACCATGTCCTCCAAGCCTTCCCAGAACTCCCTCTTGGTGCTCACAATGTGACCTACTTGCGGGGCATACGCGCTGATAACATTGAGAACTAAGTCTCCAATCCGTTCCCCTTGCCTCTAGTTGAGTCAGTTCTAGAACATCTTTCATCTAGGTAGTTAACGATGTAATATGTAACAGACTTGTCTGCTTTACTTAAACTTAACATTTTTATTACAATCGAATTGGTAATCATTACAATGAGCAGGATACAGTATAAGTGGCTGTGCAAGGTGAGCGAGAATAGCTAAAATGTACCTCCCTCTAACAAAACTACAAAAATGGAATCGAAAATGTTAGTTGGCCTGCATTGACCATCACAGCAACCTACCGCACATCAGCACTAACCAAATAATCAACAAGAACAAACAGAATACTGGTGGAGAACATATCACATGAAAACAGAAGTCACTAAATCATTGACATGGGCAACAACAATAACAACAAAGCCTTTCAGTCCCAAACAAGCAGTGGTTGTTCTAACACTGTTGGTAACAAAGTAACCAATAGTACGTTTAGAGACTGCATACCTGAGTATTTTGGGCCCTTGGCTGGAAGCCACATCTCTCAACAACAGATGATCTAACAATCTCTGGAGTTATGAGTGGTGTGAAACCCTTCTTTGAGACCTCAGCAATACCCCAATTTACAAGGGCCATCTCCAACAAAACAGCTTCATTCTTCAGGTAGTAGAACTTTGAACCACTGACCTGCGCAAGACAGTACAAACTTTTTGTAAAAAAGAACAGGACCAATCTGGGCATCTACTCATATCAGGACTTCGTACTATAAGACAAAATAACTAGAGCCTTTCAGCGAGCATATATTGACTTACTATCATTTAGTACAAGTATCCTCTATAACTAAAACAGTTGGCGCCAACTACTGGTTTTTCCTGCTTCCCCGTCCAGCCACCTCACGGCAACAATTTCAAGTTTTCAAGTTTCAACCCTCAGATAAAATTAACCAAAACCTCCTTAGCCAATCTATTGGTGGAGGCTTGGAGCTATCAGTTTGATTTTCACCTTACAGCTTTGGCACCCATCCTCGCCCCACTATCGCGCCACTTTATACCTACCATTTACTTTTTCCTCCACCAACCCAGCCGTCGAGCCTCCACTGCGTGAATGAGAATTCTTTCACCGACACAGAGTTCTGCCTCAAGGAATTGGCGAGCGATGCTTTCCCTCAAGCATGGCAATCTCACAGCCATAGGCCTCCTTACCCCGTCCACGTGTTGCACTCCAGTCCAAGCACCCCTGATGCCTCCTCCACATTCTGATCTACTCCCTCCGTTCCTAAATATAAGACCTTTTAGAGATTTACATCCGTATGTAGTTCATAGTGGAATCTCTAAAAGGTCTTATATTTAGGAACGGAGGGAGTAGCTTCTAGAGGATCTCTACCAAGATGTTCCCGACTCTCACACCCATCCCACAATTATTCCGCCTGCCTCCGTGCTATCGCCTACGGCGACTTCAAGCACTTCAGATGTAAGCGATCCACCATGATGGTTGCCCATCCGCAGGCTGTCACATCTCTCTGTCCTCCAGCTCTCCTTCCACTCTTCATACTCCTAGTTCCTTCACTTTTATGGATGTGAGTTGCAGAGTTGGAGAGATTAACTCTTAGCCCCTGCATTAATCTCGTTACACTTAAGTACACAGAGAGAGGGGGAGCTTCCGGAGGAGTCAGCACACAGGCCAGGACGTGAGTTACAGATCCTACAAAGTAGGCTATACATGTGGTATACAATAGGGCAGCCCGGTGCATGTAGCTCCCGCTTGCGCAGGGTCCGGGGAAGAGTCCGACCACTTTGGGTCTATTGTACGCAGCCTTTCCCTACATTTCTACATGTGGTATACAATGAGTACAAAATACAATCTAACACCCCCCCCCCTCTCAGCCGGAACTCCTGTGGGAGGATGTTCAAGCTGGATAGGAATTCATGAAACACTTGAGACGGTAGCCCTTGGTGAACAAATCAGCAAACTGGGAGCTGGAAGGGGCATGCAGGACGCGTGCTTCGCTAAGTGCGACCCGATCACGAACGAAGTGAAGATCAATCTCGATGTGTTTGGTTCGTTGATGCTAGACCAGATTGCTGGCAAGATATGATGCGCTGATATTGTCACAATAAACCACGGTTGCACGCTGAGGAGGGTACTTGAGCTCGTGTAATAGTTGTTGTAACCAACATGACTCTGCAACACAATTCGCAACCCTTCTGAATTCTGCTTCAGCACTCGAACGGAAGACCGTAGGCTGCCGTTTAGAGGACCAGGACACCAAATTTGAGCTGAGGAACACACAAAAACCGGATGTGGACTTCCGGGTGTCCGGGCAACCGGCTCAATCGCCATCGGTGTAGGCAACTAGATCATGTGCTGATGACCTGTAGAACTGAAGCCCATGGTGAGATGTACCTCGCAAGTACCGAATTATGTGTTTGATCAACTGCATATGAGTGTCCCGTGGTTCATGCATGAACAAGCAAACTTGTTGTACCGCATAAGAGATGTCCGGACGGGTGAGGGTGAGGTACTGTAAAGCTCCTGCGAGGCTGCGGTAGTGTGTGGGATCCGAGAGGAGTTGACCATGGATGAGAGTTTGGAACTAGTGTCAATGTGGGTAGACACGGGTTT
Organism: Elymus sibiricus; assembly: GCA_039707655.1. Classification (NCBI taxonomy): domain Eukaryota; kingdom Viridiplantae; phylum Streptophyta; class Magnoliopsida; order Poales; family Poaceae; genus Elymus; species Elymus sibiricus. The sequence goes on from CM077669.1 coordinate 270,374,798, forward strand.
GCAGTTGAGCGTCTTTGCGCGGTCAAGGATCTCGAGAGTGTATTGTTGCTGGCATAGAAACAAGCCCGAGGTGTTGGGGGTGACATTGATGCTGAGGAAGTGATGAAGATCACCTAAATCGGACATGGAGAACTCGGACTTGAGAGAGGCAATAATGGAGCGAAGTGTGGTGGTGGAATTGGCAGTGAGGATGATGCCATCCACATAGATGAGGAGGTAGGCGATGGTCGTACCACGGTTAAGGATGAACAAGGATGAGTCGCTCTTGGAGGCACAAAACCCTAGGGAGAGCAGGAAATGTTTGAACCGAAGGAACCATTGACGAGGAGCTTGTTTCAAACCGTATAGACTTGCGGAGCAAACACGCATGATCTGGACGATAGGAGTCCACAAACCCGGCAGGCTGAGAGCAATACACTATTTCTTTGAGATCACCGTGGAGGAATGCATTCTTGACATCCAATTGATGTATGGGCCATGACTGAGATGTTGCAAGACTGAGCACAACAAGAATGGTGGAGGGCTTGACCACAGGGCTGAATGTCTCATCATAGTCGACCCCTCCTTGCTATGATTCTTTTGGAGTTTGCTTTAGTTACCCTGATAATTCCAATGTGCTATTAATAAAGAGATGTAATTATATACCTGTCACTGTGACTATGTATAATTTATATGGGGTTTGAAATTTATTTATCTATCATTTCAGATTTCATTTGCATGTTCATGGGTTATTTGATCTTTTTCTAAAACCATATATAATGCAGTGAGGATTTCTTCTATATAGTTTAGCCAACAATCCAGTTTGCAGGTTATAGCCAAAGAGCCAATGAAGACATGGAAACACAAAAGAGTTGAAAGGATTTGCCACTAATATTTCTATAATTGGGTACAACAAAGCATATCAAACGAGTGTGTTTCTATTATGTAAATCGGAATTGCAATTTACTGGTCAACATACCGAAATCTACTATGAGGATGCCTCACAGTATTCAGTCAGAAAAAAAACTACTATGAGGTTACATAAATGTATTTGTTGTTAATGAGAGTTTTACAACCCATGTTTTTCTCCATAACTTTTAATTCTAACTGGTAATTCTTTTCAGCTTATGTACAAATATATACTTTCTTGAAGTTATACCTCAGAAGCTGCATCAAAGTCGAATAGATCAAGGTCCTTCCCAAGCTGAAGGTGGTCTTTAATGGTGAAACTGAAGTTTCTCTGACTGCCTACCTAGATAACATAACTGAAACAAATTATGAAATGTTGAAAATACATAAACGGCATCACCTTGAAAAGAAAAAAAGTAACAGTACTGCAGATGAAGTTATACGGAAATCTACTACCTCCTTTCTGGTGACAGAGCTTTCCTCATCCCCTACAGGCACATCTGGATGTGTAGTATTAGGAATACTTTGTGCTTCTAACTGAAGCTTATCAGTTAGATGAACAAGATTCTCTTCTAGTGCAATAAGGCTTTCTTTCAGGTTTTTGCCTAAAATATCCCAACATGAGCCAAAAATTATAAACTGGTGAATTCTATTTGCAAATACTTGAATGTCAGAAAACACTCATAATAATTCTACCTTCGTCAACAAGGGTGTGTCGCAAAGACGGGTCTAGTTTCCCTTTCATTTTGTTAGCAACTGCATTTCTTTCAGCTCGCAGCCGTTCGACCTCCTGTCATCTGCCATGATTAGGAATTGTCGCAATGTTTTTATTACCACCATATTATACAGTACAGAACTAATTAACCAATTGTATTCAATTAGTGAATGTAAAGACAGATGTCTTCAATAGTTTTATAGACCTTGTGGGATGGATCAGTTTAAAGGGAACAGAATGAGCACCATGCACTGAGATGTAAATGAACAAAGAACTTACAAACTTTGCAAATTAACTCAGTGACACAACAAATTGACTGGCGGGCAATCTTACATCAGTTCAGTGCAACCAAACTCTGTTAATGATTGAGCTTTTCATAATGCAATGTCATGTGGGGCATCCCCTTTAGGTGCAGAAGACCCACACACACACAGGAGGGCACAACGCCAGCAGATGTAAGCAGTAGTGGCTAAAGTAAAGGACTAGTCGTCGTATCCTTTTAGTTTGGCAGGATTTTATCGTTTACAAGTCTAGTTAGTTATATTCCAAGTTTGTTTAGATTATGCCTTAGGCCTCAAGTCTTGTAACGTGGGCTAATAATGCTCACCTCTAATCTCCGATCAATCAGGAATAAACCAATCTATTCTCCCTCACGTTATTTCTTCCCCTGCCTTTGCTGTGCGACAACCCCTCTCCGGCTGGCGTCGCGCCGCAAAGGTCTAGGGGTTCAGCTCTTACTTCAGATAGCTACCATCTCCGCACTAATCCTCCTCAAATCACCCACCACGTAACAGCAAACATACTCGTTCTGATTCAGTATTGACGATTGGCAAGACAAAATGCATGTCATAATATATCAGAAGGCCTATCTGGAAGAGCTAAACAAAAGCTCAGGGTTAGAATGACTTTACGTGTTATAAGTATAACAGGACGTGTCTGGAAGAGCTCAACAAAAGCTCAGGGTTAGTATGACTGTATGAGTTCCTCCTATGCCCTACTTCTAACTTTTATGGGTAGCCAGAAAACACATCGCCAAGTTATCCTAATAAGAGTGTTGTTTCGGTGATCCTAAGGAGAATAAATACTATCTCCAGGATACTTTCTTTGACAAGCTCCTGGCCCATGGGCATATACACCTGATACCTACTCAGACATTCACAAGGCAGATACATATACAAACATCGAACTAACAACGATGATTCACAATCTACTGTCAGTCTTTTAGCTCTGATTCTAACTTATATAATGCCTACAGCTACCATGCGATACAATAATTAGAAGGCATGACTGGCTATCATTGTAAAAAAAAGGAGCTAAACAGTGCCAGTCCACCATTCATAGCGCAGCTCAAACAACAACTCGTGCATAAGCATAATCCCAGATGGAAGTTATTAACGTTTGATAAGAACCATCTCATCTGACAGATACCCAATGCCTAGCCTAGTAAATCACGTGCTTTGCCGGTGAAAAGCTATCCGTTCAATTGGATTCCAGATTTACAGTCCAAAAACAAATCCGGAGTGCAGCAGTAGCAATAACAGGCAGGTCACTGACCTTCTGCAGCGCGAGGTACTGATCGTAGAGCTGGAGGACGACGTCGAGGTTGGCGGCGGAGTTCCGTCTCCGGATGTTGGTGGCGACGACATCCCTGTTGTCCCGGATCCACTTGAAGTCTATCGCCGCCTTCCACTGCGGCCTCGTGGCACCACCACCCGCGCCGCCGCCTGTACCCAAACCAACACAGCTCAGATGGCAGGTTAGGATAAATTAGATGGTCTTTTTCATCTTAGGAACTCGGGGTTTTTTACTTATGGTCTCAGGTTCGACTGCGGTGGTGGCGGCGGCGGAGGAGGACGAGAGGAAGCGGATAGGATGGTGGCGGAGGAGAGAGAAGGTTAGTGTCCGGAGTGGGGGGAAGGATGGCGTTGTGGCAGCAGCGGAGGAGAGGTATCGGCCGCAGGTCAGCATCTCGCCTGTGTGGGAGAAGGCCGGCGGGCGGCGGATAGAGGGGGATAAGAGACTTGCGACTTGTAGAGCCTTGTTATGGCAGCCCCGCCATTTTATGGCCGTCCAAGCGGTGTCCTTGGGTGAAATACTATTTTGCCAATTTGCTGATTGTAGGGTAAATCTTAGAGCATCTCCCACAGAAAATTTAGATGCAAAAAAAAAACTAATTTTTACATCATAAACGCCTAAAAACGCTGGTCCAACAGATTGTAGATGCAGAAAAAACTAGTAGACTGTCCGTGCGTTGTCACGGGCCATGAATAATTTTTTTATCAGTTGCATATATAAACATAATGCATGTCAAATTTTGCATGTGTAGAAATGATAGGCCATAAAAATCGAAAAGTAATTGAAATCCACTTCACTTTTGATGTTGTAAGATGATAAAAGACATAATAGAAAGGTGTGTACATAGAGAGCAAGAGCAATGATCTAACTAATTATTTGTTGTAAACTTAGATCTATTTGATTGATGGATTTAAAATATTTCAATAGAATGTGAGAAATGTTGTTTTTAGCTTCATTCGTATGGTGCAATATGAGTGGCATCCCGATTTTAACGAGCTAAAAATGATAGCCCATAACAATAGATCACTTGGATGGTATTTTTTCTAAAGAAGACTTGCTAGGCTATGTGGCATTTATGTCACCGCGTAGCAGCTGCTCGTTTCTCCTTTTCTTGAAGGAAAAAAACAGTCATTCATCTCACTCACTCACTGCACAACCGCCTCCCGCTCTCCCCGCCAGCTAACGGGTGTCGACGGATCTCATCTCCCGCCACGCATCATTGCCGCCATCTCTCCGAGGCACCCTCCTTCCACACCATGGATAAGCACACGCCTCCCTCTCCCCACCGGCTCCCCTCCCCTCCACGCCGTTGCCCGCCCCCTCATCTCCTCGCCACGACATGGCCCTCCTCCTTCTCTACCCAACAACCTCTTTCGTCGCGCCTCGACACTGAGCCAGCACGCCCGCCGCCGGTCTGGCATCCTGGGCAGTTGGATCCAGACGGGAGGTGTAGATAGGCTCACAACTCTCGATTAGTTTGAGGCACATAGCTGACATGTTTGTATGTGTGGCGTGGAGAAGAGGTGGGATGACGCCCTTGTCGTCGGGCACGATCTTCTACCCAGCCGAGTCGTGCCAAGCACAGTCGTGTTGTGTCCCCATCGATCTCCATGATAAAGACATCCCAAGTCGATCCCCGATGCCAAGCAGTGCACACCAGGGCACCATAACAATATCATCATACTAACAACTACCTTGAGATCCTTAGATCACCGAGAATCCAGCATTCTCTTGCCGTCCTTTGATTTCACATGGGATTTGTCTTTTGTCAACCCCCTTGTATGCAGTCTTCTCAGCATCGAAAGCAAGTCCGACAGAAAAGAGTCTCTTGCTGCATCAGATCTCTCTCTAGCATATTTGCCCGTGAACTCTTCCAAATAGCTCTACATCATCACACCATAACCGTAGTTAAGAAATTAACAAGAGCACAAAACCATAAAACTAAATCAATTGGGTATAAAAAGGATGCAGCATATATAGAAGCTTGCAGAAGAATTTTAGGAGGGGGGAAATAATTGATCGATAAAAGAACACTGAGAAGAATTGATCAATAAAAAACACTGACATGAGCATGTAATTAATATATTTCAATTATAAGTGCCGACAACGAGGAGCTTAATTGAACATGGGCGCTGGGTATCAATCCGGAAGGGAAGCGAATGAACAAATGGCTTCCTAGGAGGCGCCGACCTACGCAAATCATCGTCCAGGCCGCAATACCAAGAGCTCCTTTTTCTTTTTTGAGTTGACCAAGAGCTCCTACTGGTTCCACACCACCTTATAAGGGTTCATTTAGTAGTTCAACACTATTCATGTAACATGTACCATTAGGGTTCTCTTGTGACATGCGATAGATTTTATTTTTATGTTTCATACATCATGGATGCTTCCAATAACATCAAAACAATAAAATATAAATTGTTACTTATGTACGTACATACCTGATATTTTCCAGGCATTAACTGTTGATACCTCTCACAGATATCACCCTAGTCCTCCAAAGCAAGATGTGTCTAGTCAAAAAAAAGATCTTAACCTACGGTTCCTTTGCATAAAGTAGTAAGAAATAAACATTGTTTAATGATCATGGCTAATGAAGAAGATAAGCACAAGATTAATGCGAAGTTGTTGTAAGGGGTGTGATTTTTTTTAACGAAGAACATACACAAGGGATACCAAGCCAATTGTTCAAATCCCTAACCATCAGCATGTAAAAAGGTAATACAAAGAGGCAGTGGCTCACCTTGGTTTCCTCTGGAGGAACCGAAGACCGTGCAGGAAGATCCAACTGTGTTGCTCATTGCTTGTTGGTACAAAACACATATATGTGCAAAGGTGACGCTTAGGCAGGCAGAGCAAAATGTTAGCCTAACACCTTGCGCCTAATTCTTTATTTGACATCTTCATATGCCGTACTCGGGGACGCCCCTTACCGTCGGGGGACCTCCGTGTCGGCACCAGCTCTAGCGGTGTCCCTTTCAATCGGCGCCAAGCTCAAGCAGAACACGCCACGACACATTTAATGACTAAAAATATAATACAAGTGTTTAATAAATAAATCCTACCAAAACGTTTGAGCCATGCACATTATATTGCTTATGTATATCCACCGTATCCTTGGAAGCTATTTCTTATCTGTGGATATACACACATAATATAATAGCGTTCACAGTAAATGTAAGGTACACACAAGTAAGACCTGCCATTCCTTTTCTTCTACTAAACAAAGGCTGCTCGGTTTTTCCTTTGCGAAGTGCTATCTTCGTACCAGCGCTGCTCAAAGTAAGTTCATTTGTTGTATTAGTTGCTCGTTCTGAAAGTCCAACTAATGAAGACATGTGTAAATAATTATATGTATATATATAACTTTTATATTTAAAAAGGAAATAAAGATAAATTTACTCATTAGAAAACAAAGAATCCATGGACATGCTAAGATCACTGCAAGCGAAGAGAAGAAAGCAGTGCATCAGTGGTGAAACACATGCATGTCAACTTTAGTCAGTTGAACAAATGCAAGTGTTTAAAAGAAAGAGCAATTGCACTGTATTTGAAAACAATTAACCTAGTTGTTTAATGCACCAAACATCAAAAATCTGCTCATCTATTGAATCTTAGAACAGTATAATAATTGGCTGGACTTCAAATTCACAACACAACCCTGAAACAACATAACGGGTATGATGGAGTTCACGTCCAAGTGCGTCGATGGTGAGGAGCAGGACAATAGTTCCTCCCAGAAATTTTGTTGCTCTTGATGGAAGGAGAATGAAATATGGGGCCCGGAACATGCACTGTCGCGGAGAAACCCAGCACGGCTGAGGAAACGCGGTCCAACACCACCTCCAGCACGGGCCAAGAATACATAGCTTTTCATCCTTTAACACACCAGCACCACGAGCAGCTCCGGCCATACTCCAACACTAACACCAGCACGGCCAGGCCACCGGCACCACGAGCAGCTAGTCTACCACTCCAGGCGGACAGCTTCGTCGCAACCACAGCCGAGTGGCCCAGATCAGATCCGGTCAACGCCGCCGCCACCCACACCTGCGCTGCAGCCTCCGGCAGCCATCCGGCGACACCCGCGACCCCAGGCCACCCACGCACAATAGAAGCCGCCCCTCCGCCGCTCGTGCAGCATCTCCAGGCCGAGACGGACCTCCCTCTGCAACCATGGCCCAACTGAGCCGCCACCGACGTCATCGCATGTCGGAAAACGACCACGCACCGGCCACTCCTCTGCGAGCTCCCGGCCCATCTCCGCCGCACCACGCGCTCCCCGCCGCCTCTTGATGCCTATCCCCCGCGCGAAGGAGGCCCGTCGGGGCGCACCGTCCACGCCCTTCGCCTTTGATGGTCGGACGTCGGCGGCGGTGACCAGGGGAGCACACGGAAGGGGGTGCGCGCGGGTCTATGATTTTCTCTTCTGGAGCCGCCCGCGCGAGCGGCCCGAGAGGGAGAGGGGAAAGTGGGGGGACGTGCATAGGTTTTTAGGCTCGTTTTTTGGTTCTCTGTCCATTGAAAAAAATCGGGAGTGGAGATGTCTAGGGGTGGATCGATCGATGGGAGGGAGGCGAGCGAACGAAACGAACGACTTCCAATAGAGATTTGGTAAGTGTGATTAAATGTTTTGGTAAGTGCGGGCAGGCGACGACGTACCATTATGGAGGAGTAAAATGATGAACCATAATTCACCAATTTCCGTTTAATAGTAGAGATTTGGTTGTTAGGAAAGGCAGAGATTGATCCGTTAGGAAAGTTAGGATTTGGCATTGATTTCGTTGTTAGGAAAGGCAGGGATCGATCCATTAGGAAAGTTAGGATTTGGCATTGATTGTCAGGAAATTGGACGTCATTGTTTCATAAAGTATTATCGGTTCCTACCCGATTGTAACGTGGCTGGTTAGGAAAGTTTTAATTGCAGGATGAAAAACCAGTGTGAAGGGATGGTGGTGGGAGGAGAGATGAAAAAAAAAGCATGCGAGCGGTCTCTGATGAAAAAACAAAAAAACTGGAGACGGGGAGGACTTCGTTGGAGGAGGGGCTGGGTATCTACGATGAATACATATTGATTGTCATTTAATAATAGAGATTTGATTGTTAGAAAGGATCCACGTGTTAGGAAAGTTAGGATTCAAAATTGATTGCCACATAATTGGATTTCATTGTTTGGTAACATATTATTGGTTCCTGCCATTTATAACATGGTTGGTTAGGAAAACTTGGAAAGATTAGGAAAGTTTTTATTGGAAGGTGAAAAAACAATGTGAAGGGGTGGTGGTGGGAGGTGAGACGAAAAAACCGGGATGCTATTCACCAACTAAGCAAGTTGGAGTAGACATACATAGCTTTGAGGCGCCTGGTTTGTACGAGGTGGGAGGGAAGCCCCAAAAAACCGGACAAAGGTGGGAGGTATGACGAAAATAAACCCGGAACGGAAACCTACCATCACGAACGCAGACTGCTCCTTTAGGAGTAGAGATGCATCACGACATCCGCGTGCCAACCCTCGCTTTCAGCCCCCTCCCTCACCCTCTACACAACTGCATCCTCTCTGCCCCCACACTTCCGCCGTTGTGCCGCCCGCCCCATAGTGGCACGCCCCAGCCGCCCCGCTGGCAGATCTGACCCCTCCACCACCCCACCGCTGGTTCCATCGTTGTTTTGCCACCGCCCGCCTCCAATTCGGCCGAATCAAGCGCTTTTTTTGCCAGCATATCACCGTCGCACCGCCGCCCGATTTGAGAGCTTCTCGCGCCGCACATCCGCCGCCCCGCTGCCCGATTTGAGAGCTTCTGGCGCCGCACAGCCGTCGCCCCACCGCCGCCAATTTGTCGCCCATTCACTGCCGCGCCGCCGCGTATTTGAGCTCCCACCGCCGCATTCGACCTCCCGGATCTCGTCGCTTAGCTGACGGCGCTCCTCTCGAAACTCGGCTGTGCCACCATACCGCCGAAGAAAATCTCGAAGAGCAAGACCGGCTTCTTCAGGGTGGGAAAGAAGTCATTGATATGTCCATTTTGCATCATGATTTCATATTGTTATTTATAATGTTTTTGATCAATATTTCACTTTATGATACAATTCTTATGCCTTTTCTCTCTTAATTTGCAAGATATACCTGGAGAGGAAAATTGCCGTCAGCTGGAATTCTGGACCTGAAAAAGCTACACCAGAGATAGATATTCTCCGGAGCTTCAAATGGACTGAAAATTGATGAAGAATTATTTTGGGATAAATAAAAAATACTGGAAGAAGAAACATCGGGAGGGGGCCCACCAGCGAGCCACGAGCACAGGTGGCGCCCCCTCCCCCGGGTGCGCCATGTGAGCTTGTGGGCCCACCAGCAGGCCTCCATGGCCCTCCTTCTTCTATATGATGCCATTTGCCCTAAAAACAAGAGAGGACTTTCGGGACGAAGCGTCGCTGTCTCGAGGCAAAAACTGGGCAAGAGCACTTTTGCTCTCCGGTGGAGTGATTCCACCGGGGAAACTTCCCTCCGGGAGGGGGAAATCGAAGCATTCGTCATCACCAATGTTCCTCTCATTGTGGGAGGACTCATCTCCATCAACATCTTCACCAGCACCATCTCATATCCAAATCCTAGTTCATCTCTTGTACTCCCTCCGTCCGGAATTACTTATCGTGGAAATGAATAGAAATGAATGTATCTAGAATTAAAACATGTCTAGATACATCCATCTCTTTGACAAGTATTTTCGGACAGAGGGAGTATTCAATCTTGTCCCAAACCTTAGATTAGTACGCGTGGGTTGCTAGTAGTGTTGATTACATCTTGTAGTTGATGCTAGTTGGTTTACTTGGTGGAAGATCATATGTTCAAATTCTTAATCATATATTTATCTCCTCTGATCATGAACATGAACATGATTTTTGAGTAGTTCTGTTTGTTCTTGTGGACATGGGAGAAGTCTTGTTATAAATTATCATGTGAACTTGGTATTCGTTCAATATTTTGATGACATGTATGTTGTTCTTCCTCTAGTGGTGTTTGTCGGACCAATGGATTATGGGGTATCCAGGACCAGACAACCGAGAGGTTCTACGGAGGTGCCTTGGTGAGCAAGGAGTGAAGACAGTGACGAAAGGAGTTCAGAAAGAACGCGTGGGACTTTTCCCTCTCGGGAAGGCCTCTCGGGAAGATATCCTAGGCGTCCCACACGGGATGAGAGAAGGAGTTTTGCCCAGCAAATAAAGGCAAGATGTACCTATGAACAAAGCGTGGAGAGGAAGTGATAAGATTTGACTTTGGGCGGCCTGATGATGACGTTCTGTCCTTCGGTGGTCATCAACAGTGTCGCGGGATAGCCTGCATGAACACGCCACAGGGTTGCGATGTAGCCTGCTATGAGCGATAGGGGGTACCTTCAGTGGACGGAGGTGAAGGGAGAGATTCTCTCCCTTCCACCGCAGTCCTCTCTCGCTCGTATAGATTAAGGAAGATTTGAACCGCACAGGGAGTCGATCTTTTCACCACTATAACAAACACATTGTAGCTCTATACCATTGCAATACAACAAAGCAGGAGCAGGGTATTACACCGAGAAGGTGGCACAAACCTGGGTAGTTATTTGTGTTCATCTGCAGTTCATCCACCACATTTCATCCATGGCTTAGGATTGATGGACGTGTTTAGTCCCTGGCCGAACTCTCAAAGGGTTGTTACAACTCATATGTAGATTCTTAGAAACCGACATTTGGCGTGCTAGGTAGGGGACTGAGACATCTAGCTCTCGCACCAGCACCATCCTCTTCGACTGCTTTTCTCGAAATCTCGAGAATAGTTTGGTTCATGGCGTCGAGACGCTTTGGGCTGCCATCCATGGCCCCAATAAGCAGTCGGGAAGTGCGTTCTTTGACGCGGTGCCGACAGCAGGAGGCTACTAATGCTGCCCAGCAAGTGTCGCCCCCTCAGCCTCCTCCTCCTCCTCTTCCTCCTCCTCCCCCTCCGTCGGGGCCCACCACCCTATCCATGGTCACGAGGAGGACGCAAGGCAAGACGAGGAGGAGCAGTGGGTCACGACGTGAGCGGCGAACGTGACCGAGTCGTCGCCCCCCCCCCCCCCCCCCCCGCGGCAGGGGGGAGAACTCACATTTTGGTTGTTCCATCGGCGACCACGGCTTGTACCGTCTACACACCGGCGGCAACATTGATGGTGGCGCGCGAACTCCAGCAGTACCCACCACCGGAGGCCGGACGTGGCCCCTTGCCCGCGTGGATCACACGGCTACTTGACATGCACGGTCGAGCGCAGTCGCGTTCACGGACATTGTCATGTCAACTCCACAAGCGATCGCGCACCCCGGAGCACACGCCATCCCCTTAACACCTTTGAGATCGCGGACCACGACAAGCCCACGGACGCCCGAGAGGGGAGCACGTGTCAATTTGTGGCCTCGTCCCCCGGGGAGGATAAGGATCGGCGATCGCCGGCATGACACCTGGCAGAGAACGCCCGCGTGGCCATAGAGTGCCGACGGGAAGGGCATGACAGATACTTCCAAGAGATAGCGGAGGTGGGGCGCCCTGCTGTAGGGATCGAAAGTAGGTCTAGAGGGGGGGTGATTAGACTACTTGACCGAATAAAAACCTAACCTTTTACCAAGTTAATTGGTTGGAAGATTTTAGCAATTCTAGTATATCAAGTTCACCCTACACATGCATGTCTACGAGTATTGCAGCGGAAAGTAAAGACAAGCATATGTAAGAGGATAAGGGTAGGAAGATCAAACGCAATTTGGAGACACGAAGATTTTTCCCGTGGTTCCGATAGGTGGTGCTATCGTACATCCACGTTTATGAAGACTTCAACCCACGAAGGGTAACGGTCGCAAAAATTAATATGAGTGAATTACATAAAGCACATCACACCAATCATCAAGTGAATGATCATCATAAGGACATCTCAAAGATAGGCAATAGTAGCATCACACAAGAGTGTATGATCAAACACCGACAAGGTTTGCAGCACCAAATGATAAACCAAATGTTTTTGAAAAGCAGAGAGATCAAAATGCAACACTCTCACTCTCTCGAAGCCCTATGATCTATAACCTCTCCCCCTTTGGCAACAAGTTACCAAAAAGTTCAAACTTATAGAGCTAATCATCGCTCTGGGCATAATCTCCTCCATGAGACGATGAAGCTGCTACTGTGGCTGTCGATGGAGTCGAGAGAAGAGCATCTGCGAAGGCTTCAGCTGAAGTCCTCTGAGGTGGTGGAGTAGACACTGGAGCTGATGGAGTTGCGGCAAGTGCTAAAGAAGAAGGCCTCAACTCTGGAGCAAGCATTGTAGGAGTTCTGGCTTGAGTCTTGAACTGAGTGCTGGTCCTGAGAGGTGGACTTCCATCATCATCATCAGAATCTGAAGAGTGGGGAATGGGAGCTGCATCCACTTCCTTCTTAAGTTCATCCACAGTTTTAGTCAGCCCATCCACTTTGTTGTTCAGCGTCGAAAACTTATCCTCCATGATCCTCACAAGACTCCCCTGATTACGTAGGATGGTCTTGATGTCCTTCTGCATGCCCTGAACTGTGCTAAGTAGAAGATCCATTTGCTCACTCCTGGTCCTAGGCAACTGAGCACTAGCGTCTCTGGCTGCCTCAGCCTCAGCCTGTGCAGTCGATGAAGTGGGATGATTGGGATCCATCACCACGACATTATCCTCAAAATCTGGCTGGAGTGGCAAATGTGGGCGATCAAGTGCATATACATTCTTCTCTAACTTAGAGTGGATGAGCATCTGAATGTATGGTGCATACCCACAAGATCTCTTCTGATATGCAGCTGTCCTCTTCACTGTCTCGACTATCAGATCCATCACCCTAAACCTGGTGTGGGTGTCAATGTGGTGCAACATGTTGATGGAGTAGCCTCAGATCATCTTGATATCTCCTGACTTGGGCATCAAGGTGTACCTCAAGATAGTGTTAGTAGTAGGCAATTCTGCTTGTAGATAGTAAACTGAACCAAACTTATGTGAATGCACATAATCAACATGAATCTCCTTGTACATCTTTGCCATAGAGTTGTGACTCATCTTGGCCTCAGTGTACACATCCAAGTCACCTTCTTGTATCTATGGGGCTCCTAAGATGGTAGCCCACTCATCAATAGTGGAGTGGTACCTAACACCTTCAGTCATCCATATGATCCTGCCATAAGGATAGAAGTGAGCAGTAGAGTAGAACTGCATGATCATCTCATCGTTCGAGGCAGTAAACTCTCTTCCAACAAAGTTTGCAATGTCAATGCACTTGAAGTTGTCTTGCACACTTGGAAAGAAATCTCCTTTCTCATTGATATATGCCTAGTCAACATACCTCATGTGACTGACTGCTGGGCTCTTGTCCAATAGGACAGTCTCATAAAAGTCATGTTGTTCCTTGGTGTGAAATCTGGCATCCAGAACAGTCCTTCTCCTAGAGGCATAGGGGTCATTTTCTCTCCACAACCTCAGCCCCGAGTCCTTCCTCTTCTTCATATCCTCAGCTATAGGATGAGCATCATCATGAGCTGGTAAATGGGGCCTGAGTTTCCTCAACATAGTCAAATCTTCCTCAACATCTTTGGAAGTTGAAGTTTTGTTCTTGGCAGCATGAGCTTCTTGGACTTTGGAGCAACTGGCTTCTTTGGTGCAGATTTCTTGCTTGAAGAAGCTTGCTTTGGCATAGCATCAGCAAGGAGCTTCTTCTTCTTGGCAGGAGGAGCTTGGGCAGCTGGCTCTTCCTCCTCTTCTTCCTCTTCAGCAATAGTTGGATCTTCATACATGGAAGTGGGCCTTCCAATGACTTTGACTATCCTCTTTCTGGCTCTTTTCTTATCACCTGCCATCTTAGGCATGGAACTCTTTGCTTGCTCAACAGAAACAGAAGTGTTGGCCTTGGCACTCTCAGGTGCCCTCATAGCATCAACACTGGCATAGACCTTCTTGACTGGCCTCTTAGAAGAAGTAGCCTTTGTAGCTGTGCTCTTGGCAGCCTTCTCTTTCTGCCTCTTGGCTATCTCTTCCTCCGGCACAAAATCAGAATCCTCTTCATCAGAATTCAGCTTCTTCCTTGCCCTGGTGGCAGCCTTGGGCAAATTAGGTGAACTGGGGTTGCCATCTGAAGAAGATGAGCTAGCTTCAGGGCTAGTGCCTGAACTCATGTCCACATCTCTCTCTTTGAATTTGTTCTGGCTATCATCAGATCCTGACTTGCTGATCCTGTGAATAGAGCATAGAAGAGCAGAGAGGTTGAGCATCACAAAACACAGATGATTTTTCAAAATTTGAACTTAGAATCTTAGTTTTGAACTTCTGCAAATGGAATGTCGGTTGCACCGGGTTCAATTTTTTTGGAGCCACCGAGACTGACAACTTGCCTTAACAGAGACTTGGCAGCCTTTTTGGTTTCACCGAAAAGAACTGCTCAGTCTCACCGAAGCTGTTCTCGGTAATCCTAAAAACGACATCGGTAGAACCGATTTTACAACTTGGTGTCACCGAGATGCGATTTGCGGAAGGTCAGACCTAAGAATTCCTCGTTTTCTAATCTAATGGAGTTTGTTGTGGAATAGATTGATTTCAAACTGTGGCTTATAGATGGAGCAACCCTAATGCACAAGAAATTGATAAGGGAGCGCAAGAAGGGGTCGAAACCATACCCTAATGCGGTGATGGCTCCGCTACGACGGCGACGGTGGTGAAGATTACCGTCGACGGCGAGGATCCCAGCGGCGAGGGCGCACGGGGAGGCAAGGGCGACGACCAGGGGTCCAAGTGCGGCAGCTAGGGTTGGAGGAAATGGACATTTGAAGATTCAATTTCAATGGTCGGGTCTGCCATAATTTATACCCTTCGCTGTCAGTGACACCGGTGTTGGGGAACGGAGCATGAATTTCAAAAAAAATTCCTATGCTCACGCAAGATCTATCCATGGAGATGTATCGCTATGAGAGGGGAGAGTGTGTCTATGTACCCTCGTAGACCGTTAGCGGAAGCGTCTCACAACGCGGTTGATGTAGTCGAACAATCCTTCGAGCTCCACCGATCAAGTACCGAACGTACGGCACCTCCGAGTTCTACACACGTGCAGCTCGGTGACGTTCCTCGCCTTCTTGATCCAGCAAGACGTTGAGGTAGTAGATGAGTTCCGTCAGCACGACGGCGTGGCGACGGTGACGGTGAAGTGATTCCGGCAGGGCTTCGCCTAAGCTCTCCGAAAATATGACCGAGGTGGAAAACGAAGATCGGGGCACCGCACACGGCTATGGGACAATTGTGTACTTTGGGGTGCCCCCTTGCCCCCGTATATAAAGGATGAGAGGGAGGAGGCCAGCCCCCTAGGGGTGCGCCAAGTGTGGGGAGTCCTACTAGGACTCCTTAGTCCTAGTAGGATTCCACCTCCCATACGGAGTAGGAAAGAGGGAAGGGAGAGGGAAAGGAAAGAGGGGGCTGCGCCCCCTTCCCTAGTCCAATTCGGTTTGGGCAAGGGGGGGCGTGAGCCTCCTCACGTGGCCTGCCTGTCCTTTTCCCGTATGGCCCAATAAGGCCCATTACTTCTCCCGGTGAATTCCCGTAACTCCCCGGTACTCCGAAAAATACCCGAATCACTCGGAACCTTTCCGACGTCCGAATATAGCCTTCCAATATATGAATCTTTACCTCTCGACCATTTCGAGACTCCTCGTCATGTCCGTGATCTCATCCGGGACTCCGAACAAACTTCGGCCACCAATCACATAACTCATATAATACTAAATCGTCATCGAACCTTAAGTGTGCGGACCCTACGGGTTCGGGAATGATGTGGACATGACCGAGACGACTCTCCGGTCAATAACCAACAGCGGAACCTGGATGCTCATATTGGTTCCTACATATTCCACGAAGATCTTTATCGGTGAACCTCATATGTCAACATACGTTGTTCCCTTTGTCTGGCGGTATGTTACTTGCCCGAGATTCGATCGTCGGTATCCAATACCTAGTTCAATCTCGTTACCGGCAAGTCTCTTTACTCGTTTTGTAATACGTCATCTTGTAACTAACTCTTTAGTCATGGTGCTTGCAAGGCTTCTGTGATGCTGTATTACCGAGAGGGCCCAGAGATACCTCTCCGATAGTCGGAGTGACAAATTCCAATCTCGATCCATGCCAACTCAACAAACACTTTCGGAGATACCTGTAGTGCACCTTTATAATCACCCAGTTACGTTGTGACGTTTGATACACCCAAAGTATTCCTACGGTATCCGGGAGTTGCATGATCTCATGGTCAGAGGAACGTGTATTTGACATAGTGAAAGCAATAGCAATAAACTGAACGATCATTTGCTATGCTAACGGTTGGGTCAAGTCCATCACATCATTCTCCTAATGATGTGATCCCATTATCAAATGACAACTCATGTCCATAGTCAGGAAATCTTGACCATCTTTTGATCAACGAGCTAGTCTAGTAGAGGCTTACTAGGGACACAGTATTTGTTTATCTATTCACACATGTATTTAGTTTCCGGTCAATACAATTCTAGCATGAATAATAAACTATTATCATGAACGGGGAAATATGATAATAACTAATTTATTATTGCCTCTAGGGCATATTTCCAACAACCGGTTCAAAAATATCGGTGCCGCCGAGTTCCTCAACTATCAGTTGACAGGGAAACTCAGTGAAGCCGAGATTATGGAATCGGTGTTACCGAGATGGGAAAACCAGATCAACCCTAGGCATCGGTGAAATCGAGATTTTGGAGTTGGTTGCACCGAGTTGCACTAGGGAGGTTTTGGTGGTCAGCTCTTGACGAAACGGAACTCCGAGTGCTCCTCACATCGAGGGTTCGAGAAGTGCTTGCTCAAATTTTGTGATGTAGCATGAATAGAATTTGAGACGAGAAATCATAGATAGCTAGAGAGGGGTCCTAGGCATTCTTGTATATCCAATTGGCCAAATAAAAATGAAATCCAAATAACAACAATTGGATATCCTCGAATGAGTAAAGACATGTAGACCAACATTGTCACGCCCAAAAGATGCGGTCCTATCCTTATTTTGGCTCGAGGGCCTCGTCAAAGGATAGAAGCGCATCTCGTCATTTCGCAAGAATGGATATCATTACAAGTACATGTAAAGAAGAGATGATTATATGGAATTGGCTTACACTCGCCACAAGCTACATCAATATCACATCAATACAACAACATATACAATCATCATACAGAAGAGTAGGGTTCGACTACGGACGAAATCAAACGATAAAATGACATCCATCCTTGCTATCCCAGGCTGCCCCCTGGAACCCATCCTAGATCGATGATGAAGAAGAAGAACTCCAAATCAAACAAACATCGCGCTCATGTCAAATCATCGCATTACCTGTACCTGCAACTATTGTTGTAGTAATCTGTGAGCCACAGGGGACTCAACAATCTCATTTCCAAGGGTATCAAGACTATTAAAGCTTAATGGGTGAGGTATGGTTAAGTGGTGAGGCTGCATCACACATTAAGCATGTATTTGAGTGGCTAACTTACGAGTACAAGAATAAAGGGGGATGATCGTCGCATAAACGGACGTGAAATAGTAATGACCTCTAAGAGATCCTGAACACCTACTTACGAACAAACATAACCCCCACCGTGTTCTCTCTCGGTTCAGAAATCACGAGAAGAGACAGTCACGGTTACGCACACGGTTGGTGTATTTTATTTGAGTTTACTTCAAGTTTGCTATGACCGGGTGTTAAACAAAGTTTCCAAGTTGCCACGTAACTGCGGGCACGGCTTTCCGAAAGATTTAACCCTGCAGGGGTGCTCCAACTCATCCATCACAAACTAACCACACGCCGCGGGAATAACCTCGACCACGCATCCCGTGATTTCCTAGGAAATTCCATTGGAAAACCTCAACCTCGAGATAGCCTAAAATATCGGAATTCCTCGCGCAAGACATTCGAGAATGGTAAAACAAGTCCAGCAAGACCGCCCGACGTGTCGACGAACCCAATAGGAGCCGCGTATCTCGTTCTCAGGACACGACCGGATGAGCACAACGTACAGTGGCCTGATAGACATCTCTCGAGTTGCCCCGGGTTGGCCCCGCACACGACTCTAGTTTGGACCAACACTCATGAGGAGCGCTGGCTCGGGTTGTTGATTAAAGATCCTCGGGTTAATTACTCCCTATGCAGGTTTATTAGTTATTAGGCAAATGTATTACCAAAGTTGGGTCTTGCCAGACAAGTTTTAATCTAAAACGAATGGTCAAGGGGGTCCCCATAACAACCCCGAGCATGTTAGGAGCGCAAAATATGGAACATAACACCGGTACACAAGTAACTAGGGCGGCAAAAGTGGAACAAAACACCGAGCAAAAGGCCAAGCCTTCCACCTTTTACCAAGTATATATGTGCATTAAATAAAATAGCAATAATATTGTGATATAACAAAAATGATATCCATGTTAGCACATGGAAACAATTTGCACCTGCAACTAGCAACGCTATAAGAAGGGCTGAGCAAGCTGTAACATAGCCAAACAATGTTTTGCTGGGATGTGGAGGGGTTAGAGGCTTTTCATGGCAATTTGGGAGGCTTGACATACAAGTGGTAGGTAGCGAGAGAGCGATAGAAACGAGACATCTAGCATGGCAATGATAGTAATGGTATCCAGGGAAATGGTCATCTTGCCTGAGATCCCGCTTGGAAGAAGAACGAATCCATGAAGAAGACGAGCCAACGTAGTCGAACGAATCCTCACACTCCGAACGCTTTCGGAACTATATCGAGAAGAAGCAATCCGAAAACAACAATCAACACATGATCAACACCACAACATATGCATGACATGATGCGCAAACAAACATGATGCATGTCCAGTTTAATTATGCAAGGCATGGCAATCACAACAAACAAATACTACACATTAAGTGAAGCTCAATATGCAACGAGTTGCATATTGACGAAACTCCACTTCGAATTACTTAGTTCACTCTCGTTAGGTACTCAACAATATTAAATGTTGTTAAACATGGCGAGAGGTGAAGCATAATGAAACTACCCTATCTAGGCATATTAAATGAAGCCGGAAACAACATATAGTATTTCCGAAATGACCCTATATGTTAATTTCGAAATTAGTACAGATCTGAACTAATCATGTTTTATATTTGTTAAACAGCAAAATAAAGTGCTCCACATGATTCTATACGTCATTCTAGTCGATTTACATATATAGAACGTTTGAAACGGAGCTACGGTCTAAAAGATATGACCAACACAAGATACACATGTCATGAATGCAAAATGCATGCAAACAACAACCACAAATATACCAAATCATGGATGCAGCAAGATATTATGAAACTACATGAAATTCTAAGCAAGTTTCATATATGGCATGTCTAAAACGGAGCTACGGTTCAACCACAACTATCAACACAAGATTTTGTTCAAATCTGTCCAAAACAGCAAGATAGCACATTGCACACATGAAAACAACAAGCTACAAGATTCTAATATGCAAAAACTAAGCATGGGGCAGTAGCACATAACACATACTTCATTTCAACTTCACATTTCATACTCAAAAGAGTCATGGATCACATGGTAGGAAGCTCACAACATGGCAATAATATATAGCAGATTAGGACTTAGTGAAAATAACAGTTTTAACAGAGCAGTTTTATCACGAAGGCATATTGGCAACCTTAAAACTATAAGCTACAAGTCATATCTTGGCATGAAACTTAACAGAATGGTATAGGACATGATGCACTACAATTCATACCATGGTGGCAAGGTCTAATTATGCATAGAAACATGGTTAGCATCAACACAACATGGCATTTTGAAGAAAACAGATTCTTAGACTTGTGAAATTTAGAGTAGACATGTGCAGCAGTTTTTAACAGATTGACATATTGGACAACAGAATTAATTATGATGATAAACCTATTCGTGCAAACTATTGGCACAACATGATAGGAAACAACATGCTTAACAAAAGACTCCTTGGTGGCAACCACAAAAGACTCCTAGATCAATAGCAAATCACATGGCAACATGGCAACAAAATATCAGTTTCAGACTTGGTGAAATTTAGCCATCTCCCAAAACTGCAGTTTGATTAGGCATGTAGACATGGCAATAACAGTATCATAACAATCACTTATGAGCATGGCAAGGGCACTATCAACAACTAGACATGACACACTTCAAATCATACCATTGGCAAAATTACATAGGATGCATGATTTGCTTAATATGATGCTCGCAAAACGGAACTCATCGTTAACAGATTTCAGTTTTAATGTGATAGCCACTTGAGAGCAAGAAATTGACTTGTTAGTGAATTCCTACCTAACAACCAGAGGCATGGCAGGAAAGTAGACATCACATACAGCAATACTCATGAAGACACCACATGCAAAAGACCTATGGATATGATGCAATCATCCACGCAAGTTTGAACAAAATATCAGATTCGCAACTAACGATGAGATGCACTTTTGCAACACAGATCTGCACCTCTAGACGATTCCTATAATTCATGCAAATGGCACCAACATGTAGAGCACGAAATGTAGATACTTTTTCATATATAACACTTGATCATCGGATGCACGGTTAACAAGATATGAGACATAAAATATGCATATGTGAGTAAAAATGGGCATCGTTTAGGGACTTAGAAAATTCAGCACCTCGGGCAAACGGGACAAAACGGAGCGGGACGAGGAGATCCAGCGCCCAGGCCGGCGTTTGGTTGGAGGGACGCCGGCATCCGGGGCCGAGGCCGTCCCAGCCGCTGGTCAATGGCGGCGGGTCGGGGTCAGCCGCCGGCGAGGGCGCGACCGCGGCGAAGGAGGCGCCGGGGCATGGCTCTCGGTCGGATTTCGCCGGATCCGGACCGGAGGCGACCACGGGCGGCTCGAGTGGCGGCCACGGTGGGGCGGCCGACGGTGAGGACCATGGAGGCGGGAGGACCAGGCAGGAGAGCTTGGCGGCGGCTGCGGCTCGTAGGGGCGGCGACGAGGTCGCTGGAGGGCGCGGCGACGGGGTTGGCGCGGAGCGGCGCAGGTCGCCGGCGGCGGGGCGGACGGGCGGCGCTAGGGCTCGGGCGGCGGCGCACGCGGGCTGCCCCGGGCCTGGGCGGGCCGCGGCTGTCTGGGGCGAGGCAGAGGGGCAGGGGGCGCCAAGTGGCGGCCTCCGGCTGGCCGCGACGACGACTGGTGGCGGCGTAGCCGCTCAGGTGGCACCAAGTGGCAGCTTGGGGGCGGCCGGGCACGGAAAACGAAGCGGGGCGGCGGCTGGCTGGTGGGAGAAGGTTGGTGGAGCGCGATTTTCGAGGCAGGGAGAGGGAGATGCCCAAAATGGCATGGGGAGGCCCTTAAATAGGCGGGTTTAGGGTTAGGGGGGGTTTTTCGACCCTCCGATCGCGATCGGACGGTCCGATCGGAGAGGTGGGTTTGTTGGGCTTAGTGGGCTGTGTAGAGGGGGTGTGGGCTGAGAAGAGAGGGAGGTTGGTGGCCCGTGACATGATTTTGAAATACCGAAACGTCCGACGATTTATCCGATGACGAAGCCGCTACGGTCGACCGTTCTGCTACCAAAGGAACTCTGATTGCGACAAAATTTGACAGGCGGTCTAGCTACGCTATATTAGACCGCACGCCAAGTTTCGACCCAATCCGAGAATATTTTTCGCACACTTTTAATAACAATATTTTTTTATCGATGCCGTGGGCGCGTGCATGTGTGGTTGGACTCGAAACGGCCGTCGACGAGAACGGAGAGAACCGGCGACTATGAACGGATGTAGTTTTTCGAAAACGAGTGACGATGTTATGCAGATGATGCGGATGATGCGATGATGAATGCAACAAACAAACGAATCACACGACGAGAACGGAATAAATCGGGAATCTTCTGGAGCGTCGGTCTCGGGCTGTTACAACTCTCCTCCACTTACAAGAGATCTCGACCCGAGATCTTAGAATGAGAAGGGGAAGAGGAAGATGAAAGGAAGAGGTAAAGCTTAGTTGCTTCTTTGAAAAACGAGTGAAACCAATGATCATTGAAGGTTTCAACAAGTTGAAGAATGACAAGAGGAACAAGCAAGAATTCACAAGAAATTTGGGCAGCACTTCTGTAGGATAGAGAGGCAAAACTTGATACGATGGAAAGAACTTGAAGAGAGGACACAACACTCCGGTTAAATGAATAAGCAAAGAAGGAACATGATCTTGACAAAACAAGATGATAGATTGAAGAGAGCAACATCACAATGCCTCCGGACCAAAAGAATGGAACTAGATCTTGGAGAGAAGAGAACGGAGAAGGAAATGGCAACTTCTACCGCAATTGAATTGAAAGCATCATTACAAGAAGGATTGGACGGAGTTGTTGGAAAATCAACAACGAAAAGAATAAGCTTGTTGTGGACTTATAGAAAACCATCCCAATGATGTGGTGACAACCAGCCACAAACCAAAAACTATTGATTGCTTGAGGCCACAAGAGATGGAAACTCTTCACCAAGAGGACGAGGAGAAAACTTGGGTCATTGATAAGCACCATGATAGCAACAATCCTTAGGAAAAGTTTTAGGTGAAATCTATACCAAGATAACTCCGAGAAAGAAATGATGGGTTTAATTATCTCATTCTTGAATTTTTTTCTCTTTGAGACTCCTCATGAATCAAGAATGCTATAACACCACCTCAAAAGATAAGGGAGAATGAATTGCACTTTGAAATGCAAGATAAAGAATACTTGAGCTACTACCACAAGAATCTTGAAGAACACTTCGAGAATGAATTAAATTCTTGAAGAGCCGCCACGAAGAACCTTCGGAAGAACTCTGGAATAGAAGGATGTAGAAAAGAATTGAAGGTTGCAAACGAACAAGATTGAGGCCTTGCAACGATTTAGATCGAGCTTCGCGAAGATACTTGAGAAAACTTGGGACTCCAGAAAACAAAATATGAACAACCTCTGGAAGAAGGAATTACATCACCTTGATGAAAGAAGAATAAGAATTATGTTATGCTTATCCTTCATCAAGTTAAATTGATGACAAGCAACGGATTTGGCATACTACTTATTCTTCTTGAAAAGATTGAGGCCAGAAAAGAGCACAAACTTGAAGAAGTCTTGAACGAACCACCGGTGAGAATTGAAACGAATGGGAATACATGAGAATGAAGAGATCAAGATTTTCCTAATAGAAACTTGAACAAGGCACCGGAATAACTGAGATACGAACGAAGAGACAACAATTGAGAATAATTGGAGAATGAAAGCTGAAAGCTGAGAACGAAGAAATCTTCTGAAATGATGGCCTTCGGAGGATCGAGAAATGAAAACAACTCTGAAACGCTCCGGATATATATGGAAGGAATTACTCATGATAGAAAACCTTTGAAAGGATAGCACCAAGCTAAAACTATGAATCTCCGAGAATGGAACAAGATTTCAGAGAAACTCTCCTTCGGTCTTCAATGCTGAGAATGATGACGAGAAACACCACCAAGAATTACGGAGACACTCCAGAATAATGAATAAGAAAAGGTTGAGCCAAGGATGAAAATTAATTCGAAGCAATCTTGGAGAGGGAATATGATTGATGGAATTCATTCTTACGTCATATTTGAAAAGAACTTGAGGTCTTCGGAAAAGAAAAGAAGAGCCAGGTAAGATCCTGGGAAAAACCTGTGGGTTATGGACCCACTCAAAGAAAACACCGTTGAAAAGATTGCTCAGGACGAGAGATTGCACCGGTACAAATTAAGAACTTGATGAGGTGAGAACCTCGAACTAATTGAAAGGACTTGAGTGAAAACACGAATCTTCTGAGATATTTTCAGCACTCCGGATAGAATAGAAACGAACAAACAAGAGAGGCTTGGATAAGAACTTCCAACATGGGGAATCATATAACGAATGACAAGGATATGATGAACACCGAGAGATTGAATTTAATCCACCGGAAAAGAAAATGGGAATGAAGAACGATGAACTTTGAATCACTTGAGCATCTCCACATGAATTACCGGATACAATACAGAAGAAATGATAGCGGAAGCATTGATGAAGAGAGAAGCACTTGGATGAGAATTTAATCATTGAAGAAAATGGGCGGGAGGGTGGGAAAAACAAGGAACACTTGGGACGGATGAGACGAACTCCGGAAAGAAATATGAGGATTGATCTTGCAAATATTGGAAAGGATTGAATTATCTTGAAGAGAAGCGCACCGGTTGGAAAGAATTGACATGACTATTTGATTGAGCAAAAGGATTAGCATTCCCACAGAAATATGAGAACACTTGTTAGGAAAAATATGAAATCACCACTTGACATCGAAGCAACTTGACTTACCATATTTTAACAAAACCAAAGGATGACGCTTGAGAATTTAGCCAGAAACAAATACATAACCTATTTGCATTTGCTGGAAGGATAATCCTAGGTAACTACTTGAATTCCCACCTAAGAACTTCCGAAATCTTTCTGGTTATGCAATCTGGTCCAACGGATACATGGATCAATTACTGAATAAAACACTCAACTCCTAGCAATAATACTACCCACCAGTGTATCACATCCGTCAACGCATAACCAGAGAAACCTCGGAAACTCATCTACCTCAGACCCTTGTAATCACAACGATACTAATCATGGCAGTACATGTGATCCCGCTCCCCAGTACTGGGTGCCGCCACACTCTTCGCACCACGAATAGTATTGAAGCAATTTCGAACATCCGCATCCTGAGATACTTAGGAAACTGAACGATAGCGATGTGTCAAGAACCCCTTGAAGCTCAACTCCCCGGGTCCATTCCATACGTATGGGAGGCACCAAGAACAGAGTTCCGGTCACATCGACATCATAGAGGATCCAAAATACCCGCGTGATCCTACACTTTTTTTGAGTGAGAAGAGGGTAGAATTAAAATTCCTACGTCTGGATTCCTCACCAGAGCATAGAAGAGGAGTAAAAAGAATCCTACTCTCCGATATATAACTAGACTCAAAATATTTTTTTACTAGACTCGACTCGGCCAAGTTCGATCAATCAAGGGGGCCCCTAGGCCGGTACAGGCTCTGATACCAACTTGTCACGCCCAAAAGATGTGGTCCTATCCTTATTTTGGCTCGAGGGCCTCGTCAAAGGATAGAAGCGCATCTCGTCGTTTCGCAAGAATGGATATCATTACAAGTACATGTAAAGAAGAGATGAGTATATGGAATTGGCTGTCACGCCCAAGATGCGGTCCTATCCCTATTAAGGCTTGTGGCCTCGACGGGGATAGAAGCGCATCTCGTCGTTCGCAAGTACAGTAAAACATTGCAATACATGTAGGAAGAGATGAGTATATGAGTTGGCTTACACTCGCCACAAGCTATCTTACAAGTTCACACAAATTTATTCATACATCATTCAGAAGGCAGGGTCCGGCTACAGACGAAATCAAACGATAAAAGAAGCAAATGTAAAACTGTCTTGCTATCCCAGGATCACCACCACGAAGCTCCCTACTCGTCTGGATACGTAACATACATACGTCTACTCTCTTCGTCGTACTCCCACTGGAGCTGAGTCACATCTTCTGGCACGTTCTCATCAACACCTGCACCTGTATTGTTGTAATCTGTGAGCCACAGGGACTCAGCAATCTCATAACTCGGGTACCGAAACTATGTAAGCCATTGGGTAAGGAATTGGTTATGTGGTGAGGCTGCAGCAAGCACTAAGCACATATTTGGTGGCTAACTTACGAGAACATGAATGTAAATATGGTGGCATACGTATGACGATCGTGAATTAGCATGATCACTAAGTGATCCTGAACACCTACTTACGTCAATCATAACCCCACCGTGTTCTCTCTCGGTTCATGTTCACGAGCAGAGACAGTCACGGTTACGCACACGGTTGGTGTATTTTATTGGAGTTTACTTCAAGTTAACTATAACCGGGTGTTAAACAAATTTCGAAGTTGCCACGTAACCGCGGGCATGGCTTTCCGAAAAGATTAAACCCTGCAGGGGTGCTCCAACTCATCCATCACAAACTAACCACACGCCGCGAGAATAACCTCGACCACGAATCTCGTGATCTTCCTAGGCAATTCCACTGGAAAACCGCAACCTCGAGATAGCCCGAAGAAAAACCGGAATTCCTCGCGCAAGACATTCGATAAAGGTAAAACAAGTCCAGCAAGACCGCCCGACGTGTCGACGAACCCGATAGGAGCCGCGTATCTCGTTCTCAGGACCCGACCGGATAAGCACAGCGTACAGTGGCCTGATAGACATCTCCCGAGTTGCCCCGGGTTGGCCCCGCACACGACTCTTGTCGTCTTTTTGTCACGGCAGATGTCCGAAGACTTAGGTTCGAGGCCAACGCCATGGAAGTGGACTCAAAGGGGTTAAACGGGACAAGGGACACGAGTTTAACCAGGTTCGGCCCCTCACGGTGGAGGTAAAAGCCTACGTCCTGCTTATGCTGTATTAACTGGTGTATCGATTACAAGGGGCGGCTTGCTTGCCCTAGCTCTCGACTGCTTGGTCTCTCTCGCCGTAAGGCTTGTCTGTCTGTCTTAACCTCTCTAACACGCCGCAGGGGCTCACCTTGATATACATAGGTCGAGGCCCTGGGCTTACACGAGTCCGGGTCGGGTTATACAACGTAACCGATCCTGGTTCCAACTCCTTAGTCTTACAGAACAAGTCATCTTATGGCGGCTTACATCTTCAGGCCTTTTAGTCGCCTCCAGGTCTTGGGCCATCAACCGGCCTGCTCAAGAACCGCCATCTTCATGTCTCTGGGCCTTAGTCTTGGCCCGCCTGGTAAATCGCCTTGTAGCTTAGCCTTCCATCTTCTGGCCCATCTTACGGTTCTTAACTATGAGACGCCAAGCCTGTGGATGAGTCATTGGTGACTCGCCAAGTCCTGGCCGGGTCATATCCTGACCGGGTAATATCGCGGGGTTATATCCCTGACAACTCTAGTTTGGACCAACACTCATGAGGAGCACTGGCCCGGGTTGTTGATTAATTATCCACGGGGTAGCTATGCCCTATGCAATTTTATTAAGTTGTTTAGCAAATGTAGTACCAAAGTTGGGTCTTGCCAGACAAGTTTTAATCTAAAACGAATGGTCAAGGGGGTCCCCATAACAACCCCGAGCATGTTAGGAGCGCAAAATATGGAATATAACACCGGTACTCGGAACTAGTGCGGCAAAAGCGGAACAAAACACTGAGCAAAAGGCCAAGCCTTCCACCGTTGCCAGATATATATGTGCATTACATTAAATAACAATAAATAGAGTGATATAAACAAAATCCATGTTGACACATGGAAAGCTTGCACCTGCAACTAGCAACGCTATAAGATAAGGGCTGAGCAGCGGTAACATAGCCGATCAATGTTTGCTAGGTAGTGGAGGGGGTTAGAGGCTTTCATGGCAATTTGGGAGGCTGACAGTTTAAGTGGTAGGCAACATAACATAACGGTAAAAACGAGACATCTAGCAAGGCAAAAATAGTGTCGGGATCCGGGTATGATCATCTTGCCTGTTGGTTCTTCAGAGGGACAAAGAGCTGGGTCCTCGCAGTTGTACTCTCCGGGATCCTCGTACTCAGGCTCAACACTCGCGTCTACCCAAAGAGAACAGCACCAAATAAACAAACAGCGAGGTGCAATGCACAAACAAGATGATGCATGGTCATATTAATAAATATAGCATGGCAAGCCTATGCTAGTCATGTTTCACATGCATTTATTAAGTTGTTTAGTATTCTGGACAGAACCTCAATATTACTTATTTGAACATGCATGATCATGGCAAATATGGATGCTTCATGCAAAATCGATGCAAATGCATATGTAGAACGTTGCAAACGGAGTAACGTAGCTCACGGTACCCTCACGGCAAGGTACGAACGTTAACGGAGACAAAACACAACATGAGGCAATCTTTGGGCTATACCTTGGTATTCCAAGGATGCCACTGGATAGGAAATGAAAATCTAGCAATAATAGAGCTAAAGATCAAGCAAAACTATGGAGTACAGCTCCCACAAGTCACAAAACATTCAAACACACAATCTGTCCACAAACAGCAACATGGCATCTTGCAACACACATAACAAGAGCTACAACAAGTTTTAAATCAAAACCAAGGCATGTACAGAAACTATACAGCATGCTTAACAAATCATCCATCTACACAAACTTGAAAGGAAGCATGGATCAATAGCAAATATGCTCACAAGATGGCATGTTGAATCAGTTTTTAGGGACTTAGTGAAAATTCCAGTTTTATAGAATCTGAGTTAACCAGATGGCATATTAACAACACTATTTATATATGCTAGAGGGCATTTCATGGCATGGAAATTAACAGGATGGTAGAGGGAAACACCCACTCCAATTCATTAGCACTGAGCATGAGCTAGAACACAACATATCACTTGGTAGCATAGTCTAAACATGGCATAAAAGTAACAACAGATTCTCAGACAGACAAATTAGCAAGGGCAAAACTGGACACATGTTAACAGTATAGCAACTTGACAACAGGTTTTAAACATGATGCAAGGGCTTAATGCTCAAGTTCTTAGCACAAATAGGTAGAGCATGAAGAGCTAAACAAAACATGTTAAGGCCTCAAACTCAAAGGATCAACACATTCATGGGAACCATCTTCTAAACATAGCAAGAAAATAACAGCTTCTAACACTTAGCAAAATCTGAAGCATGCAACCAGTGTTATTTCTTAGCATGACAACAGCAAGAAACCCACTTATCCACAATCTTATCATGCCAAACAAAAATACCAGGGCCTAGTACCCACAAAACACTAGCATATTCATGTTGACAAGTTTCACATATGATGCGTAGGTTAATTCATATGAAAAAGACAAAATGGCATGTTGGGACAAAAATGACATTTTGCAAACTTGCTCAAATGACAAAACAAATTGCACCACTGGATTCCTTGGAAAATTCTACCCCAAAATCATATATTACACTCATATGTTCATGTCAATAAATTTCCCAAAACTCAATTCAAAAAATTAGCATATACTCTTATAAGTCATCTCCTACCCTATTTGGACATGGCCAAGTATGGCAAGGCCTGATATGGCAAGTTCCCTAAGACAGAAAGAATCAAACAGTGTAATAAAACAAACAATTAATATAAAAAAAGGGAAGGGGTCCCACTGGCAGAGAGCCATGCCCCTCCCTGAGTATGACAAGGTGGCCCCACAGGGTCCACCTGTCAAACACACTCACACACAGCACACACACCACAGAGTGCACACACACACAGCCACATACACAGGCACACGGGATCCCACACACAGCCACACGGGATCCCACCTACGCACACACACAGCACACACAACACACGAAAATAAAAAAAGGCAGGGGAGAGCCGGGACTCAAACCCACGACCTGCTGGTCGTTTCCCCGAGTCGCTACCACTGGGCTAGGCGGGGGCGCTTGACAGGTTAGGGAGCTCGCCTCAGATAAACACAAAAAGGCCCCTGCTTCCTCTGCCCGGAGACAGAGAAGCCCGCGATGGCGCCGGGGAGCCCTCCGGCGACCACCGAGACTGACAAACGGCGACCGAGCATGCGGACTACTCGGGGAACGCAATCCCGAGGTCACCTACGACTACGCGCGCGCGACGGCGAGGGGGCTCGAGCTACTGCTCGCTCGGGCATGGCGCGGTAACGGGTACCGGAGCGCGAAGACGACGAGGCTAGTGGGGAAACGGCGCGGGAAGGAATAGCGGATCGGCTGCTCACCGAGAGGGGCTCGATGACGTGCACGACGCTGTCCGGGGCGAGGAAGAAGATCCGCGGCGGGGCTCTCGGTCCACGACGAAGACGAAGAAGAGGCCGGAGATGAGGAAGCGCTATCCTCCTCCTAGTGACGGGAACGGGTCGGGGAAGACGCCCTCGACCTCCTCGACATCGCGGCCGGAGGGGAGAAGACCACTGACGGCGAGGATGATGACGAAGCGGTCGGCGATGCCCTGCTCTCTCACTCTGAACTTCTCTGAAGCCAACTCTCCTCTCTGAATCTTACCGCGGGGAGGGAGAGGAAGGAGGGGAGAGGGAGATGGCGGCGGCTGGAGGGAAGCGCGGAACCCTAGGGGAAGGGGCACGCACGCCGAGGCTTTTAAAGGAGGGGCCAGACGGCGCTCCTCGACGTCCGTGAACACACGGCGCTCGCTCTCTCTCTGAAGCTGACGGAGGAAGGGGACGGCGAGCAGGTGGCCGTCAGGGACGAGGAGCTGGGCCACGGGCCAGCGAGATGGGCCAGGAGGAGCCCATCCGGCCTCCTCTCTCTCTCTCTCTCAAACAAAACAAATCAACTATTATTTTAAAACTCAGAGAAACAAAATGCACATGTTTTAGAGAGAGATGTTTTAAGGAGAAAGAAGTACATTTTTGGGTTCACAAAATGCATGCAATTTAATAAAAATGAGAATGTCATTTTTAGAGCAACAAAATAAATTCATGTTTTCAATAAAAATGCAATATGTTTTGGGGATAGAGGGTGGATGCACTTCAAACATGGATAGGGGCTGGTTTAGAATACATATTAGATTATTTCTAAAATGACCAACATTTTTAATATGTGAAAACAGCAAGTAAAATGTTATCATGTGGAATATTTGAATGAGAGAGAAGAGGTGATGGATTTTGAAATGGGAGGGATTAGAGTAGCACTCCAAACAAAGCAACACATGCACTCACTCCACAACACATACACTCACATCATGACCACATTCACAATGCAAACATGGCAAGAATTATTATGCATTTGATATGATGATCATGATGGCATGATGCATGAAATGACTATGATACATGAAATGACAAGAGGCAAGATGAAACTCAAATCATATGATGGCATTGATAACATCCATAGAAGGTCACACATGAGAAATATATTACAAATAAGGCAAGGGATGCTCTTGGGCTGTTACAACTCTCCCCCACTACATGAGGATCTCGTCCCGAGATCTAGGAACGGAAGAATTCGGGAAATTCGGAACAGAGATGGTCCTCTCATTCCCAAGTGGCTTGTTTGTCGGAGTGATGTGACCACTTCACCTTTAGAAACTTGATTGACTTGTTGCGAGTCTTACTCTCAGTTTCTTCAAGGATAGCAACTGGATGCTCATGATAGGATAGGTCTTCTTGGAGATCAATTTCTTGGAGATCAACTGTGCGCTCGGGAGTCTTGAAACACTTCCGGAGCTGAGAGACGTGAAACACATCATGCACATTTGCGAAATTTGGAGGAAGGTCGAGTTGCTAGGCAAGGTCACCCCTCTTGCCCACAATCTTGAAAGGACCCACAAAGCATGGAGCAAGCTTTCCTTTGATGCCAAAGCGTTGAGTGCCTTTCATGGGAGACACTCCGAGATAGACAAAATCATCGATCTGAAAGGTCATGTCACGATGCTTGCTATCATAATAACTCTTCTGACGGGATTGAGCTGCTTTGAGATTTGCACGAATGACACGGCACATTTCTTCTGCTTCAGTGATCATGTCATTACCAAGGATTTGACGCTCACCGGTTTCAGACCAATTGAGCGGGGTGCAGCACTTCCTGTCATAGAGAATCTCGAAAGGAGCTTTGTCGGAACTTGCTTGGAAGCTGTTGTTGTATGAGAACTCAGCAAATGGGAGGCAATCTTCCCACTTCATGCCAAAAGAAATCACACAAGCTCTGAGCATATCTTCGAGGATTTGATTGACTCTCTCAACTTGACCACTAGTCTGAGGATGGAAAGCTGTGCTGAAACGGAGATTAGTCCCCATTGCAGTCTGGAAGGAATCCCAAATCTTGGAAGTGAAGATGCTTCCACGATCTGAGGATATGAGCTTAGGAACACCATGCAAAGAAACTATCCTTGACGTGTACAGCTCTGCTAGCTGAGCTGCCGAGATAGATTCTTTGACCGGAAGGAAGTGGGCAACTTTGGTGAGCTTGTCGATAACCACGAAGATGGCATCGTTTCCTCTCTTGGACTTAGGAAACCCAGTGACGAAATCCATTTCAACATGATCGAATTTCCACTCTGGGATGGGCAAAGGCTGAAGGAGGCCTGCTGGACGTTGATGTTCCGCCTTTACTCTGTGACAAACATCACACTCATTCACAAACTGAGCAATCTCACGTTTCATACGAGTCCACCAGAAGGTTTGCTTGAGGTCTTGATACATTTTGGAACTTCCTGGATGAATTGAGAGGAGGGAATTATGTGCTTCATCCATGATAACCTTGCTGAGATCACCTTTCGGAACCACTAGACGGTCCTCGAAGAACAGGGTGTCTTTGTCATCAACACGGAAGCACTTATACTTTGGAATGCTCTTGGCCACACCTTTCTTCACTTTCTTCACCATAGCATCAAGAAGCTGAGCTTGCTGAACCTGATCTTCGAGAGTCGGAGAGACTTGAAGATTGGCAAGAAAACCCTGAGGAACAATTTGGGGATTGAGCTTGCGGAAGGCTTCGCAAAGCTCGGGTTGAAGAGGCTTGAGGATAAGATTGTTGCAGTACGCCTTTCTGCTCAGCGCGTCTGCAATGACATTTGCTTTTCCCGGAGTATATTCAATGCTTGGATTGAAGTCCTCGATCATTTCCACCCAACGTGACTGCCGAAGATTGAGATTGGGTTGGGTGAAAATATACTTCAAGCTCTTGTGGTCGGTGAACACCTCAACTGGTCTTCCCAACAACAGATGTCTCCACGTCATCAGAGCATGCACAACTGCCGCCAGCTCAAGATCATGAGTGGGGTAGTTCTTCTCGCTAGGCTTCAGCTGCCGCGAGGTATAAGCCACAACCTTCTTATCTTGCATGAGAACGCCACCGAGACCTTGGAGAGAAGCATCACAAAATACTTGGAAAGGCTTGGATTGCTCGGGAGGAACAAGAACTGGAGCCGAAGTCAGCTTCTGTTTGAGTGTATTGAACGCCACATCACACTCAGGAGACCACACAAACTTGACATTCTTCTGAAGGAGGTTGGACAGAGGCTTAGCAATTTGAGAGAAGTTCTCGACGAATCTTCTGCAATAGCTTGCAAGGCCGAGGAAGCTTCGAAGCTGCTTGACATTCTGAGGAGGCTCCCACTTCACAATTGCCTCAACTTTCTCAGGGTGCACTTTAATGCCCTCGGCAGAGATGACATGCCCAAGGTACACCACTTCATTGAGCCAAAACTCACACTTTGAGAACTTAGCATAAAACCGATCTTCTCTTAGCTTGTCAAGCACAAGCCTGAGATGCTCTGCATGCTCTTCTTCAGTCTCCGAGAACACGAGAATATCATCCAAATACACCAAGACAAACTCATTCGTGAAAGGAGAGAATATGAAGTTCGTCATTCTGGAGAAGGTCGGAGGCGCATTTGCTAGACCAAAAGACATGACGGTATACTCATAAGAGCCAAAACTCGTCCTGAAAGCAGTCTTTGGAATATCTTCTTCACGAATGCGGATTTGATGATAGCCCATACGGAGATCTAACTTCGAGAAAACCTTGGCACCTTTCAATTGCTCAAACAACTCATTGATGTTGGGAAGCGGATACTTGTTCCTGATTGTCTTGTTGTTCAATGGACGGTAATCAACACATAGTCGGTCCGTGCCATCCTTTTCCTTGACAAACAGAACACCACAACCCCAAGGTGAAGAACTTGGTCTGATCAGACCCAGACGCTCTTGTTCATCTAGCTGCTTCTTCAACTCTTTCAGCTCTTCGGGGCCAAGCTTATAAGGACGCTTGCACACCGGTTCAGTTCCAGGCTCGAGTTCAATCACAAACTCAACTGGCCTGTGAGGATGCATTCCTGGTAACTCTTCTGGAAAGACATCTTCATACTCCGAGACGACAGGAATTTGAGAGATGGCAGAAATTTCACCCTTCTCATTGAGAGAAAATAGACGAATCGTGTCATCGCGAGCAGCGAAAATGATCACATCTTCAGAAGGATGAGTCAATTGGACTTCTTTGGCTTTGCAATCAATATAAGCCTTGTTCATAGCAAGAAAATCCATGCCGAGAATGAGATCAATATCAGACTTGCCGAGAACAATTGGAGAGGCCAGAAAAGAATAATTGCCCATCTTGATAGGGACATCCGGAACAATGCAGTTGGAATTCAATAATTTCCCAGGGGAGACAACTGATACAGGTCTAAGCAGATCTTGACAAGAGAACTCATGCTTTGCAAAGAACGGGCGAGACATAAAACAATGCGATGCACCAGTGTCAAACAAAACTTTTGCAGGAATAGAATTAACCGAGAGATTACCCATAATCACTTGAGAAGACTCCTCTGCTTCAGCTGCATTGACCATGTTCACTCTGGCTGACTTGGGATTGTGCTTCACCATAGCACTGCCTGGGGGCCTGATAGGAGGAGGAGGCGGAAGACGCCGCTGGTTGTTGCACTTGTTTGAGTAGTGGCCCTTCTGACCACACTTGTGACAAGTAACCTCTGAGAGCGGACGGAAGTTGCCTGGAGGAGGAGCATTTGCTGACTTGGGAGCCTGAGGCCTCTGCTGAAAAGCTGGGTTGGGTGGGTGGGAAGGACCACGACCACCATGCTGCCTCTGCTGCTGAGGAGGACGAAACGGAGGAGGAGGAGGAACCCAATACTTCTGCTGCTTAGGAACCATCTGAGAGTTGGAAGAAGAAGAATAGGATTCCCTGGATCGCTTCCTTGAGTTCTCTAACCTGAGCTGAGTTGCCTCGACCTTAAGAGCCATGTTGTAGAACTGATCAAACTCACGAGGCTCTTGCAGGACTAGACCCGGCTGAAGTTCATCCTTGAGACCACCTCTGAACTGATAAATCATTGACTTCTCATTGGGAACATCTTGCTTAGCACAGCGGGCCAGATTCTGGAACTCGATGTTATACTGATAGACAGACTTGCTCCCCTGCTTCAAATTCCTAAACTTCTCACGCATCTCCTCGACAAAGCTCGTTGGGATATGATGAGCTCTGAAGTCACGACAGAAATCATCCCAGCTGATAACACGATCACCTCTAGAATCCTTGTACTGCGGCCACCAATCTGCTGCCTGACCCTTGAGCTGGAAAGTCGCAAACTTGACGTAGTCCGCAGGTCTGACATTGCTACACTCAAAATGCTTGTTCATGTCACGGAGCCAATCGTCTGCATCGAGAGGCTGCTCACAACAGGTGAAGGACTTGGGTTGATTTGCGAGGAACTGGTTCAGAGTGGCAAACTGCGGCTGATTCTGAAAATTCCCTTGATGACCTTGCCGTCCCTGCTCTCTTTCCTGCAGCAACCTGAGCAGCATCTGTGTGTTCGCATTGGTTGCGGCCATCACTACTTGCCATGCCTCCGGAGGTGGAGGTGGTGGTGGGGGTGGTGGAGGATCAGACTACTCCCCCTCACGACCTGGGTTCCCACGAGTTGCCGGAGCCATCCTGAAGATGGACAGAATAATTAGCAAACCATTGATAAGATGATTGAAATAAGCTGAAGCAACGGCTTGAAAGAAATTGCAACGGAATATCATCAATTGCATTCAAACTGCAAATAGTAAGAACGCTTTCTGCAGGATCTTGATAACACCATAAGATCATGAAGCCACTTGAATAACACAACAAGTATTGAGCTAAGGTTGTTCGGAACAAATGTACAACCATACATCTGTCGGAAGATGATCCTAAGAACTACTAGAATTCCCACCTAAGAATTTCCGAAGTCTTTCTTGTTTATGCGATTCGGGTTGCGGACCCAGGAACGTACCCAAGGTAATCAGCTACAACTGCACCCGCAACCTTCCACACCATAATTCAAGAAACTCTGCAAACTCGTCTACCTCAGACACTCGTAATCACAACGATACTAAACATGGAAGTACCCCGGACGCCTCCCCAGTACTGGGTGACTCCGATCTTATCTCGCCACGAGAAGTATTGAAGCAATTTCGAACATCCTCCGTCCTGAGATACCAAGGAAACTGAACGATAACGATGTGTCAAGAATCCCCTAGAGCTCAACTCCCCGGAAGAAATCAAGTCAGACAGGAGGCACCAAGACAGAACTCCGTCACATCGGTATCATATAGATTCCAAAATATCCGCGTGATCCTAAAAAATTTTGAGCGAGAAGAGGAGTAGAATTGAAATTCCTAAGTCGAATTCCTCACCAGAGTATAGAAGAGGAGTAAAAGAAACCTACTCTCTGATATAACAAGACTCAAAATAGTTTTTCACTAGACTCGACTCGGCCAAGTTCGATCAAGCAAGGGGCTCCTATGGTCGGTATGGCTCTGAATACCAACTTATCACGCCCAAGATGCGGTCCTATCCCTATTAAGGTTTGTGGCCTCGACGGGGATAGAAGCGCATCTCGTCGTTCGCAAGTACAGTAAAACATTGCAATACATGTAGGAAGAGATGAGTATATGAGTTGGCTTACACTCGCCACAAGCTATCTTACAAGTTCACACAAATTTATTCATACATCATTCAGAAGGCAGGGTCCGGCTACGGACGAAATCAAACGATAAAAGAAGCAAATGTAAAATTGTCTTGCTATCCCAGGATCACCACCACGAAGCTCCCTACTCGTCTGGATACGTAACATACATACGTCTACTCTCTTCGTCGTACTCCCACTGGAGCTGAGTCACATCTTCTGGCACGTTCTCATCAACACCAGCACCTGTATTGTTGTAATCTGTGAGCCACAGGGACTCAGCAATCTCATAACCCGGGTACTGAAACTATGTAAGCCATTGGGTAAGGAATTGGTTATGTGGTGAGGCTACAGCAAGCGCTAAGCACATATTTGGTGGCTAACTTACGAGAACATGAATGTAAATATGGTGGCATACGTATGACAATCGTGAATTAGCATGATCACTAAGTGATCCTGAACACCTACTTACGTCAATCATAACCCCACCTTGTTCTCTCTCGGTTCATGTTCACGAGCAGAGACAGTCACGGTTACACACACGGTTGGTGTATTTTATTGGAGTTTACTTCAAGTTAACTATAACCGGGTGTTAAACAAATTTCCAAGTTGCCACGTAACCGCGGGCACGGCTTTCCAAAAAGATTAAACCCTGCAGGGGTGCTCCAACTCATCCATCACAAACTAACCACACGCCGCGAGAATAACCTTGACCACGAATCTCGTGATCTTCCTAGGCAATTCCACTGGAAAACCGCAACCTCGAGATAGCCCGAAGAAAAACCGGAATTCCTCACGCAAGACATTTGATAAAGGTAAAACAAGTCCAGCAAGACCGCCCGACGTGTCGACGAACCCGATAGGAGCCGCGTATCTTGTTCTCAGGACACGACCGGATAAGCACATCGTACAGTGGCCTGATAGACATCTCCCGAGTTGCCCCGGGTTGGCCCCGCACACGGCTCTAGTTTGGACCAACACTCATGAGGAGCACTGGCCCGGGTTGTTGATTAATTATCCACGGGGTAGCTATGCCCTATGCAATTTTTTAAGTTGTTTAGCAAATGTAGTACCAAAGTTGGGTCTTGCCAGACAAGTTTTAATCTAAAACGAATGGTCAAGGGGGTCCCCACAACAACCCCGAGCATGTTAGGAGCGCAAAATATGGAATATAACACCGGTACTCGGAACTAGTGCGGCAAAAGCGGAACAAAACACTGAGCAAAAGGCCAAGCCTTCCACCGTTGCCAGATATATATGTGCATTAAATTAAATAACAATAAATAGAGTGATATAAACAAAATCCATGTTGACACATGGAAAGCTTGCACCTGCAACTAGCAACACTATAAGATAAGGGCTGAGCAGCGGTAACATAGCCGATCAATGTTTGCTAGGTAGTGGAGGGGGTTAGAGGCTTTCTTGGCAATTTGGGAGGCTGACAGTTTAAGTGGTAGGCAACATAACATAATGGTAAAAACGAGACATCTAGCAAGGCAAAAATAGTGTCGGGATCCGGGTATGATCATCTTGCCTGTTGGTTCTTCAGAGGGACAAAGAGCTGGGTCCTCGCAGTTGTACTCTCCGGGATCCTCGTACTCAGGCTCAACACTCGCGTCTACCCAAAGAGAACAACACCAAATAAACAAACAGCAAGGTGCAATGCACAAACAAGATGATGCATGGTCATATTAATAAATATAGCATGGCAAGCCTATGCTAGTCATGTTTCACATGCATTTATTAAGTTGTTTAGTATTCTGGATAGAACCTCAATATTACTTAATTGAACATGCATGATCATGGCAAATATGGATGCTTCATGCAAAATTGATGCAAATGCATATGTAGAACGTTACAAACGGAGTAACGTAGCTCACGGTACACTAATGGCAAGGTACGAACGTTAACGGAGACAAAACACAACATGAGGCAATCTCTGGGCTATACCTTGGTATTCCAAGGATGCCACTGGATAGGAAATGAAAATCTATCAATAATAGAGCTAAAAATCAAGCAAAACTATGGAGTATAGCTCCCACAAGTCACAAAACATTCAAACACACAATCTGTCCACAAACAGCAACATGGCATCTTGCAACACACATAACAAGAGCTACAGCAAGTTTTAAATCAAAACCAAGGCATGTACAGAAACTATACAGCATGCTTAACAAATCATCCATCTACACAAACTTGAAAGGAAGCATGGATCAATAGCAAATATGCTCACAAGATGGCATGTTGAATCAGTTTTTAGGGACTTAGTGAAAATTCTAGTTTTATAGAATCTGAGTTAACCAGATGGCATATTAACAACACTATTTATATATGCTAGAGGGCATTTCATGGCATGAAAATTAACAGGATGGTAGAGGGAAACACCCACTCCAATTCATTAGCACTGAGCATGAGCTAGAACACAACATATCACTTGTAGCATCCTCTAAACATGGCATAAAAGTAACAACAGATTCTCAGACAGACAAATTAGCAAGGGCAAAACTGGACACATGTTAATAGTATAGCAACTTGACAGCAGGTTTTAAACATGATGCAAGGGCTTAATGCTCAAGTTCTTAGCACAAATAGGTAAAGCATGAAGAGCTAAACAAAACATGTTAAGGCCCCAAACTCAAAGGATCAACACATTCATGGGAACCATCTTCTAAACATAGCAAGAAAATAACAGCTTCTAACACTTAGCAAAATCTGAAGCATGCAACCAGTGTTATTTCTTAGCATGACAACAGCAAGAAACCCACTTATCCACAATCTTATCATGCCAAACAAAAATACCAGGGCCTAGTACCCACAAAACACTAGCATATTCATGTTGACAAGTTTCACATATGATGCATAGGTTAATTCATATGAAAAAGACAAAATGGCATGTTGGGACAAAAATGACATTTTGCAAACTTGCTCAAATGACAAAACAAATTGCACCACTGGATTCCTTGGAAAATTCTACCCCAAAATCATATATTACACTCATATGTTCATGTCAATAAATTTCCCAAAACTCAATTCAAAAAATTAGCATATACTCTTATAAGTCATCTCCTACCCTATTTGGACATGGCCAAGTATGGCAAGGCCTGATATGGCAAGTTCCCTAAGACAAAAAGAATCAAACAGTGTAATAAAACAAACAATTAATATAAAAAAAGGGAAGGGGTCCCACTGGCAGAGAGCCATGCCCCTCCCTGAGTATGACAAGGTGGCCCCACAGGGTCCACCTGTCAAACACACTCACACACAGCACACACACCACAGAGTGCACACACACACAGCCACATACACAGGCACACGGGATCCCACACACAGCCACACGGGATCCCACCTACGCACACACACAACACACACAACACACGAAAATAAAAAAAGGCAGGGGAGAGCCGGGACTCAAACCCACGACCTGCTGGTCGTTTCCCCGAGTCGCTACCACTGGGCTAGGCGGGGGCGCTTGACAGGTTAGGGAGCTCGCCTCAGATAAACACAAAAAGGCCCCTGCTTCCTCTGCCCGGAGACAGAGAAGCCCGCGATGGCGCCGGGGAGCCCTCCGGCGACCACCGAGACTGACAAACGGCGACCGAGCATGCGGACTACTCGGGGAACGCAATCCCGAGGTCACCTACGACTACGCGCGCGCGACGGCGAGGGGGCTCGAGCTACTGCTCGCTCGGGCATGGCGCGGTAACGGGTACCGGAGCGCGAAGACGACGAGGCTAGTGGGGAAACGGCGCGGGAAGGAATAGCGGATCGGCTGCTCACCGAGAGGGGCTCGATGACGTGCACGACGCTGTCCGGGGCGAGGAAGAAGATCCGCGGCGGGGCTCTCGGTCCACGACGAAGACGAAGAAGAGGCCGGAGATGAGGAAGCGCTATCCTCCTCCTAGTGACGGGAACGGGTCGGGGAAGACGCCCTCGACCTCCTCGACATCGCGGCCGGAGGGGAGAAGACCACTGACGGCGAGGATGATGACGAAGCGGTCGGCGATGCCCTGCTCTCTCACTCTGAACTTCTCTGAAGCCAACTCTCCTCTCTGAATCTTACCGCGGGGAGGGAGAGGAAGGAGGGGAGAGGGAGATGGCGGCGGCTGGAGGGAAGCGCGGAACCCTAGGGGAAGGGGCACGCACGCCGAGGCTTTTAAAGGAGGGGCCAGACGGCGCTCCTCGACGTCCGTGAACACACGGCGCTCGCTCTCTCTCTGAAGCTGACGGAGGAAGGTAACAGATGCGATAGTAACGATGAACTCCTTGCTCTTGTGTTTCAAATGATAGTCTCCTCAACACTCAATCACTCTCTCACAGATTTGGCTTGGGTAGAAGAGATTGATTGGGTGGAAAGCAACTTGGGGAGGCTAGAAATCAAGATCCATATGGTTGGAGTGGATGATCTTGACCTCAACACAAGGATATGTGGTTCTCTATCAGAAATTTGGATATGGGAAGTGTGGGTCTATTCTTAGTGCTTCTCTTGCGAGTGGGATGTGGTGGAGGGGTATATATAGGCTGTCGGATTTCGGGCTCCG
This sequence comes from Elymus sibiricus, assembly GCA_039707655.1. NCBI lineage: Eukaryota > Viridiplantae > Streptophyta > Magnoliopsida > Poales > Poaceae > Elymus > Elymus sibiricus. Next base: position 270,416,046 of record CM077669.1, read on the forward strand.
CAAAACCCAAAGAGGTTCGAACTCAGGGGCGTGTACAAAGATCCCCACCAGCTTCGGCCTCAAGCTCATAGCTCCACAGCCTAGCTAGATCAAACTCACTCAATCGCGGGGAAGAAGACTAACACACGGATTTACCCAGGTTCAGGCCGCTGCGAAGCGTAAAACCCTACTCCTGCTTTTGGTGGATTGCCTCACGAGGAGGTTTGTGGGTGAACTGGTACAGTGGTGAGCAACCTCGCGAGGGCGCCCGAGTGGTGTTGTATCCGTCCCCGTCTACGGCGCAGCCTAGCCTCTATTTATAATGGCCCGGGTCCTCTTCCCTTATCGCACTGGTGGGAAGGGATCCCACAACGGCCAAATTCGAAAGGGGACAGGAGGTACATCTTATCCTAACGAAAGGTGGTCTTCGCCTGCAAAGTAGCTGACAGTGACGTGGAGGTGGGCTCGGTGGTGACATCCACCCTGCCGAGCCCGCTGGCCTGGTCTTGTTACACCAGAATGGAAACCTTTGGTGGGACGCCTTGGGAACCTGCGTACGTCCCTGCCTCCCTTGCACCAAAGAGGAAACTGCTTCTTCTGTGCGCGCTGGTGCCCGCCTGGCCCGGCTTGCATCACCCCCGACCTCACGAGGCCGAGTGCTGTATAGGGATCTCCACCCCTCGGGAGGTAACCTAGGGTGGCCTCCTCCTTCCGGGAATTTTGGCGTCGTCCTCCTCGCGAGGGTGGGTCTCTCGCGAGGGCCTTGTCTTGAGTGAAGCCGCGTCGGGCCGTGCCAGGCTGTCGAAGTGGGCCACGCCCTGGCACGCAGGCAGGCAGGTCTGGGTACCCCCGTTCCCAGAGTGCCGACAGTAGCCCCCGGGCCCAAGGCGCTCTTGGGTTGGCTTCGGGGCGAAGCTGAAGGAACCGGCCCGAGCGACGCGGGCCCCAATTGCCTGCGGGCCCAGCCTGATGCATGGCGCGTAACGAGACGCGGACGCCTCCACGCCCAAGCACGCCGGCGCTGGACCGTCGCCGACGAGTGAGTGTTCCGTTGCCCTCCTCCTTTTCTTGTGGACCATGCCCGCCAAGCCGGGTCAGATTGCCTCCTCTTCTCAGGGCGCCCGTGCCCAAGAGGCGGAAGCTAGGCGAACTCCAGGAGGAGGCGGACGCGCTCAGGGCCCATCTTGCGGGCGCCGAGGCCGCCCTTCAGGCCGCACTCAAAGGTGAGGAGGACGCCAAGGCAGAGCTGGCGTCCCTCCAAGCTCAGATTGAGGGAGCAGCCAATGCCGTGCAGGCCGCCAAGGACAAGGCAGCACACGCGAAGATGCTGGAGGCACAACGCGCCAAGCAATATCTGGACATCGCCCGCCGCGCGGTCGGTGCAGTTGGCCGCTTCGTCGGAGAAGCCCCCACGCTGCCGTGCGCACACGGCGACGGGGGTTATCTCCACTTCTTCGGGAAGGTGGTGGAGGCACTGGAGGCCGGCGTCTCCCGGGTGGATGAAGACAATGAGTCCAGCGCGTGCGACCTTCTAGACATCACGCTGACGCGCGTCTTCTCCAACCTGCGCCGCCATGTCTTAGAGCTTGATCTCTCCCGCGTGATGGAGCCGGTGCGTGAGGAGCTCCAGAGGCCCCTCAAGGATGAGATGCACGGGCAGGTGGAGTCCCTGGTGGAGCGGTTCGTCCAGGAGCCTCCCTCCGAAGAGAGCGACGACTCCGGTGCCGCGGCTGGTGGGGGTCACGACGGGGACAACGCCTCCTCCGCCTGAGTTTCCCCTATTTCCTTCCTTCTGGTTCCTGTCACATCAAGAAACATCTGGCCCCTGGGGGCATTAAACTTTTGTGTTTTACCTTGTCTTCCTTCTTTCGTACCGTCAATTGCTCGTTTTGCGCTGCGCGTCCTCATTTCCTCCGCGGGGTTTTACGTCATCGTTGGTGTGCCTCCGCACACCCCTTCGCGCCCTTGCTTGCCTCACTCTGTCGTTGTTCCGCGCCTGACACTCCACGGGGGGTCCGCGGGGGCATCGCACCGTGTCCAGCGATAGTAGCCTGTCGAGACCTCACGAGGTGGGCACTCCTGAGGGGACGCATGCCGCTCCAAAGCCGAGGCTTTAGCGGCGATGCCTAGAGAAGCCGAACTCCCTCGCTTGCACCGTTCCTCCTGTATCCGAAGACTCAGGAGGCCCCGTGAGGGCACGCAGTAGACCGTAGCGCCAGCACTTTCGCGTTAGCGCTCCTGTCTCATACTCCAATATTTGGGCTGTTTTTGAATCAAAAATTCTTGCTTATTACGGTTGGGGGTACTTAGCTTGGCGGGCCGTGGCGAGCTCGTGTGTCGTGAGATGCAGCTGGGGTGCCTGGGAAGTTCGGGGATCTCACCAGGGGGGGTCTTCTTCCTTGCGAGCGAGGCGATTCGGGAGCCCTCTTGGTGCTCTGCGTCGGCAGGTCCCAATCCCGCGCATACCTCGACCGCCGTTGGGGCGTCCGGATCACCAGGACGAGACCAAGGGGCGAGGGGCACGTGACCAGTGAGGCTCCTGAGTCGCGTTGCTCAGGAGTCCCCTTTAACGCTCGAGCGACTCCCTTCCTCGCCTGCTCCTGCCTCGAGAGGTGCCCGAGCCTCCCGAGGGTGCATGGCAGCGCGCCAAGCCGTGGCTGGAGCCCCCGAGCGAGGGTCGATCGTCGCTGGTATGCTGAGTCGCGATGCTCAGCGATGGCCAGGAGATGGGTGCCTCTGAGGCAGCATGCGCCTGTCGGCTTTCTCGAGAGCGCCATGCGAGGACCAGGATGTCCAGGCCTTGGCAAGGCGAGGACATCGTGCCCAGCCCCCGCTCGCGGGGTGAGTGAGGGTGAGACCGACAGGTGTCGATTCAGAAAACAAAACTTCAAGACAGAAAAGGCTGCGAGGAGAAAAATTCCCACTCCTTTTTTTAAAGTAAGGTTGCGAAACTTCGAGCTTCATTCCAAAAAAGGTGGCAATTCGAATACAAAAAGGAGCAAGGAACAGCCGCGTCCGGCACCTAGGCTAGTCTTCATCTTCGTCTTCTCCCCAACACGGAGCGTAGGGCTTCCACTAGGCATGGGCATAGTCATTGGAGGACAGTGTTGTCCGTCAGCGCGGAGCATGGGGCTTCCACTTGGACGTGGGTGGGAACCCCTCCGCGTCCTCGGGGGGCTCCGGGCATATACAACCCACTCATTATTACGTGAGAGTGTCACGGTCGGAGGTAGCTGGGCGAACCCCTAGGCGCAGGGCCTAGGTGCTCCCAACTCGGCCATGAGCCATCCCGCGCATTTCTGCGTGGTTGCGCGCCCCTACGGCCCTAACTTGAGTGCATTGCTCCCCGCGTAGCCGCGGGATTGTGCTCCCACGGCCCAAACATGAGCGGAATGCACCCCACGAAACCGTAGGGGTGTTGTGTTGGTGTAGCCGCCTCGTGAGGCGTCGGGGCGCCGGCCAAACCGCGACCTGGAGGCCTCATGAGGACCAACCTCCTGAAGGCCGCGCCGGGTCCCCCGGAGCCGCGCGTGGCCCGCGCTGCTTGTATCCTGACGATCCCCCTAGGCGGTCGCTCCTGCGGCCCAGGGGGCCCGACTGCGTGCTGCTTGCTTGCGAGGGCGGCGCCCGCACCGCGCCCCCGCGTATCCCGGGACGCCCCCTCGCTTGCACCTACCTGGCCCGGTGCTCCCTCGGTGGAAGTCCCCGGGCCCGTCTTGAAGAGGGCATCCGGGACATCTCCCTACTCCGGGAGGATGTTGGCACCCGCGGGGGACGCGCGATCCACGGTGCCGTCCGCAGGTACGATGCTGCTCGGAACATACGCCTCCGTGTAAAGGCCTTGGCTTCCTCCTGGAGCGCCTCCGTGCGCCCCGCGGTTTTCCTCCCCGGGTGGCAAGACGATGCCACCTGGGACGCGCGGCCCACAGACCCTCCTGCGCCGAGCCTCCGCCCGAAGTTGCTTGCCTCTGCCGTCACCGCGGGGTTGGGCGCGCACGTCTTGACGTGGGTTGCCTCCGTGGTTATCCACTTGGGGTCGGGGGTGACGGGGAGGCGCACCCGCCCTAGCGAGGCGACGGAGCCCTTGGCCACCCCAGAGAAGGGCCTTGAAAGTGCGAGCTGGTCGTAGGGCACCTGGAGCGTGTTGAAGGTCTCCACGGAGAGGACGTTGAGGCCGCCGCCGTCGTTGATGAGGGTCTTGGTGATGGCCACGTTGCTTATGGTCGGTGTGCATAGCATGGGGAGCACGCCGGCGGCAACTGTCGTCCTAGGGTGGTCGTCGGGGCCGAAGGTGATGTCGACCTCCGGCCACGCCCGAGGCTGCGGGGCCTCAAGCCGTGGCTGGACCGCACCTGCCTGGCGGAGGATTTGCTTGACATGGCGGCCGGAAGCAGGCGCCTGCGATCCGCTGAGGATGCATGCGACCGCATGATTGGCCAGGCAAGCCGCGACGTCCCTGCATGCCGTGAGCTGGCTGGCCTCGGGGGTGACAGCGGCCATGAAGCTAACGAGTCGGGGCCGGATTGCAGCCGCAGAGTGAGAAGCTTCGACATGCCCCCTACTTGGCGCGCCAAATGTCGGATTTCGGGCTCCGCAAAACCGAAAGAAGTTCGAACTCAGGGGCGTGTACGAAGATCCCCACCAGCTTTGGCCTCAAGCTCACAGCTCCACAGCCTAGCCAGATCAAACTCACTCAATCGCGGGGAAGAAGACTAACACACGGATTTACCCAGGTTCGGGCCGCTGCGAAGCGTAAAACCCTACTCCTGCTTTTGGTGGATTGCCTCACGAGGAGGTTTGTGGGTGAACTGGTATAGTGGTGAGCAACCTCGCGAGGGCGCCCGAGTGGTGTTGGATCCGTCCCCGTCTATGGCGTAGCCTAGCCTCTATTTATAATGGCCCGGGTCCTCTTCCCTTATCGCACTGGCGGGTAGGGATCCCACAACAGCCAAATTCGAAAGGGGACAGGAGGTACATCTTATCCTGACGAAAGGTGGTCTTCGCCTGCAAAGTAGCTGGCAGTGACGCGGAGGTGGGCTCGGTGGTGACATCCGCCCTACCGAGCCCGCTGGCCTGGTCTTGTTACACCAGAATGGAAACCTTTGGTGGGACGCCTTGGGAACCTGCGTACGTCCCTGCCTCCCTTGAACCAAAGAGGAAACTACTTCTTCTGTGCACGCTGGTGCCCGCCTGGCCCGGCTTGCGTCACCCTCGACCTCGCGAGGCCGAGTGCCGTATAGGGATCTCCGCCCCTCGGGAGGTAACCTGGGGTGGCCTCCTCCTTCCAGGAATCTTGGCGTCGTCCTCCTCGCGAGGGTGGGTCTCTCGCGAGGGCCTTGTCTTGAGTGGAGCCGCGCCGGGCCGTGCTAGGCTGTTGAAGTGGGCCATGCCCTGGCCCGCAGGCAGGCAAGTCTGGGTACCCCCGTTCCCAGAGCGCCGACATAGGCAACTCCAAAAATCCAACCGTTACAACATTATTACCCAACACGGTGAAACCGAAGTGGAAACTCGGTGGCACTGACTAGTTCAAAATGTGGCAACTTTAGGCTTTTCTGTGAGACCGATATTGAATTCTCGGTGGTACCGATATGAGTGGCCGAGGGCAGTGACACAACTCGGTGAGACCGATTCACAATTCTCGGAAATTTCGATTCTTGTGAATGAGACAACAGGAAGTTGGTCACTGAAACTCGGTTGCATCAATATGAAACTTGGTAGTACCGAGAAGTAGGTTTTGGCTAGGGTTTCTGTCTAGGATTTTGACTCGGTGTAGCCGATAGGATATTGTTGGTGGCACCGATTTTGAGTGGTAGGGTCTAAGAAAAAATATTTGTGGGAGAGCTTGTGAGTGTTTTTGGTGGCTAACACTTGATCATTTTGAGCATTTCATTCACCATTATTACCTCACCCCCTTTTGATAGTATTGACTTTCCTATGGACTCAAAGTGATTTATCACAAAGTAAAATGTAGAGTCTTCTTGCTTGTAGCTTGGCCAATCCTATTCCTTGCATCTTGGGGTCTCCTCACAATCCTTTGCCAATCCAACATTGAACTTTTTCCTGAAATATACTTAGTGGAAACATTAGTCCAATGAAATATATGTTGTTATTAATTACCAAAATCACCTAGGGAGAAGTTGTGCTTTCACCTGCGCAGGGCACCCCAAGCGTCCGAGCTGTGCATATAGGCGCAGGGTGCCAGGCGTTCACCCTCGACCTTCGCGAGGTGGTCTAGCCCCCTCGGTTCAAGTCGGATTTATCATCACGATATGATGGCTCGACCGACCCCATCGAGTTCCTCCAAATCTATACCACGACGATCCAGGCAACTCGCCATGGTCAACCAGTTCCCTATGGCCCTCAAAGACTCGACACGTTCATGGCTCATGAACCTCCCACCGAACTCCGTCAGAACTTGGGACGAGCTGTGTGAGCACTTCATCGCCAACTTCAAGGGAACCTGCGATCGGCCATCCACGGTTGCTGACTTAAATGCCATCTGGCAGAAGGAGGGCGAGACGCTGCACGGGTTCATCCGGTGCTTCAGCCGGGTCCGCAACAAGATTCCCCGCATCAGTAACGCAGAGGTTGTCGCGGCCTTCAGCAACAGGGTCGCAGACCCCAAGATGTGCAATAGATGGCGGTCCACGATGTTAACACAATCGTGCAGCTCTACGAATTGGCGGACAAGTGCGTCAGGGTAGCAGAGGCCCGAAACATTCACCGACGGTCGACCGGGAGGTCGGACCCTTGATACTTGTAAACTGCGTCGGGATTTTCCCCGAATAAGGAGGGGATGATACTTGTAAACTGAGGAGGAATCTGACGCTGAAGTAGCTGGACTAGCAATGGCTTCGGAATATCTCTCCACCTCTGTCTTCGAACCCGAAGACAATGGTCCCTTCTTCAACACCGAAGCCAGTGATGATGATGCCACTCCAGCCTACTGCTTCATGGCGAAAGCCTCCAAGGTATCCTGAAAACCCTCACGTCATGACTCTGAGTCCAAAGCTGAATCTAATGATGACATGAAACCTAGCTATTCTAAACTTGTAAAAATTGCCACTAAACAACAAAGTGCCATGGAGAAAATGCAAACTACTCTAGAGAAAAGCGATGACCTGTTACGCGAAGAGATTAGTCTGAACGAAACTATGGCTGAAGACATGCGTAGTCTTCGTTCATGGTTTGAGGATCTCCAAAGTCGTCATGATGCTCTTTCAACTGATCACGAGAAGCTTTCTCTGGAATATCTTCAGAAAAAGATTGATCTTGAGAAGTTGAGGGAAGCACATGATGACCTACGGAAGGAAAACGACTCACTCTTAGCAAAACAGATCAGTACCGCTCAGGATGAATTTGATGCTCCATGCTTAAAGTGTATTGCCCGTGAAGCAAATGATTCAACTACAGAATGTTCAAATGCTTCTGAAAATGCTTTATCTTCAACTGTATCTGTGGCAACTAACCCCTCATCTGAGGAAGCCACTGCTATCACTAATGACAATGACAGGTTGAAGACTTTGCTTGAAACTAGCATGTACAAGAGTCTGAAAGGACATCAGATTCTTTGTGATGTCTTGAAGAAGACAATCTTGAACAAAAACCCCAGGAAAGAGGGTTTGGGTTTCGAAAGAAACATCAATGTTGATGGATCCTATTGGACACCTGAGCAGTACCCCAAAACCACATGGGTTGCTGCAAAAGGTCCTTCAGTTGATCCTTCCACATTATCTAGCTTCAACTATGTGAATCCTATTATTATTGATGAATCTTTCGATTCCAACTATAAACTGTTCAAATGGAAGTTAGGTAAATCCAACAAGAGACTAGGGATACACAAATCACGGTGGACTGTGGAGATACTTGGGCCTGTGTTTGGGGAAAGAAATACACATCGTCAAAGTTCTATCAGTACTGTTTCAGGGAGATATCTGTGAATGAGTCCTACAAATGGGTTTGGAAATCCAAATGCACCAAGAAGCTGAAAGTCTTTGCGTGGTTGCTCCTGGTGGACCGGTTGAACACAAAAGATATGTTGCGCCGAAGATGTTTCGTGGTTGACGACCGAGGGGATCGAGCAGGGAAATGTGTTCTTTGTGATGACCAGCGCGCAGAGACGCTTGAACACCTATTCTTTCGATGCTAATTCTCCCAAGACATATGGGATGAGTTGCGGATTGACTGGGGCGCGGGAAATGGGAGGTTTGAATGGCTGAAAGAAGCAAAGGCTAACTGGGCCAGGCCCATGTTCATGGAGGTGTTTGTGGTCACGGCCTAGTCCATATGGAAGGAGAGAAATGACTTTGTGCTCAAACATATTGCTGCCTCCCGTGCTTCCTGGCTGAGACGATTTAAGACAGACTTTGAGGCGCTAAAGCACAGATCTGGTGAGAAGGTAAAAGATTTCATTCGAACTTTTGTTAGAAGCATCCGTTGAGAAGACCGTCAAAAAGACTGGATTAACACGTATCCTCATGACAAGATTGTACGATCCTCCTTAGATGTAGAGTAGATAGTTTGGTAAACCCCCCTTACTTATAAAAGGTGGTCTACCCCCTACTGATCCCTCTCTAACACCCCCCCATTGTATGCTGCCATGTACTTGACTTACCACTGATTTTATTAATAAAAAAGACTGTAGGAAACTCTCCTACAGTCATTCACGGGTCAAAAAAAAACTATAATCTGTTCAAATGCAAATATGGTGAAGTATTTGCTAGGTACATTGGTACTAACTGCAGGAATGGTTCACCTCTGAAGATAATCTGGGTTCCCAAATGTCTTCTTACTTCCTGTGAATGTCATGAAGCCATCTCTCAAGAAGAAGACAGATCCCAAATCAATGTCTTCGAGAAGACAAAGGTCTTCATATGATTACACTAACAATCATGTTTCGCAGGGCAGGGCTGAAAAAGCTCATGAATATGTACACTATGGCAAAAATCGATATGTTCATTGTACTAAGAACTATTCTGCATATTCATTTGAGTACACTAACCCTCCTGTGAAATGTACTATTAGGGCATCTTTGCCTAGATTCTCTGATGCTGCCCTACGTCTCATTGCTTCTAAGCCACCCCTTCGCATGTGGGTGGTTAAGAAGAACTAATATCTTCTATACAGCATCGGGTCTCCAGATAGGAAGAAGCCTATCCCGAAGATCATCTCTAGGGACCCGAAAACATTCTTGTCTGAACGCAAGAAATCTAATGCATACCTCGTTTAGAATACCTACCATTGTCTACTGCTATATCTTCATCTTAGCATGTTACTCCTACATGCTTTGGTGAACTCGACTAATTCTCAATGCAGGAAGACAAATCCAATGCCACTGAATGGATTATGGACAGTGGATGCACAAGTCATATGACTGGTGATCGAAGCCTATTGATGGAGCAAACTCTTCGACCTCCAACAAAAGATCACATCGTCTTTGATGACAAGAGCAGCAGCATAGTATTAGGGCTAGGTAGAGTTGCGATCTCAAGGGACCGGCACATGGAAAACGTCATGCTTGTCGAATCCCTTTGTTACAACTTGATGTCTGTCTCAATGCTCTGTGACTTAGATATGCTCGTCATATTCAGCAAATTTCGATGTGTGGTACTAATGGCCTCTGACAAAACCAAAGTCTTCGAAGGTTTTCGAAGAGGTGATATGTACATGGTAGACTTCTCTGCAGGACCACAGGTTGCCTTATGTCTTCTAGCAAAAGCTTCAGAGTGCTGGCTATGGCACAGAAGGCTAGGACATGCTGGGATGAGGAACTTGCACACACTCGCCAAGAAGAATCTCATCATTGGCGTTGAGGGAGTTAAGTTCAAGAAGGACCACCTCTGTGGCGCATGTGAAGCCGGGAAGATGACTAGAGCCAAACATCCCTCGAAGACAATTATGACGACCTCACGTCCCTTCGAGCTGCTACACATGGACTTATTTGGCCCTACTCACTATTCCACCTTCTCTACCACTGCAAATCTATATGGCTTTGTGATTGTTGATGAATATTCTCGATTCACTTGGGTGCATATTATTCTTTACAAAACTGAAGTGCAGGATGTCTTCAGGCGCTTCGCAAATAGGTGTATGAACAACTATAACACCAAGATCAAGCACATCAGGAGTGACAATGGCACTGAATTCAAGAACACAGGCCTGGACACCTTTCTTGATACCCTTGGCATCACTCATGAGTTCTCTGCTCCATATACTCCTCAGCAGAATGGTGTCGTGGAGCGCAAGAATAGGACTCTTATTGAGATGGCTCGCACCATGCTTGATGAATACAAGACACCACGGAAGCTATGGCCTGAAGCCATTGATACTGCATGTCACATTATCAACAGAGTATATCTTCACAAGTTCTTCAAGAAAACTTCATATGAGCTTCTCACTGGTAGGAAACCCAATGTAAGTTATTTCAAAGTCTTCGATGAAAGATGCTGGATAAGGGATCCACACCACACTTCTAAATTTGCACGAAAAGCAAATGAGGGTTTCATGCTTGGTTATGGAAAGGATTCGCACACCTACAGGGTCTTCAACATCCTTCACAACAAGGTTGTTGAAACTATAGATGTGCGATTCGATGAAACTAATGGCTCGCAAAGAGAGCACCTGCCTCCTGTTCTAGATGAACTACCTCCCGATGAAGCTATTAGACTGATGGGCACTGGAGAAATTGTGCCTGAAGAACATGTGGTTGTAGAAGAAGTCATCATTCCTCCTTCTACTCAGCGCGAAGACAATGCTGAACCCAAAGACAATGCTGCTGATGAAGACAATGCTCAGTAGCCTGAACAAAGTCTTCGCCCTGCACATCCACGCGTGGCAAATGAAGTCCAAATTGAGAGAATGCTTGACAGCATAAATGCACCAGGTCCACTTACTCGCTCAAGAGCTACTCAATTGGCTAACTTTTGTGGGTACTTTGCTTTTGTATCCATCACAGAGCCCACCAAAGTAGATGAAGCCTTCAAGGAACCAGAATGGATTCAAGCCATGCAGGAAGAGCTTCACCAGTTCAAGCTGAACAATGTGTGGGAGCTCGTAAAGCGTCCTGATCCAAGGAAGCACAACATCATCGGTACCAAGTGGATCTTCCGCAACAAGCAAGATGAGTCCGGTCAAGTCGTCAGAAACAAGGCCAGACTTGTGGCCCAAGGTTACACACAGGTTGAGGGTATTGACTTCGGTGAAACCTTTGCACCTGTCGCTAGACTCGAAGCCATTCATATACTGCTTGCTTATGCTAATCATCATGACATATGCTTATATCAAATGGATGTCAAAAGTGCATTCCTCAATGGTAAGATTGAGGAAGAAGTATATGTTGCTCAACCACCAGGGTTTGAAGATCCAAAGCATCCTGACAAAGTCTTCAAGCTCAACAAGGCACTCTATGGCCTCAAGCAAGCACCAAGAGCTCGGTATGACACACTCAAGGAATTCCTCAAGAAGAAAGGCTTCAAACCTGGTTCACTCGATCCCACTCTCTTCACTAAATCCTATAATGATAAACTGTTTATATGCCAAATATATGTGGACGCCATTATCTTTGGCTGTACTAACAACAAATACAGTGATGAGTTTGCTTATATGATGCAAGAGAAGTATCAAATGTCGATGATGGGAGAACTGAAATTCTTCCTAGGGCTTCAAATTTGACAACAACCCAATGGCATCTTCATATCTCAGGAGAAGTACCTCAAGGATTGCCTCAAGAAATTTGGCATGAATGAAGCCAAAGGCTACAAGATGCCTATGCCTACCAATGGTCACCTCTGTACTGACGAAAATGGTATAGATTTCGATCAGAAGGTGAAAGTGCTAGTTATCGACTAGAGGGGGAGGGGGGTGAATAGGCGATTTTTATGAAAGGCTTCGAAACAGTAAATGTATTCGAACTATGCGAAAGTGAAACATGATCAGGTAGGGATCTATATCAAGGATCTAAGCAGAGCATGTGATACAATGAAGACATGTGAGTAGAAGACAAACTTAGATAGTATGAAGATAAACAACATATATGAATGTCTTCTGGAAAGTCTTCAGTCAGGAGTGTTCATGCATTGGCTTCACAATATAGTTCAGAATGTAAAGAGTAAGAGATAGAACCAGCAGCTTGATGAAGACACATGATTTGTTGGACCAGTTCCAGTTGCTGTGACAACTGTACGTCTGGTTAGGGAAACTGAGATTGAACTCAGAAGACCTCTCTTCACCTTATTCCCCTTGAGCCAAAGTCACTTAGACAGCGCCCAATCACTCTCGTAAGTCTTCAGGGGAGACTTCCGAAACCCGTACAAACTTGGTCACCTGGCGATCCAATATTGTCGGATTTCGGGCTCCGCAAAACCCAAAGAGGTTCGAACACAGGGGCGTGTGCGAAGATCCCCACCAGCTTCGACCTCAAGCTCTCACCTCGACAGCCTAGCCCGATGAACTCGCACAATCGTGGGGAAACAGACTAGCACACGAGGATTTACCCAGGTTCGGGCCGCTGCGAAGCGTAAAACCCTACTCCTGCTTTTGGTGGATTGCCTCACGAGGAGGTTTGTGGATCAACTAGTATAGTGGTGAGTTGCCTCACGAGGGCGCTCGGGTGGTCTTGGATATCCCTTCTCTACAGAGCAACCTAGCCTCTATTTATAGTGGCCCGGGTCCTCTTCCCTTATCACAATGGCGGGAAGGGATCCCACAATGGCCAAATCCGAAGGGGGACAAGGACTACGCCTTATCCTGACGAAAGGTGGTCTTTGCCTGCAAAGTAGCCGGTGGTGATGCAGAGGTGGGCTCGGCGATGACGCCCATCCTGCGGAGCTCGTGGTCTTGGCATCGTTGCATCGGAATTGAAACCTTTGGGGGGTGCTTTCGGAACCTGCATACGCCGTTGCCTCCTTTGCACCAAAGAGGAAAATGTCCCATCTGCGCGCGCTGGTGCCTGCCTGGCTTGGCCTGCGTCACCCCCGACCTCCCGAGGCTAAGCGTTGCATCGGAATCTCCGCCACTCAGGAGGGGGCCTGGGGAGGCCTCCTCCTTCCGGGAGTCTTGGCGCCGTCCTCCTCGCGAGCGCGGGGCTCTCGCGAGGGCCTTGTCTTGGATGAGGCCGCGCCGGGCCGTACCGGGCCTTCATAGTGTGCCACGCCCTGGGCCGCAGGCAGGCAGTTCCGAGTACCCCCGTTTCCAGGACACGGACAGTAGCCCCCGGGCCCAAGGCGCGCTCGGGCTGGCTTCGGGGTGAAGCCGAAGAAGATGGCCCGGGGCGCCGCGGGCCCCTATCGCCTGCGGGCCCGACCTGACACGTGGCGCGTAACAAGGCGTGGACGCCTCCACTTCCCCATGGCGCTTCGACAACCGCTCCGTCTGACCAGCAACCGGCGCACATCGCAGAGCCATCATTGCCCGGGATGGGGAGAGGTGCCGGTTGGCCTCCACCCGGCTATAAATGGGCGGAGGGAACGGAGCCCCCAGCCCATTTCTACTTCTCGCTTCCCCGCCTTCATCCTCCGCCTCCTTGATCATGACGCCGGTGAGGAGGTTTTCTACTACCGAGAAGGGGAAAGCCTGCCTGGAGGGGCCTGACCAACAGCCTCCCAAGAGGAGCCGGGGTTGTCCTCGCAAGTATGCGGAGGCGTCGACAGTGGTGCCCCGTGGGTGCGGCCGTGCTTCCGCGATGGCTGGTGCCTCTGTCGGCGCAGTTGGAGGCGGTGGGCGTGGCGGTCGTGGCCGAGGAGGGAGACCCGCAGTAGGTGCTCGGCCACCGCGTCCGCGGGCACACACGGCCGATACGGGCCAGGAGTTCCTGCTGCTGGTGGAGAGGCCAGCGTTCACCTGGTTGCAGCTCCTGCGCTTCTTCGCGAAGACGCTGCGGGCTAATTGGCCCGCAGGTCTGTGGCTGCAAGCCGATGGTTGTTGTAGTGGCGCATTGTGGGTGGAGATCGAGGTTACTCCTGCAGGCTATGCCTTCTTGAGCCGTGGGTGGCAAACCTTCGCTCGCGCCCACGGCCTGGAGGGGAGGCTCACACTCCTCTTCAAGTACGACGGCGCCGCGGCGCTTTTCTTCAAGATCTTTGGGGAGGGCGGGAGGCGCTTGGGGTGCTGCCCGGAGGGCGACGGCGGCGGCGATCTTGGAGGTGAGCTTGCCCTTGGCGACGGCCGCCATGCTTCCAACAGTAGCGACACCTTCTCCGAGGAGAGTCCGAGCGACGATAGCTATGACGCACCGCCGTGTCAGCGCGCTCGGACTTCGGGGGGTAGCCAGCCGCGACGGCGCCGCTCCCCCGCCCGGGAAGCGGCTACGCCGGTGTTCCACCCCAGACCCGTCAAGGAGGAGGAGGACTCCGACTGAGCGCCGGCGCACTGGGGCCGGGGCCTCAGGAGTGGTAGCCCCCGGGGGGGCTCCTTGGCCTTCTTCTTCCTTTCCTTTCCCTGTAATCAAAAAATCCTGGGGGGGCCCTTCTGGGCGTGTAATGAACTTTGGCGCTTGCGCCCTTATATTAGCACTCTCATCATGTATTCCGGTCCTTGTGTTATTGTTAATCAAGACTTCCCGTTGGTCGTGGTTAGGGTACTTAGCTTGATGCGTCCGCGGCGGGTCTCTGCATCGTGAGGTCCGGCAGTGGCACCTGGGCCTTTTCGGTTCCTCCTTCCTGCGAGCGAGGCGGTTTGGGGGCCCTTTCAGCACTCTATGTCGGCGGGGCCCAATCCAGCGCATGCCCCGACCACCGTTGGGGCGTCCGGATCACCAGGACGAGACCAAGGGGCGAGGCCTCGACCGCCGTTGGGGCATCCGGATCACCAGGACGAGACCAAGGGGCGAGGAGCCACGCGATCAGTGAGTCTCCTGAGGCGCGTTGCTCAGGAGCCCCCCTTGACGCTCAAGCGGCGCTCTACGTTGGCGGGGCCCCATCCCACGCATGCCTCGACCGCCTTGGGGCGTCCGGATCACCAGGACGAGACCAAGGGGTGAGGCCTCGACCGCCGTTGGGGCGTCCGGATCACCAGGACGAGACCAAGGGGCGAGGAGCTACGTGATCGGTGAGGCTCCTAAGGCGCGTTGCTCTGGAGCCCCCCTTGACGCTCAAGCTGCGCCATACCTTTTCGCCTGTTCCTGCCTCAGGAGGCGTGAGCCTCCAGAAGCTCCAAGATAGCGCGCCGGGCCGCGGCGGAGCCCCCGAGCGAGAGTGAGGCGGCGCACGCCTGCTAGCTCACTCGAGAACGCCACGCGAGGACCAGGACGCCAAGGCCACGTGGGGACCAGGACGCCAAGGCCTTGGCGAGGTGTGCGCACTGTGCCCTTAGCCCCCGCTCACGGGGCGCGAGAGGGAGAGGCTACAGGTGTTAACCCAAAGAAAGAAACTTCAAGATAGAAAACTGCAAGGAGAAAAATCCCCGCCCCCTTTTCTTTAAATATAGTTGAAAATCCTCGAGTTTCATTCTAGAAAAATGGCAAATTCGAATACTAGAAAAGCAAAGAACGGCCGCGTCCGGCACCTAGGCTAGTCTTCGTCTTCGTCTTCCCCAGCGCGGAGCATAGGGCATCCACGTTGCGTGGGCATAGTCATTGGAGGACAGTGTTGTCCGCCAGTGCGGAGCACGGGGCTTCCACTTGGTAGTGGGATGGAACCCCTCCGCGTCCTCGGGGGGCTCCGGGCATATACAACCCACTCATTATTACGTGAGAGTGTCATGGCCGAAGATAGCTAGGCAAGCCCCCAGGCGCATGGCCTAGGTGCTCCCAACTCAGTCAAGAGCCATCCCGCGCATTTCTGCGCGGTTGCGCGCCCCTACAGCCCAAACCTGAGTGCATCGTTCCCCGCGTAGCCACGGGATTGCGCTCCCGCGGCCCAAACATGAGCACAATGCACCCAACGCAGCCATAGGGGTGTTGTGTAGGTGAAGCCGCCTTGTGGGGCGCCGGGGCGCCGGCCAGACCACGACCCGAGGATCTCGCGAGGCCCTGCCTCCTGAGGGCCACGGCCGGCGCCCCTGTTGCCGCGCGTGGCCCGTGCTGCTTGTACCCTGTCGCCCCCTAGGCGGTTGCCCCTGCGGCCCGGAGGGCTTGGCTGCGTGCTGCTTGCTCGCGAGGGCGGAGGTTGTGCCGCGCCCCCGCGCATCCCGGGATGCCCCCTCGCTTGCACCAACCTGGTTTGGTGCCTCCTCGGTGGAAGCCCCCAGGCCCGGCTTGGAGAGGACATCCGGGACATCTCCCTACTCCGGGAGGATGCTGGCTCCCGCGGGGGACGCGTGATCCACCGCGCCATCCGCAGGTATGACATAGCTCGGAACATAGGCCTCTGTGTAAAGGCCTTGGCTTCCTCCTGAACTGTCTCCACGCGCCCCATGGGCGACCTCGCTGGGCGGCAAGGCGACGCCGCCCTGGGCGCACGGCCCACAGACCCTCCTGCGGTGGGCCTCCGCCCGAAGTTGCTTACCTCTGCCGTCGCCGTGGGGTTGGTCGCGCGCGTCTTGACGTGGGTTGCCTCCCTGGTTATCTAACGTGCCTCCATTATGGTTACCTGCCTGCCCGGAAGCCTGAGCCACCTGGTCCCTGCGCCAGTTGGCGCGCTCTCGCCGAGACGACCCAGGCTGTTGATGATCCACCGGGGCATGAGTGCGCGCGTTGAGGTGCGCGCGGAGCGCCCCGTCACCTCCTTCGAAGGCTCCACTAGCGGGGTCGGACGGCGCCCCGAAGCCGGTCACCGGGATCCGGAGGAGAAGGAGCACGGCGTGCGGCGGGCCCTGCCCGGTCTCGCCCGGGCATGGGGCGGGCACGTCATCCGCAAATGAGGTAAGAGGCACGACGAGCGAGCCCTCAGCACCCAGCGTCGGTGGTCGAGAAGAGGGGTACGGAACCCAGGCCCTCCTCGCGATGGTGACCAACTCGGCGATGTGGTCGGCCCAGGCGTCGAAGCCCCCGTGCATCGGGCGATGGCGAAGCATCATACTCGCCATCAGCAGCGCGTCATGCGCGTTGAGGTCTCCCACGTGGGTACAGGGTGATGTCGGTCCAGTGGGCGCCGCCCGCCCACCGCGCGCCTGACCTGCACGAGCAGCGACGGCGGTGGAGACGACGCTGGTGGCCTGGTATCGACCGCCCAGCACCGAGCTGCCAGGGCATGCGTCTTGGGCGGCAGTGGCGAGGTTGGTGAAGGCAGATCCGCCGGGGCCGAAGGAAGCTCGCCGGGCATCGGCCATCGAAACGACGGAGCGGAGGAGGAGCGAAGCTTGCAGAAGACTCCGACACGCCCCCTACCTGGCGCGCCAAATGTCAGATTTCGGGCTCCGCAAAACCCAAAGAGGTTCGAACACAGGGGCGTGTTCGAGGATCCCCACCAGCTTTGACCTCAAGCTCTCAGCTCGACAGCCTAGCCCGATGAACTCGCACAAACGTGGGGAAAGAGACTAGCACACGATGATTTACCCAGGTTCGGGCCGCTGCGAAGCGTAAAACCCTACTCCTGCTTTTGGTGGATTGCCTCAAGAGGAGGTTTGTGGATGAACTAGTACAGTGGTGAGTTGCCTCGCGAGGGCGCTCGGGTGGTCTTGGATCTCCCTTCTCTACGGAGCAGCCTAGCCTCTATTTATAGTGGCCCGGGTCCTCTTCCCTTATCACGATGTCGGGAAGGGATCCCACAACGGCCAAATGCGAAGGGGGACAAGGAGTACGCCTTATCCTGACGAAAGGTGGACTTCGCCTGCAAAGTAGCCGGTGGTGATGCAGAGGTGGGCTCGGCGATGACGTCCGTCCTGCGGAGCTCGTGCTCTTGGTCTCGTTGCATCGGAATGGAAACCTTTGGGGGGTGCTTTCGGAACCTGCGTACGCCCTTGCCTCCTTTGCACCAAAGAGGAAACTGTCCCTTCTGCGTGCGCTGGTGCCCGCCTGGCTTGGCCTGCGTCACCCCCGACCTCCCGAGGCTGAGCGTTACATCGGAATCTCCGCCACGCAGGAGGGGGCCTGGGGAGTCCTCCTCCTTCCGGGAGTCTTGGCGCCCTCCTCCTCGCGAGCGCGGGGCTCTCGCGAGGGCCTTGTCTTGGATGAGGCCGTGTCGGGCCATACCGGGCCTTCGTAGTGTGCCACACCCTGGGCCGCAGGCAAGCAGTTCTGGGTACTCCCGTTCCCAGGATGCCGACAACAATGACTCTGGGATTGCTCTAGACCTAGACGCCTAACCGTCTGGAAGATCACAGTCTTCAAGTGTAATAAGTCTTCAGTTCTCTCAGAACAGAAGGACTTCGGTGATGCTCAAACACACTAGCTCTAGGTGTTTAGGTGTATCCTCCCAGGATGTGTCTCTCTCAATGTCTTTGAGGTGGGTTGCTCCAAAACGACAACAGCCGTATCTCTCTCTGAGCAGCCACATTCTCATGGTGGAGGGGGTGGGCTATTTATAGCCAGCGGGCAACCCGACCTGATATGACCGAAATGACCCTGGGTCAATGGCCAACCGACACGTGTCACAACGATCGGATTTCAAACACACGCGACAACTTTACTTGGGCTAGAAGTAAAGCTGACTCAACCAACTATGGAAGAGATTTCCTCTCACTGTCTTCGCTCGAAGACATAGGTATGGGTTGAGCATCACGTCAGCATCTGACTTCGATCACATCGACCCCACTTAACAGTATGGTGGTTCCTATGACTCAGGAAAGAAGAAACAAAACTACCAAAAGACTTCGTCTTCGCGTTTCATTGTCTTCGGATGAATGTCTTCGCTTACCACCAATGGCTTCAGCCGTCATCAATGTCTTCGGACATTTTTGGGGGTCGACTTCGATGGCTAAACCGAAACTCCAGGGACTTCTCTCTGTGTTAACCTGTGAACTCTCACAAACACATTAGTCCCTCAACCACGTTTGTCTTCAATACTCCAAAACCAAACAAGGGTGGCACTAGATGCACTTACAATCTCCCCCTTTTTTGTGATTGATGACAAACTGGTTGAAGTTTTCAACAGGGATAAAATTATGTGAAGATAAGGTTTTGAAGATTTTGATTGCAAGATATAGAGAGCTCCCCCTGAAGATGTGCATATGAGAATTTTGCTTTGAATGCAAGTGCACATGGCAGGTTGTAGTTTGTGGAGATCTCCCCCTATATCTTGTAATCCAATCACTATGCATTAACAGATATGACGAAGATAATGAAATGCATAATGAAGAATGGGCGTCTGCAGAATGACTTCGGGCGCATAAAATGACTTGAAGAAGCGCCAAAGAGTACGGTAAACTTAAAGTGCAGACGTCCATCAGGACTTAAGTTTTACAACCCAAAACAGCAAATGTTCAGAAATGAGAGTTGTAAACTTGGCAAAATATAACACCCAACCCTTATTAGTATACCCGTTTGAAGACTATCACCCAATGCTTCTCCCCCTTTTGTCATCGAATGACCAAAAAGGAACGAAGACATTGAGAACTACGCATCCCCAGCAGGTGTCGATGAAGACGGTGCATTGGAGACTTGAGGTGCTGGTGCAGTGGAGCTTGGTGCAGTGTCGCGACACCGAGTCGATGGAGGCGGAGAGGTGGCATCATCAGCTTCATCTACAAGCCTGACGTTGGCGGAGGGAGTTGAAGAGGAGAAATCACTGTCTTCGAGGGATGGAGTCTTGCGCCATTTCTCCGCACTGGGAGGTGGGGCACCAAATCTGTAGCGTGGGTGAAATCCATCTTCTTGAAGCTCGTCCTCAGGAGACAGCATAATTAGAGTCCTCCATGAGCTGCGACTTGTTTCGTAAGCCACAAATGCATTTTTGGTGGCAAGGTTGCGAACATGATTGACATCTTGCATCATGGAATGCATCTGGCCCCGAGTCCATTCATGGTGCTTATCGTGCCTTTGGATCAGTGAAACAAGAAGTTCACGATCAGTGAGTGCACGTTCTCTCCTTGGTAGGTATTGACGAGGTAGGGTGCTGGCAGTGGCTTCAGTGTTGGTAGCGCCGGATTTTGGTTGGCGAAAAGCGCCAATGAGTCTAGCCCTTGATGGATCAGAAGGAATGTGAAGACCTTCAACATCTGCAGTGCCACTTGTGCCTTCGACAATAGGATTCTTGCTCTTGGATGGATACAAATATGCTGGCACAACCTCAATATCTGGAAGATAAACGCCTTGGTTGCGAGCAGAAGGAAGAAACCTGGTGTTGGTTTTGTACTTGATGAAGCGCATGATCCAGGGAGCATATATCTTCGGCTCGAGGACATTGAAACCATTTACAGCAAGGTTGCGAAGGAATAAGTCTTGAAGATTGAACCTGATGTCATAAACAATGTTGTATAGCAATGTCTTCATAGGCCCTTCAATCTTGTGGGATGAGTTGTGCCCTTTAATCCGCCAAATAGTGTGCCGAAGAATGTGATAGATAGTCCTGGGCAAGTACTGAAGATCATCCACAAAGAATGAAGTGGGCAAGTCTGCACTGCGAGCCAAAGGCTTCATCATTGTAAGCATCTCAGTCATGTTGGGTTCTCGCATTTGGAATAGGCTTCGAGTGGCAGCCGCATAGGCTTCAGAGCGAGGATCCAACTCTTCACCAGAGGCAACAAGTGGTGTTGCAGGAAATAATTCTAGTGGTGAAGCAGTGATATGTTCATCCCTTATCATAAACTCCATCTGCCAAGTGTTCAAGTCACGACTGAAGCCTGAGATGTGGAGAGTGGCGTTGAATTGGAGGATGAGTTCCTCATTCCAGTCTTCATGGTCAGTGCAGAAAGGCAGTAGGCCCACATCGCGAAGACAATCCAGTGCTTGATCAAAACAGGGAAGACCTTTCATAGCTTCAAAGCTGAGATGTTTGTGGGGAAAGATCCCGTTCTGACCATAGAGCACACACATGTAGTACTGACGCTGTGGAGCACTCCAGAACCTATCAGACTGTATTCTTGCATGCTTGTATCGATTGCGGTCAGAGTCAAAGAAGGTGTTGTTCAGCCTGAACCTTTCCAACTCGAAGACCAAGGGTCTTGCTAGGCCTGACTGGCGAAGACTTGGGAGACGCGTCATAGGGTTCATGACATTGGGGCGTCGATCAAGGTGGAACTCATACTGTGGTCCCATTCTTGGTGGTGCAACAAGGCGAGGCCATCTTGTAGGGACCATCTCTCCTTCCGTATTGCGAGCCATCACAATGTTGTCTTCATTGTCTTCAGTGGATGGCGTGGCAGGGACATGAGGTCCATCTGGGGAGGTGGCATTGGCATCGCCCATGGTGGCATCGGCAGCAATGTCTTTGGCTGCCGTGATTTCTGTTGCAGGTTGACTGGGAGTTACATCTTCAATCAGCAGCACTTCTTCGACTGGTGCAGTCGGTGAGACTCGTACTTCGTCTTCAGGAATAGGAGACATGAGAGCACGAGGACCTCGATGAAGACGTTTGAGTGGGGAAGTGCGGGTGGTTGTTTCAATCTCCACTGGAGCAAATGGAGATTCTGGGGAGGCTGACACTGGTAGGAAGAAAGGCGGTGATGGTGTACCAGATTCAGCTTCAGGTACTTCTGGACGGAGAGGTGTCCCAATGTCCACAAATTCATTCGTGGGCTGTGGAGTGGAATCCATTGGGGCATCCACCTGTGGAACATGATCTGGATCAACATTGTCTTCAGCACCAATGTCATCATGAGCAAAGTCTTCAGCTGCTGCAGTGTCTTCAGCAGCTGGAATATCTTCAGGTCTCGGAGTCTCTGTGGAAGCAGACTCATGCAGAACAACTTGTCTCTCCAAGTTTTCTGAGGCAGGAGGAGCCACTGAGATTGGCTTGATGAGCAGAGGCTCTTGTTGAGGAGTGGGAGGTGATGACGGAGCAGTAGGGGGTACTGGTGTTGGGTCTGGTGCTGGCTCTGAAGACTTGGATTTTCTTCTCTTCAACCTCTTCGGAGGTTGGGCTTCAGAGGCAGCAGCCTTGCGCTTCTTGGCTTCAGTTTCGGCCTTCTTGGTCTTCTTGCTATCAGCAGCAGAGGAAGACGGAGGTGCACAAGGGCTAGAGAAACCAACTGGAAACTCAATGCCTCGCCGCACAGACGGTGTAGGAGAAGGCACATCCGAAGACCTCGAAGCTTGCCTGGAGCGTGCAATGACTTCAGGAGCTAGTGCAGGCTGGCCTAGTGCCTTTCTCTTCAGCATGTCGTTGTGAGCTTGGACCAGAATTGAAGTCTTTCGCTTGAGGCGCGCAAGGGCACCCTTGACAGCTTCACATCGCTTCTCAAACACAGCCTTGAGATCTGTCATCATCAGCTGATATCCCTGGATCTGCTCGGCAGAGTCTGTGCACATTTTGCTTGAATAGCTCTTTTTCATGACTGATCTTGGCCTTCATTTGCTTGGCCTTCTGAGCCGTAGTCAGTTCCTCGTTCACAAGTCCTTGGAACGTGATGCTCAGGCCAATTGGGAGCTGAAGTGCATCAATGCCGAGGGAGCGATCGGCGAACCATTTATCAACGAAGTGTTCAAAGATGACAGGGTCAAACAGAGGTAAGTCTTCGAGCCGTTTGGCTTCCTCCTCTTTTTGCTGGATGAGCCTTGCTAAGGCTTCATCATCGTACTCATCGTCAGATAGTTCAATCATATTTGCAACATCCATTAATGACAGAGTTGGCTTCGGACCTCTGGAGGCAACAACTTTCCTTTTCATACGCCTGTGAAGGCGATCTTCTTCCTCAGGCTCTTCTGGATTATCAGATGGAGAGCGCGGAGCTTGAGGTGAGGGGACAGATGGCTTGGGAGGCTTTGAATCCTTGGGCTCTGAAGCCAGTGACTTCTTCAGAGGCTTCGGTCTAGGGGCTGGTGGATGCTCTTCATCATCTCCATCAGAGTCAGACTGTGTAGGATCTGGGCAGCCAAGAATACTTGATGGATGAGGATTGCTAGGCATTGGGGGCTTGAACATGCATGGATAGAACCCCTCAGAGATGGCTTCTGCCTTTGTCTTCTGATGAAGATTCCTGTAGACAATGTCCGTCCATGGTGCTTTTTCAGCACACTTCTCAGCATACTCTTTTGTCACAAAGTGGTAGTTGAACCACTCCTCACTCCAATATATTCGAATCCATTGGATTCGATGCTTGCGCTGACAATAAGTTTCCTCCTCGTCTGACTTGTATTGCTCATAAAGAGCTGGAGGAAGATCTTTAGCTGTATTCTTTCATCTCTGGTTCCCTCCCTTCTTGACTGGATTATTATCAGCCATTGGCTTCAACAAAGGCTTCAGCAAAGGCTTCACTGGAGTGCGCAAGTATGAGCACGCACCAGAGGATTCCAGATGTATCTGCAAGTAGTCTGCAAATGAATTCAGACTATGAGATCCAAGCGATTCTACTGCGGACATGTACCTGTGAAAGAGTTAGAGACGCGAGGCAAGAGGAGAGGTCATATGCATTCTCAGAAGATTTGGAAGATAGAACTGTGTTTAGAAGACATTGACCTTTCACCGAAGACATTGACTTTTATAGCTTATATGGTGATTTCAGATTTGTACAAGTCCAAGGATTCGTACAAGTGAGGAATCAAACCAATCTTCAGACCAAAAAGTGAAAGTATTGGGCAAAATAGAGATCTAGATATAGATGTGGAAAGTGAAGAAACAATAACCGACTATTTTCAGTAGAAATTTTAGATCAAACATGCGGTAAAAATAGTTTTTTATTTACCGCAAGGAAGAACATGACGAACAACTCAACGAGGCGGAGAAGCCAAGTGGTTCGATCTGCCTCACCCTAACTTGGTGGAGGCAGACAGCTACGGCGGCGGCGAGCGGAGGATGAACCCGGCCGGCGTGAGTACGTCGTCGGAGAAGGCGTGGCAGCGAAGCAATTCGTTTCCGGCGGCGATGGAATCCAGCGATGGCGCTAGGGTTTGAGCACGTGGGTGGCGGAGGAAGAGGAAAGTAATAATGGAAGGGGGGTAACTTGTATTTATAGGGGGTGGAAACATCCGAACCGGTTTGGACGGATATGCCCCTGACTCCTTGGTTTAAGCGTACACGTGGCATACATGCAACGTACCTAACAACCCAGTACCATAATCGAAGCGGTGGCGCGGGTGTTGTTGCTAATAACGCGGAGACAGTTGAGATTTGAGAATTAAAAATGTGGTTGATTTGTCTTCAACTGTCAAGGACACAGTGAATACAGTCAACACGTGTCAATATAGAATGCATATGACTGGATTAGAACAGACTTGGACGAGGAAGAATAGAAGAGAATGTCGGCTCCAATCACATTTGCCTAGGAAAAGTTGACGACAAAGCTATAGGACAAATGCTGTATAGGACAAAGCTTTAATCTAAATGTAGATCTGCAAATAGTTTTCAACTGAAACACATATAAATTTTGTTCCGAAGACATTCAACTCTCGAAGACATGTGAAGAAGATGTGATAAAAAAGCAATGTCTTCGAGTTTGTTTGGTGGCGTTACCCACCGTATAAGAATGTTTGACTCAGACACGACGCACAATTATGGTGGCGCTATGAAGTCATATTCTTCGTTAATGTATTCACACTCAGATTGTAAGTCTTCATGAATTGAAGACATATGTTACATCGTGTGTTGTGCATCAAAGTCATCAACAGGCATAAGCATTAGGATGTATTCCCATTCAAAGGACATTCGAGGATTCTAAGATATTTAGCTCACACTGCAACTTGCAAAACCTCTTCTCATCCAAAGGCTTCGTGAAGATATCTGCCAGTTGATCTTCAGTATCAGCATGCTTGATGTTGATGTCGCCCTTCATCACGTGATCCCGAAGAAAATGATGTCGTATCTGAATGTGCTTTGTCTTCGAATGCTATACGGGGTTGTGGGAGATCTTGATTGCACTCTCGTTGTCGCAGTAGAGAGGTACATGCTTCAGGTTGATGCCATAGTCCTTGAAAGTCTGCTTCATCCAAAGAAGCCGAGTGCAGCATGCGCCAGCAGCAATGTATTCGGCTTCGGCAGTAGAGAGTGAAACACAGTTCTGCTTCTTCGAAGACCAACATACAAGAGATCGTCCCAAAAAGTGACAAGTGCCTGATGTAGACTTGCGATCAACTCTGTCGCCAGCGAAGTCAGAATCTGAATAGCCAATCAGCTCAAACTTCGAACCCTTTGGATACCATAATCCTAGTGTTGGGGTGTGAGCCAGATATCAAAGTATTCGCTTCACAGCAAGGTGATGCGACTCCTTTGGTGCTGCTTGAGGCCATAGAGTGCCTTGTTGAGCTTGAAGACTTTGTCAGGATGCTTTGGATCTTCAAACCCTGGTGGTTGAGCAACATATACTTCTTCCTCAATCTTACCATTGAGGAATGCACTTTTGACATCCATTTGATATATGCATATGACATGATGGTTAGCATAAGCAAGCAGTATACTGATGGCTTCGAGTCTAGCGACAGGTGCAAAGGTTTCACCGAAGTCAATACCCTCAACTTGTGTGTAACCTTGGGCCACAAGTCTGGCCTTGTTTCTGACGACTTGACCAGACTCATCTTGCTTGTTGCGGAAGATCCACTTGGTACCGATGATGTTGTGCTTCCTTGGATCAGGACGCTTTACGAGCTCCCACACATTGTTCAGCTCGAACCGGTGAAGCTCTTCCTGCATGGCTTGTATCCATTCTGATTCCTTGAAGGCTTCATCTACTTTGGTGGGCTCTGTGATGGATACAAAAGAAAAGTGCCCACAAAAGTTAGCCAATTGAGTAGCTCGTGAGCACGTAAGTGGACCTGGTGCATTTATGTTGTCAAGCATTCGCTCAATTTGGACTTCATTTTCCACGCACGGATGTGCAGGGCGAAGTCTTTGTTCAGGCTGATGTGCATTGTCTTCATCAGCAGCATTGTCTTCGTGCTGAGTAGATGGAGGAATGATGACTTCTTCTACAACCACATGTTCTTCAGGCACAATTTCTCCAGTGCCCATCAGTCTAATAGCTTCATCGGGAGGTAGTTCATCTAGCACAGGAGGCAGGTCCTCTCTTTGCGAGCCATTAGTTTCATCGAATCGCACATCTACAGTTTCAACAACCTTGTTGTGAAGGATGTTGAAGACCCTGTAGGTGTGTGAATCCTTTCCATAACCTAGCATGAAACCCTCATGTGCTTTCGGTGCAAATTTAGATGTGTGGTGTGGATCCCTTATCCAGCATCTTGCACCGAAGAGTTTGAAATAACTTACATTAGGTTTCTTACCAGTGAGAAGCTCATATGATGTTTTCTTGAAGAACTTGTGGAGATATACTCTGTTGATGTTGTGACATGCAGTATCAATGGCTTCGGGCCATAGCTTTCGTGGTGTCTTGTATTCATCAAGCATGGTGCGAGCCATCTCAATAAGAGTTCTATTCTTGCGCTCCACAACACCATTCTGCTGAGGAGCATATGGAGCAGAGAACTCATGAGTGATGCCAAGAGTATCAAGATAGGTGTCCAGGCCTGTGTTCTTGAATTCAGTGCCATTGTCACTCCTGATGTGCTTGATTTTGATGTCGTAGTTGTTCATACACCTATTTGCGAAGCGCCTGAAGACATCCTGCACTTCAGTTTTGTAAAGAATGATATGCAGCCAAGTGAATCAAGAATAGTCATCAACAATCACGAAGCCATATAGATTTGAAGTGGTAGAGAAGGTGGAATAGTGAGTAGGGCCAAATAAGTCCATGTGTAGCAGCTCGAAAGGACGTGAGGTCGTCATGATTGTCTTCGAGGGGTGCTTGGCCCTGGTCATCTTCCCGGCTTCACAGGCACTACAAAGGTGGTCCTTCTTGAACTTGACACCCTCGACGCCAATGATGAGCTTCTTCTTGGCGAGTGTGTGTAAGTTCCTCATCCCAGCATGTCCTAGCCTTATGTGCCAAAGCCAGCATTCTGAAGCCTTTGCTAGAAGACATGAGGCAACCTGTGGTCCTGCAGAGAAGTCTACCATGTACAAGTCACCTCTTCGAAAACCTTCGAAGACTTTGGTTTTGTCAGAGGCCATTAGTACCACACATCGAAATTTGCCAAATATGACTAGCATATCTAAGTCACAGAGGATTGAGACAGACATCAAGTTGTAACCAAGGGATTCGACAAGCATGACGTTTTCCATGTGCCGGTCCCTTGAGATAGCAACCCTACCTAGCCCCAATACTTTGCTGCTGCTTTTATCAGCAAAGACGATGTGATCTTTTGTTGGAGGTCGAAGAGTTTGCTCCATCAATAGGCTTCGATCACCCATCATATGACTTGTGCATCCACTGTCCATAATCCATTCAGTGGTATTGGATTTGTCTTCCTGCATTGAGAATTAGTCGGGTTCACCCAAGCATGTCGGAGTAACATGCTAAGATGAAGATACAGCAGTTGACGATGGTAGGTAATCTGAACGAGGTATGCATTAGTTTTCTTGCATCCAGACAAGAATGTTTTTCGGGTCCCCAGAGATGATCATCGGGATAGGCTTCGTCCTATCTGGAGACCCGATGCTGCATAGAAGATATCAGTTCTTCTTGACCACCCACATGCGAAGGGGTGGCTTAGAAGCAATGAGACGTAGGGCAACATCAGAGAATTTAGGCAAAGATGCCCTAATAGCATGTTTCACAGGAGGGTTAGTGTACTCAAATGAATAAGCAGAGAAATTCTTGGTTGGATGAACATAGCGGTCCATGCCATTGTGTACATATTCATGAGTCATCTGAGTCTTTTCCTGCGAAACAGAGTGGTTAGTGCCATCATATGAAGACTTATGTCTTCTCAAAGACATTGATCTAGGGTTTGTCTTCATCATGGGAGATGTCGTCAAGACATTTACGCGAAGCTTCTCAAGAAGACATTTGGGAACCCAGATCTTCTTCATAGGAGAACCATTCCTGCAGTTAGTTCCAATAAACCTGGCGAACACTTCACCATTTTGGCATTTGAATAGTTTATAGTTGGAATCAAAGGATTCATCAATAATGAGAGGATTCGCACAGTTGAAGCCTGATAATGTGGAAGGATCGACTGAAGGACCTTTTGTAGCAACCCATGTGGTTTTGGGGTACTGCTCAGGTGTCCAGTAGGATCCATCAACGTTGAGGTTTCTTTCGAAACCCACACCCTCTTTCCTAGGGTTTTTGTTCAATATAGTCTTCTTTAGGACATCACAAAGAATCTGATGTCCTTTCAGACTCTTGTACATGCCAGTTTCAAGCAATGTCTTCAACCTGTCATTGTCATCAGTGATAGTAGTGGCTTCCTCAGATGAGGGGTTAGGTGCCACAGATATAGTTGAAGATAATGCATTTTCAAAAGCATTTGAACATTCAGCAGTTGAATCATTAGCTTCATGTGCAATACACTTTAAGCATGGATCATCAAATTCATCCTGAGCGGTACTGATCTGCTCTGCTAGGAGTGAGTCGTTTTCCTTCCGTAGGTCATCATGTGCTTCCCTCAACTTTTCAAGATCAATCTTTTTCTGAAGATATTCAAGAGAAAGCTTTTCATGATCAGTTGAGAGGGCATCATGACAACTTTGGAGATCCTCAAACCTTGAACGAAGACTACGCATGTCTTCAGCCATAGTTTCTTTCAGACTCATCTCTTCGCGCAACAGGTCATCGCTTTTTTTCTAGAGTACTTTGCATCTTCTCCATGGCATGATGTTGCTTGGTAGCAATTTTTACAAGTTTAGCATAGCTAGGTTTCTTGTCATCATCAGATTCAGCTTCAGATTCAGAGTCATGACGTGAGGATTTTGAGGATACCTTGGAGGCTTTTGCCATGAAGCAGTAAGCCGGAGCAGCATCATCATCACTGGCTTCGGTGAAGAAGGAGCCATTGTCTTCGGGTTCGAAGACATACGTAGAGAGATATTCCGAAGCCATTGCTAGTCCAGCTACTTCAGCATCAGATTCCTCCTCAAATGCTTCCTCAACTTCTGAACTAGATTCAGACTGTGAATCCATCTCCTTTTCTATGAAAGCATGTGCCTTGCCAGATGAACTCTTCTTGTGTGATGAAGACTTTGCATACTTATTCTTCTTCTTGTCGTCGAAGTCATAGTCCTTGCTCTTCTTCTTGGATTCATTCTCCCATCGAGGACAATCAGCGATGAAATGGCCAACTTTCTTGCACTTGTGACAGATTTGCTTCTTGCTGTCTCTTGAAGACATTTCACCAGATCTCTTGGAATCACGCTTTGAAGATTTTGTGTAGCGCTTTGACTTGGCAAACTTTCAAAATTTCCTGACAAGCAGAGCAAGTTCTTTTCCAAAGTCTTCAGCACCATCAGAACTGCATTCGGAGTTGTCTTTGGATGACGACACAGCCTTGACCTTCAAGGCACGAGAACGACTGTAACTGGGGCCGTAGATATCCCTCTTCTCAGCTTGTTGAAACTCATGAGTGTTCAATCTCTCGAGGATATCAACGGGATCCAAACTCTTGAAGTCAGGGCGCTCTTGGATCATGAGTGCGAGAGTATCAAAGGAACTGTCAAGTGATCGGAGTAGCTTCTTCATGACTTCATGTTTGGTGATATCAGTGGCGCCAAGTGCATTCAGCTCATTTGAGATGTCGGTGAGTCGATCAAATGTGAGCTGAACGTTTTCGTTGTTGAGTCTCTTGAAGCGGTTGAACAGATTGCGAAGCACATCAACACGAGAGTCTCGTTGAGATGAGACACCTTCATTCACTTTGGACAGCCATTCCCAGATTTGCTTAGGAGTGTTAAGTGCACTCACACGGCCATACTGTCCTTTGGTCAGATGACCACAGACGATGTTCTTGGCTGTGGAGTCCAGTTGTGCGAACCTCTTCACATCAGCAGCAGTAACACCTTCGCCAACTTCGGGAATGCCCGCCATGACGACATACCATAGGTCGTTGTCAATGTCTTCGAGATGCATGCGCATCTTATTCTTCCAGTAGGGGTAGTCAGTGCCATCGAAGACAGGGCACGCAGCGGAGACCTTGATTATCCCTGCAGTCAACATAGCTAAAACTCCACGGTGGTTAAATCGAAACACAGAACAAGGGAGTACCTTGCTCTGATACCAATTGAAAGTGCTAGTTATCGACTAGAGGGGGGGTGAATAGGCGATTTTTATGAAAGGCTTCGAAACAGTAAATGTATTCGAACTATGCGGAAGTGAAACAGGATCAGGTAGGGATCTATATCAAGGATCTAAGCAGAGCATGTGATACAATGAAGACATACGAGCAAGTTCAGCATTATCATCATACACACTAAGGTGAGTAGAAGACAAACTTAGATAGTATGAAGATAAACAACAGATATGAATGTCTTCTGGAAAGTCTTCAGTAAGGAGTGTTCATGCATTGGCTTCACAATACAGTTCAGAATGTAAAGAGTAAGAGATAGAACCAGCAGCTTGATGAAGACATAGGATTTGTTGGACCAGTTCCAGTTGCTGTGACAACTGTACGTCTGGTTAGGGAGGATGAGATTGAACTTAGAAGACCTCGTCTTTACCTTATTCCCCTTGATCCGAAGTCACTTAGACAGCGCCCAATCACTCTGGTAAGTCTTCAGGGGAGACTTCCGAAACCCGTACAAACTTGGTCACTCGGCGATCCACAATGACTCTTGGATTGCTCTAGACCCAGACGCCTAACCGTCTGGAAGATCACAGTCTTCAAGTGTAATAAGTCTTCAGTTCTCTCAGAACAGAAGGACTTCGGTGATGCTCAAACACACTAGCTCTAGGTGTTTAGGTGTATCCTCGCAGGATGTGTCTCTGTCAATGTCTTCGAGGTGGGTTGCTCCATAAGGACAACATTCATATCTCTCTCTGAGCAGCCAGCTTCTCATGGTGGAGGGGGTGGGCTATTTATAGCCAGCGGGCAACCCGACCTGATATGACCGAAATGACCCTGGGTCAATGGCCAACCGACACGTGTCACAACGGTCGGATTTCAAACACACGCGGCAGCTTTACTTGGGCTACAAGTAAAGCTGACTCAACCAACTCTGGAAGAGATTTCCTCTCATTGTCTTCGTTCGAAGACATAGGTATGGGTTGAGCATCTCGTCAGCATCTGACTTCGATCACATCGACCCCACTTAACAGTATGGTGGTTCCTATGACTCAGGAAAGAAGAAACAAAACTACCAAAAGACTTCGTCTTCGCATTTCATTGTCTTCGGACGAATGTCTTCGCTTACCATCAATGGCTTCAGCCGTCATCAATGTCTTCGGACATTTTTGGGGGTCGACTTCGACGGCTAAACCGAAACTCCAGGGACTTCTCTCTGTATTAACCTGTGAACTCTCACAAACACATTAGTCCCTCAACCACGTTTGTCTTCAATACTCCAAAACCAAACAAGGGTGGCACTGGATGCACTTACACAAGGTATATCGCTCCATGATTGGGTCTTTGTTGTACTTATGTGCATCTAGGCCCGATATAATGCTTAGCGTTTGCATGTGCGCCCGATTTCAAGCGGCACCAAAGGAGTCACATCACCTTGCTGTGAAGCGAATACTTAGATATCTGGCTCACACCCCAACACTAGGATTATGGTATCCAAAGGGTTTGAAGTTTGAGCTGATTGGCTATTCAGATTCTGACTTCGCTGGCGACAGAGTTGATCGTAAGTCTACATCAGGCACTTGTCACTTTCTGGGATGATCTCTTGTATGTTGGTCTTTGAAGAAGCAGAATTGTGTTTACGCTCCACTGCCGAAGCCGAATACATTGCTGCTGGCGCATGCTACACTCAGTTTCTATGGATGAAGCAGACTCTCAAGGACTATGACATCAACTTGAAACATGTACCTCTCTACTGCGACAACGAGAGTGCAATAAAGATCTCCCACAACCCCGTACATCATTCGAAGACAAAGCACATTCAGATACGACATCACTATCTTCGGGATCACGTGATGAAGAGCGACATCAACATCAAGCATGCTGACACTGAAGATCAACTGGCAGATATCTTCACGAAGCCTTTGGATGAGAAGAGATTTTGCAAGTTGCGGTGTGAGCTAAATATCTTAAAATCCTCGAATGTCCTTTGAATGGGAATACATCCAAACGCTTATGCATGTTTATGACTTTGATGCCCAACACACGATGTAAAGTATGTCTTCAATTCATGAAGACTTACAATCTGAGTGTGAATACATTAACGAAGAATATGACTTCAGAGCACCACGATAATTGTGCATCGTGTCTGAGTTTAACATTCCTATACGGTGGGTAATGCCACCAACAAAAATTCGAAGACATTGTTTTTTATCTTAATCTTCTTCACATGTCTTCGAGAGTTGAATGTCTTCAGAACAAAATTTATATGTGTTTCAGTTGAAAACTATTTGCAGATCTACATTTGGATTAGAGCTTTGTCCTATACAGTATTTGTCCTATAGCTTTGTCGACAACTTTTTCCTAGGCAAATGTGATCGGACCCGACATTCTCTTCTGTTCTTACCTCGTCCAAGTCTGTTCTAATCCAGTCATATGCATTCTATTTTGACACGTGTTGACTGTCTTTACTGTGTCCTTGACAGTTGAAGACAAATCAACCACATATTTAATTCTCAAATCTCAACTATCTCCGTATTGTTAGCAACAACTCCCACGCCGCCGCTGCGATTATGGTAGTGGGTTGTTAGGTGGGTTGCATGTATGCCACGTGTCCACTTAAACCGAGGAGTCAGGGGCATATCCGTCCAACTTGTTTGGATATTTCCACCCCCTATAAATACAAGTTACCCCCCGTCCATTATTACCTTCCTCTTCCTACGCCACCCACGTGCTCAAACCCTAGCGCCGTCGCTGGATTCCATCGCCGCCGGAGATGAAGTGCTTCGCTGCCACGCCTTCTCCGACGACGTACTCACGCCGACATCGTTCATCCTCCGCTCGCCACCGCCGTAGCTGTCTGCCTCCACCAAGTTAGGGTGAGGTAGATCGAACCGCTTGGCTTCTCCACCTCGTCGAGATGTTCGTCACGTTCTTCATTGCGGTAAATAAAAAGTTATTTTTACCGCATGTTTTGATCTGAAATTTCTACTGAAAATAGTCGGTTGTTGTTTCTTCACTTTCCACTCAACGGCATCTAGATCTAGATCTCTATTTTGCCCAATACTTTCACTTCTTGGTCTGAAGATTGGTTTGATTCCTCACTTGTACGAATCCTTGGACTTGTACAAATCTGAAATCACCATATAAGCTATAAAAGTGAATGTCTTCGGTACAAGGTCAATGTCTTCTAAACACAGTGCTATCTTCCAAATCTTCTAAGAATGCATATGACCTCTCCTCTTCCCTCGCGTCTCTAACTCTTTCACAGGTATATGTCCGCAGCAGAATCGCTTGGATCTCATAGTCTGAATTCATTTGCAGACTACTTGCAGATACATCTGGAATCCTCTGGTGCGTGCTCATACTTGCGCACTCCTGTGAAGCCTTTGCCTAAGCCAATGGCAGATGATAAACCAGTCTAGAAGGGAGGGAAGCAGAGACGAAAGAATACTGCTAAGGATGTTCCTCCAGATCTATATGAGCAATACAAGTCAGATGAGGGAGAAACTTATCATCAGCGCAAGACTCGAATCCAATGGATTCGAAGATATTGGAGTGTGGAGTGGTTCAACTACCACTTTGTCACCAAGGAGTATGCCGAGAAGTGTGCTGAAAAAGCACCATGGACGGACATTATTTATAGATATCATCATCTGAAGACTAAGGTAGAAGCCATCAACATGGGATTCTATCCGTGCATGCTCAGGCCCCCAATGCCTAGCAATCCTCATCCATCAAGCATTCTTGGCTGCCCAGATCCTACACAGTCTGACTCTGATGAAGATGATGAAGAGCATCCACCAGCCCCTAGGCCGAAGCCTCAGAAGAAGTCAAAGGCTTCAAAGCCTCCCAAGTCGACTGTCCCCTCACCTCAAGCTTCGCGTTCTCCCTCTGTCAATCCAGAAGAGCCTAAGGAAGAAGATCGCCTTCACAGGCGTATGAAAAGGAAAGTTGTTGCCTTCAGAGGTCCGAAGCCAACTCTGTCATTAATGGACGCCGCAAATATGATTGAACTGTCTGACGATGAGTTCAACGATGAAGCCTTATCTAGGCTCATCCAGCAGAAAGAAGAGGAAGCCAAAAGGCTCGAAGACTTACCTCTGTTTGACCCTGTCATCTTTGAACACTTCATTGATGAATGGTTCGCCGATCCCTCCCTCAGCATTGATGCACTTCAGCTCCCAATTGGCCTAAGCGTCACGTTCCAAGGACTTGTGAACGAGGAACTGACTATGGCTCAGAAGGCCAAGCAAATGAAGGCCAAGATCAGTCATGAAAAAGAGCTATTCAAGCAAAATGTGCACAAACTTTCTGCCAAGCAGATCAAGGGATATCAGCTGATGATGACAGATCTCAAGGCTGTGTTTGAGAAGCGATGTGAAGTTGTCAAGGGTGCCCTTGCGCGCCTCAAGCGAAAGACTTCAATTATGGTCCAAGCTCACAATGACATGCTGAAGAGAAAGGCCCTCGGCCAGCCTGCACTTGCTCCTGAAGTCATTGCACGCTCCAGGCAAGCTTCGATGTCTTCGGATGTGCCTTCTCCCACACCGTCTGTGCATCGTGGTATTGAGTTTTCGGCTGGTTTCTCTGGCACTCGTGAAACTCTGTCTTCCTCTACGGCTAATAGCAAGAAGACCAAGAAAGCCGAAGCTGAAGCCAAGAAGCGCAAGGCAGCTGCCTCTGAAGCCCAACCTCCGAAGAGGTTGAAGACAAGAAAATCAAAGTCTTCAGAGCCAGCGCAAGATCAAACACCAGTACCCCTACTGCTCCATCATCAACTCTCGCTCCTCAACAAGAGCCTCTGCTCATCAAGCCAATCTCAGTGGCTCCACCCGCCTCAGAAAACTTGGAGAGACGAGTTGTTCTGCATGAGTCTGCTTCCACAAAGACTTAGAAACCAGAAGATATCCTAGCTGCTGAAGACACTGCAGTAGCTGAAGACTTTGCTCATGATGACATTGGTGCTGAAGCCAATGTTGAGCCAGATCATGTTCCATAGGTGGATGCCACAATGGATTCCTCCCCATAGCCCACGAGTGAATTTGTGGACATTGGGACACCTCTCCGGCCAGAAGTACCTGAAGCTGAACCCGGTACACCATCACCGCCCTTCTTCCCACCAGTATCAGCCTCACCAGAATCTCCATTTGCTCCAGAAGAGATTGAAACCACCACCCACACTTCCCCACTGAAACGTCTTCGTCGAGGTCCTCGAGCTCTCATGTCTCCAATTCCAGAAGACGAAGTACGTGTTTCACTGACTGCTCCAGTCGAAGAAGTGCTGAGGATTGAAGATGTACCTCCCAGCCAACCAGCAATAGAAAACACGATAGCCGAAGACATTGCTGCCGATGCCACCATGGGCGATGCCAATGCCCCCTCCCCAGATGGACCTCCTGTCCTTGCCACGCCATCAACTGAAGACAATGAAGACAACATTGTGATGGCTCGCAATAGGGAAGGAGATATGGTTCCTACAAGATGGCCTCGCCTTGTTGCACCACCAAGAATGAGACCACAATATGAGTTCCACCTTGATCGACGCCCCAGTGTCATGAACCCCATGCCGCGTCTTCCAAGTCTTCGCCAGTCTGGCCCTGCAAGACCCTTGGTCTTCGAGTTGGAAAGGTTCAGGCTGAACAACACCTTCTTTGACTCTGACCGCAATCCATACAAGCGTGCAAGAATATAGTATGATAGGTTCTGGAGTGCTCCACAGCGTCAGTACTACATGTGTGTGCTCTATGGTCAGAACATGATCTTTCCCCACAAACATCTAAGCTTTGAAGCTATGAAAGGTCTTCCCTGTTTTTATCAAGCACTGGATTGTCTTCAAGATGTGGTCCTATTGCCTTTCTGCACTGACCATGAAGATTGGAATGAGGAACTCATCCTCCAGTTCTACGCAACTCTCCACATCTCAGGCTTCGGTCGTGACTTGAACACTTGGCAGATGGAGTTTATGATAAGGGATGAACATATCACTGCTTCACCACTGGAATTTTTTTCCTGGAACACCACTTGCTGCCTCTGGTGAAGAGTTGGATCCTCGCTCTGAAGCCTATGCGGCTGCCACTCGAAGCCTATTCCAAATGCGAGAACCCAACATGACTGAGATGCTTACAATGATGAAGCCTTTGGCTCGAGATGCAGAATTGCCCACTTCATTCTTCGTGGATGATCTTCAGTACTTGCCCAAGACTATCTATCACATTCTTCGGCACACTATTTGGCCGATTAAAGGGCACAACTCATCCCACAAGATTGAAGGGCCTCTGAAGACATTGCTATACAACATTGTTTATGGCATCAGGTTCAATCTTCAAGACTTATTTCTTCGCAACCTTGCTGCCAATTGTTTCAATGTCCTCGAGCCAAAGATATATGCTCCCTAGATCATGCGCTTCATCAAGTACAGAACCAACACCAGGTTTCCTCCTTCTGCTCGCAACCATGGTGTTTATCTTCCAGATATTGAAGTTGTGCCAGCAGATCTGTATCCATCCAAGAGCAAGAATCCTATTGTCGAAGGAACTAGTGGCACTGCTGATATTGAAGGTCTTCACATTCCTTCTGATCCATCAAGGGCAAGACTTATTGGTGCTTTTCGACAACCAAGATCCAGTGCTACCAACACCGAAGCCACTGCAGCACCCTACCTCGTCAACGCCTACCAAGAAGAGAACATGCACTCACTGATCGTGAACTTCTTGTTGCACTGATCCAAAGGCAAGATAGGCACCATGAATGGACTCGGCGCCAGATGCATTCCATGATGCAAGATGTCAATCATGTTCGCAACCTCGCCACCAAAAATGCATTTGTGGCTTATGAAACCAGTTGCCGCTCCTAGAGGACTCTGACTATGCTAGCTCCTGAGGACGAGCTTCGAGAAGATGGACGTCTGCACTTTATGTTTACCGTACTCTTTGGCGCTTCTTCAAGTCATTTTATGCGCCCGAAGTCATTCTGCAGATGCCCATTTTTCATTATGCATCTCATTATCTTTGACATAACTGTTAATGCATAGTGATTAGATTACCAGATATAGGGGGAGATCTCCACAGACAAGAACCTGCAATTTGCACTTGCATTCAAAGCAATGTTTTCATATGCACATCTTCAGGGGGAGCTCTCTATATCTTGTAATCAAAATCTTCAAAACCTTATCTTCACATATTTTTATCCCCGTTGAAAACTTCAACCAGTTTGTCATCAATCACCAAAAAGGGGGAGATTGTAAGTGCATCTAGTGCCACCCTTTATTGGTCTTGGAGTATTGAACACAAATGTGGTTGAGGGACTAATGTGTTTGTGAGAGTTCACAGGTTAACACAGAGAGATGTCCCTGGAGTTTCGGTTTAGCCGTCGAAGACGACCCGCAAAACTGTCCGAAGACATTGAAGACGGCCGAAGCCATTGGTGGTAAGCGAAGACATTCGTCCGAAGACAATGAAACGCGAAGACGAAGTCTTTTAGTAGTTTTGTTTCTTCTTTCCCGAGTCATAGGAACCACTGTACTGTTAAGTGGGGTCGATGTGATCGAAGTCAGATGCTGACGTGATGCTCAACCCATACCTATGTCTTCAAGCGAAGACAATGAGAGGAAATCTCTTCCAAAGTTGGTTGAGTCAGTTTTACTTGTAGCCCAAGTAAAGCTGTCGCGTGTGTTTGAAATCCGACCGTTGTGACACGTGTCGGTTGGCCATTGACCCAGGGTCATTTCGGTCATATCAGGTCGGGTTACCCCCTGGCTATAAATAGCCCACCCCCTCCACCATGAGAAGGCGGCTGCTCAGAGAGAGATACGGTTGTTGTCGTTTTGGAGCAACCCACCTCGAAGACATTGAGAGAGACACATCATGCGAGGATACACCAAAACACCTAGAGCTAGTGTGTTTGAGCATCACCGAAGTCATTCTGTTATGAGAGAACTGAAGACTTATTACACTTGAAGACTGTGATCTTCCAGACGGTTAGGCATCTTGGTCTAGAGCAATCCAAGAGTCATTGTGGATCGCCGGGTGACCAAGTTTGTACGGGTTTCGGAAGTCTCCCCTGAAGACTTACCTGAGTGATTGGGCGCTGTCTAAGTGACTTCGGCTCAAGGGGAATAAGGTGAAGACGAGGTCTTCTGAGTTCAATCTCAGCCTCCCCAACCAGACATACAGTTGTCACAGCAACTGGAACTGGTCCAACAAATACTGTGTCTTCGTCAAGCAACTGGTTATATCCTTCACTTTCTTACATTCCAGTTTTGTATCGTGAAGCCTTTGCTTGTTCATCATTTGAAGACTTGTCCTGAAGACATTCATATCTGCTGTTTATCTTCATACTGTCGAAGTTTGTCTTCGAACTCATCTTAGTATGCATGATGATAATGCTTAACCTGCTCATATGTCTTCAGTGTAATGCATGCCTAGACTAGACCTTCGATTACTATCCCTACCTGATCTTGTATCGCTTCCGCATTCTTCGAATACTTACATCGTTTCGAGGCCTTTCATAAAAATCGCCTATTCACCCCCTCTAGTCGATAATTAGCACTTTCACTAGTTGGCCAAACCAAACCGATAGATCAGAGAGCACTACGAAGCTATGACAATCATGAATATAAATAACCTGAAAGGATTCAATATATTTTCACGAATAATCTGAACATAAACCCACAATTCATCGGATCCCAACAAACACATCGCAAAGATGATTATATAGGATAGATCATCGCCAGAATCAAGGTGATCTTTGCATTGAAGAACATAGAGAGAGAGAGAGAGACATCTAGGTACTACCTACAGACCCGTAGGTCTGTGGTGAACTACTCACACATCACCATGGGAGCAGCAAGGTTGATGTAGAGGCCCTCAATGGTCGATCCCCCCTCCGGCAGGGCACCGGAACAGGGCTCCAGATGGGCATACAACGAAACAGGGACTTGCGGCGGCGAAAAAAGTGTTTCAGGAGGCTCTCTAGGCTTTTGGGATATTAGAGAATTTATAGTCCAGAGATGAGGGCCACAGCCATCAGGGCCTGGGAACCCCCTGGGCGCGCCCTGTTGGCTTGATGCCACCCAGTGTTGCCTCCGGTCTCCCTCCGAAGCTTCCAGATCTTATTTTGTCCAGAAAAAAACATCAACAAGTTTCGGGGTATTTGGACTTCGTTTGGTACGGTATTCCTGAAAGGCCAAAAACAAGCAGAAAACAACAACTGGCACTGGGCACTGGGTTAATAGGTTAGTGCTCAAAAATAATATAAATCCGTAAGTAAATGCTTAAAAAGTATCCTATAGTGATAATATAAGAGCATGGAACAAACAAAAATTATAGAAACGTTGGAGACGTATCAGCATCCCCGAGCTTAATTCCTGCTCGTCCTCGAGTAGGTAAATGATAAAAACAGAATTTTTGATGTGACATGCTACCCAACATGTAATCTCTTTCAGATATGATAATTGAGAAACAATGAACTAATAAACATCAAAATGGTAATATCCATAAACACAAGTAACACAACCATTAACTTTCAAAATATACGATCCTTAAAGAATGTTTACTCCCCATTCATTTTATCATATTAGCATGGCATGGCTCCGTATTCACCACATAAATACAAATGTCAAGCACCACGGTGTTAAGCCAAGCAATTGAATCATACTTCTTAACGCGCTTTAGCTTTTTATACCCCACTCAATGCATGAGCCTGAACCATGGACATAGCATATAGATGGAATAGAATATGGTGGTAGATTTCAAAGGAGTAAAAGTGGAGAAGAAAGTTCCACATCAACTAGGCGGATCAACGGGCTATGGATATGCCCATCAATCGATATCAATGCGAGGAGTAGGGATTGCCATGCAACGGATGCACTAGAGCTATAAGTGTATGAAAGCTCAACGGAAGCTAAGTGTGTGTGCATCCAACTTGCTTGCTCATGAAGACCTCGGGCATTTGATGAAGCCAGTCATCGGAATATACAACCCAAGTTCTATAATGAAAAATTCCCACTACCACATGAAAATGACAAAACATGAGACTCCCTATATGAAAAACATGGTGCTTTCTCTAAGCACAAGTGTGGAAAAAGCGGTAGTAGCACTGTCCCTTCTCTCTTTATCTCTCATTTGTTCCTTTTTTATTTTTCTTTTCCTTTCTTTCTTTTGTTCTTCTTTTTCTCCCCTTTTTCTTTTTCTTTTTCTTTCTCGTTTTATTATTATTTTTCGTCCGGAGTCTCATCTCGACTTGTGGGGGAATCATTGTCTCCATCATCCTTTCCTCACTGAGACAGTGCTTTAATAATGATGATCATGGCAATTTTATTTACTTACAACTCAATATGAAACTACTAAACAAGATGACTCTATATGAATGCCTCTGATAGTGTACCAGGATGTGCAATGATCTAACGTAACATGTAATCAATGATGAACGCTGGCTTTGCCACAAATACTATGTCAGCTACATGATCACGCAAAGCAATATGACGATGAACACACAAGTCATATAATGTAACGGTGGAACTTGCATGGCAATATATCTCGGAATGGCTTTGGAAATGCCATGATAGGTAGGTATGGTGGCTGTTTTGAGGAAGATATGAGGGGCTTATGTGTAATAGAGCGTATCATGTCCCGGGGTTTGGATGCACCAACGAAAGTTGCAACAATCCTCAAGGTGACAATGGGCAATGCACGGTACCGAAGAGGCTAGCAAATATGGAAAGGTGATTGTGCGTACATCCATGGATTCACATTAGTCACAAAGAACTCATATACTTATTGAAAGCTTTATTAGCTCTCTTGAAACAAATTACTACTCGAATGCCCCTAGGGAGGAGGTTGGTAGGAGTTAACTATCGCGCCCCCGACCTAAAGAGCACCAGGATTTCAACGAGGAATACAAATACTCACACATCATCACCATGCCATAACCAATATTTAGATGAACACTACTTTAAGACCCTTTAACTATCGATATTTCAACTAACCAACAACCATGCACTCACACCCTTTCATATTACCACATCGATATCATTAACCCACAATTTCTCTTTTATGTGCTACATGAAGGTTTAGATTATGCACTCCTTGAATACCTATTATTTTTGGACAAGTCTTATAACCCATGCAAATTACCATCACTATTTATTAGACTCTCAAACAAGTTTAAGTGAAGAATGAGAGTTCAATTATTTCTATAAAATCTATACGCCACCGTGCTCTAAAAGATATAAGTGAAGCACTAGAGCAACTGCTTAGATCAAAAGATATAAGTGAAGCACTAGAGCAACTGCTTAGATCAAAAGATATAAGTGAAGCACATAGAGTATTCTAACAAATCATTGTGAACATGTATCTCTCTCAAGTAGGTGTGTCCAGCAAATGGTAATTGTGGAAAACTAAAGCAAAATCAAACCATAACACACGACGCTCCAAGCAATACACATATCATGTGATGGATAAAAATATAGCTCCAAGTGACATACCGATGGACTGAGACGAAAGAGGGGATGCCTTCCGGGGCATCCCCAAGCATAGACGCTTGAGTCTTCCTAGAATTTCACCTTTGGGTGCCTTGGGCATCCCCAAGCTTATTCCTTCATGATTGGTAAACGCGTGAGCTCCGTAAGTATGATTGCACCCAAAACTTGA
The DNA here is from genome assembly GCA_039707655.1 of Elymus sibiricus. Taxonomy (NCBI): domain Eukaryota; kingdom Viridiplantae; phylum Streptophyta; class Magnoliopsida; order Poales; family Poaceae; genus Elymus; species Elymus sibiricus. Next base: position 270,457,686 of record CM077669.1, read on the forward strand.
AAACTTCAGCACACAAAACTCAACAGAAAACGCGTGAGCTCCGTAAGTATGATTGGTAAATCAAACATTGTAGGTACTGTTATAAATTGATTCATATTTTATTATTGCATAAGTTACTATATTCTAACTTATCCATGGCTTATACCCCCCGATACAATCCATAGCATGATCAAAACAAGCAAACTATGCAAGCAAAAACAGAATCTGTCTAAAACAGAACAATCTATAATGATCTACGCAAACACCATACTTCAGTAACTCCAAAAATTCTGAAAAATAAGGAAAACCTGGGGAATTTGTGTACAAATACTGTGTAAAAATTCGTATCAAAAAGACATTCTGGTAAAATCATAGAAATTCTGCACTGGACGCAAAATCTTGTATTTTTGCACCGTATCAATTCCACTTATCATTCAAATCACCCCAAAGGATTTACTTGGCACAAACACTAATTTAAACATAAAAACACAATCATTACAATAGCAATAATCATGTTATCACACCAAGACAGAAAGTAAAAACAAAAATTTAAAGATAACGATTGGGTTACCTCCCAACAAGCGCTATCGTTTTATGCCCCTAGCTAGGCATAACGCATAGTGTGAAGTGTTGTTATCTTTGGTGTTTGCATCTTGAGATCTGTGTTCATGAGGAAGTTTTTCAAAGACAATAGGGAACACATCATCTAGTAATATCTTAGCATTCTCAATGCTACTTTCCTCAAAACCTTTCGTATTCTCTCTCACTATCCAGGAATACTGTTTATTAATAGCATTGAAAACTTGTTGGATAATGTGAATAGGAGGGACTTCCTTCTTGGTATTTTCATCAATGGTGTGGTTATCATAAAACACATACCTCGTCATATAGGTCTCGTTGTATAGAATTTCATCAATCACAGGATGTTCACGACTCATGTTATAGTGATCAAAAATATCTCGAGCCTCTCGCACTATATAATCAAATTCATTCATGAGGATAAGAGTGGCTATCTTGTTAACCTTGGGGTTTTTTATAACTGGTAACTCATAGAAAAGCCTTTGCAAAGTTGGGTGAGTACGTATAAATCTTCTTTCAAGTTTAAGAACAAGTGCAGAAATAGCATCGGCATAACTATGGGTTCTTTTAAGAATAGGCGTATCCTTGCAAGCTAAGGCACCCGTGCAATTAAAGAATTCTTGAACAATGCTTTTCCCTATGATATTTCCCTTCTCCGCAAAAAAAATTTTACAACTCTTTGTGGAGGAGTTTCCTCTTTTGGGGTCTTACCATCCTCACTCTTCTCAATGATAAACTCAGACATGGTAGCAACTTCAAGCAAGCAACTAACAAGCAAAGACAGTCAATTAGCAAGTATAGCAAGCAAACTAGCGAAGATAAATATTTTTTTATTTTTTATTTTTATAACAAACAAAATATAACAGCAAATAAAAAGTAGAACAGGTGAATTATAATTTTTGAGAAGGTACTTGATAGGAATTTGGCGATGCTCCCCGGCAAGGGCGCCAGAAATCCTTCCTGATACTTGTTAACTGCGTTGGGATTTTCCCCGAAGAAGAGGGGATGATGCAGCACAGTAGTGGTAAGTATTTCCCTCATTGAGAACCAAGGTTATCGAACCAGTAGGAGAACCACACTAATTCCCGTCTTCAGCACCTACACACAAAAGAGCACACACTTGTGATACTTGTGATCTGCGTTGGTTTTTCCGTGAAGAAGAACGGGTAATTGCAACATAAAGTGGGTAAGTATTTCCCTCAGTTATGAAACCAAGGTTTATCAGACCAATAGGAATATCAATCCTCAACCATTTTCAGCACCTGCACACTAAGAACAAACAACTTGCACCCAACGCGGGCAAGAGGGTTGTCAATCCCCTCGATCTCGTTATTTGCAAGAAAATGAGTTGTGTAGATAATTGTAAAATGCAAAATAAAATAAAAGGTAAATAAAGGCAGCAAGGTAATAGTAGCATTTATGAATTTATAAGTGAATAGACCCGGGGCCATAGTTTTCCCTAGCAGCATCTCTCATGTAGGCAGCATACGGTGGGTAACAAATTACTGTTGGGCAATTGATAGAAAAGCGGATAGTCATGCGATTTTCATGGCAATGGTCATTTGTATATAGGCATCACGTCCATAAACAAATAGGCTGTCTCCTTCCTGCACCTATTACTATTACTCCACTTCAAGAGCGCTTCTATGCTTGCCTCTCTACGTATTAAGTTCATGACAGACAGAGTAATGCATGGAGAACGATGACATGATGTAGACAAAGTAAACTCAAGCAATATGAATAAACCCCCATCGTGTTATCCTTACTAGCAACAACACAAAGACGTATCTTGTCCCCTAGTTTGTCACTGGGATATAGAAACTTGTCAGGTAGAACCTACCACAACGCACCTCTCTCACTAAAGATAAATCAATCTACTTGGCCAAAGCACACCGATAGATCGAAGAGAATTAAATAGCTATAATGATCAGGCAAATAATAATCTTAATATATATCAGAGGTGACTCAAATACTTTTCATGAATAATCTGAACATAAACCCACAATTCATCGGATCCCAACAAACACACCGCACAATAGGATTACATGAGATACATCAAAGCAAAGATGTGATGATCATTGTATTGAAGATCAAGAGATACAGAGATTGCCAACTAGGTACTAGCTATGGACCCGTAGGTCTGTGGTGAACTACTCACACCTCATCATGAGGGCAGCAAGGTTGATGTAGAGGCCCTCCGTGATCGATCCCCCCTCCGGCAGGGTGCCGAAATGGAGCTCCAGATGGCCTCGCGATGGAACAGAGACTTGCGGCGGAGGAAAAAGGGTTTCAGGACTGCCTCTGGTTTTTTAGGATATTAGAAAATTTATAGGCCAGAGAGGGGCATCGGGAGAGCCACGAGGGGGCCAGCACACATCAGGGCACGACCCCCCCAGGGCGTGCCCTGTTGCGTGCTCGTGCCCTTGTGTGGCCCCCGGTCTCCTCCTGACTCTCCCAGGTCTTCTTTTGGTCTAGAAAAATCATCAAAAAAATTCGTGGCAATTGGACTTCGTTTGGTATTGTAAACATGAGATGTGAAAAACATGCAGAAAACAACAACTGGCACTGGACACTGGGTCAATAGGTTAGTGCTCAAAAATATTATAAATTGCTAAGTAAAGACCCAAAAAGTATCCTAGATTGATAATATATTAGCATGGAACAATAAAAAATTATAGATATGTTGGAGATGTATCAAGCATCCCCAAGCTTAATTCATGCTCGTCCTGGAGTAGGTCAATGATAAAAACAGAATTTTTGATGTGACATGGTATCCATTATGTAATCTTATTCATGTATGCTCATTGAGAAACGATGAATTAACAAACATTAACATAGCAATACTTATAAGCACAAGCAACAAAATCATCAATCTTTCAAAGTATACAATCCTCATAGAATGTTTACCCCCTTCATTCATCTTATTATATTAGCAAGGAATGACTCCATCTTCACCACAATAATACAAATGTCTAGCACCACGGTGTCCAAGTCAGGCAATTGGATCGTACTTTTCAATATGCATCAACTTTTTATTCTTCACACAATACATGAGCGTGAGCCACTGGACATAGTATTGATGTGGAATAGAATATGGTGGTAGATATCAAAGGGGTAAAAAGTGTATAAGATAGTCTCACATCAACTAGGCATACCAATGGGCTACGGAGATGCCCATCGATAGATGTCAATGCAAGGAGTAGGGATTGCCATGCAAATGATGCACTAGAGCTATAAGTGCATGAAAGCTCAAGTGAAGCTAAATGGGGTGTGCATCCAACTTGCTTGCTCATGAAGACCTCGGACATTTGAGGAAGCCCGTCATAGGAATATACAAGCCAAGTTTATGATAATGAAAAAGTTATTCCCACTAGCATATGAAAATGACATAACATGAGACTCTCTATATGAGGAACAAGGTGCCACTTTGAGGCACAAGTGTGGTAAAGGATAGTAGCAAAGTCCCTTCTCTCATTTTCTCTCATTTTTTTATTCAGAATGGTGGGCTCATTTGGCCTCCCCCATTTTTATTTCCTCATTGGGACAATGCTCTAACAATGATGATCATGACACTTCTATTTACTTACAACTCGATATGAAGAACCAATATGAAGATATGACTCTATATGAATGCCTTGGCAGTGTACCAGGATGTGCAATGATCTAGCGTGACACGTATCAAAAATATGATGAATGGTGGCTTTGCCACAAATACTATGTCAGCTCTATATGATCATGCAAAACAATATGATGATGAACGAACTAGTCATGTGAAGTAACGATGGAATTTGCGTGGCAATATATCTCGGGATGGCTATGGAAATGCCATGATAGGTAGGTATGGTGGCTGTTTTGAGGAATATATAATGAGGCTTATGTGCAACATAGCATATCATGTCACGGGGTTTGGATGCACTAGCGAAAGTTGCCCCGATCCTCAAGGTGAGAATGGGCTATGCACGGAACCGAAGAGGCTAACAAATACAAGGAGGTGAGATTGCGCATGTCCATGGTTTCACATTATTCATAAAGAACACATATACTTATTGCAAAGTTTTATTAGTTTATCACAAATCAAAGTACTACTCGCATGCCCCGAGGGAATAGGTTGGTAGGAGTTAACCATCGCACGCTTCTGACCCGAAACAACACTAGGATTTCAACGAGGAATAGAAATGCTCACACATCATCACCATGCCTCTTTAATTTTTAGATGAACAAGAATTTAGCCTCTCTTAATATCAACACTTCTATGAATCAACAATTATGTATTCACACCTTTTTCATATCACCACATCAATACCATTAACCCACAATTTCTCTATATGTGCTACATGATGGTTTTGATTACCACTCATTGAATACCTAATATTTTTGGACTAGTCTTATGACCCATGCAAATTACCGTCACTATTTATTAACTCTAAAAAAAATATAAGTGAATAGAGAGATTGAAATTATTTCTATTAAATCTACACGCCACCATGCTCAAAAAGATATAAGTGAAGTACTAGAGCAACTGCTAAGCTCAAAAGATATAAGTGAAGCACATAGACTATTCTAACAAATTATGATGAAGGCGTGTCTCTCTCAAATAGGTGTGTCCAACATACAATGATTGTGGCAAACTGAAAGTAAAAGCAAACAAAAACAAATGACGCTCCAAGCAAAACTCATATCATGTGACGAATAAAAATATAGCCTCAAGTGACATATCGATGGATCGAGACGAAAGAGGGGATGCCTTCCGGGGCATCCCCAAGCTTAGACGCTTGAGTATTCCTTAGAATATTACCTTGGGTGCCTTGGGAATCCCCAAGCTTAGGCTCTTGCTGCTCCTTATTCCTTTGTCCATCGTGATAACACCCAAAACTTGAAAACTTCAATCACACAAAACTCAACAAAACTTCGTGAGATTCGTTAGTATAAGCAACATATTGAATACTTTAGGTACTATTATAAATTGATTCTTATTTCATAATTTAATAATAGGAACTTTATTCTAATTTCTCCATGGCTTATACCCCCCCTGTACAATCCATAGCATAATCAAAACAAGCAACTATGCAAGCAAAAACAGAATCTGTCTAAAACAGAACAGTCTGTAGGAATCTGTAGAGAAGCTATACTTCTGTAACTTAACAATTCTGAAAAATTAGGACAACCTAGAAAATTTGTATAGAAATACTGTGTATAAATTTCAGATCATTATCACTCTCCAGCAAAAAATGAAAATTCCTGTAATGGAGTCAAAAGTTTCTGTTTTGTTTCAACATCGATTCTACTCATCTTGTGAGTCATCCCAAAGGCTTTACTTGGCACAAACACTAATTTAAACATAAAAACATAATCATTACAGAGGCAATAATCATGTTATCAAAAGCAAATAGAAAGAAATGATAACTATTGGGTTGTCTCCCAACAAGCTCTTTCTTTATAGCCATCAAGATAGGCTTGATATTTCAATGATGCTCACATAATAGACAAGAAGTGAAGCACAGAGGGAGCATCATATAGCATGTGAAAAACTCATTTAAGTCTAAAATACTTCCTATGAATAGGCATTTTATAGGAAAACAAATTATCAATACAAGAGATATCTAGCACATGCAAATAGGAAGAAGAAAGCATTGGTAATTTCAACACAAAGAGAGGTAAGTGAGTAACATGCAAATTCCTATAACCATATTGCCCTCTCTCAAAATAATTACATATAGGATCATAATCAAATTCAACAATATAGCTATCATATAAGATATTTTCTCTATGATCCACATGCACAAGAGTTTTACAATCTTCCAAGGTAGTGGGATCAACATTAACCAAAGTCATGACCTCTCCAAACCCACTTTCAATATTATTGCAAACATTATTATCTATAACATATTCATCATAAGGCTTAAACAAATTTTCAAGGTCAAAAGAAACATCATCACCCCAATCATGATCATTACAATAAGTAGTGGATATAACAAAATTATCATCCCCAAGCTTGTGGCTTTGCATATCGCTAGCACAATTGGCGTTAATAGAATTTATAGTAACATCATTGCAATTATGCTTTTTGGGTGCAATAGCAAGAATTTCATTTCCAACATAAGGAACTATAGCAAGTTCATCTCCATAAGCATCATTAATATTGGCATCTTGGCCACAAGAATAGCAAGCATCACGTTCATCAAGAGGGGATATTTCAATAGAATCAATGGAATCATAATTTTGTTCCAACGCAGCAGACATTCTCTAAATATATTCTTTAATGTAAGCATTAGAAGTATAGTTTTCATAGCAATATTTAAGTATGGCAAAAAATTCAGATTTGTAGAAAGTAGCATCATACTTTTCAATCAAAGAAGCAATCTCATAAGCACCCTTAAAAGCAACAAATTCTTCAATTTGTTTGATATCATAGTAACTATAAACACCGTTGGCATAAGAAGATAAGATTTCATTATCATTAAGCTCACATAGATAGGGGAGGTATTTTTTTAGGGTTCTCAAAGCAACAAGTAAAGTCATAAAGCTCACACAGATTCCAAGCATAGCACATCAAACATTTTATTTGATGGCATAAAAGTTTCCCCTTTTGAGACAACCGGTGACGCACAAAATAAGTATGCTCATCTAATGATTTCCCCTCAACTAAGCTAGTTGGGGTTTCCTCACGAGCACAAATGGATCGAAGATGACCCAAGTGGAGAACTTTATGTGGATCCATAAGTCTTTATTTTTACTTTTTACTTTCTGTTTGTTTTTGACAAAGATAAAGATAACATAGCTAGGCAAGCGAGCAAGGTAACAAGCAAAACAAGCAAAGATAAATATTTTTGTATTTTTGATTTTTATAACAAACAAAAAATAACAACAAATAAAAAGTAGAACAAGTGAATTATAATTTTTGAGAAGGTACTTGATAGGAATTTGGTGATGCTCCCCGGTAACGGCGCCAGAAATCCTTCCTGATACTTGTAAACTGCATTGGGATTTTCCACGAAGAGGAGGGGATGATGCAGCATAGTAGTGGTAAGTATTTCCCTCATTGAGAACCAAGGTATCGAACCAGTAGGAGAACTACACTAATTCCCATCTACAGCACCTACACACAAAAGAGCACACACTTGTGATACTTGTTATCTGCGTTGGGTTTTCTGTGAAGAGGAACGGGTAATTGCAACACAAAGTGGGTAAGTATTTCCCTCAGTTATAAAACCAAGATTTATCAAACCAATAGGAATATCAATCCTCAACCGTCTTCAGCGCCTACACACAAAAGAACAAACAACTTGCACCCAACGCGGGCAAGAGGGTTGTCAATCCCCTTGATCTCGTTATTTGCAAGCAAATGAGTTGTGTGGATAATTGTAAATTGCAAAATAAAATAAAATGTTAATAAAGGCAGCAAGGTAATAGTAGCATTTATGAATTTATGAGTGAATAGACCCAGGGGCCATAGTTTTCCCTAGCGCATCTCTCATGTAGGCAGCATACGGTGGGTAAGAAATTACTGTTGGGCAATTGATAGAAAAGCGGATAGGCGATTTTCACGGCAATGATCATGTGTATATAGGCATCATGTACATAAACAAATAGGTCGAGTCCTGCATGCACCTATTACTATTACTCCACTTCAAGAGCGCTTCTATGCTCGCCTCTCTACGTATTAAGTTCATGACAAACAAAGTAATGCATGGAGAATGATGACATGATGTAGACAAAGTAAACTCAAGCAATATGAATAAACCCCATCGTGTTATCCTTAGTAGCAACAACACAAAGACATATCTTGTCCCCTACTTTGTCACCGGGATATAGAAACTCGTCGGGTTGAACCCACCACAACGCACCTCTCTCACTGAAGATAAATCAATCTACTTGGCCAAAGCACACCGATAGATCAGAGAGAATTACGAAGCTATAATGATCATGCAAATAAGAATCTTAATATATATTAGAGGTGACTCAAATAGTTTTCATGAATAATCTGACCATAAACCCACAATTCATCAGATCCCAACAAACACACCGCACAATAGGATTACATCGGATAGATCAAAGCGAAGATGCGATGATCATTGTATTGAAGATCAAGAGATAGAGAGATTGCCATCTAGGTACTAGCTATGGACCCATAGGTTTGTGGTGAACTACTCACACATCATCATGAGGGCAGCAAGGTTGATGTACAGGCCCTCCGTGATCGATCCCCCCTCCGGCAGGGTGCCAGAACGGAGCTCTAGATGGCCTCGCGACGGAACAAAGACTTGCGACGGCGGAAAAAGGGTTTCGGGACTGCCTCTAGGGTTTTTAGGATATTAGAGAATTTATAGGCCAGAGAGGGGCGTCGGGAGAGCCACGAGGGGGCCAACACAGACCAGGGCGTGCCCCCCAGGGCACGCCCTGTTGTGTGCTGATGCCCTCGTGTGGCCCCGGGACTCCTCCCGACTCTCCCAGGTCTTCTTTTAGTCCAGAAAAAATCATCAAAAGTTTCATGGCAATTGATCTTCGTTTGGTATTGTAAACCTGAGATGTGAAAAACATGCAGAAAACAGCAACTAGCACTGGGCACTGGGTCAATAGGTTAGTGCTCAAAAATATTATAAATTTGTAAATAAAGACCCAAAAAGTATCCTAGAATGATAATATATCAGCATGGAATAATCAAAAATTATAGATACGTTGGAGACGTATCAACTTGCACCCAACGCCGACAAGAGGGTTGTCAATCCACTTGAACTCGTTACTTGGAAGCGATAAGTAGTGATAGATAGATAAATTGATAAATATAAATTGTAAATAAAAATAAATTAAATAATGGCAGCAAGGTATTTAGAGTTTTTGTAAATATATTTGTGAGGAGACCTGGGGGCCATAGTGTTTGCTAGAGGCTTCTCTCTCAAAGAAATCATAGGGTGGGTAGACAAATTGTTGTTGGGCAATTGATAGAAAAGCGCATAGTTATGTAATATTTATTCACGACAATGATCATGTATATAGGCATCACGTACATAAGCAAGTAGATCCACTCCTGCCTGCATCTACTACTATTACTCCACCCATCGACCGCTATCCAGCATGCATCTAGAGTATTAAGTAAAAATAGAGTAATGCTTGGAGGATGATGACATAACGTAGACAAAGTAAATCCAATTAATATGAATGAAACCCATCGTTGTACCCTTAGTGGAAGCAATACAATACATGTCATCTCCCTTTCTGTCATTGGGATTGAGCACCACAAGATTAAACCCACCACAACGGACCACTCCCACAGAAGATAAATCAATCTAATTGGGCAAACCGAAACGGTATATCGAAGAGCATTACGAAGCTATAACAATCATGCATAGAAATAATCAGCAAGGATTCAATATATTTTCATGAATAATCTGAACATAAACCCACAATTCATCGGATCCCAACAAACACACCGCAAAGATGATTACATAGGATAGATCACCGCGGGAATCATGGTGAACTTTGCATTGAAGAACATAGAGAGAGTGAGAGCGTCATCTAGGTACTAACTACGAACCCATAGGTATGTGGTGAACTACTCACACATCACTATGGGAGCAGAAAGGTTGATGTAGAGGCCCTCTGTGATCGATCCCCCCTCTGGCAGGGCATCGGAACATGGCTCCAGATGGGAACACGGCGGAACAGAGACTTGCAGCGGCGGAAAAAGTGTCTCGGGAGGCTCTCTAGGGTTTTTGGGATATTAGAGAATTTATAGGCAGAGATGAGGGCCAGAGGCCGTGGGAGGTGGCCCCAAGCCATCAGGGCGCAGCCACCCCCTAGGCGCTCGCTGTTGTCTTGGCGCCACCCCGTGTGGCCTCCGGTCTCCCTCCGAAGATTCCAGGTCTTATTTTCGTCCAGAAAAAATCTTCAAAAAGTTTTGGGGTCATTGGACTTCGTTTGGTACAGTATTCCTAAAAGGCCAAAAACAAGCAGAAAACAACAACTGGCGTTGGGCACTAGGTTAATAGGTTAGTGCTCAAAAATAGTATAAATCAGCAAGTAAATGCTTAAAAAGCATCCTCAAATGATAATATAATAGCATGGAACAATCAAAATTATAGATACGTTGGAGATGTAAAAACCCTCCCGTGACAACAAAGCCCAAAAGTGCATGTTGCCTAGGGTTTTCGCAGCGGAGCCCGAGCGGAAGCGACAGAAGAGGGAGGAAGTGTCTTCTGACGACTCGAGCGATGAACCGTACTATGCCCTGCATAGATGGTGAATGTCATGAGATCAATAAGATGGTGGAGGACTACCAGAAAGAGTGGCATGAGCAGAGGCGTGGCAAAGGAAGAAAGGAAGTAGGCCGAGGGGGAGGGCGCATCGGTCAACGCGGGGGATGGTGTGAACACTTTCCCCGAGTGTCGGTGTTAAAATCGGCATACCTTGGGTAGGCGGGCCGAGCTATGACATCGGATCGATGGTAACAGGAGACAAGCAACACGAGGTTTTTACCCAGGTCCAGGCCCTCTCGATGGAGGTAGTGTCATGCTCTTGTGATTTTGATGATGTAACAAGTACAGAGTTGATCTACCTCGAGATTGTATGTTTGTGGTCTACACCCTAGGGGTGATGATGATGTGTATGGTCGTCCTCTATGGGCTAAACCCTCCGGTTTATATAGGCATCGGGGTATCTAGGGTTACATGAATGTCGGTTACCATCTACAGATTACATGTCGAATCTTCCTTTCTTGGAGTACACGCCAAGTCTTCGTTAGAGTCCGATGGGCTCACCCTCACCAGAGGGCCTCTGAAGTCCTTCCTTAACGATGGGCCTCCAGCCCAGTCCATGGACTAAACCAGCTCGGCTGGGACCCCCTAGTCTAGGACTCCCTCAGTAGCCCCCGAACTAGTTTTTGATGCCAAGGACGACAACTTCTCTCCGGATAATCTTCTTTGGATGCACCACTTCGAAGGGTGGAATCTTCGGCTCGATAGACGAGTTCCTGTCACCATTTTAGATTGCTCCAGCATTTGAATACAAGAGTTTACTTCGGCATGGTCCCACCATGCGCCGCTTCGAACGTCGCATCGCGTGGGGAGTCGAGCCACCTTTATGACCAGGCACTGAAGCGTCGGTTTTCCCCTTTCCTTTATTTAACCCATTTCTAAGCCCTAGGACCGCATCCAAGCGCATTCTGGTCTTCCTCTTGCTGTCTGGCGACATCTCCTCTAGAGCTCTAGCCTCAAAAAGCTTTCAACCAGGGCCAACAACACTGCGTCTTCCAAGCGTCCCCACAGCCCCCTCAAGGGCGACTGGGGGAGCTGCATCGTGTCGCGCTGCCAGCTACAACACCTCTCCACCTAGGGCTACCTTCTGGACCCAGATTTGGCTCCGACTCGTGCTGGCCTAGTGTCTGTTGACTGGCAAAGCCATGCAAATAATCATCTCGCCCTAACAAAGAAGAGCGAGTATGTTTTGTCCCCTTCCTCCTTCGCAGTTTGGGATTTCCCATCCATCCATTCCTTCGGGGACTGCTTGAATTCTACAGGATCCCACTCCACCATTTGACCCCCAACTTCATATAACATATCCCGAGGTTTGTTGCTTTCTGCGAAATGTATCTCGGTTGCGAAGCACACTTTGGATTATGGAGGGAGTACTTCTGCGTGATGCCGTGTTCCCGAGACGGGAAATTACTCGAGGTCGGCGCCGCCGAGGTGTGCAGCATAGCCAGGACCGGCTAACCCATCGGGACCCCACGAGAAGACAACACATGGGCATCCGGATGGTTATACATGGGCGATGTCCCTCTGCATGACCCAGTTTGGCCTAGTCTTCCAACCTTTTCCTCGAAGCTTCCGAAGAAGCGTTTCAGCTGGAGGTCGTGGAGCACAGCCCAAAAGGATGACCCCGACGTGGCTTGCCTTGCAAACAAGGTGAAGTGTCTGACCAGCACCGACCTTACAATCATAGATGTGATGGCGACAGCCATCATCCGAAGAGTTCAAACACTCCGGCAACGCCAGCACCTATTGTGTTCATACAACGGCTCCAACGACGCCACCTGGTCGATTAAGGAGGAGTTCAAAGATGACGCAACCTTTGGACTGACATTAGCCGGTATATACAAAGGAGAGGCTACAGATTTTGCCAAAAGAAGATATGTCGATGGCTTGTCTAGCAGGGATCCAGGCGACATTGTAAGTGATTTCCCAAACTTCTTCATTATTCGAGCAGCTCATTTTACCGACCAGAAGCATCCGGTGTATTAATCCAGAGATGGAGTGTCACGCTCAAGATGCGACCCTATCCTTATTTTTGGCTCGAGGGCCTTGACAGGGATAGAAGCGCATCTCGTCGTTTCGCAAGAATGGATATCATTGCAAGTACATGTAAAGAAGAGATTAGTATATGGAATTGGCTTACACTTGCCACAAGCTACATCAATATCACATCGATACAACATCATATTCAATCATCATACAGAAGAGCAGGGTCCGACTACACACGAAATCAAACGATAAAAAGACATCCATCCTTGCTATCCCAGGCTGCCGGCCTGGAACCCATCCTAGATCGATGATGAAGAAGAAGAACTCCAAATCAAACAAGCATCACTCTCACGTCAAAGCATCGCATTACCTGTACCTGCAACTGTTGTTGTAGTAATCTATGAGCCACGGGGACTCAGCAATCTCATTTCCAAGGGTATCAAGACTAGCAAAGCTTAATGGGTGAGGTATGGTTAAGTGGTGAGGCTGCAGCAAACACTAAGCATTTATTTTAGTGGCTAACCTACGAGTACAATAATAAGAAGGGTGATCTACGCATAAATGGACGTGAACTAGTAATGATCACTAATTGATCCTGAACACCTACTTACGAGTCAAACATAACCCCACCGTGTTCTCTCTCGGTTCAGAACTCATGAGTAGAGACAGTCACGGTTACGCACACAGTTGGTGTATTTTATTTGAGTTTACTTTAAGTTTTCTATGACCGGATGTTAAACAAATTTCCAAGTTTCCACATAACCGCGGGCACGGCTTCTCGAAAAGATTTAACCCTGCAGGGGTGCTCCAACTCATCCATCACAAACTAACCACACGCTGCGTTGGAATTCCTCAACCGCCGGATAACCCATAGTATTTGCAGAATCCCGATGGAAAATCTCAACCTTGAGATAGCTCGAAGTGTCCTCGAAATCCCGCGCACAAGACGTTCGAGAAAGGTAAAACAAATCCAGCAAGACAGCCCGACGTGCCGACAATCCCGATAGGAGCCTCGTATCTCGTTCTCAGGGCACGGCGGATGAGCTACGCGTACAGTGGCCTGATAGAAATCTCCCGAGTTGCCCCGGGTTGGCCCCGCACAGTGCTCTATTTTGGACCAACACTCATGAGGAGCACTGGCCCGGGTTGTTGATTAATTATCCGCGGGTGCCAGCAGGTCCCTATGCATTTTATTAGTTGTTAAGCAAATGTAGTACCAATGTTGGGCCTTGCCAGAAGAGTTTTATCCCAAAACGAAAATCAAGGGGGTCCCCATAACAACCTCAAGCATGTTAGGAGCACTCAATATGGAACATAACACCGGTACACAAGTAACTAGGGCGGCAAAAGTGGAACAAAACACCCAGCAAAAGGCCAAGCCTTCCACCTTTTACCAAGTATATATGTGCATTAAATTAAATAACAACAATGTTGTGATATCTCCAAAATTATCCATGTTGTCACATGAAAACAACTTGCACCTGCAACTAGCAACGCTATAAGATGGGTTGAGCAAGCGGTAACCTACCCAAACAATGGTTTGCTGGGATGTGGAGGGTTAGAGGCTTATCATGGCATTTTGGGAGTCTTGACAAACAAGTGGTAGGTAGCGAGACATAGCGATAGAAACGAGACAACTAGCATGGCATTGATAGTAGTGGTATCCAGGGAAATGTTCATCTTGCCTGAGATCCCGCTTGGAAGAAGAACGAATCCGTGATGAAGATGATCCAACGTAGTCGAACGAATCCTCACACTCCGAACGCTTTCGGAACTCTATCGAGAAGAAGCATTCCGGAAACAACAATCAACACATGATAAACACCACAACATATGCATGACATGATGCGCAAACAAATATGATGCATGCCAAGTTTAAATATGCAAGACATGGCAAGATGCAACAATCAAACACTACAAATTAAGTGAAGTTCAATAGGCCACGAGTTGCATATTGACGAAACTCCACATTTGTATTACATAGTTCACTCCCGTTTAGGTACACGACAATATTAAATGTTTTTAAACATGGCTAGAGTTGAAGCATAAATAAACTATCTATCTAGGCATCTTAAATGAGGTCGGAAACAACTTATAACATTTCCGAAACGACCCCATGTGCAAATTATGAATTCGGTCCAGATCTGAACTTATCATATTTTATATTTATTAAACAGGGAAATAAAGTGCACCATGAGATTCTACACATTTTTCTAAGCAAGTTACCTATGTGGATCATTTTAAACGGAGCTACGGTTATTTAGTTATGAGACAAACCATTTTTAACATGACATTGGTGCAAATTACATGAAAACATCAAGTTAAACATTCTTAACATGTGTGAGAGTGTCATATTATAAATCTACCTAACATTTTAGTCAAGTTTCATATATAAAGCATTTGCAATGAAGCCCTGTAACAAAAACTATGCATGGTCAAAGTTCCAACATTTTTAATAGATTTGATCATTTATCTCCTGATGCCCCCTTAAATCAGATATAGCAACATGCTAGCCATTCAAACATGGATGAAAATATGACTAACAGATGGTACACATGAAGCTGATCACAAACCATATATATCACAAATTCCTAGGATGCACACATTAGAAATTGTGGGTCCTTGAAAATGGCTAAACAATGCGGGAGTGGCAGAACATAAAAATACTTAGAAGAATTTCTAAGTGGTGGAGCTGGAATCTGGGATGTAAAACTAAGTGGAAAAAAGGAATAGGTGTGGCAGTGGGGATTTGATCACTGATCGGTCATGTGGAAGCCTGTGGTGCCAACCAGCTGAGCTAGTCTGAACTCATGATGATAGATGGGTTTAGATCCAGATGAACCCGTCACTCGAGCTAAGTCTGAATGAAACTAAAAATAAAGCAGAGTCGCTCGTGTGCTAAAACAGAGAACAAAACAAAAGGTTGGCGGCGCCAGGGGTTGAACCCAGGACCTCATGGATGTTAGCACAACGGAATTATCAACTCACTGATCATATGTTACTGACAATAAAGGGCATACAAACTGAGATGAATCAGCTAAACGGCGAGGTGCAGCTGTGTGTATGTGCAAAATAAAAAGGAGCAGGGCAAAATTGAGGAGCCGGGGAATCGAACCCAGGACCAACTGGGTGGAAACGAGAAGCACTAACCACTAAGCTACTGTACATGTTTGGCTAGAAACAGGACGCGGCTTGTTTTGAACGGATCCAGGCGCAGATGCTGGATCATCACGACCGCACGGCGAAGCTCGTCGGCGTCGGTCTTGGGCAAGGAGGCAGCGGTTGCGGCTATAGAATGGTGGCGGGCATGCCGAAACTGGTGAGTATTCTAGTGGCAAAAGGCGCGAGCATGCGGGGCACGAGGGTGTGCGTGGGCAGGAGCTCTTGGAGCTTTGCAGACATGGCAGCGGAGCACAGTGAGGCGGGCGGCTGGAGCTGGATGAGGCCCCGTGCATGCACGCGAGTTGTGAGCGGCGCGCTGCGTAGGTACAGCAGTGGCAGCAAGGTGTGCGAGTGTGCGGAGGACAACGCATCGGCTTGACTCCAAACGGACATGGCGATAGCACGGCAACAGCGATCCGAACATGACGGGATCGATGGACATGCAGGGAGAATTCATTCGGAGACAGAGATGGGAGGCGGAGGAGCTCACCAGGGGCTCGTTAGGCACGAAGAGGAGGTCGGAGAGGCGACGAGGAGGTCGAGGCGAGAAGCTAACAGCGCCGATGCTCCCAGCTTCGTGAAGCAGAGGAAGCAGGGGAG
Organism: Elymus sibiricus; assembly: GCA_039707655.1. Classification (NCBI taxonomy): domain Eukaryota; kingdom Viridiplantae; phylum Streptophyta; class Magnoliopsida; order Poales; family Poaceae; genus Elymus; species Elymus sibiricus. The sequence goes on from CM077669.1 coordinate 270,474,242, forward strand.
GCGGACGTCGGGTGCAACTCTCCGGGTCCTTGTGGAGGCGAGCGCAGGCGAGGAAGACTGCGGACATCGCTGTGGTTCTCCTACCGGAAGAAGAAGGGTGGATCAACCCGAGCTCGAGCTCAAGCTCGGCTCGGCCATGGCGATGGCGTTGCATGGAGCGGCTTCTACCTGGCGGCGCGAGGTGAGCAGGATGGAGGAATGGGACGAGGAGGGTTAGGGTAACACCTAGGGCAGGTTTTAAAAGGGGCTAGGGCGATCTTCCGGTCGTCAAATCACCAAAGTCGTCGACGTGGACACTGTCGATGGCCTGCCGTACAGGAGGTAGAAGAAGAACAGAGCGATGGTGGAGTTGGGCTGATGGAAGAGCTAGGTCTTGGTGGGCTTCAGGTTAGATGGACCTCTCTCTCTCTCTCTCTCACTTTCTTCCATCTCATTTCTATTTGTAAAGTAAACAGATTTAGGGACATAAGAAAGAGAGAGGTAAATAATGAATCTTGGCATGGAAGATATTTTACTGGACTCAGTAAAATACAAATGATTTTATAAGAATAGCTCAAAATTATTTAGGGGAAGTAAAATTCACATAAGTTGAATTAAATTCAATATGTTTGAATCTATACACCCATTTAAATGAACTATATATAGGATGGTAAAAAAATGGAGAGGCGAGTCCTGATATTATCAAAGAATTAAATGAAAATATTGAACATTTTTCTGGACCAGAAATATGTCACTTGATTTAAATGGGTGAATTGAAAGAAAGAGTCTAGTGTTGGGGTTTGGACTGGAATTTTAAGGGATGACCCTACATATTAGATGTGATTTAAGGGCAAATTTGGAACATTTAATTGAGCAACAAAATGTGACTCAATCGAGTAAAATGACTAGGGAAACTAAAGGAAGTTGCCCTGTATGGAATTAGAAACTTGAGTGAATCTTGATGGAAGTGAGCATAGATCAAAATGAAAGTGCTGCATGGGCTTATGGAAGTTTCAAGAGAATAAATAGATGACCAAAGAAGACGAGGAAGTGCCAACACAAGATTAAATTAAAGAAAACAATCACAACAATATTATGCAGATGATGCACGATGCAACATAAAACAAACCTCACAATCATGCAAGCGAATAATATATAACAAATATATATATATGGAGGTCTTGGACTTGGGCTGTTACATGGAGGCTTTGGGTCGAGAGGCTCAAGTGTCCGGCTCATGAGCCGGGGACGTATCATCGTGATGACGACCCCATGTTTCATGTGGATGAGGAGATATCCACCTTATACAAAGGAGGGACATTCTACCAAGAGATCCTTGATGGCTCCAAAGTGGCCATCATTCCGGACCTACCGGGGCGCCTACCCTCTTGTTTTGTAAGCCCTCCTCCTGTTAAATCTCGAAAGAGACCTCCTAATCGAGGAAACCCGAGCATCCCGACTCCTCCTCCTAAGGGTCGACGCTCGAAGCATTCACGCAGCGATGCGACCCCTCCTAAGGGTCCTTCTATCGCCGCGGAAGCTGCCCCCCGACAAGGGGCAACCCCGAGGGCGGGACGTGAGGTTCAATCTTCGGACAGGCAACCCTCCCTATCCTGATATTCATTTCAAAGACATAGGACCACACATCTAAGCATCTGGCTTTGTACATACTAGCCGCTGAAGCGACAACAACCTAGGCTGATAATAGTCCACCCACGAGGACTAGCGTAAGACCGACATTTACCTCGGGGAATGCCACCGGTGTGCCACAACCCGTGAACTCCTCGAGAGAGTGTTCGGCTATAGTGTCCGAGGTGGATAGCGCGATGAAAAATCGACACCGCGAGGCTAATCTAAAGCGTCCTGCATTCACCAGTGACGATTTTAATGCTCTTAGTTCAGTGGACGCCTACCTCGGCTCTGCTCGCTCTACCTTCACGGCGGCAATGGACATCCTGGCCAAGGGCTTGCACGTATTGATGTATTTTGATTTTATATCCTGCTAGGCAGTAGCCCCCAAGACACTGGTCGGATGGCGCATCCGATTGGTGCATTTGTTTATAAAGATAAATTTTTATCAATGCGTAGGCCAGTAGCCCCACAAGCCGAAGTGTGGATTGATACGTCCATTTTGCATCATGATTTCCTACTGTTATTTACTTTGTTTTGTTGAATAATAATGCTTTCGGGAGTGATTCTAATGCCTTTTCTCTCATAATATGCAAGGTTTACACAAAGAGGGAGAATACTGGCAGCTGGAATTCTGGACCCAAGAAAAGCACGTCAAAGATACCTATTCTGCACAACTCCAATGAAGTTGAAATTTTACGGAGATTATTTTTGCATTTAATAAAAAATACTGGAGCTGAAAACTATCGGAGGGGGCCTCCCAGGTGGGCACAACCCACCAGGGCGCGCCAGGCCCCCCTGGGCACGCCCTGATGAGTTGTGGTCACCCTGGCCCACCTCCAGTGCCCATCTTCTAGTATAAGGTCACTCTTGACCTATAAAAAAAATCAAAGGAGGACTTTCGGGACGAAGCACCGCCGCCTCGAGGCGGAACTTGGGCAGGAGCACTTTTGCCCTCCAGCAGAGCAATTCCGCCGGGGGAACTTCCCTCCCGGAGGGGGAAATCGAAGCTATCGTCATCACCAACATCCCTCTCATCTTTGGGAGGCCAATCTTCATCAACATCTTCAATAGAACCATCTCCTCTCAAACCCTAGTTCATCTCTTGTGTTCAATCTTTGTACCGGAACCTCAGATTGGTACCTGTGGGTGACTAGTAGTGTTGATTACCTTGCGTAGTTGATTACTATATGGTTTATTTGGTGGAAGATTATATGTTCAGATCCATTATGCTATTTAATACTCCTCTGATCTTGAACATGATTATTATTTGTGAGTTGTTACCTTTGTTCTTGAGGTCACGGGAGAAGTCATGTTGCGAGTAATCATGTGAATTTGATATGTGTTCGATATTTTGATGATATGTATGTTGAGATTCCCTTAGTGGTGTCATGTGAACGTCGACTACATGACACTTCACCATTCATGGGCCTAAGGGAATGCATTGTGGAGTAGTTATTAGATGATGGGTTGCTAGAGTGACAGAAGCTTAAACCCTAGTTTATGCGCTACTTCGTAAGGGGCTGATTTGGATCCACATGTTTAATGCTATGGTTAGACTTTGTCTTAATACTTTTCTCGTAGTTGCGGATGCTTGCAAGGGGGTTAATCATAAGTAGGTTGTTAGTTCAAGTAAGAACAACACCTTAGCACCGGTCCACCCACATATCAAATTATCAAAGTAGCGAACACGAATCAAACCAACATGATAAAAATGACTAGACGAAATTCCCGTGTACCCTCAAGAACACTTTGCCTATTACTAGTGATTGTTCTGGCCTGTCCTTTGCCTCAAAAGGATTGGGCTACCTTGCTGCACCTTGTTTTCCGTTACCGTTATTTGCTCGTTACAAATTATCTTGCTATCAAACTATCTGTTACCTCCAATTTCAGTGCTTGCAGAAATTACCTTGCTGAAAACCGCTTGTCATTTCCTTCTGCTCCTCGTTGGGTTCGACACTCTTACTTATCGAAAGGAGTACGATTGATCCCCTATACTTGTGGGTCATCAAGACTCTTTTCTGGAGCTGTTGCCGGGGAGTGAGGCGCTCTTGGTAAGTGGAAATTGGTAAGGAAAAACTTATACTACGTGCTGAAATTTATTGCTACTTGCTACTATGGAGAACAATCCTTTGAGGGGTTTGTTCGGGGTATCTTCACCTCGACCGGAACCACAATTAGTTGCCCCTCAACCTACAACACCTACCGAAAATGTTACTTATGAAATTCCTTCGGGTATGCTAGAACAACTGCTTGCTAAACCTTATGCAGGAGACGGAACTGAACATCCTGATATGCACCTTTTATATGTGAACGAAATTTGTGGATTATTTAAGCTTGCAGGTTTACCCGGAGATGAAGTTAAGAAGAAGGTTTTCCCTTTATCTTTGGAGGGGAAAGCTTTGACATGGTATAGGCTATGTGATGATATTGGATCATGGAACTGGAATCATTTGCAATTGGAATTCCATCAAAAGTTTTATCCTATGCATCTAGTTCATCGTGATCGGAATTATATATATAATTTTTGGCCTCGTGAAGGAGAAATTATCGCTCTAGCTTGGGCGAGGCCTAAGTCAATGTTATATTCATGCCCTAATCATGACATTCCAAGGGAAGTTATCATTCAGAAATTTTATGCTCGGCTTTCTCATAATGATCAATCCATGCTCGATATTTCTTGTGCTGGTTCTTATATGATGAAGACTATTGAATTCAAGTGGGATCTCTTAGAAAGAATTAAGCGCAACTCTGAAGATTGGGAAATCGACAAAGGTAATGATTTAGGTATAAAGCTTGAATTTGATTGTGTTAAATCTTTTATGAATACCGATACTTTTCACAAGTTTAGCACTAAATATGGACTTGACTCTGAGATAGTAGCCTCTTTCTATGAAGCATTTGCTACTCACGTTGACCTCCCTAAGGAGAAGTGGTTTAAATATCATCCCCCTATTAAAGAAGAAATTAAAGAATCGGTCATAGCTAAAGAAGAAACCATCTCTTACAATGTTGATCCAGTTGTGCCTACCGCTTATATTGAAAAACCACCTTTCCATGTTAGGATAAAGGAACATGCTAAGGTATCAACTGTGGTTCGTAAGAGTAATATAAGAGCACCTAAACCCCCTGAGAAAATTAAAGTGGAACCTAGTGTTGCTATGGTTAAAGATATCTTGGTAGAAAATATTGATGGGCATGTTATCTACTTTTGTGACGAAAAAGATAAACATAGACCCATAGAAGGCTTGCCTGTCGTCTCAGTTAAAATAGGAGATCATTGCTATCATGGTTTACGTGATTTTGATGCTAGTGTGAGTGCTATCCCTTTTACCTTATACCAAGAAATTATGGATGAAATAGCACCTGATGAAACGGAAGATATTGATGTCACTATTAAACTTGCTAATAGAGACACTATCACACTGTAGGACCGAAAGTATGTCTAGAGGGGGGATGATTACACTACTTGACCAAATAAAAATTCTACCTTTTCCTAAATTTTAGAGTTGGTAGATTTTAACATTCATGGCAAGTCAAGTACACCCTACACATGCATGTCTAAGAGTATAGCAACGGAAAGTAACAACAAGCATGGGTAGAAAGGATAGGGTAGGAAGATCAAACGCAATTGTAGACACGATGATTTTTCCCGTGGTTCCGATAGGTGGTGCTATCGTACATCCACGTTTATGGAGTCTTCAACCCACGAAGGGTAACGGTCGCGAGAGTCCACGGAGGGCTCCACACATAAGGGTCCACGAAGTAGCAACCTTGACTATTCCATAACGGCTTCCGTCCACGAAGGACTAGCCTCACTATGGGTAGATCTTCACGAAGTAGGCGATCTCCTTGCCCTTACAAACTTCTTGGTTCAAATCCACAACACGAAGTAGGAGGCTCCCAAGCGACACCTAACCAATCTAGGAGGCACCATCCTCCAAAAGGTAATAGACTCGGCAATGATGATGAACTCATTGCTCTTGTGCTTCAAGATGATAGACTCCTCAACACACAATCACTCTCTCAAAGATTTGGCTTGGTGGAAGAGATGGGATTGGTGGAAAGCAACTTGGGGAGGCTAGAAATCAAGATCCATATGGTTGGAGTGGATGATCTTGACCTCAACACAAGGGTAGGTGGCTCTCTCTCTCAGAAAACTGAATGGGGCAAGTATGGAATAGTTCCGAGTGCTTCTCTCTCGAGTAGGTAGTGGTGAAGGGGTATATATAGGCATCCCCAAAAATCCAACCGTTACACACAAAATGACCAACTCGGTGACACCGATGTGTTAATATCGGTGGTACCGAAGTGACCAAAAGGTGGCAACTTTTGAATCTAGGTGAGACCGATATAGGAAACTCGGTTGCACCGATAAGGTGACCAACGGTCAGATTGCCCATTCTCGGTGACGCCGATCCAACAATCTCGGTGGTACCGATATTGTGAATTTGCATAACAGAAAGTTGGCAACCTAAACTCGGTGGTACCGAAGCAGAATCGGTTGCACCGAAAGTCTAGGGTTTGGCTTCGGTCTGTCTGAGTTTGGGAATCGGTGGCACCGAGTGGAAAGTGTTGGTTGCACCGATTTTGAATATTTGGCTATGGACAGACTTTTGTGGAAGAGCTTGTGGGTGTTTTTGGTGACTATCACTTGTGCACGTACGAGCATTTTGTTCACCAACAGAACCTTACCCCCTTTTAATAGTATTGGCTTTCCTATGGACTCAAAGTGATTTCTCACAAATGTAAAATGTAGAGTCCTCTTGCTTGAAGCTTTGCCAATCCATTTCCTTGCATCTTGGGGTAATTCCACAATCTCCACAATCCTTTTGCCATCCCTATCATTGAACTTTTCCTGAAATATACTTAGTGGAAACATTAGTTCAATGACTTATATGTTGTTATTAATTACCAAAACCACCAAGGGAGCAAATGTGCTTTCAATCTCCCCCTTTTTGGTAATTGATGACAACATATAGATCAAAGCTTCGACCAAGATATAATCAATGAATATAATCGTCGCTTTGAGAAGTATGTGATAAGCAAGAGCTCCTCCTAAATTTGTGCATTATTTTAAATTTTCGTTTGAATGCAAATGCACAATCGATTAGGTACATGGGGCACTTCTTCCATGTCACATACAACTTGGTGGTGTGCGAGAATAATTAGAATGAACATCATAGCACAACACGACCAAACAAAGATAATGATCATCTCATAAGCATTAAGATGATAGGAAATAGTAGCACAATCACATTAAGTGTATGATCAAAACACACATAAGTTCAACACAAGCAACCAAAAGACCAATTGTTTTTGAAAAAGCGATAAAAACCAAACGCTCTCTCACTCGAAGCCTAAAGATCTATATACACTTCTCCCCCTTTGGCAACAAGTTACCAAAAAGTTTAAAGGCATATATCTAAGCGTTCTTGGGCTGATCTCCTCTGGTTGTTGATGAAGGAGTCGAGAGAACAGCGTCGGCGAAGATCTCTGCAGATGTCGTGGATGGAGTTGGAGTGGCAACTGGAGGAACTGGAGCTGATGGAGCTGAGGTGACAGTAGTAGGAGTTGATGAAGAGGGCCTCAAGTCTGGAGCTGGCACGGTGGCTGATCTGGCCTGGGTAGTGAACTGTGTGCTTGGCCTGAGAGGTGATCCATCCTCATCATCATCATCATCATCATCATCTGAAGAATGAGGAAGAGGCACTGAGTCAACTTCCTTCTTGAGCTCATTGACTGTCTTAGTCAGCCCATCCACCTTGTCATTAAGGGTCTTGATCCTGTTTTCAAAGATCCTGACAAGACTGTTTTGATTGTCCAAGATGTCCTTAATGTCCTTCTTCATGCCCTGAACTGATGAGATCAAAAGATCCATTTGCTCGTTCCTGGATCTAGGGACTTGAGCACTAGTGGCTCTAGCTGCCTCTGCCTCTGCCTGAGCTGCAGCAGATGTGGGATGTTCTGGATCCATCACCACAATGTTCTCCTCGAGATCTGGCTGTAGGGGCAAGTGGGGTCTGTCAAGAGCAAAGATGTGCTTCTCCAGCTTAGAGTTAATGAGCATCTGGATGTAGGGTGCATAGCAGCAAGAGCGCTTCTGATCAGCAGCAACCCTCTTAACTATCTCAACAATCAAGTCCATGACTCTAATCCTGGTGTGTCTGTCAAGATGGATCAGCATGTTGATGGAGTAGCCTCGGATCATCTTGTCATCTCCTGACTTGGGCATCAAAGTATGCCTCAGAATGGTGTTCATGGTATGAAGGCCAGCCTGGAGAAAGTAGATGGATCCTAGCTTGTGAGACTTCACATGAGCAGCAGGGATCTCATTGTACATATTGGCCATAGCATTGTGGCTCTCCTTGGATTCTGAGTAGACATACAAGTCACCATCATGTACCTCTGGGACTCCTAAGATTGCAGCCCATTCATCAACAGTGGACTCATATCTTGCTCCTTCAGTCATCCATACAATCCTACCATCTCCACAGAAATGTGAGTGGAGTAGAATTGCATGATCATCTCATCATTCCAAGCAGTAAACTCTCTGCCAACAAACTCATCCAAGCCAATGCAGTGGAAATTGTCTTGGACACTTGGAAAGTAGTCTTCATTCTCCTTAATGAATTTCCAGTCCACATACCTCATGTCACTCACAGCTGGACTCTAGTCAAACAACACAGTTTCATAGAAATCCTGTTGCTCCTTGGTGTAGAATCTGTAGTCTACAGCTGTCTTCCTCCTTTGGGCATATGGATCAGCAGCTCTCCATGCCCTCAAACCAGAATCCTTCCTCTTCTTCATATCTTCAGCAAGTGGATAGCTGGCATTATGTACTGGAAGGTGTGGTCTAAGCTTCATCAAAGCAGACATAGCATCTTCATCCTCAACTCTGGAGGTAGTTCCCTTGTTCTTTTCAGAAGCAGGAATTTGCCTGGATAACCTTTTAGGTTTTTCAGCAGCAGCCTTCTTGGGGGCAGACTTGATGCTCTTGGATGTGCCAGTCTTTGGCATAGCATCAGCCATAAGCTTCTTTCTCTTCTTGGGAGGGGCCTTCTCAACATGTTCTTCCTCCTCCTCAGCAGCAGCACCAGCAGCCTCCTCAGGGTCCTCAAACATGGAGGTCTGCCTGCCAACAACATAGACAATCCTCTTCCTAGCTCTCTTCTTCTCCCCTGCCTTCTTAGGCATAGACTTCTTTGGGGGCTCAACAGTCATGGTAGCTCTAGCACTTTCAGGTGCTCTCATAGCTTCAGAGCTAGCATACTCTTTTCTGACAGCTCTCCTTGAAGAGGTAGCTTCATTAGCAGCTTCTTGGCAGCCTTCTCTTGCTTCTTGGCAAGAATCTCCTCTGGCACAAAATCTGAATCCTCCTCATCTGAATTCAGCTTCTTCCTGGCCCTTGTAGCAGCCTTGGGCAACCCATGAGAACTGGGAGTGCCTAGATCTGAAGAGGAACTGGACTCAGGACTAGTGCCTGAACTCATGACAATGTTCTCCTCTTGGAAGTTGTTCTCACTGTCCTCAGCACTTGACATACTGACCCTGTGAATAGAGTATAGAGGAGCAGAAGAAGATGAGTCATCACAAAATTTTCAGCTGGTTTTTGAAAGTTTGAACAAAAGATTCTCAAGGTTTACATTTTGTCACATGAAAATCGGTATAGCCAAAGCAAAGGTTTCGGTGCTACCGAGACTGACTTTCTCTTTAACAGAAACTTGGCACTCCTTTCGGTGAGACCGAAAGGGAGTACTCGGTTTCACCGAGAAAGTTCTCAGCAGCACAGACTGGCAAATCGGTGACACCGATTTGTTTGCTTCGGTTCCACCGAGTTCCATCGGGCGGACGGTAAACCCTAGAAAATCGATCATTCCCTAATCTATGGAATTTTCTCATGGATAGGAAGACGTGCGAATAGTGGCTTATAGATAAAATAACTTCAATGCGCAAGAATCGGACGGGGAGCGTAAAGAAAATCAAATCCGTACCCTAGCTTGGTGACGGATCCGCTACGGCGGCGACGGTGGCGAAGATGCCCGTCGACGGCGAGGATCCCAGCGGCGGAGGAGTGCGGGGAGACAAGGGCGACGACCAGGGGGTCCTTTTGCGGTAGCTTAGGGTTTGGGGCGCGACGATTGAAGATTGAATTTTTGAACCGTCGGGACCACAACTTATATACCCTTCACTGTCGGTGATACCGATTCTAAATTTTCGGTGTCACCGAGTTCCTCAACTGTCAGTTGACAGGGAAACTCGGTGTAACCGAGAATATGGAATCGGTAGTACCGAGATTGAAAATCAGATCAACCCTAGGCATTCGGTGAGACCGAGAATTTTGGGTTGGTTCCACCGAGATACACTTGGGAGGTTTTAATGGTCAGTCCTTGTCGATACGGAACTCCGAGTGCTCCACACACAGAGGGATCGAAAAGTACTTGTTCAAATTTTGTGATGCAGCATGAATGGAATATGAGGTGAGAAAGCATAGAAAGCTAAAGAGTGGTCCTAGGCATTCTTGTCCATCCAATTGGCAAAAGATAAATCAAAAACCAAATAGCAACAATTGGATGTCCTCGAATGGGAAAATAAATGCAGACCAACATGCTCACACAATAAGATGTCAAAAGAAATCATGACAAACATGCACATACACACTAGCATCTAACATGCACTTGGGTGATGACGAAGTCATCTATATATGAGTATATTGACTTAGGAGCCAAGTAAGAATACTTGATCATAGGTCATACTCATCGTTTAAGCACAAGTGGGGTTACCACTTTTACAAAAAGCATTTAATGTTGTCACATTCTAAGAGATGCTTTGACTCAAGTCTTAGAGTAAAGCTCCCCCTTGATGTGACATCCCCCCATAAGAGGGATAAACTAACCTTGGGTTTTGTCGATGAAGACTTCATGTTGGTGAGGTAGTGGTGGATGCTCAAGGTTGATGAAGATCACCAAGAGTTGGGAGCATCCTTGTTGTTTCCTTACTCTTCTCACCTACATGGGTTAGTCCCAACACACAAGAGACAAATACAAGGATATCTATGGACATGGAGTGCAAAGCATGTGTAGTGATGTCCATTGATCTGTTGATTACCTTGTCCCTTGCTTACCTTTGAGGGAATGTGTGACTCCTTGAACTATAGCATAGAGTTGATGTTGATTGCAAATAGTTCTTGCCAATAATGAATATGAGTGAATTCTATTGGCGGAGTCACCCCTCAAGAACTCTCTAGTTCTTCTTCTTGGGGACCCACATCAAGTTGATAGGGATCCTTGGTGTTGTAGTAGCCTTTGTAGAAGTTGAGCTTGAAGTAGCCTTGGGAACCCACTCCACCAAAGCTAGGGATTCATCTTCATATGAGTCAATGTCCTCTTGAAGCTTGTTCTTGCCCTTGAGCTTGTGATCTTGTGGTGGAAGGTCATCTTGAGTGCTTGTTCCCTTGGGAAGAGTATTTTCATACTTCTCCTTTTGAGGAACAAACTTGGGCTCGGGGTATTGACCTTCTTCCCATTCAACTCCATTAGCGTTGAAGTAGCCAACACCATGATTCTTTCGGTATCCTCCGTGCTTGCGTACAATTTCCTCAAATTGCTTACACCCGGCAAGACTCTTGTAGATACCTTTCTCTATAATTCCTTTCAATAAAGCATTTTCTTGCTCAAGTGTAACTTGGCTAAGAGAATCATCATTAGTGGAATCAATAGAACTACTAGAAGCAATATCATTAGGTTTAGCATTTTTATTGTTGCTACTAGATGAAGAACCTTTCTTGCCTTTGTTACTAGATTGCTTAGTTTTAACTTGAGGCATGAATGTAGACAAGAGTAGTCGTTTGGCTAGATAAGATGAAGTCTTCTTTCGGAGATCGTCATTGATAGCTTTAAGAAACTCATGCTCTTGCTCCAAGTTGAGCTTCTCGAAGCGTAGCTTCTCATGAGTTCTTACAAGCTCTCTATGATCTTCAAGAGTAGATTCATGAGCTAACTTAAGAGTGTCTAGTTCTTTAGTTAGTTGTTCTATTTTCATCTTATCATCATCAATTGACTTATCTTGACTAGCATGAGACTCATCAAGTTCATTTTGACTAACATTACTAGTTTTATCAAAGATCAAGTCATCATCACAAAGCAAATCATCTTCATCACTATCAAAATCAAGATACTCGGGGTGTGATACCTTGGGGCCTTTAGCCATGAAGCAACTTCCACTCCCTTCGTTTGGTGAATCAAATAGATCATAGGAGTTGGTAGTCACTAGAGCAATTCCGGCAACACCATCATCTTGACTATAGTCGGAGTCGGAGTGATAGCTTCTCTCGGAGTTGTTGTCGGAGTCGGAGCCGGAAACCCATTCACCAACATGAGCTTGATGTTTTCTTCTTGTGTAGCTCTTGGTGTACTTGTCCTTCTTCTCCGAATCTCTACTTCTCCTTGAGTGTCTTCGTTCATAACAATCATCTCTACTCCTTCTCTCTCTTTGAGGTGATTCATTCCTTGAGCTTCGTCTTCGAGGTGACTCTTCTCTTCGTTTGTAGGGAGCCGTTCACTCATTGGAGTAATGTCCGGGCTTCCCATAATTGTAGCAATTGCGGTCACGACTTGACGAACGCTTCTCATCATATCTTGAGTTGGAGCTTCGTTCTTTGCCTCTATTCTTGTGGAACTTGTTAACTTTCTTGACCATGAGGCTTATCTCTTGAAGTTGCGAGAGCATCACTTGTGGATTTGTAAGCACCGCTAGACTTGTTGTGAAGCTCTTCTTTGTCTTTGAGTGTCATCTCATGAGCAACAATCCTTCCAATGACTTCCGTAGGCTTGAGATCTTTGTAGTTGGGCATCATTTGGATCAATGTGCACACGGTGTCGTATCTCTCATCCAAAGCTCTAAGTATCTTCTTGATGATGAATTTGTTGGTCATTTCTTCGCTTCCTAAGCCGGCAATCTCATTGGTGATGAGATCTAGCCTAGAGTACATCTCTGCGACTCCTTCACCATCCTTCATCTTGAACTTGTCAAGCTGACTTTGAAGAACATCTAACTTGGACTCTCTCACGGACTCGGTTCCTTCGTGCATATCAACCAAAGTATCCCAAATCTCTTTTGCACTCTCAAGACGGCTGATTTTGTTGAATTCTTCGGGGCATAGGCAGTTGAAGAGAATGTCACATGCTTGAGCATTGTATTGCAACATCTTCAATTCTTCCGCGGTCGCTTCACGATCCGGTTCCTTTCCATCACCAAAGAACTCACCTTGCAAGCAAACACGAACAACAGCCCAAACGGTGGGGTTATGACCAAGAATATGCATTTTCATTTTGTGCTTCCAACTAGCAAAATTAGTGCCATCAAAGTACGGACCTCTACGGTGATAATTTCCCTCACTAGACGCCATACTCTCCTAGGTTGTGAGACCAATGCAATGGAGACCAAAGCTCTGATACCACTTGTAGGACCGAAAGTATGTCTAGAGGGGGGTGGGTGATTAGACTACTTGACCAAATAAAAATTCTACCTTTTCCCAAATTTTAGAGTTGGCAGATTTTAACATTCATGGCAAGTCAAGTACACCCTACACATGCATGTCTAAGAGTATGGCAGCGGAAAGTAACAACAAGCATGAGTAGAAAGGATAGGGTAGGAAGATCAAACACAATTGTAGACACGATGATTTTTCCCATGGTTCCGATAGGTGGTGCTATCGTACATCCACGTTTATGGAGTCTTCAACCCACGGAGGGTAACGGTCGCGAGAGTCCACGGAGGGCTCCACCCATAAGGGTCCACGAAGTAGCAACCTTGACTATTCCATAACGGCTTCCATCCACGAAGGACTAGCCTCACTATGGGTAGATCTTCACGAAGTAGGCGATCTCCTTGCCCTTACAAACTTCTTGGTTCAACTCCACAACACGAAGTAGGAGGCTCCCAAGCGACACCTAACCAATCTAGGAGGCACCACCCTCCAAAAGGTAATAGGCTCGGCAATGATGATGAACTCCTTGATCTTGTGCTTCAAGATGATAGACTCCTCAACACACAATCACTCTCTCACAGATTTGGCTTGGTGGAAGAGATGGGATTGGTGGAAAGCAACTTGGGGAGGCTAGAAATCAAGATCCATATGGTTGGAGTGGATGATCTTGACCTCAACACAAGGGTAGGTGGCTCTCTCTCAAAAAACTGGATGGGGGCAAGTATGGAATAGTTCTGAGTGCTTCTCTCTTGAGTAGGTGGTGGTGAAGGGGTATATATAGGCATCCCCAAAAATCCAACCGTTACACACAAAATGACCAACTCGGTGACACCGATGTGTTAATCTCGGTGGTACCGAAGTGACCAAAAGGTGGCAACTTTTGAATCTCGGTGAGACCGATATAGGAAACTCGGTTGCACCGATAAGGTGACCAACGGTCAGATTGCCCATTCTCGGTGATGCCGATCTAACAATCTCGGTGGTACCGATATTGTGAATTTGCGTAACAGAAAGTTGGCAACCTAAACTCGGTGGTACCGAAGCAGAATCGGTTGCACCGAAAGGCTAGGGTTTGGCTTAGGTCTGTCTGAGTTTGGGAATCGGTGGCACTGAGTGGAAAGTGTTGGTTGCACCAATTTGGAATATTTGGCTATGGATAGACTTTTGTGGAAGAGCTTGTGGGTGTTTTTGGTGACTATCACTTGTGCACGTATGAGCATTTTGTTCACCAACAGAACCTTACCCCCTTTTAATAGTATTGGCTTTCCTATGGACTCAAAGTGATTTCTCACAAATGTAAAATGTAGAGTCCTCTTGCTTGAAGCTTTGCCAATCCATTTCCTTGCATCTTGGGGTAATTCCACAATCTCCACAATCCTTTTGCCATCCCTATCATTGAACTTTTCCTGAAATATACTTAGTGGAAACATTAGTTCAATGACTTATATGTTGTTATTAATTACCAAAACCACCAAGGGAGCAAATGTGCTTTCACACACCTCTTGGGATTGTTAGAGATGTTGAAGTCTTGTGCGGGAAAGTAAAATACCCTATTGATTTTCTAGTCCTTGGTTCCCCACAAGATGACTTTTGTCCCATTATCTTTGGTAGACCTTTCTTGAGCATCGTCAATGCTAAGATAGATTGTGAAAAACAAACTGTCGGTGTCAGTTTTGGTAATGTGTCTCATGAGTTTAATTTTTCCAAGTTCAGTAGACAACCCCGTGATAAAGCATTATCTAGTAAGGATGAAATAATTAGTCTTGCTTCTATTGCTGTGCCTCCTACAGATCCCTTAGAACAATATTTGCTCGACCATGAAAATGATATGCATTTGCGTGAAAGAAATGAAATAGATCAAATTTTCTTCGAACAACAACCTCTCTTGAAACACAATTTGCCTATTGAAACTCTTGGAGGTCCTCCTCCACCTAAATGTGATCCTGTGTTTGAATTGAAACAATTGCCTGACACTTTGAAATATGCTTATCTTGATGAGAAAAAGATATATCCT
The DNA here is from genome assembly GCA_039707655.1 of Elymus sibiricus. Taxonomy (NCBI): domain Eukaryota; kingdom Viridiplantae; phylum Streptophyta; class Magnoliopsida; order Poales; family Poaceae; genus Elymus; species Elymus sibiricus. The sequence continues at coordinate 270,489,352 of CM077669.1, forward strand.
GTTATTATTAGTGCTAACCTTTCAGAACATGAAGAAGAAAGATTATTAAAAGTTCTAAGGAAGCACCGGGCTGCTATTGAATATACTCTTGATGATCTTAAGGGCATTAGTCCCACTCTATGTCAGCACAAGATTAATATGGAACCTGATGCTAAACCCGTTGTTGATCACCGATAACCCACAAGTATAGGGGATCGCAACAGTTTTCGAGGGTAGAGTATTCAACCCAAATTTATTGATTCGACACAAGGGGAGCCAAAGAATATTCTAGAGTATTAGCAGCTGAGTTTTCAATTCAACCACACCTGAAAGACTTAATATCTGCAGCAAAGTATTTAGTAGCAAAGTAGTATGGAAGTAACGGTAACGATGGAAAAAGTGATAGTAGAAGTATTGTAGCGATTGTAACAGTAGAAACGGAAAAGTAACTTAGAAAAGATCAATATGTGAAAAGCTCGTAGGCAATGGATCAGTGATGGATAATTATGTTGGATGTCATTCATCATGCAACGGTTATAACATAGGGTGATACAGAACTAGCTCCAATTCATCAATGTAATGTAGGCATGTATTCCATATATAGTCATACGTGCTTATGGAAAAGAACTTGCATGACATCTTTTGTCCTACCCTCCCGTGGCAGCGGGGTCCTAATGGAAACTAAGGGATATTAAGGCCTCCTTTTAATAGAGAACCGGACCAAAGCATTAGCACTTAGTGAATACATGAACTCCTCAAACTACGGTAATCACCGAAAAGAATCCCAGTTATTGTCACCCTGGGGGATGCGGATCATAACTCGTAATAGGTGTCTACAACTTGCAAGATAGGATCAAGAACACATATATATATTCATGAAAACATAATAGGTTCAGATCTGAAATCATGGCACTCGGGCCCTAGTGACAAGCATTAAGCATAGCAAAGTCATAGCAACATCAATCTCAGAACATAGTGGATACTAGGGATCAAACCCTAACAAAACTAACTCGATTACATGGTAGATCTCATCCAACCCATCACCGTCCAGCAAGCCTACGATGGAATTACTCACGAACGGCGGAGAGCATCATGAAATTGGTGATGAAGGATGGTTGGTGATGACGACGGTGTTGATTTCCCCTCTCCGGAGCCCAAAACAGACTACAGATCTGCCCTCCCGAGGAAGAACAGGAGGTGGCGGCGGCTCCGTATCGTAAAACGCGATGAACTCTTCTCTCTGATTTTTTTCTCCCCGAATAGGAATATATAGAGTTGGAGTTGAGGTCGGCGGAGCTCCAGGGGACCCACAAGACAGGGGGGCGCGCCCTAGGGGGGGCGCCCCCCTGGCTTGTGGCCAGGTGGTGGACCTCCTCCGGTTGATTCTTTCGCCAGTATTTTTTATTAATTCCAAAAATATTCTCCATAAATTTTCAGGTCAATCCGAGAGCTTTTATTTCTGCACAAAAATAACACCAAGGCAATTCTACTGAAAACAGCGTCAGTCCGGGTTAGTTCCATTCAAATCATGCAAATTAGAGTCCAAAACAAGGGCAAAAGAATTTGGAAAAGTAGATACGATGGAGACGTATCAACTCCCCCAAGCTTAACCCATTGCTAGTCCTCAAGCAATTCAGTTGACAAACTGAAAGTGACAACGAAAAACTTTTACAAACTCTGTTTGATCTTGTTGTTGTAAATATGTCTAACTGTTGTTCAGATTTTCAGCAAGGATTATAGACTAACCACATTCACAATAACATTTAGGTCTCACATTTACTCATATCAATGGCATAACCAACTAGCGAGCAATAATGATAAATCTCGGATGACAACAATTTTATCAAAACAATCATGATACAATATGATATAATGGTATCTCGCTAGCCCTTTCTGAGACCGCAAAACATAAATGCAGAGCACCTCTAAAGAACAAGGACTGACTAGACATTGTAATTCATGGTAAAAGAGATCCAGTCATAATCATACTCAATATCAATTAATAACGAAGCATACAAATGACGGTGGTGCTCTCTAACTGGTGCTTTTTATAAGAAGAGGATGACTCAACAGTAAAGTAAAATAGATAGGCCCTTCGCAGAGGGAAGCATTGATTTGCAGAGGTGCCAGAGCTCGAGCTTTTAAAACAGGGATGAATAATAATTTTGAGCGGTATGCTTTCATTGTCAACATAACAACCGAGAGATCTCGGTATCTTCCATGCTAGATACATTATAGGCGGTTCCCAAACAGAATAGTAAAGTTTTTACTCCCACTCCACCAATCAATCACACTCCACGGCGAGCCGAATCCACGGGTACCGTCCATACAAACAACAGTCCTGGGGGAGTTTTGTTTCATTATATTTTGATTTGATTTTGAGCATGGAACTGGGCATTCCGAATACCAGCCACTTTCTCGTGAATGATAGTGAATAAACACATATCGTGAGAATAACCCACCTAGCATGGAAGATACTGATAGCCCCTAGTTACCACATGAGCGATTCGGGCATGCAAAACAGAATTTTATTTGAAGGTTTAGAGTTTGGCACATGCAAATTTACTTGGAACGGCAGGTAAATACCGCATATAGGTAGGTATGGTGGACTCATATGGAACAACTTTGGGTTTATGAAAGTTGATGCACAAGCAGTATTCCCGCTTAGTACAAGTGAAGGCTAGCAAGAGACTAGGAAGCGACCGACTAAAGAGCGACAACAATCATAAACATGCTTTGAGATTAACCAACATTGAATGCAAGCATGAGTAGGATATAAATCACCATGAACATAAATATCGTGCAGGCTATGTTGATTTTGTTTCAACTACATGCGTGAACATGTGCCAAGTCAAGCCACTTGAATCATTCAGAGGAGGATACCATCCCATCATACTACATCACAACCATTTTAAAATGCATGTTGGCACCCAAGACAAACCATTATACACTCTTAGCTAATTAAGCATGGCATGAGTAACTATAATCTCTAATTTTCATTGCAAACATGTTCCATCCATAATGAGTTGAATCCAGAACGATGAGCTAATCATATTTACAAAAACAAAATAGGTCGAGTTCATACCAGCTTTTCTCCATCTCAATCACTTCATCATATATCGTCATTATTGCCTTTCACTTGCACGACCGAACGGTGTGAATAATAATAAGAGTGCACGTGCATTGGACTAAGCTAGAATGTGCAAACAATAACTCAAAGGAGAAGGCAAGGTAATATGGGCTCTCTTTAAGATAAACAATAATGCATACGAGAGCCACTCAACATTTTCATTGTGGTCTTCTCCTTACGACCCAAAGAAAAGAAATTTCAAATCAAGAACGGGAAAAACTATCTACACGGAAAGCTCCCAACAAGAAAAAGAAGAACGAGAAATCGTTTTGGGTTTTCTTTTAATGCTACAACTAAACAAACTAAAAGGTAAAGCTAGAACTAATTTTTTTTGGATTTTCTCAAGGTTAATTAAGCACACAAGAAGAAAGCGGAAAGAAGAAATAAAATACCATGGATGATTCAATGAAAGCGTATAAGCATCGACAACTGGAATGAGTGTGTGAACATGAATGTAATGTCGGTGAGAAATACGTACTCCCCCAAGCTTAGGCTTTTGGCTTAAGTTGGTCTATGGCCATGGCTGGAATAAGTGAGGGGGGGGGGGGCCTACGTGGGACCCACAAGCCAGGGGGCGCGCCTAGGGGGGTGGGCGTGCCCTGCAGGAAATATTCCGGAACACTCCAAAATATTTAAAAATAGGAGGTACGTGATACAGGAAGTAAACGGACTCCGAAAAATCCGCAAAAATATTTTTTGTTAGTTTTGGAATATTTTAGAATTTTGGAAATAAAGAAATAAATCGGAAGGTGATCGAGGCAAGCACGATACACCAGGGCACGCCCTGGTAGGTTGTGCCCACCTCGGACACCTTCCCGACTCCGTTTTCCTTCCATATACTTGTTTCCCAAGAATAAAAATTCTCTATATATACCCTCGACTGTTTTGACGACCGCATCATAGAAAAATCCTCTTTTCTTATTTCTTGTTGTTTTCTCATCAGATCTAGATCTCCATGGCTCCACCAAGCTCATCCAAGGACAAGTTCTTCGAGAAGGTCATTAACCGTACTTGCCAGAGGTCATGAAGCACCCTCAAGCCATTGAGATGCGTGAGGGGGTGCTCCACATCCGCGATGTTCAAGGACCCAAGAAGACCGGAAGCGTGGAGGCTAGGCTTGAGGCGGCGGAACAGGAAATCTTCAAGTGCCAGAAGATGGTGGAGTGTGGACTTAGTGCCAATCACTCCATGATCACGGAATACACCCGTGATCAGACGGTGCATGGCCAGTCTGTGAAGGACATTATCTCCACCCTCAACGAGCAAATTAATTTTCTGTAGAGCCAAGTTTATGATCTTCAAAACCAAGTCTTCGAGTATGAAGCAAAAATCTATGAGTTTAGCTGCCAGTTGCAGGACTCAGGGGACTCTCGCGTCAACCTTTGATGGGGAGCCCTTGCCCTGGAAGCTGGAGGACAAGCTTACTACATCATCACCACCACCTACATCAACACCTCCACCTTCTTCATCATCACCACCAAAGGAGACTTGAGCTCACGGGTATGGGCACTCCCCTTGGCTTGAGCCAAGCTTGGGGGAGGTGCCCCGGTATCGTATCACCACCACTTTTATTCACCTTTACCTATTTTAGTTCGATCTTTAGTTTCCCTTTGCTTTAGTTGAATAAAAGTTTAGTATGATCTATTTTCGTGTGTTAGTTTTGTGGCCTACCTATCTATGTAATCGAGTGAAAGTTATATAATAAAGTTTAGTTTGAGTTTTTGCCTCTCTACTTTCTTGTTGCAATCAAATAAAGGAAAAGAAATAAATGAAAATAATCATATGCTAATCTTATGGTGAGTAATGACATCACATAAGGAAAAGTATAAGTAGTAAAATTTATTGGAGATTGACAAACATAGCATTGGTCAATGATGCAATTCATGAAAGAATTAATTAGGGAATAGAAGATTCACATGCAAATATACCATCTTGGACATCTTTTATGATTGTGAGCCCCCATCAAGTATTATATGTCAAAATTGTTGATGTTGGACGAGGAAGACAACGTAATGATTTATATTTGTTCATATCCACATAGAAGTTATATTGTCATAGATCCTTTAACATGTGGTGCTTGCCCAATATCTTTGCTAGCCAAAAATTTCGCACTGAGTAGAGATACTACTTGTGCATCCAAAAACCCAAACCAAACTCTTTCTTTGAGTGTCCACCATACCTACCTATGGATCGAGAAAGATCCTTCAAGTAAATTGTCATCTATGCAACAAGGCAATAAAAATTGCTTCTAAAAGTGTTTTGATCAATTAGTGTAAGAGAAAATTGAGCGTTATACGAACTTATGATGGAAAAGTAATAAAAGCGACGGACTGCATAATAAAGGTTGCTATCATAGGGGCCAATATAGCGTGACGTTCTTTTACATTAAGGGATTGGGAATACAAACCAATAAGCGCATGACAACCTCTGCTTCCCTCTGCGAAGGGCCTATCTTTTACTTTTATGCACTTACTTTTATGCAAGAGTCAAAGTATTCTTCCCTATTCCTTTTTACTTTTTCTTTTGCAAGCATCATGTGGTGAGGAAAGATCTAGGCACACATATCCAATTGGATATGGGTGAGCATGAGTTATTATTGTTGACATCACCCTTGATGTGAGTGAATTGGGAGGCAAAACTATAAGCCCCTATCTTCCTACGTGTCCGGTTGAAACTTTTTGTTCATGGGTATGCCGTGAGCGTTAGCAATCATAGAAGACTAAATGAAGGTTGAGTATGTGGACTTGCCAAAAGGCTCCTACATGAGACCCTTCCTGAAAATATGATGAATTGTAGTTGCAAAGTTGACTGAGAACATAGTTTGTTGGTTCCCAATAAGGTTTATGCTTCATACTTCTATGTTGTGATGAATTGTTACTTGTTCATGAGAAGCCTTATGATAAAAATGTATTGAAATAAATTCTTATGTTAGAATTTGTTGTTGTTATGTTAATAAGCATGATGCTTCCATGTCCGTATTTTGTTTTATCGACACCTCTCTCTCAAACCATGTGGACATGCTTTTCAATATCGGCTTTCGCTTGAGGACAAGCGAGGTCTAAGCTTGGGGCAGTTGATACGTCCATTTTAGATCATGATTTCCTACGGGTATAAGGTCTCTCTTGACCTAGAAAAAAAATAAGAGGAGGACTTTCGGGACGAAGCGCCGCCGCCTCGAGGCGGAACTTGGGCAGGAGCACTTTTGCTCTCCGGGGGAGCGATTCAGCCGGGGGAACTTCCCTCCCGGAGGGGGAAATCGAAGCTATCGTCATCACCAACACCCCTCTAATCTTTGAGAGGCCAATCTTCATCAACATCTTCAACAACACCATCTCCTCTCAAACCCTAGTTCATCTCTTGTGTCAATCTTTGTACCGGAACCTCAGATTGGTACCTGTGGGTGACTAGTAGTGTTGATTACCTTGCGTAGTTGATTACTATATGGTTTATTTGGTGGAAGATTATATGTTCAGATCCATTATGCTATTTAATACTTCTCTGCTCTTGAGCATGATTATTATTTGTGAGTAGTTACCTTTGTTCTTGAGGTCACGGGAGAAGTCATCTTGCGAGTAATCATGTGAATTTGATATGTGTTCGATATTTTGATGATATGTATGTTGTGATTCCCTTAGTGGTGTCATATGAACGTCGACTACATGACACTTCACCATTCATGGGCCTAAGGGAATGCATTGTGGAGTAGTTATTAGATGATGGGTTGCTAGAGTGACAGAAGCTTAAACCCTAGTTTATGCGCTACTTCGTAAGGGGCTGATTTGGATCCACATGTTTAATGCTATGGTTAGACTTTATATTAATACTTTTCTCGTAGTTGCGGATGCTTGCGAGGGGGTTAATCATAAGTAGGTTGTTAGTTCAAGTAAGAACAGCACCTTAGCACCGGTCGACCCACATATCAAATTATCAAGGTAGCGAACACGAATCAAACCAACATGATAAAAGTGACTAGACGAAATTCCCGTGTACCCTCAAGAACACTTTGCCTATTACTAGTGATTGTTCTGGCCTGTCCTTTGCCTCAAAAGGATTGGGCTACCTTGCTGCACCTTGTTTACCGTTACCGTTATTTGCTCGTTACAAATTATCTTGCTATCAAACTATCTATTACCTATAATTTCAGTGTTGGCAGAAATTACCTTGCTGAAAACCGCTTGTCATTTCCTTCTGCTCCTCGTTGGGTTCGACACTCTTACTTATCGAAAGGACTACGATTGATCCCCTATACTTGTGGGTCATCATGGATACATGTATCCATATTGAAGCTTAAATAGTAACACTATTTTTGTGCAGTCATCTCGGGAGACGAACAAGAAGTTTCTACGAAATTGACTGAAACCAAGAAGCTTCTAACTGCTTCGCAGGCCGAGGTGAAGCAAGTAAAGGAGTTTACCAGAGAAGCGCACGGTAAGTGCATGATACGTCTCCAACGTATCTATAATTTTTTTATTGTACCATGGTATTATATTGTCATTCTAGGATACTTTTCGAGTAATTATTTACCAAGTTATATTATTTTTGAGCACTAACCTATTGACCCGGTGCCTAGTGCCAGTTCCTGTTTTTTGTGTGTTTTTTGTTTCGCAGAAATTCCATATCAAACGAAGTCCAAACACGATAAAAATTTACGGAGATTTTTTTTGTAATATATGTGAATTTTGGGAGTTGGAATCAACGCAAGACAATGCCCGAGGGCCCCACAAGCCAACAGGGCACGACCTGGGGGGGGGGGCACCCTGATGGCTTGTGGCCAGCCCTTAAGTCGGTTGGGGCCCTCCTTCCGCCGCATGAAATATATTTTGACGATAAAAATCCCCTCAAAATTTCAGCCCGATCGGAGTTACGGATCTCCAGATATTTAAGAAACAGTGAAGGGGTCCGAAACCAGTCGTGAAAACAGAAGAGAAACAGAGAGAGATCCAATCTCGGAGGCGCTCCTGCCCTCTGAGAGCCATGTCGACCCTGGACCAGAGGGGAAACTATCCTCACACCTAGGGAGGAGGCCGAGGAAGAAGAAGAATGAGGGGGGGGGGGCTCTCTCCCCTCTCTCCCGGTGGCGCCGGAGCACCGCTGGGGCATCCATTGTGACGGCGATCTACACCAACAACTTCGTCGCCGTCACCACCAACTCTCGCCCCTCTATGCAGCAGTGTATGACCTCTTCTCCCTGCTGTAATCTCTACTTAAACATGGTGCTTAATGCTATATATTATTATCCAATGATGTGTGGCTATCCTATGTTTGAGTAGATCTCTTTTGTCCTACGATTTAATTGTGGTATGATGTTGTTGATATGAGTTGTATGTTGATATGGTTTTGTCCTAAGATGCCTTCCGTGAGGTGCACACGTGAAGGATTCACGCTAGAGGGTTTGCAATATATTCATTATTCGCTTATAGTGGGTGGCTAGAGTGACAGAAGCTTACACCCGAGTAAGGGAGTTGTTTGCGTATGGGAGTAAAGGGACTTGATGTTTGGTTGGGTTTACCTTAATGATTTCTAGTAGTTGCGGATGCTTGATAGAGGTCCAATCATAAGTGCATATGATCCAAGTACAGAAAGTGTGTTAGCGTATGCCTCTCCCTCATTGCATATGATAAGTATCTATCATGTTATATTCAATGGCCTAGGGACAAATCTTTCTCTTGTGCTACAAAAAGCTTTCTACTAAACAACTAACTAAATTAATATTTATCTAAACAGCCCCTAACTTTTATTTACTTTCTCTTTATTACCTTGCAAAACTATCTCTACACCTAGTAAGTACTTCCAGTTTCTTTCCCGCAAAGTAGTTTCATACTAGTTCAAGTTAAAGTAAGCGTTAGCGTGCGTAGAGTTGTATCGGTGGACGATAGAACTTGAGAGAATATTAATTCTACCTTTAGCTCCTCATTGGGTTCGACACTCTTACTTATCGAAAAAGCTACAAACGACCCCCTAAACTTGTGGGTTATCAAGACCTTTTTCTGGCACCGTTGCCGGGAAGCAATAGCGTAGTGGTTGATATTCTCGTGTGTGCTTGTTTTCTTTATCACTAAGTAATTTTATTTTCTGTTATAAGTTGTTTTCTATCTTCAGATATGGGTAGGAAATGCAAAATACCAAAAAAAATAGATGTACTTGCTGCTCCAAAAGTTGAGGAACCACTAGTGTTCCGTACTACCGAAGCTTATTACTTGGATCATCTTCGATCCCTTTGTGCTCGTGCTGAAAACCCAACTAGCCTAGTTGAGGGAAAATCATGAAATGAGCATGCTTATTATGTGCGACACCGCTTATCTCAAAAAGGGAAACTCTTGTGGCATCAAATTAATACTTTACATTGCTATGCTTCGAATTTATGCGAAATATATGATTTCACTTGTTGTTCTGAAGGCACTGAAAACCACCTTCCCTACCAATGTGTGTTTAATTATAATGAAATATTGTCTTCTTATGCCAAGGAGGCCTATTGTTATTATGATGTTGAACAAATTGAAGAATTTGTTGTTTTTAAGGGTGCTTATGAAATTGCTACTTTGATTGAAAGTATGATGCTACTTTTTACAAATCTGAAAATTTTGCTGTACTTAAATATTGCTATGAAAACTATGCTTCTAATGATTATTTTAAATAATTCATTGAAAGAATGTCTGCTGCCTTGGAAGAGACTAATATTTCGCAGGAATCTATGGAAGAAGAAATCGCTAAAACTGTGAGCTCATTAGATGAAAAAGATGAGGAGGAGAGCGAAGAACAAATGGAGGAAGAGCGGATTGATCACCCGTTCCCACCTTCTAATGAGACTATCTCTTCAACTCATACATTGTTTAATTTCCCTTCGCACATACCGAAGGATGAATGCTATGATGATTGCTATGATCCCTTGGATTCATTTGAAATATCCCTTTTTGATGAACTTGATGCTTGCTATGCTTGTGGCCATGATGCCAATATGAATTATGCTTATGGAGATGAACTTTCTATAGTTCCTTATGTTAAGCATGAAATTGTTGCTATTTCACCCACACACGATAGTCCTATTATCTTTTTGAATTCTCCTAACTACACTATATCGGAGAAGTTTGCACTTATTAAGGATTACATTGATGGGTTGCGTTTTACCATTACACGTGATGATTTTGCTGAATATAATATGCATGTGCTTTCTGCTCCTACTTGCAATTATTATTAGAGAGGAACCAAATCTTCACCTCTCTATGTTTCCAATACGATAAAATTGCAAGAAACTACTATTGCTATGTGTCGGCCTTTACTTTGTGTGAATGAATTATTCTTGTATGACATGGCAATGCATAGGAAGAGAGTTAGACTTCGTTGTCACATGATATATATAACTTTGTGCTCACTACTAAATTACAAATCATTGTTAATTAAAATTGGCTTTGATATACCTTGGGATCCGGGTGGATCAATTACTTGAGCACTATATGCCTAGCTTAATGGCTTTAAAGAAAGCGCTGCCAGGGACCGAAAGTTTTAGAGAGTCATTTGTTTCAGTTGCGTGCTTTTAAAATATTTAAAAACAAAAAATATAGTGGGGAACTTAAATCCTTTTCAAAAAGAAAAGTGAAAGTGAGAAAGACGAGCATCATTGAAGTGGGGGCTAGCCTTGAACTTTGTTCATGCCCATGGAAACTTTGTGAATCTTGATTATAGAAAATTTTCAACAAAAATAATTATCCCCTTGTACAAATCCATTGTATTATAAAAATAATGTGCCAAGAATTACATTTAGGATGTTTGAATTGCTTGTTTGATATGTGCTGTGTAAAAACAAAATTTTTGCTGTAGTGTTTGAATTTTCATATTTTACTGAAGCGTGCACAAATTCTTAAATTTTTAAACAATACTGTTATACAAATTCTTCATTACGTCCTAATTTTTCAGAATTTATTACCTTACAAAAGTATACGTTCCATCTGCATCTTTATAGACTGTCCTGTTTTTCATAAATTGCTATTATAGTTGCTTTGCGTGCTTATGTTTGAATTCTTGTTGAGCTCCAATGACTTGGGAGCCATAGAATTGTGATAGCGCACAGTGGGTAATGTTATATTATAATTTTGCAATAATGTTATGAGAGGACATGATGAGATTTGATGATTATGTACTAATGTTTCTAATGAAAGTTCTGTCAAGTTTTGTGTGGATGAAGTGTTCGAAGATCGAGGAGGTATCGATATGAGAAGAATAAGGAGAGACAAGAGTTCAAGCTTGGGGATGCCCAAGGCACCCCAAATAAATATTCAAGGAGACTCAAGCGTCTAAGCTTGGGGATGCCCCGGAAGGCATCCCATCTTTCTTCTTCAACAACTATCGGTATGTTTTGGTTTTTGTTTTGTTCACATGATATGCGTAAATTCTTGGAGCGTCGTGTGCCTTTTATTTTCCTTTTAGCAATGCACCATGCTGGTTTTTGAAAGTCCATTGTTGATTTATAGAATGTTCTTTGCACTTCACTTATATATTTTGAGTATGGCTTTATAGAATGCTTCATGTGCTTCACTTATATCATTTGAAGTTGGATGCCTGTTTCTCTACATATAGAAAACCGTTATTTGTAGAATGCTATTTTGCTTCACTTATATTTATTAGAGCATGTCTAGGTCTTTTGTAGAAAGAATTAAACTCTCATTCTTCACTTATATTTGTTTGAGAGTTAATAAACAGTGACGGTAATTTGCATGGGTTATAAGACTAGTCCAGAAATAATAGGTATTCAAGGAGTGATAATCAAAACCTTCATGTAGCACATTAAAGAGAAATTGTGGGTTAATGATATTGATGTGGTAATGTGAAAGGGTGTGAGTGCATCATTGTTGATTCATAGAAGTGTTGGTATTAAGAGGTGTTAACTTCTTGTTTGTCCAAAAATTAAAAAGGCATGGTGAGGATGTGTGAGCATTTCTATTCCTCGTTAAAATCCTAGTGTTGTTTCGGGTCAGAGGCGCGCGATGGTTAACTCCTCCCAACCTCCTCCCTCGGGGCATGCGAGTAGTACTTTTATTTGTGATAAAACTAATAAAACTTTGCAATAAGTATATGAGTTATTTATGACTAATGTGAAACCATGGACATACGCAATCTCACCTATTCATATTTTGCTAGCCTCTTCGGTACCGTGCATTGCCTATTCTCACCTCAAGGATCGGTGCAACTTTCACAAGTGCATCCAAACCCCATGACATGATACGCTCTATTGCACATAAGCCTCATTATTTCTTCCTTAAAACAGCCACCATACCTACCTATCATGGCATTTACATAGCCATTCCGAGATATATTGCCATGCAACTTCCACCGTCACTTCATATGACTTGTGCCTTCATTGTCATATTTCTTTGCATGATTGTAAGATAGCTAGCATGATATTTCCATGGCTTGTCCGTTTTTTGATATGTTTGCTACGCTAGATCATTGCACATCCTGGTACACTGCCAGAGGCATTCATATAGAGTCATACCGTTTTTTATGTTGAGATATAAGTAAATAAAAGTGTGTTGATCATCATTATTAGAGCATTGTCCCAGTGAGAAAATAAAAAATGGGGGAGGCCAAATGAGCCCACCATAAAAAAATTCAAAAAAAGAAAGAAAAAAGAGAGAGAAAATGAGAGAAGGGACTTTGCTACTATCCTTTACCACACTTGTGCCTCAAAGTGGCACCTTGTTCCTCATATAGGGAGTGTCATGTTATGTTATTTTCATATGCTAGTGAGAATTTTTAATTATAGAACTTGGCTTGTATATTCCGATGATGGGCGTCCTCAAATGCCCGAGGTCCTCATGAGCAAGCAAGTTGGATGCACACCCACTTAGCTTCAGTCGAGCTTTCATACATTTATAGATCTAGTGCATCTGTTGCATGGCAATCCCTACTCCTCGCATTAATATCTATTTATGGGCATCTCCATAGACCGTTGATACGCCGAGTTGATGCGAGACTTTGATACGTCTCCAACATATCGATAATTTATGAAGTATTCATGTGATATTTGCCTATGTTTTTACAAGGGTTTTTTGATTTATTGGGACTAACCTATTAATGGTTGCAAAATTGCAAAATTTCTTGTTTCACACTTTGAAGTGTAGGAATTAATTCGAAATTGTTGAAAAAACGCAAAAGGAGCCTTGTTTGAGGAGGACTCTGACTTTCCTGAAATCTGTCCACGAACAGTTTTTAGAGATCGTCAGTTTGACCCTCGAAGATGGCGTCAAATGGAAAAAGATAAACCTAGGAAAGTGTGGGGAATTTTATGGCAATGATTCTGGAGTACAAATTCCTCCAAAACGGAGTTCGGATGCGATCTGGAGACCCGTTTTACTGAAATAAAATATCTGATTATGGGATTATGAGAATTGATGACGTGATTGAGTCCAACTCTTACCATATATGATATATTCGGCCAAGCCACGACTTTGGGGACTCATGAGGGCTGTGAGGAGCCCCTAGGAAGGTTTTAGAGGTGCCCAAGAGCCATTGGATCAAGGGTCCATCCATCGGAGGGCCATACAGCACCACAGAGGCACATATAAGGAGAGGAAAACCCTAATTTCGGGGGAGCCACCAAGAGCCACGAATTTGCCTCTCCCTTGGCAGCCGCCAAGAAGGGGAGATGCTCCTCAATTGCAGCACCAAGACCAAGGAAGAAGGGGGGCAATGGGCCGCCGCCCGTCGCCACCGCCACCGCCCGGCGCCGGCGCCGTGGCTGCCATCGCCACCGCCGCCGCTCGTCGCCGGCGCCGTGGCCGCCATCGCCTCCATCTCTTCGGGTCTGCACCTGTCCATCAACAAATCTCTCTTTCTCACCGTGATAATGTGCGAGTAATTCACTCTTGGGGCTAAGGGTATGTACCAGTAGCTATGTGTTCAATCTCTCTCTCTCTCTCTCTCTCTCTCTCTCTCGTGTTCTTGAGATGTCACGATCTTGATGTATCACGGGCTTTGTTAATATAGTCGGATCGCATGATGTTATTCCCTTGCTATCACGTTGTGATGAATTGAATCTTTCCCTTTGAGAATTCGTTACCGGATTGAATACTTTTATGGATTTGAGAACACTTGATATATGTCTTGCATGCGGATACCCGTGGTGACAATGGGGTGTTCTATTGAATCACTTGATATACGATTTCGTACTCAACTTGCGGATTCCCGCAGTAACATTGGGGTAATCTATGCATAGGGGTTGATACACGTTCTTGTCCTACTTTCTTCGATAGAAATCTTGGGGCACTCTTTGAGGTTCTTTGTGTGGATTGAGTATTATGAATCTGAAATTGTTTGATGCGTATCGTATAATTAACTCATGAATACTTGTGGTGACATTGGAGTATCTAGGTGACATTAGAGTCGGTTGATGCATATCATATGGTGTTATTCTAGTACGAACTCTTAGATAGATCGAACGGAAAGGATAATTTGATGTTATCTTAGTACGAACTCTTGAATAGATCGATCGGAAAGGATAACTTTAAGGTGGTTTCGTACCATACAAACAATTTCTTATTATGTTCTCCGCTAGATAAGAACTTTGGAGTGATTCTTCGTTGCACGTTGAGGGATGGTTATGTAATCCAATTATATTAGCATTGTTGAGAGATTGCACTAGCGAAAGTACGGACCCTAGGCCTTGTTTTCAAGCATTGCAATACCGTTTGTGCTCACTTTTGTTACTTGCTACCTTGCTGTTTTTATATTTTCAGATTACAAAAACCTATATCTACTATCCATATTGCACTTGTATCATCATCTCTTCGCCTAACTAATGCACCTATACAATTTGCCATTGTATTGGGTGTGTTGGGGACACAAGAGATTTCTTGTATTTGATTGCAGGTTTTTTTGAGAGAGACCATCTTCATCCTACACCTCCCATGGATTGATAAACCTTAGGTCATCCACTTGAGGGAAAATTGCTACTGTCCTACAAAACTCTGCGCTTGGAGGCCCAACAAAGTCTACAAGAATAAAGTTGCGTAGTAGACATCAAGCTCTTTTCAGGCGCCGTTGCCGGGGAGGTGAGTTCTTGAAGGTATATCTTTAGATCTTGCAATTAAATATTCTAGTTTCTTGTTTATCACTAGTTTGGTTTTATAAAAGAAAACTACAAAAATGGAGTTTAGGTTGCATCAATTGCTTCGTCTTTTTAATGTGTTTCGTGAAAATGATGGTTCGGAAAATTGTGCTCAATTGGTAGAGGAAGAATTTATGAAAATACTTAATGCGAATTCCTTGAATGATGAGCAGGATTGCAATGTTACTAGTATGAATTATCTGAATATCCATGATGCTAGTGATATGCAAAGCCACAACCTTGGGGGTGCTATGTTTGATGAAGATGATATTTTTAGCCCCCCAAGTTTTGATGAGCAAATTTATTATGATGATGTCATGCCTCCTATATATGATGATTATGATGATGACATGTATGCTATAAAGAGTGATAGTAACCATGAAACTTGTCATCATGATTTTAATATTGAATATGGTTATGTCAATCAAGGGTCTCATGATAGTTATTTTGTTGAGTTTGCTCCCACTATTATGAATGAGGAGAAATATACTTATGTGGAGAGTAATAAATTTTCTATGCTTGTAGATCATGAAAAGAATGCTTTATGTGATAGTTATATTGTGAAATTCCTTCATGATCGTACTGAAAATTATTATGAGGGAGGAACATATGCTTGTAGGAATTGTAATAATATTAAGTTTCCTCCCTATGTGTTCAAAGTTTTGAAGTTATGCTTGTTTTTCCTTCCTATGCTAGTTGATTCTTGCTCCCATAAATTGTTTGCTCACGAAATCCCTATGCATAGGAAGTGGGTTAGACTTAAATGTGCTTGTCATGAGATTCATGATGCTCTCTTGCATGTTTCAATTACTATTCTTATGTGAGCATCATTGAAATCATCATGCCTAGCTAAAAGGCATTAAAGAAAAGCGCTTGTTGGGAGACAACCCAACACTTCTATTTTCTGTTTTTGTGTGTTCATATGATTAAGCTACTGTAGTAATCATGTTTTGTGTCTTTTATTTCAATAAAGTGCCAAGTAATGCCTTGGGGATGACTCACAAGATGAGTAGAATTGATGCTGAACCAAAACAGAAACTTTTGACTCCAATACAGTAATTTTCATTTTTTACCAGAGAGCGATAATGATCTGAAATTTTTACACAGTGTCTATATACAAATTATTAAGGGTTTCCTATTTTTTCAGAATTTTTCGAGACAGGAAAGTATGGTTATACTACAGATATTCACAGACTGTTCTGTTGTTGACAGATTCTGTTTTGCATGCATAGTTTGCTTGTTTTAGTGTTCCCATAGCTTATATTCAGTGATATAAATTATGGGAATGTTATAATACAGTAGGTATTATGTGATAACAATTATTAATCTTGTCTTGACAGTACCTAAGTGAATGATCTATCTTTATTATACTAACCCATCTCATGAAGTTCCGTTAAGTTTTGTGTGATTGTAGTTTTCAAGTTTTGGGTGAGACACCGATATGAGAAGAATAAGAAGTGGCAAGAACCTAAGCTTGGGGATGCCCAAGGCACCCCCAAGGTAATATCCAAGGAAGACTCAAGCGCCTAAGCTTGGGGATGCCCCGAAAGGCATCCCCTCTTTCGTCTTCAAAACTATCGGTATATCTTACTTGGAGCTATATTTTTATTCGTCACATAATATGAGTTTTGCTTGGAGCGTCATTTTAGTTTGTTGTTGTCTGTTAGATGTTATTTATAATCTTGTTTTTCAATAAAAATTCCCAAGAATTGCCTTTTAGGATGCTTGAATTGCATGTTTGATGTGTGCTGTGTAAAAACAGAAACTTTTGCTGTAGTGTTTGAATTTTCATATTTTACTGGAACGTGGAAAGTTTCTGAAATATTTACAATGTATTGTAATATAAAGTTTATATCGTGTCCTAAATTTTAATATTTTGTAGAGTTACAGAAGTACACTGGTTTAATAAATTGCTACAGACTGTTCTGTTTAGACAGATTGTTGTCATAGTTTTGTTATCTACTTAACCTATAGTTTCCATAGCCTATATTGGTAGATATAAATTGTGGAAACGATAATAAAAAGTAGATGATTTTGGAAATTATTGTGCAACTTGTCTTGGCAGTAAATGAAGTGTTGTTTGTTCTTATGTGTACTAATATATCTCACGAGTTCTTTTTGAATTTTGTGTGGATGAAGTTTTTGAGACTTAGATGAAACCGGGATATGAGAGGATTGAACGAGATACAAAAGTTCAAGCTTGGGGATGCCCAAGGCACCCCAAGTAAATATTTCAAGAAGTCTCAAGCAACTAAGCTTGGGGATGCTACGCATCCCACCTCTCTTCATCAAACAAATATCGGTTAGCCTATGTTGAGCCTAGAGTTTTATTCGTCCACATGATATGAGCTATTCTTGGAATGAATTTTTATTTAGTTTGCTATTTAAATAAAATACTCAGATCTGAAAATCTTTATTGAGAGAGAGTCCTCACATAGCTACTTAATTGTTTGACTACTCATTGATCCTCACTTATATCTTTTGAGAGTAGTTTGATGTTTACTCATGTGCTTCACTTATATCCTAAGAGTAAATCATGAATGAATCAAATATCATAAATCTGAAATTGTTAATGTGCTTTATGCTTAGTAGTAGTTTCACATCTGGTTTATAAAGTAAAATCTTTTGAAGTTTGACAATCATCAAATTGGTCATACAAGCAATTCATGAATGATTAGTATAAGAAAGAGAACTTTCACATACAAATATATTATCTTGGACATCTTCTATGACTGTGAATACCCATTAATTATTTTCAAACTTGAGAAAATTAGTTGAAGTTGGACAAGGAAGACAACGTAATGAGTTATGGTTGGGTATATTTGCATAGAAGTTATATTGTTACGGATCCTCTAACATGTGGTGCTTGTTTAGAACCTTTTTCTAGCCAAAACTTTATACTAAGTAGAGATACTACTTGTGCATCCAAACCCTTGATCCAAGTTTCTTCCATGAGAGTCCACTATACCTACCTATATATGGTATTTCACTGCCATTCCAAGTAAATTTGCATGTGCCACCTCTAAAATTTCAAACGAACACCTGTTTTGTGTGCCTGGACCGCTCATGGAGCGACAAGGGGCGGTCAGTATCTTCCATGTTAAGCGGGTTATTCTCATGACGAGTGTTTATTCACTCGTCCTTGCACGAGAGGGGCGGTAATAGGGATTCCTAGTCCCGAAATAAAAAAATAAAAAAAATGCAAATAATTAAACAAAACTCTCCCAGGAATGTTGTTGGTATGGACAGTACCCGTGGATTCGGCTAGCCATGGAGTGTGTTTGTTAGTGGAGGGGGAGTAAACCTTTACTTTTACCGCTTGGGAACCACCGCTAATGTGTTTAGCATGGAAGATATTGATAACTCTTGGTCGTAACGATGACAGGAAGGGTGTGCCTCCCAAAATTATATTCATCTCTATTTTAAACAATGAGCTCTCGCACATATGCAAATCCCTGCTTCCCTCTGCGAAGGGCCAATCTATTTACTTTCATGTTATTTACTATTCATGTTGAGTCAACTTCTTATTCCAACCTCAATCTATTAGTTCGCAAGCATCATGTGGTGGGGAAAGATCCAAACACATATATCCGGTCGAATATATTTGATCATGATTCATTATTGTTGACAATTATCTTTATGATAAGTATGTTGGGAGGCGAAACTTTAAGCCCCTATCTTTCTCTGTGTTCGATGGATGTTGCTTGTTCTAAAAATATGCTTTGAGTACTAGCAATCATAGAAGACTATATGATGATTGAGTATGTGGAGATCTTACTTAGACTTTGTTGAGAATAAGTTGAATTGCAATTGTTTGGTGACTAAGAACATAGGTCGTTAAGTTTCAAGAGAATTCATTGTTTGAACCATGACATGTGAATTGACCGCTACACTATCATGATGATTTGTATGAGAAAAAGTTGCTGATTATGATGCTAGAAAAATTGATTGGAATTATCATTGATCAAACTTATATATTATGATAGCATTCGCACTTCATAAATTATTTATTTTATCATTTACTTACTCGAGGACGAGTAGGAATTAAGCTTGGGGATGATGATACCCTTGATCCAAGCCACGACTTTGGGGACTCATGAGGGCTGTGAGGAGCACCTAGGATGGTTCTAGAGGTTCTCAAGAGCCATTGGATCAAGGGTCCATCCATCGGAGGGCCATAGAGCACCACAGAGGCACATATAAGGAGAGGAAAACCCTAATTTCGGGGGAGCCACCAAGAGCCACGAATTTGCCTCTCCCTTGGCAGCCGCCAAGAAGGGGACAGGCTCCTCCATTGCAGCACCAAGACCAAGGAAGAAGGGGGGCAACGGGCCGCCGCCCGTCGCCGGCGCCGTGGCTGCCATCGCCACCGCCGCCGCCCGTCGTTGGCGCCGTGGCCGCCATCGCCTCCATCTCTTCGGGGCTGCACCTCTCCATCAACAAATCTCTCTTTCTCACCATGATAATGTGTGAGTAATCCACCCTTGGGGCCAAGAGTATGTACCAGTAGCTATGTGTTCAATCTCTCTCTCGTGTTCTTGAGATGTCACGATCTTGATGTATCACGGGCTTTGTAAATATAGTCGGATCACATGATGTTATTCCCTTGCTATCACGTTGTGATGAATTGAATCTTTCCCTTTGAGATTTCGTTACCGGATTGAATACTTTTATGGATTTGAGAACACTTGATATATGTCTTGCATGCGGATACCCGTGGTGACAATGGGGTGTTCTGTTGATTCACTTGATATACGTTTTGGTACTCAACTTGCGGATTCCCGCAGTAACTTTGGGGTAATCTATGCATAGGGGTTGATACACGTTCTTGTCCTACTTTCTCCGATAGAAATCTTGGGGCACTCTTTTAGGTTCTTTGTGTGGATTGAGTATTATGAATCTGAAATTGTTTGATGCATATCGTATAATTAACTCATGGATACTTGTGGTGACATTGGAGTATCTAGGTGACATTAGAGTTGGTTGATGCGTATCATATGGTGTTATTCTAGAATGAACTCTTAGATAGATCGAACGGAAAGGATAATTTGATGTTATCTTAGTGCGAACTCTTGAATAGATCGGTCGGAAAGGATAACTTTAAGGTGGTTTCGTACCCTACAAACAATTTCTTCTTATGTTCTCCGCTAGATAAGAACTTTGGAGTGATTCTTCGTTGCATGTTGAGGGATGGTTATGTGATCCAATTATATTAGCATTGTTGAGAGATTGCACTAGCGAAAGTACGGACCCTAGGCCTTGTTTTCAAGCATTGCAATACCGTTTGTGCTCACTTTTGTTACTTGCTACCTTGCTGTTTTTATATTTTCAGATTACAAAAACCTATATATACCATCCATATTGCACTTGTATCATCATCTCTTCGCCGAACTAGTGCACCTATACAATTTGCCATTGTATTGGGTGTGTTGGGGACACAAGAGATTTCTTGTATTTGATTGCAGGGTTGTTTGAGAGAGACCATCTTCATCCTACACCTCCCATGGATTGATAAACCTTAGGTCATCCACTTAAGGGAAAATTGCTACTGTCCTACAAAACTCTGCACTTGGAGGCCCAACAAAGTCTACAAGAATAAAGTTGCATAGTAGACATTAGACTTTCTTCTCCACCTTTACCCCTTTGAAACCTACCACCACATTCTATTCCACCTATATGCTATGTCCATGGTTCATGCTCATGTATTGCGTGAAGAATTAAAAGTTGATGCATATTGAAAAAGTACGACCCAATTGCCTGATTTGGGCACCGTGGTGCTTGACATTTGTATTAATGTGGCGAAGATGGAGCCATGCCTTGCTAATCTAATAAGATGAATGGGGGTAAACATTCTTTGAGGATCGTATACTTTGAAAGATTGATGATTTTGTTTCTTGTGCTTATAAGTATTACTATGTTAATGTTTGTTAATTCATCGTTTCTCAATGAGCATACATGCAAAAGATTACATATTGGGTAGCATGTCGCATCAAAAATTCTGTTTTTATCATTTGCCTACTCGAGGACGACCAGGAATTAAGCTTGGGGATGCTTGATACGTCTCCAACGTATCTATAATTTTTGATTGTTCCATGCTATTATATTATCATTCTAGGATACTTTTTGAGTAATTATTTACCAATTTATATTATTTTTGAGCACTAACCTATTGACCCAGTGCCAGTTCCTGTTTTTTGTGTGTTTTTTGTGTGATTTTTTTTGGAATATATGTGAATTTTGGGAGTCGGAATCAACGCAAGACGATGCCCGAGGGCCTCACAAGCCAATAGGGCGCGGCCGAGGGGGGGCACCCTGATGACTTGTGGCCAGCCCTTAAGTCGGTTGGGGCTCACCTTCCGCCGCAAGAAAGATATTTTCACGATAAAAATCCCCTCAAAATTTCAACCCGATCGGAGTTACGGATCTCCGGATATTTAAGAAACAGCGAAGGGGTCAGAAACCAGTCGCGAAAATAGAAGAGAAACAAAGAGAGAAATCCAATCTCGGAAGGGCTCCTGCCCTCCGGGAGCCATGCCGACCATGGACCAGAGGGGAAACTCTCCTCCCACCTAGGGAGGGGGCCAAGGAAGAAGAAGGAGGGGGGCTCTCTCCCCCTCTCTCCCGGTGGCGTCGGAGCGTCGCCGGGGCATCCATTGTGACGGCGATCTACACCAACAACTTCGTCGCCGTCACCACCAACTCTCTCCCCCTATATGCAGCGGTGTAAAACCTCTCTACTTAAACATGGTGGTTAATGCTATATATTATTATCGAATGATGTGTGGCTATCCTATGATGTTTGAGTAGACCTCTTTTGTCCTACGGGTTAATTGTGGTATGATGTTATTGATATGAGTTGTATGTTGATATGGCGCTGACCTAAGGTGCCTTCCATGAGGCGCACACATGAAGGATTCACGCTGGAGGGTTTGCAATATGTTCATGATTCAGTTATAGTGGGTGGCTAGAGTGATAGAAGCTTACACCCGAGTAAGGGAGTTGTTTGCATATGGGAGAAAAGAGGACTTGATGTTTAATGCTATGGTTGGGTTTACCTTAATGATTTCTAGTAGTTGCGGATGCTTGCTAGAGGTCCAATCATAAGTGCATATGATCCAAGTATGGAAAGTGTGTTAGCGTATGCCTCTCCCTCATTGCATATGATAAGTATCTATCATGTTATATTCAATGGCCTAGGGACAAATCATTCTCTTGTGCTACAAAAAGCTTTCTACTAAACAACTAACTAAATTAATATTTATCTAAACAGCCCCTAACTTTTATTTACTTGCTCTTTATTACCTTGCAAAACTATCCCTACACCTACTAAGTACTTCTATTTTCTTTCCCGCAAAGTAGTTTCATACTTGTTCTAGTTAAAGTAAGCGTTAGCGTGCATAGAGTTGTATCGGTGGACGATAGAACTTGAGAGAATATTAATTCTACCTTTAGCTCCTCGTTGGGTTCGACACTCTTACTTATCGAAAAAGGCTACAAACGATCCCCCTACACTTGTGGGTTATCAGTGCATAAGGTGTAATAGTACTTCCTTAGGACGAACCTATTAACCTGTGATTGATTCAACATATTCCTTAGCAGCGGAAGTCATTGGCCAACTAGAGAATAGACCCGAGTCGGGATCGCGAGGACCATCTATACGTTGAGTCATAGAGGCAGGCTGACCAACTTGTGCTAACCCAGTGCAAGGAAGAGGTGAACACCTTAAAGGTGAGGAGTGATAGTCAGGCCAAAGAAATTGATTGACTGTGGGCTCAATTGACCGCGGACGAGGGGAAGAACCAGCAGGTCGGCGAAACTTTAAGCGGTAAGCATACCCTTTTTGTGAAATAGGATTGAATTCCCAAACAATATAGCCTTGTGCTAACGCATGTGTCAACTGGTCTAATTTTACAGGTCACCCCAAAGTGGCAGCAGACTCTTTGTCCGAGGACAACCATCCGCCACCGACCGAGGCGCATGAAAGAGCTAGGAAGGTGATCAAGATCGTTTTCAAGGCATTATCGCCCGAGGAAGAGAATGTGCCCGAAGGCATGTCCGAGGTGGCCGAGCGCCTTAAAGGTGCCCGACGTCGCATAAAGGCGTGGAAGATGTCCGCCTGTCGGGAGGGAGCCAGAGAAGATTGGGCCATGGTCAAGACACACAAAGATAGATACCAAAAGCCTAGCCGAAGTAGGCTCAACTGGTCCCGACGGGGAGGAAATCCCAAATTCTCTGTCATACGATAGTGTAATCCCGTCGCTCATTTCTCCCAGCAGGATTGTAGCCTTAAGTCGTTGATAGATGGCCCGGACAAATATTTAACTTTGCTGTAATAGCTGTGTGTATCTATGTACACTATGTTTTGGGTAATGCATCCGTTGTTTCAAACTCTGTGGGCCACCCTTCAGCTTCTCCCTCCCTAGTCAATGACCGAGAGTGCTTCTTACTTCGGTTCGAGCGAGTGGACCAAATATTTCACAGAGCTAGGTAGTCCAGCTATGTGGCTTGACTAAAAACGTGACACGGAGCTTATGTTATATCACGTCTAGGCGCGAGAAACATCTTCCATGGAAAATAGTTCCGCTATGGGTTCCCTTTCTCGGTGGTCGTATATGATCACAACAATCGGCCTGATCAGGGCAGGATATATGCATCTGAGGTGCGCGTGAAGCCCCCAAGTATACGTCCGAGGTGGGCGGTAAGCCCCCGGATATTTTGTTTAACGCTTCTATCATTGCCGACCAACTATTTTCTTAAGAACGGTAGCTTTTGGCTTCACCCGTCTGAGGTGCCTATCCGGTTAACCCGATGGCAACAATCGCAAAGGTGCTCCCTTTGCCCCCTAGCCAAACAATCGCGAACGTAGCGGGCAAGCACAGGAGCCAGGCAACCCAGCTTGGCAAAAACTTAAGTGAAGTTGATGCATATGTGAGGCAAAAAACAAGAAGATCACATGGGAAACCGATAACACCCCGAATATAAATGGTTGTGAAGAGCCTGAAGCATAGTATTTGTCGTACATGTAGTATGTATCCAAAGTAATCATATGTGACGCCCAAAATGCGGTACAATCCTAACGAAGGCACGAGGGCACGATAACAATTGAAGCACATTTCGAGTCGCTTTGCAAGAATGGATATCATCACAATACATATAAAGAGGAGATGAGTATATGGAGTTGGCTTACAGTCGCCACATGCTACAACATTAAATATTAAAATACAATCAGTCATACAAGCATCATCCAGAAGAACAGGTTCCTACGAACAAAATCAAACAAAAAGATGACATCCATCAAGTAATATCCAAGGCTACCGACCAAGGCATCCCTCTCTACTCGTCGGGGTATGTCACGTACATGCACCCACGTTCCTCATCGTACTCCCATTGAAGTGTTGTGGCATCATCAGCGACAAGATCATCTGTACGTGCACCTGTGGAGTTGTATGAATCTGTGAGCCACAGGGACTCAACAATCTTATTACCCAGAGTACCGAGACTATCTAAACTTATAGGTGGGGTATGGTTAAGTGGTGAGGTTGTAGCAGCACTAAGCAGTTTGATTGGCTAACTTACGAGTACAAGAATAAGATGAGTGTTCCACGCATGACGGTCAAAAACTAGTTATGATCAAGAGTGATCCTAACCTACTTACGATCAAGCGTAACCCCACCGTGTTCTCTTCCTGAACTCCATCGAAAAGAGACAATCACGGTTACACACACGGTTGGTGTATTTTGATTGGATTTACTTCAAGTTTCTATAACTGGGTATTATAAATTTCCAAGTTGCTACATAACCGCGGGCATGGCTTTCAGAAAGATTTAACTCCGCAGCGATGCTCCAACTCATCCATCACAAACTAGCCACAAGTTGTGGTGGAAAACCTCAAGCGCGGGATAGCCTGTAGTATCCTTGGAATCCCCGTGCACAAGACGTTCATTAAATGTAAAACAAATCCAGAAAGACCTCCCGACGTGTCGATGATTGTGATAGGAGCCGTGTATCTCGTTCTCAGGACACGGTGGATGAGCAGTATGTACGGTGGCCAAATTAAACACCCAAGTTGCCCCGGGGTGGCCCCACAAGTGGCTCTAGTTTGGACCAACACTAATGAGGAGCACTGGCCCGGTTTGTTGATTAATTATCCTCAGGATAGCTACTCCCTATGCAATTTTATTAGTTGTTAGCAAATTTAGTACAAATATTGGGCCTTGCCAGAAGAGTTTTATCCCAAAACGAAAATCAAGGGGGTCCCCATAACAACCCCGAGCAAGTTAGAAGCGCTCAATATGGAACATAACATAGGTACTTGGAAACTAAGGCGAAAAGAGTGGAAAAAACACCAAGCAAAAGGCCAAGCCTTCGACCCTTTACCAAGTGTATAGATGCATTAAATTAAATAGCAAAAATAATATGATATCCCAAGATATCCATCTTATCACATGGATCCACCTGCACCTACAACAAGCGACGCTATAAGAGGGGTTGAGCAAGCGGTAACTTATCCAAACAACGGTTTGCTAGGATGTGCAGGGTTAGAGGCTTATCATGGCATGTTGGGAGGCTTGACAAACAAGTGGTAGGCAACGAGAAATAGCGACAGCAACAAGACAACTAGCATAGTAAAGATAGTAATTGTATCCAGGGTAATGATCATCTAGCCTTGTGATTCTTCAGTGGGATGACAAGCTTGCTCATCGTAAGCGTTCTTGACAGGTTCCTCGAACTCAGACTCGTCACCCGGTACTTCCCACAAGAAAGAACAAACATCCAATAAACACACGACCATGGCAAACTTCACAAACAATTATGATGCATGACCATTTAATGTATTTAGCATGGCAATCCTACTCTAGTCACATTAAATGAAGCCTTGATCCATGTGAAGCATGGATCAAGCAACACTTCATATGCACAATTAGTGGTTTTAACATTCTGAACAAAACAAAAATACTAATTGTTTTGACATTCATGATCATGGAAAAAATTGATTCTACACATGAAAACGATGCAAATGCATATAACGATCATCACTATCGGAGTTACAGTTTTCTCGGAACAATCATGACAAGATACAGAAGCAAACGGTGATAGATCTAGAAATGAGGAAGGATAGATGCAAAATGTTGGCATCCCAAGCATGCCACTGGATAGTATATGGAATTCTAGATGAAATGGATATAAAGATCATGAAAATCCAATGCATAGAAATCACACAATGATCAGAACAATATTGCAATGCAATATGCCACAAACAACAGCAAGGCACTTTACCACCATCAAAACAACAAGCTACATGATTCTAAAATGCTCAAACAAGACATGTAGCTATAGTATGTTCAATGCACAATATTTCATCCAAAAGGTTCAGGTTGGTTAGATGCATGCATCAATTGGAAATGAGCTCACAAAATGGCTATATGATGTTGCAGTTTATGACTTAGTGAAAATTATAGATTTTCACAGAACAGAGTTAACATGAAGGCAGATTCGTAGCAAGTTTGAAATATGCTACAAGACTTATCATGGTATGAGATTTCACAACATGGTAGTAGACATAATGAACTACAATTCATCCAACATGAGCATGTTCATAGGAATAATAGATTCATGGCAATCATCAAGACAAAATGCTACGTTGCAATAATAGTTTCAGACAGTGAAATTTAGCTATCTCCAAAACAACAACATTGTCTAGGCATGTTCACAAGATGATAACAGTAACTAAACATGGAATTCATGGCATGGCAAAAATACTAGGAGAGAGTACATGTGAAAATGGCCATAACTCATGTTCAAAGTTTATTCATATGGTGCATGGATTAATTTACACAAATCACAAAATGCCTAATCATGTAAAAATGACATGCACCAGAGCTTTCTCAAAATGCAAAACTAATGCCATAGATGGACCTTGGATTTTTCTACCCCATTTTGATATATAATATGCATATGATCATATTAGAAAAAATGCCACAATTCAACAAGTCATTTACTGTCCTAAATGGATATATCAAGAATTCCAGAAATGTAATATGCCAAAAACGGATTAAACAAAAATGGAAATATGCCTAAAAGGGGATTTGCTAATCTGGAATAAAACAAAAGCATAGCAAAATACTATATGCACACACGGTGGGCTAGCCACAAAGAATGACCGGTCTCTGGGTCCACACAGTGGGGGAAATGACCGAGAGGCAATGACAGGTGGCCCCGGCCTGTCAGTCTCACATTTAAATGCAAAAAATGGGAAAATATATCACGCACCACGGGGGATCGAACCCGGGGCGTTGGCTCGAGTTGGTTCGGTCGAACTAGTCAGGCTGGGCTCGGTCACTTGACCAGAGAGGGGCTCGAGCCTTCTTGACTTAGCCCCGGTGGTCACCTAGACCCACAAATTAGCGACACACAGGCATACCGAAGAAGAGCAAGCAACAATGGTGAGGCAGGGGACGGAAAGGTTGTGTCGGAGTTGCTCCGGTGACATATCAACACGGCGGAGGGCACATATTGACTCGCAAACTAAACCCGCACGCACTCAAGCAAGCCACGACACCGAACGACGACGGAGGTGACGCCGACGACGTGGTACAGAGGTGGCGTCGGTGAGCTCGAACGCGACACTATGGAGGGCAAGTATGACAACTAACGATAAAAGTGAAACCTATGCACGGAGGAGATCATTCTGGTCGAACGCGAGCGGCTAGCATGGTCGGAGCACTCGCCGGAGATGAGGTTCGACGTCGGCGGATTCGGGTGCTCATGTCATCCTCTCTCAGAGCGTGCTATTGGCAAAATTGACAGAGGGGAATGCCGTGACTGCTCACCACAGACACGGCGATGGCCTTGGCTTGTAGAGAGGTGGTCGGAGTCGAGTGCGGTGACGGTCGAACGACTACAACTACTAGAGTGGAAGAAGAGGAAGAAGATGGTGATGCAGGGGCTCCTAGGTCCTTGTAGTCGACTTTGGGGAAGTAGTCGACGATGGGGAAGATGATGGACACAGATGGCGAGGTCGAGGAAGGCGATGCTCATGGCGACGCCATGGGCTTGCTCTCTGATGCGCTCGGGATGGGTTCGATTGGGTCGATCTGGTGGAGCTAGCTACCTGACGGCGGTGGAGGGAGAACTAGAGGAACCCTAGGGCTCTTGGGGACATGACGAATGACTTTTTACGCGGCCCAGATGCCGATGTGGAGCTCGGGCGCTCTCGGGTGCGCCATGTGCATGGGAGAGCTTGAGGAGGATGAAAAAGTGGGTGCGGGTGTGTTCGGGCATGTGGATGACAAGCGGGACCTACTCATACACGTGGCGTGTATGGGTTGTGGGGCGAGCGGGTGAGAAAAGGGGGCGCACACGCGAGGGCGCTAGTGGGCTACGCTGCTAGGCCTGTTGGCTGGGCTGCGCTGGGCTTGCTACTTCTCTCTCCCTCTGGATTTCCTTTCCCATTTAAAATAAAAAGAGAAGGAGATAAAAATACCCAGAGAAACTGAGACGGGTTTAGGCAGAGATAAAAATAGTTTTGGACTCAAAAAATTATGCACTATCTGAATAAAATGCATTGACAATTTTTAACGATTAAAAATTAAATCAAGTTTGAATTTAATTCAAACCTGAGTAATTTCAAATCTGTCCAAAACTGTTCAAAAAATGGCTGAATCTTGGAGGAGGGATTCCTGGCATGGTCTAGGCAATTTAGGAAAAAGGTGGACATTACATTGGGGCAGGGAAACACACAATGCAAAAAAAAATCCAAGAAATAGGAAGGGGAAGGATTTGGAGATGGAATTTGAAGGGGTTTTGCAATCTTGATCATAACACAATGATGAATGCATACCACTCAAACACACACACACACACACATCTCACAACACACAATCCATACATGATGCAAACACAATAATGCCCATGATGCAAAAGATGACATGAAGCAAAACTTATGCATTTCAATTCAACCAAAATGGCAAGTCATACAAGGCTGATCACATGGCAAGGTTAAAAATATGGGATGTTGCATATGGGCTGTTACATCATAGTACTTTGGATTAACCGACTATAACTAGCAAGGAGGAAAAACTAAGAAAGCCTAAAGCTGCAAAATGCTAAGCATAAACTCGAGGAGGTAGAACAAGGGTGTCTGTGTTTAACCGTAAAATCACCGAAGCAGGGCAGCATTCCACAGGCTCGACTCCAGTTTGTTATATGAGGGATCTCGGATACGATACGCCCCTCCGTTGAGAACTTGGTCGATGATGAATGGTCCATCCCATTGAGGATGAAGTTTGTGCTTCTGCTTCTCTGGGTGAGATCGCATGACCAAGTAACCTTTGTTAAATGCCTTTGTCCGAACTTCCCTACCTTGGTAGCATCATGCCAGCTGTTGATAAAGGGTGGAACGAGCCCGAGCCACATTCCGTTCCTCCTCTAGTGAGTCAAGGTCATCCTGCCGATCCAACTTCGCTTCCCTTTCCTCATACATGTGCAATCTTGGCGTGCCATGAATGATGTCACAAGGTAGACGGCCTTGATACTTTTAAATTGCGTTGGGATTTGCCCCGAAGAGGATAGGAGATGCAGCACAATAGAGATAATATTTCCCTCACTGAGAACCAAGGTTATCGAACCAATAGAAGAACCACGCAAATTCCCGTCTTCAGCGCCTACACACAAAAGAGCACACACTTGCACCCAACGCGGGCAAGAGAGTTGTCAATCCCCTTGAACTCGTTACTTGCAAGCGATAAGTAGTGATAGATAGATAAATATAAATTGCAAATAAAAAATGTAAGTAATGACAGCAATATTTTAGGAGTTTTTGTAATTATATTTGTGAAGACCCGTTGGCCATAGTTTTTGCTAGAGGCTTCTCTCTTGAAGAAAGCATACGGTAGGTAGACAAATTAATGTTGGGCAATTGATAGAAGAGCACATAGTTATGCAATATTTATTCACATCAATGATCATGTATATAGGCATCAAGTCCATAAGCAAGTAGACCGACTCCTGCCTGCATCTACTACTATTACTCGACCCATCGACCGGTATCCAGCATGCATCTAGAGTATTAAGTAAAACAGAGTAATGCTTGAAGCAAGATGACATGATGTAGACAAAGTAAATCCAATCAATATGAATAAACCCCATCGTTTTACCTTTAATGGCAGCAATACAATATGTGTCAGGTCCCTTTCTGTCAATGGGACTGAGCACTACAAGATTGAACCCATTACAACGCACCACTCCCACTGAAGATAAATCAATCTAGTTGGCCAAACCAAATCGGTAGATCGGATAGCATTACGAAGCTATAACAATCATGCATATAAGAATTCAGAGAAGTCTCAAATATTATTCATGTATAATCTGAATATAAACCCAAAATTCATCGATCCAAACAAACACACCGCAAAGAAGATTACATAAGATAGATCACTGCGGGAATCGCGGTGATCTTTGCATTAAAGAACATAGAGAGAGATAGAGATAGCCATCTAGGTACTAACTAGGGTCCCGTAGGTCTGTGGTGAACTACTCACACATCACCATGGGAGCATCAAGGTTGATGTAGAGGCCCTCCATGACTGATCCCCCCTCCGACAGGGCACCGAAAAAGGGCTCCATATGGGCACACGACGGAACAGAGACTTGCGGCGGCGGAAAAACTTTTTCGGGAGGCTCTCTAGGCTTTTCCCAATATATGTGAATTTACGGTGAAGAGATCAGGGCCAGAGGTCATTGGAGGTGGCGCCAAGCCATCAGGGTGCCACCCCGTGTGCCCTTCGGTCTCCCTCTAAAACTTCCATGTCTTATTTTTGTCCAAAAAAATCATCAAAAAGTTTAGAGGTATTTGGACTTCGTTTGGTACAGTATTCTTGAAAGGCCAAAAACAAGCAGAAAACAACAACTGGCACTGGGCATTGGGTTAATACATTAGTGCTCAAAAATAATATAAAACAACAAGTAAATGCTTAAAAAGTATCCTAGAATGGTAATATAATAGCATGGAACAATAAAAAATTATAGATACGTTTGAGACGTATCAGCATCCCCAACTTAACTTCTACTCGTCCACGAGTAGGTAAATGATAAAAACAGAATTTCTGATGTGACATGCTACCCAACATGTAATCTTTTTCAAGTATGATCATTGAGAAACGATGAATTAATAAACATCAACATAGTAATATCCATAAACATAAGTAACATAATCATCAATTTTCAAAATATACGATCCCTAAAGAATGTTTACTCCTCATTCATTTTATCATATTAGCATGGTATGGCTCCGTCTTCACCACATAAATACAAATGTCAAGCACCACGATGTTAAGCCAGGCAATTGGATCGTACTTCCTAATGCGCTTCAACATTTTATACCTCACTCAATACATGAGCGTGAACCATGGACATAACATATAGGTGGAATAGAATATGGTGGTAGGTAACAAAGGGGTAAAAGTGGAGAAGAAAGTCTTGCATCAAGTAGGCGTATCAACGAGCTATGGAGATGCCCATCAATCGATATCAATGAGAGGAGTAGGGATTGCCATGCAAAAGATGCACTAGAGCTATAAGTGTAGGAAAGCTCAACTGAAGCTAAGTGGGTGTGCATCCAACTTGCCGGCTCATCAAGACCTCAGGCATTTGAGCAAGCCCGTCATAGGAATATAAAAGCCAAGTTCAATAATGAAAAATTCCCACTAGCATATGAAAAATACAAAACATGAGACTCTCTGTATGAAAAACATGGTGCTTTCTTTAAGCACAAGTGTGGAAAAAGAGGTAGTTGTACTGTCCCTTCTCTCTTTTCTCTCATTTATTTCTTTCCTCTTCTTTATCATTTTTCCCTTTTCCTTTTTCTTTTCTCTTTTTTCTCTTTTTTTCGTCGGGAGTCTCATCCCGACTTGTGGGGGAATCATTGTCTCCATCATCCTTTCCTCACCGAGACAGTGCTCTAATAATGAAAAACATCACACTTCTATCTACTTACAACTCGATATGAAAAACTACTAACAAGATGACTCTATATGAATGCCTCTGGCAGTGTACCAGGATGTGCAATGAGCTAGCATAACATGTAAACAATGATTAATGGTGGCTTTGCCACAAATACTATGTCAGCCATGATCATGCAAAGCAATATGATGATGAACACACAAGTCATGTGATGTAATGGTGGAAGTTGCATGGCAATATATATAGGAATGGCTATGGAAATGCCATGATAGGTAGGTATGATGGCTGTTTTAAGGACGATATAAGGTGGCTTATGTTCAACAGAGTGTATCATGTCGTGGGGTTTGGATGCACCGGCGAAGTTTGCACCGATCCTCGAGGTGAGAATGGGCAATGCATGGTATTGATGAGGCTAGCATAATATGGAAAGGTGAGTGTGCGTACATCCAAGTATTCACATTAGTCATAAAGAACTCATATACTTATTGCATTTATTAGCTCTCTCAAAGCAAAGTACTATTCGCATGCCCCTTGGAAGGAGGTTGGTAGGAGTTAACCATCGCGCGCCCCGACCTAAACAACACTAGGATTTCAACGAGGAATACGAATGCTCACACATCATTGATGTCTACTATGCAACTTTATTCTTGTAGACTTTGTTGGGCCTCCAAGCGCATAGTTTTGTAGGACAGTAGCAATTTTCCCTCAAGTCGATGACCTAAGGTTTATCAATCCGTGGGAGGTGTAGGATGAAGATGGTCTCTCTCAAACAACCCTGCAATCAAATACAAGAAATATCTTGTGTCCCCAACACACCCAATACAATGGCAAATTGTATAGGTGCACTAGTTCGGTGAAGAGATGGTGATACAAGTGCAATATGGATTGTAGATATAGGTTTTTGTAATCTGAAAATATAAAAACAGCAAGGTAGTAACTAATAAAACTGAGCACAAATGGTATTGCAATGCTTGAAAACAAGGCCTAGGGTCCGTACTTTCGCTAGTGCAATCTCTCAACAATGCTAATATAATTGGATCACATAACCATCCGTCAACGTGCAACGAAGAATCACTCCAAAGTTCTTATCTAGTGGAGAACATAAGAAGAAATTGTTTGTAGGGTACGAAACCACCTTAAAGCTATCCTTTCCGATCGATCTATCCAAGAGTTCGTACTAAAATAAACCCAAGTTATCCTTTCTGATCAATCTATCTAGAGTTCGTACTAGAATAACACCATATGATACGCATCAACCAACTCTAATGTCACCTAGATACTCCAATGTCACCACAAGTATCCATGAGTTAATTATACGATACGCATCAAACAATTTCAGATTCATAACACTAAATCCAACACAAAGAACCTCAAAGAGTACCCCAAGATTTCTATCAGAGAAAGTAGGACAAGAAAGTGTATCAACCCCTATGCATAGATTACCCCAATGTCATCGCGGGAATCCGCAAGTTGAGTACCAAAACATATATCAAGTGAATCAATAGAACATCCCATTGTCACCATGGGTATCCACATGCAAGACGTATATCAAGTGTTCTCAAATCCAATATTCAATCCAACATAACGATATCTCAAAGGGAAAGATTCAATTCATCACAACAAGGTAGCAAGGGAATAGCATCATGTGATACGACTATATTAACAATGCCCGTGATACATCAAGATCGTGACATCTCAAGAACATGAGAGAGAGAGAGATTGAACACATAGCTACTGCTACATACCCTCGTCCCGAGGGTGGACTACTCCCTCCTCATCATGGCCTCCGCCGGGATG
Source organism: Elymus sibiricus (assembly GCA_039707655.1). NCBI lineage: Eukaryota > Viridiplantae > Streptophyta > Magnoliopsida > Poales > Poaceae > Elymus > Elymus sibiricus. The sequence continues at coordinate 270,523,317 of CM077669.1, forward strand.
ATGAAGATGGCCACCGGAGATGAATTCCCCTCTCCGACAGGGTACTGGAACGTCTCCAGATTGGTTTTTCATTGATACAGAGAGTTGCGGCGGCGGAGCGGAGAGTCTAGGGTTATTTCTGATGGTTTCTATATTTATAGGATTTTTGGGCGTCGGTTTCACGCCAAGATGGGCCACGAGGAGGGCACAAGACACCAGGGCGCGCCTGGGCCCTCTGGCGCACCCTGGTGGGTTGTGCCCACCTCATGGCTCTTCTCCAGAGGTTCTTCGCTCCAATATTGCTTATTTGGTCCAGAAAAAATCACCAAAAAGTTTCGGGCGATTCCGAGAACTTTCATTTTCTGCACAAAAACAACACCACGGTAATTCTGCTGAAAACAACGTCAGTCCGAGTTAGTTCTAAATAAATCATATAAAGTGCATCAAAACCATATAAAAGTATTGTAAACATAGGTGAATATGGCATGAATACTTCATAAATTATCGATACGTTGGAGACGTATCAATCATCACCATGTCATAACCAATATTTAGATGAACAACAAGTTAACACCCTTTAACTATCGATATTTCTATTAACCGACAACCATGTACTCACGCCCTTTCATATTTCCACATACATATCGTTAACCCACAATTTCTCTTTTATGTGCTACATGAAGGTTTTGATTATGCACTCCTTGAATACCTATCATTTTTGGACTAGTCATATAACCCATGCAAATTACCGTCACTATTTATTATACTCTCAAAAAAATTTAAGTGAAGAACGAGAGTGGAATTATTTCTATAAAATCTATACGCCACCATGCTCTAGAAGATATAAGTGAAGTACTAGAGCAACTGCTTATATCAAAAGATATAAGTGAAGCACATAGAGTATTCTAACAAATCATGGTGAACATGTCTCTCTCTCAAGTAGGTGTGTCCAACAAACAATGAATGTGAAAACTAAAAATAAAGCAAACAATAACACACGACGCTGATACGGAACCAAGGTTATTGAACCAATAGGAGGATGACACAACTCCCATCTTCAGTGCCTACACACAAAAGAGCAAACACTTGCACCCAACGCGGGTAAGAGGGTTGTCAATCCCCTTGAACTCGTTACTTGCAAGCAAATGAGTAGTGTAGATGATAGTTGGATAAATATTAATTGCAAAATAAATAATGACAGCAAGGAAACTAGAGCGTTTGTAAATATATATGTGAACAGACCCAGGGGTCATAGTGTTCGCTACAGGCTTCTCTCTCGAAGAAGGCATACAGTGGGTAAACAAATTACTGTTGGGCAATTGATAGAAAAGCGTATAGTGATGCCATATTTATTCACGACAATGATCATGTATATAGGCTTCACGTCCATAAACAAGTAGACCGACTCATGCCTGCATGTACTACTATTACTCCACCCATCGACCGCTATGCAACATGCATCTAGAGTATTAAGTGAAACAGAGTAATGCTTGGAGAATGATGACATGATGTAGACAAAGTAAATGCAGTTAATATGAATAAACCCTATCATTGTACCCTTAGTGGTAGCAATAGAAATATGTGTCTTGTCCCCTAATTTATCACTGGGATATAGAGCACCGCAAGATTGAACTCACTACAACGCACCTCTCCCACTGAAGATAAACCAATCTAGTTGGCCAAACTAAACCGATAGATCAGAGAGAATTATGAAGCTATAACAATCATGCAAATTAGAATTCAGAGGAGACTCAAATCTTTTTCATGAATAATCTGAACATAGATCCACAATTCATCAGATCCCAACAAACACACCACAAATAGTGATTACATAAGATAGATCACCTCGGGAATCATGGTGATCATGGCAACAAAGAACTCACACACACACACACACACACACACACACACACACACACACACACACACATATATATATATATATATATATATAGAGAGAGAGAGAGAGAGAGCCATCTAGGTACTAACTACTCACACATCACCATGGGAGCAGGAAGGTTGATGTAGAGGCCCTTCGTGATCGATCCCCACTTCGGCAGGGCACCGGAACAGGGCTCCAGATGGGCACACGGCGGAACAGAGACTTGCGGCAGCAAAAAAATTGTGTCGGGAGGCTCTGTAGGATTTTGGGGAATAATGAGAATTTATAGGCTAGAGAACAACGCCATATGGCCGTGGAGGTGGTCCCAAGCCATCAGGGCGCGACCACCCGCCTGGGCGCGCCCTGTTGGCTTGGGGTCACCTCGTGTGCCCTCCGGTCTCCCTCCGAAGCTTCCAGGTCCTTATTTTGTATAGAAAAAATCATCAAAAAGATTCGGGGTATTTGGACTTTGTTTGGTATGGTATTCCTGAAAAGCCAAAAACATGCAGAAAACAACAACTAGCACTTGACACCGGGTTAATAGGTTAGTGCTAAAAAAATAAAATGAATCAGCGAATAAATGCCCACAACGTATCTTAGAATGATAATATTATAGCACGGAAGAATCAAAAATTATAGATACGTTGGAGACGTATCAGCATCCCTAAGGTCAATTCCTTCTCGTCCTCGAGTAGGTAAATGATAAAAACAGAATTTTGATGTGACATGCTACCCAACATGTAATCTCTTTCAGGTATGATCATTGAGAAACGATGAATCAATAAACATTAACATAGTAATATCCATAAGCATAAATAACACAATCATCAACTTTCAAAATATACCATCCCTAAAGAATGTTTACCCTTCATATATTTTATCATATTAGCATGGCATGTCTCCGTCGTCACCACATAAATACAAATGTCAAGCACCACGGTGTTAAGTCGGCAATTGGATCGTACTTTTAATGCGCTTCAACTTTTTATTCCTCACGCAATACATGAGCATGAACCATGGATATAGCATGTAGGTGGAATAGAATATGGTGGTAGATATCAAAGGATTAAAAAGTGGAGAAGAAAGTCTCGCATCAACTAGGCATATCAATGGGCTATGGAGATTCCCATCAATAGATATCAATGCGAGGAGTAGGGATTGCCATGCAACGGATGCACTAGCGCTATAAGTGTATGAAAGCTCGATGAAGCTAAGTGGGTGTGCATCCAACTTGCTTGCTCATCAAGACCTCGGGCATTTAAGGAATCCCATCATCAGAATATACAAGCCAAGTTTTGTAATGAAAAATTCCCACTAGCATATGGAAGTGACAAAACATGAGACTCTCTATATGAAAAACATGGTGCTACTTTGAAGCACAAGTGTGGAAAAAGAGGTAGTAGTCCCTTCTCTCTTTTCTCTCATTTATTTTTTCTTTTTATTTTTTTCTCTTTTTTTTCCTTTTCTTTTTATTCTTTCTTTCTTTTTCTTTCTTTCTTTTTCTCTCTTTTTTCCTTTTTCCTTTCTCCTTTTTTTTCATCCGGAGTCTCATCCCGACTTCTGGGGAAATCATTGTCTCCGTCATCCTTTCCTCACTGAGACAGTGCCCCAATAATGATGATCATCACACTTTTATTTACTTACAACTCAATATGAAAAACACTAAACAATATGACTATATATGAATGCCTCTGGAAGTGTACCAGGATGTGCAATGATCAAGCGTAACATGTAAACAATGATGAACGATGGCCTTGCCACAAATACTATGTCAGCTACATGATCGTGCAAAGCAATATGACAATGAATGTACTAATCATATGATGTAACTTTGGAAGCTGCATGGCAATATATCTCGGAATGGTTATGGAAATGCCATGATACGTAAGTATGGTGGCTGTTTTGAGGAAGATATAACGAGGCTTATGTGCAACAGAGCTGTAACAGCCCAAGAGCATTCCTTGCCTTATTTGTATATATTTCCATGTGTGAACCCTCTGTGAATGCTATCATGAGTTTGAATATCAACTTTGCCTCTTGTCATTTCATGCATCATGGCATCATATTCATAACATCAAGTGCATCATATTTTTTGCCATGATTGTGGAGTAGTGTTGTTGATGTGAGTGTATGTGTTGTGGAGTGAGTGCATGTGTTGCTTTGTTTGGAGTGATACTCTAGTCCCTCCCATTTCAAAACTATCCCCATTCCTCTCTTGTTCTAAATATGCCACATGTCAATATTTTTACTTGCTGTATTCCTATATTAAAAATGTTGCTACCCTTCTAAATAATCTGTCATGAATTGTTGAGTAGCTCTGGTCAATGTTTGAGGGGTTTGCCTTTTGGTTATTTGCAAAACAGGGCCCAATTGGGAGATTATGTGATTTAATTTATTTGCTCTAAAAATTCCCAGGCCATTTTTATAAAATAGTGCATATTTATGTGAGTTCAAAACTGTTTTTAGTTTTCTCAAAAGCTTTTCCATTCTTCCCTGGTTTTTGCTTTTATTTTGCTGTTTTTTTTAAAAAAAGTAAAAAACCTTTTGTTGAGGGGGAGAGAGAGCCCCCAGCGCAGATGGGCCTCCTGGCCTCCCCCGCAGGTCCATCACCGCAGCAGCTCTAGCCCAGCGCTCCCGCAGGCCCAGCCGAGCCTCCTCGCGTTCGTCTCCCTGTACGGCGCCATCCAGCAGCTCCACGTCGACCTCCGGGTTGATTTGACGGCCGGAGAACGCCCGTGCCGCCTATTAAGCGCGTCCCCCATGCCCTAGGGTTTCCCCTCTCTCCATTTCATTCCTCTCCCCCTCGCGCCGCCGCAGGTAAGGCTCGCCCCAAGCCACGCCGACGCCATGCTCTCGGAGCACCAAACAAGCTTCAGTTCGTGCGCGGGGTAGCGTCCCCGCCTCATCCTCATCCTCCCCGACGCCGTGGATCAGGCTCCGGGAGTGCCTGCCGTCTTCTTCCTCTACGTATGCATCGTCTGCGAGCCAGGAGCCCCCCCTCGCCGTCGTCTACTTCGTCCCTGAACCGGACCCGAGGCGCTTCAGTTTCCCATCGAGCCAAGCGTCGCCTCCAGCTCGACCCCGACCTCCTCTCCTTGCCCTAGGTGAGGTGGTATGCCCCCTCTTCCTTTTCCCCCTTGCCATCGTGTCGCTAGACGTCCGTGCTCGTAGATCTTTCCATGCCGTCGTCGCGCTCCCATAGCTCCGCCAAAGCTTGAATTTTTGTGCTGTGTGTCTTGTGCGTGTCGTGTGCCCGTGCGTGGTGCTTCGCGTCGAGCGCCCCGCAACCGGTAGGTCCTGCGAGCCGCACCTTTCTCGCGTGCCCGCAACGGTTCTGGTCGCTTGCCTCTACCTGCATCGCCTCGCCTCCATGGCAGAGCCGAGCTGCTGCTCGTGCTCGTGCCCCTGCCTCCGTGCGCGTAGGAGCCGTTAGGACCATGGGAATGGAACCCCCGCAGCACCCGCATGCTCCGCCACCGTTTGTCAGTTTCGGTGGTCGCCGGAGGGCTCGCCGGGGCCATCGCGGGCTTCTCTGTCTCGGGGCAGAGGAAGCAAGGGCCTTTTGTGTTTTTGTTGAGTGAATCCCCTCTCTGTTCAGTAGCCGGCTCGTGGCGTAGTTGGAACGGCTCGGGGAAACGACCAGCAGGTCGTGGGTTCGAACCCACCCCGGCCCTTTTAATATTTTTTCGGTGTGTGCTGTGTTTGTGTGTGCTCCTGTGGCCGTGTGTGTGACAGGTGGGCAGTGGGTCCATCCTGTCATACTCAGGAGGGGCCTGGTGTCTATGCTAGTGGGACCCCTCCCTTTTTTTTGTTTTATTTTGTCTTCTCTGATTGTTTTTTTCCCAATTCTGGTAATTGTCCATAATAGGTCACTGCCATTTTTGCATATGTCCAAATGAGGGAATAAGTAACTTATAAGTGCATGTGTGTGTTTTTCGAATTGCATTGTGGGCATTTTATCAAACTAAAAATATGAGTATGATATATGATTTTGGGGTAGTTTTTCCCAAGGAATCCAGTGGTGCAATTTCTTTTGTAATTTGAGCAAGTTGGCAAATGTCATTTTTTTCTCCAACATGCCATTTTGTCATTTTCATATGATTTAATCTATGCAATATTTCGGAGACTTGTCAACATGAACATGCTAGTGTTTTGTGGGTACTAGGCCCTGGTATTTTTTTTTGGCATGGTAAGCTTGTGGATAAGTGGGTTTCTTGCTGTTAACATGCTAAGAAATAACACTGGTTGCATGCTTCAGATTTTGCTAAGTGTTAGAAGCTGTTATTTTCTTGCTATGCTTAGAGGATGGTTCCCATGGATGTGATGTTCCTTTGAGTTTGGGGCCTTAACATGTTCTGTTGTGCTCATCATACTCTACCAAATTGTGCTAAGAACTTGAGCATTAAGCCTGTGCATCATAGTTTAAACCTGCTGTCAATTTGCTATTCTGTTAACATGTGTCCAGTTTTGCCCTTGCTAATTTGTCAAGTCTGAGTATCTGTTGTTATTTTCATGCCATGTTTAGAGGATGCTACCATGTGATCTGTGATGTTTTAGCTCATGCTTAGTGCTAGTGTTTTGTTGTAGATGTTGCCCTCTATCACCCTGTTAATTTTCATGCCATGAAATGCCCTCTAGCATATATAAATAATGCTGTCAATATGTCATCTGGTTAACTCAGATTCCAGAAAACTAGAATTTTCACTGTCCCTGAAATCTGTTTCAACATGCCATCTTGTGAGCATATTTGCTATTGATCCATGCTTCCTTTCAAGTTTGTGTAGATGGATGATTTGTTAAGCATGCTGTATAGTTTCTGTACATCCCTTTGTTTTGATTTAAAACCTTCTGTAGCTCTGGCTAGGTGTGTGACAAGATGCCATGTTGCTGTTTGTGGACAGATTGTGTGTTTGGTTGTTTTGTGACTTGTGGGAGCTATACTCCATAGTTTTGCTTGATCTTTAGCTCTATTCTTGATAGATTTTCATTTCCTATCCAGTGGCATCCTTGGAACACCAAGGTATAGCCCAGAGGTTGCCTCATGTTGTGTTTTGTCTCCGTTAACGTTCATACCTTGCCGTGAGTGTACCGTGAGCTACGTTACTCCGTTTGCAACGTTCTACATATGCATTTGCATCGATTTTGCATGAAGAATTCATATTTGCCATGAACATGCATGTTCAAATAACTAAACTTGAGGTTCTATCCAGAATACTAAAGAACTTAATAAGTGCATGAGAAACATGACTAGCTTAGGGTTGCCATGTTATATTTCTTAATACGACCATGCATCATCTTGTTTGTGCATTGCACCTCGCTGTTTGTTTATTTGGTGCTGTTCTCTGGGTAGACGCGAGTGTTGAGCCTGAGTACGAGGATCCCAGAGAGTACAACTACGAGGACCCAGCTCTTTGTCCCTCTGAAGAACCAACAGGCAAGATGATCATACCCGGATCCCGACACTATTTTTGCATTGCTAGATGTCTCGTTTTTTTACCGTTATGTTACGTTGCCTACCACTTAAACTGTCAGCCTCTCAAATTGCCATGAAAGCCTCTAACCCCCTCCATTACCTAGCAAACATTGATTGGCTATGTTACCGCTGCTCAGCCCTTATCTTATAGCGTTGCTAGTTGCAGGTGGAAGCTTTCCATGTGTCAACATGGATTTTGTCTATATCACTCTATTTATTGTTATTTAAATTAATGCACATATATATCTGGCAACGGTGGAAGGCTTGGCCTTTTGCTCTGTGTTTTGTTCCGCTTTTGCCGCACTAGTTCCGAGTACCGGTGTTATATTCCATATTTTGCGCTCCTAACATGCTCGGGGTTGTTATGGGGACCCCCTTGACCATTCGTTTTAGATTAAAACTTGTCTGACAAGACCCAACTTTGGTACTACATTTGCTAAACAACTTAATAAAATTGCATAGGGCATAGCTACCCCGTGGATAATTAATCAACAACCCGGGCCAGTGCTCCTCATGAGTGTTGGTCCAAACTAGAGCACCGTGCGGGGCCAACCCGGGGCAACTCGGGAGATGTCTATGAGGCCACCGTATGCTTCGCTTATCTGTCATGTCCTGAGAACGAGATACGCGGCTCCTATCGGGTTCGTCAACACGTCGGGCGGTCTTGCTGGACTTGTTTTACCTTTCTCGAATGTCTTGCGCGAGGAATTCTGGTTTTTCTTCGGGCTATCTCGAGGTTGCGGTTTTCCAGTGGAATTGCCTAGGAAGATCACGAGATTCGTGGTCGAGGTTATTCTCGCGGCGTGTGGTTAGTTTGTGATGGATGAGTTGGAGCACCCCTGCAGGGTTTAATCTTTTCGGAAAGCCATGCCCGCGGTTATGTGGCAACTTGTAAATTTGTTTAACACCCGGTTATAGTTAACTTGAAGTAACTCCAATAAAATACACCAACTGTGTGCGTAACCATGACTGTCTCTGCTCGTGAACATGAACCGAGAGAGAACACGGTGGGGTTATGATTGACGTAAGTAGGTGTTCAGGATCACTTAGTGATCATGCTAGTTCACGATCGTCATACGTATGCCACCATATTTACATTCATGTTCTCGTAAGTTAGCCACCAAATATATGCTTAGCGGTTGCTGCAGCCTCACCACTTAACCAATTCCTTACCCAATGGCTTACATAGTTTCGGTACCCGGGTTATGAGATTGCTGAGTCCCTGTGGGTCACAGATTACAACAATACAGGTGCCGGTGTTGATGAGAACGTGCCAGAAGATGTGACTCAGCTCCAATGGGAGTACGACGAAGAGAGTAGACATATGTATGTTACTTATCCAGACGAGTAGGGAGCCTCATGGTGGAGATCCTGGGATAGCGAGACAGTTTTACATTGCTTCTTTTATCGTTTGATTTTGTCCGTAGCCGGACCCTGTCTTCTGATTGATGTCTGAATAAATTTGTGTGAACTTGTAAGATAGCTTGTGGCGAGTGTAAGACAAACTCATATACTCATCTCTTCCTACTTGTATTGCAATGTTTTACTATACTTGTGAACGACGAGATGCGCTTCTATCCCCGTCGAGGCCACAAGCCTTAATAGGGATAGGACCGCATCTTAGGCGTGACAAGAGTGTATCATGCCGTGGGGTTTGGATGCACCGGCGAAGTTTGCACCGATCCTCGCGGTGAGAATGGGCAATGCACGGTACCGAAGAGGCTAGCAAATACGGAAAGGTGGGAGTGCGTACATCCATGGATTCACATTAGTCATAAAAAACTCACATACTTATTGCAAAGTTTTACTAGCTCTCTCGAAGCACAGTACTAAACGCATGCCCCTAGGGAGGAGGTTGGGAGGAGTTAACCATTGCGCGCCTCCGACCTAAACAACACTAGGTTTTCGATGAGGAATAAGAATACTCACACATCATCACCATGCATAACCAATATTTAGATGAACGTCAAATTAACACCCTTTAACTATCGGTATTACTACTAGACGACAACCATTCACTCACGCTCGTTCGTATTACCACATCAATATCATTAACCCACAATTTGTCTTTTAGGTGCTACATGTGGTTTTGATTATGCACGCTTTGAATACCTATTATTTATGGACTAATCTTATTAACCATGCAAATTACCATCACTATATATTAACTCTCAAATAAATTTAAGTGAAGAACGAGAGTGCAATTATTTCTATAAAATATATACGCCACCATGCTCTAAAATATATAAGTGAAGTACTAGAGCAACTGCTATGCTCAAAAGATATAAGTGAAGCACATAGAGTATTCTAACAAATCATGGTGAACATGTGTCTCTCTCAAGTAGGTGTGTCCAGTAAACAATGACTATGGAAAACTAAAACAAAAGCAAACTAAAGCAAACGACGCTCCAAGCAAAACTCATATCATGTGATGAATAAAAATATAGCTCCAAGTGATATACTGATGGATTGAGACGAAAGAGGGGATGCCTTCTGGGGCATCCCCAAGCTTAGACGTTTGATTCTTCCTATAATTTTACTTGGGGTTCCTTGGGAATCCCCAAGCTTAGGATCTTGCCGCTCCTTATTCCTTCATCCATCGTGATAGCACCCAAAACTTGTAAACATCAGCACACAAAACTCAACAGAAACCTTCGTGAGATCTGTTAGTATAATAAACATATCAAATAATTGAGGTACTATTATAAATTGATTCATATTTTATTATTGCATAAGGTACGGTATTCTAACTTCTCCATGGCTCATACCCCCCGATACAATCCATAACATCATCAAAACAGGCAAACTATGCAAGCAAAAACAGAATATGTCTAAAACAGAACAGTTTGTAATGATCTATAGAGAAACTATACTTATGTAACTCCAACCATTCTGAAAAATTATGAAAACCTGGGGAATTTGTATACCAATATTGTGTAAAAATTCAGATCAACAATACGTTCCAGTAAAATTAGAGAAATTCTGCACTGGGCGCAAAAGTTTTTGTTTTTGCACCGTATCAATTCTACTTATCATGCAAGTCATCCCATAGGCTTTAATTGGCACAAACACTAATTTAAACATAAAAACACAATCATTACAGTAGCAACAATCATGTTATCTCACGCAAATAGAAAGTAAAACAAGAAAAATAAGATAACTATTGGGTTGCCTCCCAGTTAGCGCTATTGTTTTACGCCCCTAGCTAGGCATAATGCATCTGATCAAGTGTTGTCATCTTTGACGCTTAATCCATAAGTAGCCCTCATGATAGATTCATAAGTTGGTTTAATTATCTTCCTAGGGAAGTGTTCCATCCCTTCCTTTAATGGGAATTGGAATCTTATGTTTCCCTCTTTCATATCAATAATGGCATCTATAGTTCGTGAGAAAGGTCTTCCAAGTATAATTGGACAAGATGGATTGCATTCAATATCAAGAACAATGAAATCTACAGGCACATAATTCCTATTATAAAGGATAAGAACATCATTTATTCTACCCAAAGGTTTCTTGATGGTAGAATCCGCAAGATGCAAGTTAAGGGAACAATCTTGAATATCGGTGAGACCAAGCATATCACAAAAGAGATTTAGGTATAGTTGAAGCACTAGGACCAAGGTCACACAAAGCATTGCATTCATATTCTTTAAGCTTTATTTTAATAGTAGGTTCCCATTCGTCATGCAATTTTCTAGGTATAGAAACTTCTAGTTCAAGTTTCTCATCACAAGCTTTTATCATCGCTTCCACTATATGTTCAGTAAAAGCCTTGTTTTGTTCATAGGCATTGGATGAGTTAATAATGGGTTGCAACAAGGAAATACATTCTACTAAAGAAAAAATTTCATAATGAAAGTCCTTATAATCCAAGATAGTGGGCAAATCACTAGTTAAAGTTTTGACCTCTCCAAACCCACTTTTTTCAAATTTTTCATAGAATCATCACCCTCCGAACAAACGGGACGCCTTATAGCTAAAGTTGACGCATCTCCAGTCCCTTTATAATCTATTTTCATATTAGTAAACAAAGATTCATTGGTGGAAGTACCAATCATTTTAAGATCTTCATCATGATTACGGTAAAAACCGGGTGGAAGAGGCTTTTCTAAGAATTCTCGCTTGGCTCTCAACCTCGCGAACCTCTCCTTACTTTAATTAATAGATATTTCGATGGATTTAATGGACTCATTGATTCATGCTTAGGCGGCAAATTTTTATTTTTAAGAGTTTCCACATCAAGAGCAATCATATCCATGTTCCTGGCCATATCATCAACTTTATGCAACTTTTCTTCTACCATAGTATTAAAATTCTTTTGAGAACTAATCAATTATTTAATGGTGTTATCAATATCAGATGATATCCTATTATTATTTGTAGAAGAATTTCCATAATTATTAGAGAAATTACCGGGATACCGTCTAGCATTGAAATTTCCTCTATAAGCATTGTTGTTGAAGTTGTTTCACGAGATAAAGTTCACAATAATAGCATGATCATTTTGTTTAGTAAAAGTAGACAAAGGCATATCATTGGGATCAACATGAGCATGTTTACTAGCAACCATATTCATAAAAGCATCCACTTTCTCACTCAAAGTAGCGATTTCCTCAATAGAATTTACCTTCTTACCAGTTGGAGCTCTCACGTTATGCCATTGAGAATAATTTGCCATGATGTTGTCCAGAAGTATGGTGGCCTCTCCTAATGTCACCTCCATGAAGGTATCACATGCAGCAAAATCTAGAAAATTTCTAGATACAAAGTTTAGTCTAGCATAGAAAATTTGAATAACCATCCATAAGTTTAAGCCATGAGTTGGGCAATTTTTAATCATTAATTTCATCCTCTCCCAAACTTATGCAACATGCTTGGAAATGTTGCTTAAAATTCATAATTTGATTTCTATGGGAGATGATCTTAGCTGGAGGAAAATACTTTAATGAAAGCATCTTTACATTTATCCCATGTTCCAATAGTATTACACGGTAAAGATGAAAACCAAGCCTTAGCTTTATCTATTAGTGAAAATGGAAATAATTTTAATTTGACCACATCATTATCCATATCCTTTTTCTTTTGCATATCACATAATTCAACAAAATTATTGAGATGGGAAGCCGGATCCTCATTAGGACTTCCAGACAATTGTTCTTTCATCACATGATTTAGCAATGTAGCATTAATACCATAAAACTCCGCACTAGTGGCAGGTTGTATAGGAGTACTAATAAAACCATTGTTATTAGTATTCGAGAAGCCACACAACTTGGTATTATCTTGAGACATGGTGACCAAGGAAGCAAAGTAACCAGCGAAGCAAGTAAACTGGCAAGTAAAGCAAGCAAACAAGTAAACAAGCAAAGATAAATATTTTTGTATTTTTTACTTTTATAGCAAGCAAAATATAACAACAAATAAAAATTAGAACAAGTGAATGATAATTTGTGTGAAGTTACTTCATAGTAAGTTGGTGATACTCCCCTGCAACAGCGCAGAAATCCTTCCTGATACTTGTGATCTGCGTTGGGTTTTTCCCCGAAGAGGAGAGGATGATGTAGCACAATATAGATAAGTATTTACCTCAGTGAGAACCAAGGTTAGTGAACTAATAGGAGGATCTCACAACTCCCGTGTTCAGCGCCTACACACAAAAGAGCAAACACTTTCACCCAACGCGGGCAAGAGGGTTGTTAATCCCCTTGAACTCATTACTTGCAAGCAAATGAGTAGTGTAGATGACAGTTGGTAAATATTAATTTCCAAATAAATAAAAAGTAAATAATGTTAGCAAGGAAATAACAGTGTTCGTAAATACATATGTGAATAGACCCGTGGGGCATAGTGTTCGCTAGAGGCTTCTGTCTCGAAGAAGGCATACGGTGGGTAAACAAATTACTGTTGGGCAATTGATAGAAAAGCGCATAGTTATGCAATATTTATTCATGGAAACGATCATGTATATAGGCATCACATCCATAAACAAGTAGACTGACTCCTACCTGCATCTACTACTATTACTCCACCCATCAACCGCTATCCTGCATGCATCTAGAGCATTAAGTGAAACGGAGTAATGCTTGGAGAATTATGACATGATGTAGACAAAGTAAATCCAATTAATATGAATAAACCCCATCGTTTTACCCTTAGTGGTAGCAATAAAAATAGGGATTTCTATTATTGTGCCCCTGGTTCCTTAGTTGTACTCATTCATCCCCACACCCTTAACTTTTGCTCACTTTTCCCCACTCCCTTGTACAAAACCCTCAGAAATGGTCACAATGGAGGATGCCGTCGGGTCAATGGTTTGACCGTTAACTCTGACGTGTGGGGCCGCGCTGGACTGCGTCGCCCATTGGACCTGCCAAGTGGGGCCGCGTTGGACTGTGTCGCCCTCCTTTGACCATTCTGACGTGTGGGGCCACGCAGGACTGTGTCGCCCGTTGGACGGTGGCGCTGGTTGGACCGTTGGGCCGTGATTTCGTTTGGGCCGTTGAATTAAACGCCCGCGTCCATGCACTGATGCACGCCACCACGATAAGCCTGCTATGCATGCGTGACATGATCCAGCTAGCCTGCCTGCATGCGCCGATGCGAGCCGCCACGGACGCAGCCTTCCTGTGAGAAGCCACGGACGCAGCGACTGTCGCTGCTGCCGGTTCGTCTCTTCTTGCATGCGCCTCCTCGATCGATTCATAGTTCACACCTTCTCAGCCTTTGACCTCCGCAACATCAATTCAGCATGGCAATTAAATTCGAGGGCATACCGATCGATGTGCGCCGCCACGATACAGAAGCCTGCTATGCATGCCACGTGATCCAGCTAGCCTGCCTGCATGCGCCGATGCACGCCGCCACGGACGCAGCGACGGTCGCTGCCGCTGGTTCCTCTCTTCTCGCATGCGTCTCCACCTTCCAGGTACCACAGACCGAGGCCAGGGTGCAGTACTACGTGTGGGCTTCGCCCACCTTTTTTAGCCACCCATATGTCAATCCCTCCTTGTACAAAAGCATGCAATATATTTTTTGAAGCATCAGCAAAACCAAAAATAGTTCAGCTCGACCCTCTTACAATCATCCATGACACTAGAGAAATGAACCAGTAACCAGAGTCAGCTAAACATAGCTCAGAGAGCATAATAGAGAAAGCATACAATATATATCCTACGTACTACCTAGTGCACTACGCGTCTTCGTCGTCGGAGATGGCCTGATCCGCCTGCGCCGGAGTCTGATCCGCCTGCGTGGGAGCCTAGTCCGTCTGCGCCGCCGCCTGCGCCTCCTCCTGCGCCACCCGTGTTGCCTCCATCTGCTGCTGACGAAGACGCCGGGCCTGCTCCGAGCGGATGGAGTTGAGGATCGCCACCTGGTCGGGCCATAGATAGTAGACCGGCGGTGCCTCCACTTCTGGCTCCTCCGGCGGCGCCTCCTCCTCCGGCTCCTGCGGCGGCGCCTCCTCCTCCGGCTCCTGCGGCGACGCCTCCTCTGGCTCCTCCTCCCGCATCTCCGAACCCTCCTCGAAATCCTCCTCCGGTTCCAGAGGTAGCCTCGCTTGCCTCCGGATTTGGGCCTGCCGAAGGAGGAAGAGACGGTGTTCAATTGTGTAGTACTGGCGGCATGGTGGCATGGCTGATGGGCTCGGAGAGGGGAGTGCTCGGGTGCCGGCGGGGAGAGGGAGAAGGCGGATGAGCTAGGGCTGGGGGACGCCGTCCTGCTTAAATAGCCGTCTATGGATAATGACGGGGAGCCGGATCGGTGCCTCCTCCCTCGACAGTCAACGCGTAGCGAAGGACCAACCAGGACTTTTTTTTTCCCGCGGGCAAGTGGGTGAGCAGAACCAACGTCTCGCGGATCGCCCAACGATCCAACGATGCAGAGCCGTCCATGTGATCCAATGGCACGGAACATGTACGCAGCCTGTCTGTATCCTTCTAGAAGACCATATCCGATGGTTTTCACTTGGTGCTAGGGTATGATCGGACGGCTGTAGTTCGACGTTAGGGTTTGTAGAGATGCTGCGGGGTTTTGAGCCGGTCAGCGGGGTTATCATAAGTTTGACCAACTTTCAAATGACCTTAACTAATTCAAAAAAATAAAAAATATGAAACCTTCCCTGTTTGTCGTTTTATAAGACATAGTTACCCTAAAAAATATAAACCTCGGTTTAGGGACTTTTTTAAGAAAAAAAATTCTTTTGAGATGAGCTACCGTTTCCAAGTTCAAATGAGCAGAAAAAAATTCAAAAAAATATAAAACCTGCTCACAATGCCTTTGTATGTGACATGCTTATGGCAAAAAATAAAAATCTTGGTTTATGAACATTTCCATGAAAACTCCTTCACACATATGAGCTATCACGTACGGGGTTGTATAGAGTTCGAGAAGAGAGCGACAGTGGGTTTATGTTTACGAAAAATAAAAAAAATAAAAAAATCACCAGAGCTCCATGTCAATGTGAGTAAGAAGGATCTGAACGTATTTTTCATTTTTGAAATTTTAAACTGTCTTCATAATAATGGGTTTTGTAATAAAGGGTTAGGGTTAGGGTATAGGAGTCTATTTTTGTTTTGTTTGCTGTTAGATCATTTCAACATAGGGTAACATGATCATTACAACTTAGGCCTCTTTCAACATGTCGCTTATAATTCAAATGTTAGTTCAAATTCAAGTTTTTACCTTAATTAATCATCAAATCACATCATATTCAAACATCACATAGGATTGGCGGCATATAAGTGGTTAGATGATGGCCATCTATCTTATTGCAGATCCAGGCATTTATTCACTGGATTTCTTCTTGTTTATGAATAATGGGGCATCTGCCTAACCCTATCAAACCTTTCGGCAAGATAATACAAGAATCATATTTGATTGGGTTCTAATTCTGTTGTTCAGTCTGGCACGGGTGTGATACCGGTCACATCACATCACATCACATCACCATGCATTAGCTTTAATTAAACATCAATGCCGACCACAGAGGCCGGCGATAGTTCTAGTGCATTATACACAATGCCAGTAGCAACTAATATAAAAACACAAATAAAAATATAACACATGTGAAATATAGACAATTCTGCCTGCCGGTGAAGCCGCCGCCGTCTTTAGGAGTACCGTCCTACTCGTCGTCGTCGCTGGTGAGGTCGACGTAGGGAGCCGGCTGCCAAAGGTGGGCTGGCGGCCCCTGCCATGCCGGGGGCGCTTGCGGTGCCTGCAACACCTCCTCCCGTGGCTCCTACTCCGGTTCGGGTGACCGCGGCGGCGTGGGTGCCCACAGCTGGACAGCCAGCGCGTCGGCCATCTCCGACGCAATGGCCGACCATCCCCATGACAGGCCCACCAGCCGGGGGTTCCATGCCACAAGGGCCGGCTCCTCCGCAACCTCCTCCATAACCTCCTCCTTGACGACGGCGGCCATCTCCAGCTCAGGGATGGCCACGTCGCCGGCCACAGAGAGGGCCAACGCGCTCTCCATGTTCGTCCATTGACGCTCGTCGTGCGTGCGTGCGGATTCCTCCATGACACGCCTAATGAGCTCGGCCTCCACCTCCTCGGTCATCTGAGGTGGTGGTGACAGGGACGGAGATGGTGTCGGGGTGAGGCCGCGGACACGCCTACGACTGTGCACTTGGGGCGGGCTAGCAGCACGTCGTCACCGTGGGCTAGGTGGACGACCGGCAAAAAAAGACTCCCGCCGCAGGTCGTGCTCGTCGTGGAGCCACGTATCCCACAACGGCGAGCTGACGCCGTACCTTGGGTCATGGAGGAGATCCGGAGGCAGGCGCGCACGACGTCGGTCCATCTCCTCACGGAGAGCGCGGCCGCTCATCGGCACCGGGAGGATTGGAACCCGATCTGCGGACAAATGCCAGTTTTTCAGGAGATGGGCATCTCCCCACCACAATGGCGTGGCCGTCTCCCAGTACCTCCGGCATATTTCCGTGCCAACATACGGGAGCGCATGCTGCGGGGCGGCCGGTGGACCGATTGCAAATGCGGGCGGAGCGGACAGAGCAGGCGCCGGCGGCGGCGGTGGTGGTGGGCTCCTAGAGCGACCGGAGTGGTGCCTACCAGAGGATGACCCGGCCTCATGGCCATGCTTCCCCTTCCCGAACCACGGCCAAGTCATGGCGACGGCGGTGGGCTAGGGTTTCTAGAAACTGCCGGGGGTGGAGGGGGCAGGATTGGCTTTGGAAGGGGAAGCTACTTTGTGGAGTGTGACTGGCCGATCCACGGGTTTCCACTTAAAGAAGGACGACGACACGAAGGTGGGTGGCTGACGACCGGGCCCCGCCGCGCGTGCGCATTTACTTTGGGCGGTGGGGGTAGGTTGGACGCCGCCACGAGTGACGGCCCGTCTGTCCGTTTTGCCCCAAGCGGATGTGGCCGTGAGATTTGGAGTTGCCCTTACGACGCGGATCCACTAGTCAAAATTAACGGTCAAACCATTGACCCGACGGCATCCTCCGTTGTGACCTTTCGTGAGGGTTTTGGACAAGAGAGTGGGGAAAAGTGAGCAAATTCTAAGAGCGTGGGGATGGATGAGTACAGCTAAGGAACGAGGGGCACAAATGTAAAAAAAACCATAAAAATATGTGTCTTGTCCCCTACTTTGTCACTGGGATATAGAGCACTGCAAGATTGAACCCACTACAAGGCACCTCTCCCACTAAAGATAAACCAATCTAGCTGGCCAAACTAAACCGATAGATCGGAGAGAATCACGAAGCTATAACAATCAAATAAGAATTTAGAGAAGACTCAAATATTTTTCATGAATAATCTGAACATAAACCCACAATTCATCGGATCCCAACAAACACACCGCAAATAGTGATTACATAAGATAGATCACCGCGTGAATCGCGGTGATCATGGCAACAAAGAACATAGAGAGAGAGAGAGAGAGATAGGTACTAACTGCGGAACCGTAGGTTTGTGGTGAACTACTCACACATCACCATGGGAGCAACAAGGTTGATGTAGAGGCCCTGCGTGATCGACCCCACCTCTGGCAGGGCACCAGAACAGGGCTCCAGATGGGCACATACTAGAACAGAGACTTGTGGCAGCGGAATAATTGTTTCGGGAGGCTCTCTAGGGTTTTTGGGAATAATGAGAATTTATAGGCTAGAGAACAATGCCATAGGGCCGGGTAGGTGGTCCCAAGCCATCATGGCGTGGCCACCCCCTGGGCGCGCCCTATTGTCTTGGGGTCACCTCGTGTGGCCCCCGGTCTCCCTCCAAAGCTTCCAGGTATTGTCAAAAAGTTTTGGGGTATTTGGACTTCGTTTGCTAAAGTATTCCTGAAAAGCCAAAAGATGCAGGAAACAACAGCTAACACATGGCACTGGGTTAATAGGTTAGTGCTAAAAAATAATATGAATCAGCAAATAAATGCCTGAAAAGTATCCTAGAATGATATTATTATAGCATGGAATAATCAAAAATTATACATACGTTGGAGACGTATCAAACGCTCCAAGCAAATCACATATCACGTGATGATAAAAATATAGCTCCAAGTGACATATCAATAGATTGAGACTGTGGGGACCCCGACTCATAAGTCGTGATCACGGAATGTACGTGCATAGTGATCCCAGAGATCAATGCTCACTGAACACAGAGAAACTGAAAAACAAGAGTCTTACATCCATTACATACCGTTTTACTCGAATATGGCCCTTAAGGCCTAGTCTTCATAAACTTGCAGCCGAAATCTTCAATGATAGCATGAACCCATGCCATCTGCCTTAACCCTACAAGCATTCTGAATGGGAAGTGTCCTAGTTTGCATGTTCATCACCAACGAGCTCTTCACCATATTCCTGCTCTTCCATGCCTGGCCAATTAAATAACCAGTAGCAAGCCAATGAGTACTTTGAATGTACTCGCAAGCAACCCATGTTTGGAACAAGATTCAACAGAGCATGATATAGCACTAAGTAGGTAATTTTTGCAGAAACCTAATTTTGAGTGCAGTGACATGATCAAATAACTTATGTAAGCATGCGTCAACAGTTGGCAGATAGCCATATGAACGAGTTACGGAAATCATCATAAGCAGGGGTTGAACATCTCATGTTCAGTCATCATGTCGAGTCATCGACTTAACTCAAGTATCATCTTTCTCCCACACATACACACACGCCAAGTTTGTGAAAACATCGGACGTAGTTTAAGCAGGACCTCCAACTGTCCATGACCGTGGACATGGCTTTTCAAATAGTTTTACACTCTGCAGAGGTTGCACACTTTACCCACAAGACTCGGGGAACTTCCGTGTCATCCACGACTCGCGGCATATTACATACCCGAGGTAAGCACCCGAACAATGCCTTTCCCCTGACAATAGTAAACAAAGAGTCCACTCGTTGGTTCGTGTCTTCATGATGTACAAACACGAGCATCGCTCCACATAGTACCATCCATGAAGGAACACAACGGTGTGCCCGGTGCCTGTAAAGACATTGCATGGTCGCCCTACCAGGCATGACCCCGTATCGAGAGAGTAACTCATACTCTCCCGCCACTAGTAATGCGGGCTCCCTGCTAGTACCCATCAAAGTAATCAACAAAGCCCCGTCCCATAAGGGGTATCGTGGTTGAGCATGTAAGGTTGGGACGGTCAGCAAATCTTAAATCTCTCCGTTTTTGAAAACACACACATACACAACTTGCTTCGGTACACCACTTGTTTATCAAGTGGTTACCTAGCTCAACTTCATCTCCCTCGGGCATTAGTGGCACCCGACGGGGTTTTCGAAAAGTCTTTGAAAACATTTTTTGTTTCCATCACCATACATATCCCATCCCACTTTGCGTAGCATCTACTAAGCATCCGATCTACTCCCACCCGCACAACCCTCATAAGGAAGTAGGGTCATGCACGATGCAAGTATCAATGTAAAAGTATCAGAGACATCCCACCGAAGTGGTCACCATATCATCATGATCAATACAAAGAAATAAAGTGCTATATGGCATGCAGGAAAATGGTTTCTTAACATGGTCAAGGGGCTGCTTGCCTGGCTTAGCAACATCTTCAAGGTCTTCACACGCTTCTCGTCCACTCCGAGCACTTCATCTACTTCGTCAACTATCGCCGGAAACAATCGCAATAAGCAACACAACAAGCAGAGAAATAAAAATGCTCTATAAATAGGAATTTTATTTTTCATGGACACCTCTGGCTATAATAAAAATAACCAAAGAGGTCTTATTGAATGTGGATCAAGAGGGAGTTTTGAATGGTGGAAACGAAGGAAATGATGATCCTATATGATGTCTACAGGAGACATTTTTATAAAAATGATTGGATGCACTTATCAAATAGGGCATGATTTTACAAACATTTGGGAAGTGGTTTCATTGGATTTGGAGTTGGGATGATATTCCTATGAATTTCTCAAGGTGAAATAAATGGAAGATAGGGCTATTTACTAGATCCAATAGAATCAAGGCATGGAAAAAATGTTCACCATGGTTAGATAAACAGGGAATGATTTTAGAATCATCTAGAAATTTGAACCACCTCATTTGGGGTTGATTTGGACACCCTAGGCATTTTGCAAAGAGGGTATTATAATAAGAGAAAATGTCAAAATGGTGTTCGAGCAGAAAATTCTCTATGGAAAAATGTGCAAAGCACTCCATTGGATAGAGCATGATTTTAGGAATATGTCGGAATTTGAATTATCAAATTTGGGGTTCAAAAGAATTATTTATGAATTGTTTGCTATACTGGAAAAAGAAAAAGGAAAAAGGAGCTATACCTAAATGGGCCAAAACCTCTGGGCCGCACAGCGCACCGGCGCGGAGCCGTTGCTCGGTGAGCCCAGCATTTCAGCCGCGCAGGAGGCCGGCGCGACGTCGAAGGCGTAATCGCCTTTGGGCGTTTTGCCCGCAGGGAGGCGGAAAACGGCAGGAGCCGTCTCCACTTAACGCCGGGCCCGGACGGCTAGACGCTGACAGGAGGGGCCCTCCTAGCAGGTTCTTCTTCCTCCTCGCGCGCTTCTTACCGGGGTGCTCAGGGGACCGAGGCGGTTCTTCCCATGCTTGACATGGCCGCCGGGGGGCTCTGAGCTGAGCAGGGCATCGGCCGCGGCGGAGGTCCATGGCGGCGATGATGGATTCGACGTTTTGGGCACGGGAGGGAGGAGGAGACGCGTGGGAAAGATACCTCGTGGCGTGGGCATTCCGTTGGTCCTGTTAGGGGGAGAGGAGGAGCTGGGGAGAGGTCGAATTTGAGGAGGGGCCGGTGGGAGAGCTCTGGCAATAGAGGTGGACGTAGGTCACAGGGAGATGAGGGAGCCGGTTCGTGAGGTCTCTGGGAGGGAGAGGGAGTGAAGGGAGCCAAAAGGGGGCTCGGGGGAGAGGTAGAAGTGGGCAGGCACCGAAGCACCATGGACAGGGAGCTTGGCGGGGTCGAGGCCGTTGCTAGAGCACACGGGGGCCGGTTCGGGCGTGTCTACGAGCTTTGTGGGCGAGGTTCACGACAAGGGAGAGGAAGAGAGGGAGCGGGGTCGTGCCAGGAGCCCGCGCGTGTGAGCTCGCCCACTGGTCGAGCCAGGCGGCCATGGCACGCGTGCGAGGAGGCCACAGGAGGAGGAGAGAGAAGGGGCCGACAGGGTGCCGTGTCCCAGACGCCGAGGCGGGCTCGGGGGACACGATGGGGAGGCCCGAGGCTGTCGGGGCTAGTGATTGGGGAGCGGCAAAGCAGGAACTTTTGAAAATCAACAGAAGGCGTTTGATACTGGTTTGGTTGACTAAAAAGATTCTACTAGCCATGAAATTTAGCAGGACTAAATGGTGGTTAAAAATAAGGATTACCACCAAGTTTGAGATTTGTTGAGGAAAGTTGCCAATGTAACTTTGGCAAACCCTAGAAATCCTCAGAAACTGATTTTCTTAGATCTATCCATGCAAACTTATTCTCCTTAATGCACCACTTGAGGTGGTGGCATAATTTGGCCATTAGAGCATGCCCAAAAAGTTTGGGACCGAATGGGGAAACTTGATAATGCAAAACTTCCCAATTCTTGAAATCAGCAGAAATGGGTTTGGGGGGATTTGGACAAGTGTATCTGTTCTCCTTGATGCACAACTTGGTGTGGATGCATTATTAGAGGATTAGAACATGTCCACAAAGTTTGAGCATAATTGGAGACACTTGGCAATATAAAGTTGCTCAAGTTTGGACCTGGACAGAGAGGGTTTTGGGATATTTTGGTGAACCAAAACAATTGGGATTGCGATTAAACTCGGCAAGATCATCACATATAGCATGTGTGACATACTGGAATTTTCCTGGATTTATTTGAGAATATTTCTTATAGATATATTTCAAATACTTGAAATAGACAGAAAGGGTTTTTAGAGGTTTTGTCCAATATTTTGAACATGACCATGTGTTGAAACTCATATATATGGAAAATATATGTCCACTGAGTTTCCCAAATTTTTTCCAAATATTTTGAAAGCACAAAAATAATTTTTCCCTATAAAAGACCATTTCCGGCCTTAAGAAAAAGCTTTTAAATAAAATATGAAAGTAATCTTTAAAATTAGGATTTGATGGTTTTGGGAAGTCTTATATATAGTAGGTTACAAATAAAGCCTTTGGGGCAAAACAATCCAACAAATTTAAGGACTTGTAGTTAAATCCTCAACTCAGGGGTTTTTGAAAACCTAATTTGAATAAACCCCTTTTGGCCAAAATAATATTTGATCAAAATAGTTTTAGGTCCTATACACATGTTATGATCATTGGACAAGAGTTTGGGTCAAGGAAAATAGTTCTTGAGGGTAGGAGGAAGTTTTATGAATATAGAGCACAAGCAAGCAATCAGACAATTAGCAATCAAGTCAAGCATCACAAGCACACAAAAAGTTTTAATTGGCCCTGATTTTTGAGTCATGTTAACTTAGTTATGAGGCAAAACACAGGGTGTGACATACCTAACCCCCTTACAAGAATCTCGTCCCCGATATTCCTAGGCTAGGCGTAGAAAGGTGCGGTAATTAAGAGGTGAGGTAGTCTTCACGTTCCATGTTGTTCTTGCTTTGGTGTGGTTGCCCCATTGGTCCTTGATGTGCTTGACGATACGGCTCCGAGTGCATCTTTTGACGTCGCCTGAGAGGTGAATTGGGTTCCTGCGGTATGCTAGGTCTGACGAGGAGCTAAGGACCGGATGTACGGGGTCCGAGCAAGGGTCTGACTTGCGTGTGTATTCCAAGGTCGGAATACGAGGCAAAATAGTGTGCCCGCGTGCTGGTCCTAGGACTGCTCATGTTGGTTAGTAACATCTAGTTGTCTCGTGCTAACCAAAAAGGGCCAAGGTCTTGGCATAGTTTCCCGGTGAGGGGGAGGTCCTTGACTCCCTTAAGGCTGGTGGTCTTCATCCTTGAGAGTGTTGAGGTGTGACAACGTAGGCTTCTTGTCAAGATCTTCTGCTTGACTAAGTTGTCCAGGCGTGTTCTTCAATCACGCTTGGCCGTTTGTCTTCGTTGTCAAGGACGCACATTTCTGGCAGGTCTTCGAGCGTTTGGTCTACCTGTCTCTCCGTAGCCTTTTGTGGGAAGGTTTGGGCTGGGTCTCGTCCCTGGGACTAAGCTTAGTGACTTGGTGTCGAAATGGGTTCTACCATCTGGGAAGGGTTCTGAGGAGTTCTAAAGTGGCTGTCTATCTAGAAGTATAGAACAACCATCTAGTCCCCAAGGTGTGAGGCTTGGCAAGCGGGGTGAACTACCTTTGACTGGTGGTTTACCATGATCGAGTCGGGGTTTACGCCCTAGATTGGATCAAAAAGGGCTGGTAACGAAGTCATGACATTCGTCCACTCCATTCCAGGCATCTGAAGGGAGTAGGGACGTCATGCCCATCCTACACCATCAAAGCGGTGGAGTGAGGGGTGTTATCAACTTCTCAGTTCCATCCTAGTCAGGAACTGATAGGTGATTACTTAAAATAAGGGGCTTCATAATCCTCTTGATGTCCGAGGGCTTCACCGTGCTTGAATGCTGGTGCTTTTTGGTATCGTCTAGCCGACGTAGCCGGTAGAGGAGTGGTGGTTGACTTCTCTTTCTTCATCTTTGTCTTCATGGCTTCCCAACCATAGTGGTTCTTCATCTTGCTTGGGTAAGAACGTCTTCTGCTGCATGGAGGGTGCTTCGAGGAGTCTAACTTCCTTAAGGTATAACCTTATACTTGAAGGGCATGGTAGTTGGTGCTTATGTGGCTTACCCAAAAAGGATTAGGGTGTTGCTTTCTCTCATTGGGTAAATAAGTACGTCACCCGTGAAGATGACAACATATTTCCCCAAGTATCACACAAACACATTGCTCGTGGGATATGTGAGAGGAGCGGGCATTTCCTTCGGATGGTCACTT
Source organism: Elymus sibiricus (assembly GCA_039707655.1). Taxonomy (NCBI): domain Eukaryota; kingdom Viridiplantae; phylum Streptophyta; class Magnoliopsida; order Poales; family Poaceae; genus Elymus; species Elymus sibiricus. The sequence goes on from CM077669.1 coordinate 270,548,052, forward strand.
GTCCAGGGGTTTGTGGTCCATCGTAATCTAGTTCTTCGTGTCCACCTTCCTTATGGAAAGGGGTGGGTGGTGGTCAAGGTGGAGTACTAGCTATAGTCTTTTGACTTAGAGCCAAAGACTATGGTCGTGATCTGACTATGTTGTGGCTCGATAAAGCTTAGGAGTTTTAAGGATCATAGGATTCGAATGAAAGTCTATCATTTTATCCTTAAGCACAGTTTCTTAGATGCCAATAGTACTACCTATTACTCCAAACAAAGTCATCCCACATCACGAAGGTATCATCTCATGTAAGTCAACTCCAACAACACTCATGCTATTCAACCCCAAGGTTTTGAGAGAAGGACTTAACCAAAATCTCATATGTTATTCTATAGCTAACTCAAATATATCCCTATGTAAAAATCCTCGGGAAAGCATACAATCTGCTAAGCTTGATTGTGACACTACAAATCCAAGTGACCGGCTAACCTATCCAAGGTCTAAGGTACCGCATCTCTATGCTAAGGAAACGCGTAATATGCTAATCCAAGATCTTGTATCCTTCCTACGAATTCCAATTTAATCGATCCACGAATACCATCCACTTTCTCATGATCCTTTATTGCTACAGACCTAATACCAGTGATTGCTCCACGTACCTCCTAGAGTTCCTATAATCCACGATCACTACAAGAACTATCTCATCATAGTACATCCACCAATTCCCATCATGATGATCTAGTAAACTCCAATGTTAGGTGCATATGGTTCCCTGAATCAATTCTGACAACCATCCAGTATTCCTCTTTTGTCTTCCACCGAGAAACATGGTATCAAGATCAAGATCATCAGACTAAATCCAAATTACTCCGAACCATGTAGTTTCATTGATCCTGAGCACCTATTAGAATCACCTATTTAAATCCAAGGTTTACATCTAGTAAGAATTCCATACTAGTTACTCCAGTCACTATCGTATCACCATCAATCCACTATCGATATTACTTGCCAAAGTCAAGTCATTAATCCACCAAAAATTTCAGGTTGTGATCATATTTGTCCTACTAAATCCAATTTACTCAAGGGAGAGATTATGCAACTCTATTAATTTGATCCACCAAGTTCTTCTACCAGTATGAAAGTCTCGTAATCCACCAAAGGTCTTGGCCATATCCTTAAGATATCTATCAAATCATTAGGCTACTAATCACATATCCTCAATACGATCTTCCCTATGGCATCGTGAGATCAAGTTCTAGCTTAAGGATATAATGTGTTTGCTCACTACGATCACTCCCATGATGAAACCCAGTGTTAAACCAAGGCTATCAAAGCTTAACCAGTGTTCTCACGCAAACCCGTAGGTTAAGCATATGGTTAAGGGTTTGGGCTGGGTTACTTGTGGGGTCTAGGCTGGTCTAGGGGAGGATTCCCGATCTTGACGGAAAAGCATAAATCTATGGGGTTGCGTCTGGTTGAATAGGTTGTCTTCAAAAGCCTTCAGCGGTAGTGGTTTGTCGAGGTGGACCCTTGGTGCGTCTTGAATTGCTAGTCTTCAGTTGACGAGAAAGGTGAGAGTGGAAAGTAGCATAGAGGGGAGCGCCTAAGGGGGTGGTATAGTGCAATCAAACAAGTGCCGAGAGGGCCAAACACAACCAGTAGGATAAGATAGGTGATATAGTCGCATACCTGTTACCTAGGGCAAAGTGCGAGTCATACCAAAACACAAACAGATAAAACAAGCAACACACACCATGGTTCCATTCGAACCATCACACGGACTCGACTTCGCATGGGGAATACACGACTCATCCTACCCTGGGGGTTCTCGGACTCAGTAGTCGTGCTTGCTTCGTGTCTTGGAGAGGAGTCTGCTTAGTCTTCTGGGCCTTCTTCTGGTGTCGCTATGTCTCTGGTTGTTGTTCGTTGAAACGATCCGGGTTGTGCCTGAAGAGTCCTTCACAACTTCGCGTCTGGTGAGTTGATGTCGAAGGTGGTTCCTCATGGCTGTCGTTAACGGGTCTTCTCTTATCTTCATAATCGTGCCAATGCCTTCTCGTCCTTCAAGGTGTCGAGAGTTCCAAGTGGGCAATCCTTTATGCAATGACATCAACAAGGCATGATAGAGTTCCAACTTGTGGGTCATGTTGATAATACCGACACCGAGAGCGGGGGCTGAAGAGAACCATTTTCCTGCTCACTATGGTGAGGCGGACCAAATGGCAAGGTTCTCATCCACCGGTGGTTGGAGACACAACAATGAAAAGGACAGGGTTGCTCTATTAGTGATGCATATCATGATCTTGCATATCTTATGCCTTGATCATCGTAGGTCAAGGTTGCATCAACCTGGGCCAGTGTCGATGGTGTCACCATCTTCTGAGTCTTGATATCCTCATTCCTCAGGAAGGTATCTTCTGTTGGTATCATCTTGTCGTGCTGTCGCCAACTTGTGTTCAAGATATGTGGGCAAATGTCCGGCAAGGTGGCTTCCTCCCGGGTTACCCACGAGGATTTCAAGGAATCCAGTGGTCAGGGGCATAAGGGTACTATCGACCGTTTGCAGAGTTTTGAAAAAGCAGATGAGGGGAGTCGAGAGAATGAGGGTGGAAGTGCTAAGAAAAAAACCTTCACTTCCTTTGAAAATTTAGGAGAGGTGAGAAATATAGAGGTTTTCTAGGTGTTTTTGAATGGTGTGGAAAAAATAGTTTTGTCCTAACTAACGTCCATGCTAACTAAGGGCTTCCTACAGTAAGGATGGCTGTGATACCAGCTCTGTGGGGACCCCGACTCATAAGTCGTGATCACCGAATGTACGTGCACAGTGATCCGAGAGATCAATGCTCACTGAACACACAGAAACTGAATAACAAGAGTCTTACATCCATTACATACAGTTTTACTCGAATATGTCCCTTAAGGCCTAGTCTTCATAAACTTGCAGCGGAAATCTTCAACGATAGCTTGAACCCATGCCATCTGCCTTAACCCTACAGGCATTCTGACTGGGAAGCGTCCTAGTTCGCATGTTCGTGACCAACGAGCTCTTCATCATATTCTTGCTCTTCCATGCCTGGCCAATTAAATAACCAGTGGCAAGCCAATGAGTACTTTGAATGTACTCGCAAGCAACCCATGTTTGGAACAAGATTCAACCGAGCATGATATAGCACTAAGTAGGCAATTTCTGCAGAAAGCTAATTTTGAGTACAGTGACATGATCAAATAACTTATGTAAGCATGCGTCAACAGTTGGCAGATATCCATATGAACGTGTTACGGAAATTATCATAAGCAGGGGTTGAACATCTCATGTTCAGTCATCATGTCGAGTGATCGACTTAACTCAAGTATCATCTTTCTCCCACACATACACACACACGCCAAGTTTGTGAAAACATCAAACATAGTTTAAGCAGGACCTCCAACTGTGCATGACCGTGGACACGGCTATTCGAATAGTTTTACACTCTGCAGAGGTTGCACACTTTACCCACAAGACTCGGGGAACTTCCGTGTCATCCACGACTCGTGACATATTACATACCGAGGTAAGCACCCGAACAATGCCTTTCCCCTAACAATACTAAACAAAGAGTCCACTCGTTGGTCCGTGTCTTCATGATGTACAAACACGAGCATCACTCCACATAGTACCATCCATGAAGGAACACAACGGTGTGCCCGGTGCTTGTAAAGATAGCGCATGGTCGCCCTACCAAGCACGACCCCGTATCGAGAGAGTAACTCATACTCTCCCGCCACTAGTAATGCGGGCTCCCTGCTAGTACCCATCAAAGTAATCAACAAAGCCCCGTCCCATAAGGGGTATCGTGGTTGTGCATGTAAGGTTGGGACGGTCAGCAAATCTTAAATCTCTACGTTTTCGAAAACACACACATACACAACTTGCTCCGGTACACCACTTCTTTATCAAGTGGTTACCTAGCTCAGCTTCATCTCCCTCGGGCATTAGTGGCACCCGACGGGGTTTTCGAAAAGTCTTTGAAAACACTTTTTGTTTCCATCACCATGCATATCCCATCCCACTTTGCCTAGCATCTACGAAGCATCCGATCTACTACCACCCGCACAACCCTCATAAGAAGGTAGGGTCATGCACGATGCAAGTATCAATGGTAAAAGTATCGGAGGCATCCCACCGAAGTGGTCACCACATCATCATGATCAATACAACGAAATAAAGTGCTATATGGCATGCATGAAAATGGTTTCTTAACATGGTCAAAGGGCTGCTTGCCTGGCTTAGCAACGTCTTTGAGGTCTTCACACGCTTCTCGTCCACTCCGAGCACTTCATCTACTTCGTCAACTATCGACGGAAACAATCGCAATAAGCAACACAACAAGCAAAGAAATAAAAGTGCTCTATAAATATGAATTTTATTTTTCTTGGACACCTCTGGCTATAAGAAAAATAACCAAAGATGTCTTATTGAATGTGGATCACGGGGGAGTTTTGAATGGTGGAAACGAAGGAAATGATGATCCTATAAGATGTCTACAGGAGACATTTTTATAAAAAGGAGTGGATGCACTTATCAAATAGGGCATGATTTTAGAAACATTTGGGAAGTGGTTTCACTGGATTTGGAGTTGGGATGATTTTCCTATGAATTTCTCAAGGTGAAATAAATGGAAGAAATGGCTATTTACTAGATCCAATAGAATCAAGGCATGGCAAAAATGTTCACCATGGCTAGATAAACAGGGAATGATTTTAGAATCATCTACAAATTTGAACCACCTCATTTGGGGTTGATTTGGACACCCTAGGCATTTTGCAAAGAGGGTATTATAATAAGATTAAAGGTCAAAATGGTGGTGGAGCAGAAAATGCTCTATGGAAAAATGTGAAAAGCACTCCATTGGATAGAGCATGATTTTAGGAATCTGTAGGAATTTGAATTATCAAATTTGGGGTACAAAAGAATTATTTATGAATTGTTTTCTATACTGGAAAAAGAAAAAGGAAAAATGAGCTATACCTAAACGGGCCAAAACCTCTAGGCCGCACAACGCACCGGCGCGGAGCCGTTGCTGGGCCGGCCCAGCATTTCAGCCGCGTAGGAGGCCGACGCGACGTCGAAGGCGTAATCGGCTTTGGGCGTTTTCCCCATAGGGAGGCGGAAAACGGCAGGAGCTGTCTCCACTTAACGCCGGGCCCGGACGGCTGGACCCTGACCGGAGGGGCCCGCCTGGCAGGTTCTTCTTCCTCCTCACGCGCTTGTGCACGGCCGGGGAGAGAGGGCTGCCCCGACGGCGATCGCCGGTGATTCCGGCCACCGATCGAGACGCCCGTCCTACCGGGGTGCTCAGGGGACCGAGGCGGTTCTTCCCATACTTGACATGGCCGCCGGGGGCTCTGAGCTGAGCAGGGCATCGGCCGCGGCGGAGGTCCACGACGGCGATGATGGATTCCACGTTTCAGGCACGGGAGGGAGGAGGAGACGCGTGGGAAAGATCCCTCGTGGCGTGGGCATTCCGCTGGTCCTGCTAGGGGGAGAGGCGGAGCTGGGGAGAGCTCGAATTTGAGGAGGGGCTGACGGGAGAGCTCTGGCAATAGAGGTGGAGGGAGGTCACATGGAGATGAGGGAGCCGGTTCGTGAGTTCTCCGGGAGGGAGTGGGAGTGAAGGGAGCCAAAAGAGGGCTCGGGGGAGAGGTAGAAGTGGGCAGGCATCGGAGCACCATGGACAGGGAGCTTGGCGGGGTCGAGGCCGTTGCTAGAGCTCACGGGGGCAGGTTCGGGCGTGTCTACGAGCTTTGTGGCCGAGGTTCACGACCATGGAGAGGAAGAGGGGGAGCGGGGACGAGCCAGGAGCCCGCGCGTGTGAGCTCGCCCACTGGTCGAGCCGGGCGGCCATGGCGCACGTGCGAGGAGGCCACAGGAGGAGGAGAGAGGAGGGGGCCGACAGGGTGCCGTGTCCCGGACACCGAGGCGGCCTCGGGGCACACGATGGGGAGGCCCGAGGCTGTCGGGGCTAGTGATTGGGGGCGGCTACAGTGCGGCTGGGCACAGTAGCGCGCTCTAGAGCGCCCATATGGCCGGCATGGCCATGCCGCCACACGCTCTGGGCTACCAAACCTTGTCCACTAGCTCCTAGGGTCTTCTGGAGATGCCCTTGTGCACAAGGAATCTAGGAGAGAGGTGGGGAGAGAGAGTAGAGGTGCAGAAGAGCTAGGCAGGGATTGACCAGAGAGGTAAATGGGGGGGGTTTTACCCCATCAATCCATGAGAAATGACCATGTAAGCTTTGCTGGAGGTAGAAGGGCACTATTAGGAGGTGTGATCAAAATTTGGGATCAAGGAGAAACAGGGAAGTGGGCAAAGCAGGAACTTTCGAAAATCAACAAAAGGTGTTTGATACTGGTTTGGGTGACTAAAAAGATTCTACTAACCATGAAATTTAACAGGACTAAATGGTGGTTAAAAATAAGGTTTACCACCAAGTTTGAGATTTGTTGAGGAAAGTTGCCAATGTAACTTTGGCAAACCCTAGAAATCCTCAGAAACTGATTTTCTTAGATCTATCCATGCAAACTTATTCTCCTTAATGCACCACTTGAGGTGGTGGCATAATTTGGCCATTAGAGCATGCCCAAAAAGTTTGGGACCAAATGGGGAAACTTGATAATGCAAAACTTCCCAATTCTAGAAATCAGAAAAATGGTTTTGGGGGATTTGGACAAGTGTATCTGTTCTCCTTGATGCACCACTTGGTGTGGATGCATTATTAGAGGATTAGAACATGTCCACAAAGTTTGAGCATAATTGGAGACACCTGGCAATGTAAAGTTGCTCAAGTTTGGACCTGGACAGAGAGGGTTTTGGGATATTTTGGTGAACCAAAACAATTGGGATTGCGAAGAAACTTGGCAAGATCATCACATATAGCATGTGTGACATGCTGGAATTTTCCTGGATTTATTTGAGAATATTTCTGATAGAAATATTTCAAATACTTGAAACAGACAGAAAGGGTTTTGAGAAGTTTTGTCCAATATTTTGAACATGACCATGTGTTAAAACTCATATATATGGAAAATATATGTCCACTGAGTTTCCCAAAATTTTCTCAAATATTTTGAAAGCACAAAAATAATTTTTCCCTATAAAAGACCATTTCTGGCCTTAATAAAAAGCTTTTAAATAAAATATGAAAGTAATCTTTAAAATTCGAATTTGATGGTTTTGGGAAGTCTTATATATAGTAGGTTACAAATAAAGCCTTTGGGGCAAAACAATCCACCCAATTTAAGGACTTGTAGTTAAATCCTCAACTCAGGGGTTTTTGAAAACCTAATTTGAATAAACCCCTTTTGGCCAAAATAATATTTGATCAAAATAGTTTTAGGTCCTATACACATGGTATGATCATTGGACGAGGGTTTGGGTCAAGGAAAAGAGTTCTTGAGGGTAGGAGGAAGTTTCATGAATATAGAGCACAAGCAAGCAATCAGACAATTAGCAATCAAGTCAAGCATCACAAGCACACAAAAAGTTTTAATTGGCCCTGATTTTGAGTCATGTTAACTTAGTTATGAGGCAAAACACAGGGTTTTAATTGGCCCTGATTTGTAAGGTGTGGAGTTGAGTGAGACTCAAAGCTCGACCACGGCAGAAGAAAGAGAAAGGACGAAGGTCGTCCCCTATGCCTTATCCATAGGCTCTGTATAGTATGCCATGCTGTGTACCGCACTTGGTGTGTGCCTTGCCTTGATTTTGTCAAGGGGTACAAGAGTGATCCAGGAGTGGACCACTGGACAGCGGTCAAAATTATCCTTTGTAACTAGAGGACTAAGGAAATGTTTCTCGATTATGGAGGTGATAAAGAGTTCGTCGTAAAGGGTTACGTCGATGCAAGCTTTAACACCAATCCAGATGACTCTGAGTAGCAATCCGAATACGTATAGTGGGGCAACCATTTGGAATAGCTCCAAGTGGAGCATGGTAGCGTCTGCAGTATGACATATAGATTTGCAAAGAACACACGGATCTGAATGTTACAGACCGTTGACTAAGACCTCTCTCACATGCAAAGCATGATCGAACCCCAGAACTCATTGGGTGTTAGATTCATAACAATGTAACTCACATGGTGATGTGAGCTAGATTATTGACTCTAGTGCAAGTGGGAGACTGTTGGAAATATGCCCTAGAGGCAATAATAAATTGGTTATTTTTATATTTCCTTGTTCATGATAATCGTTTATTATCCATGCTATAATTGTATTGATTGGAAACTCAAATACATGTGTGGGTACATAGACAACACTACGTCCCTAGTATGCCTCTAGTAGACTAGCTCGTTGATCAAAGGTGGTCAAGGTTTCCTGGCCATAGACATGAGATTTCATTTGATAATGGGATCACAGCATTAGGAAATTGATGTGATGGACAAGACCCAAACTATGAACGTAGCATATGATCGTGTCAGTTTATTAATATTGTTTTCTGCATGTCAAGTATCTGTTCCTATGACCATGAGATCATGCAACTCACTGACACCAGAGGAATACCTTGTGTGTATCAAACGTCGCAACGTAGCTGGGTGACTATAAAGATGCTCTACAGATATCTCCGAAGGTGTCTGTTGAGCTGGCATGGATCGAGACTGGGATTTCTTACTCCGTATGACGGAGAGGTATCTCAGGGCCCACTCGGTAATACAATATCACAATAAGCTTTGCAAGCAATGTGACTAAAGTGTTAGCCACGGGATCTTGTATTACGGAACGAGTAAAGAGACTTGCCGGTAACGAGATTGAACTAGGTATAGAGATACCGACGATCGAATCTCGGGCAAATAACATACCGAAGAATAAAGGGAACAACATACAGGATTAACTGAATCCTAGACATAGAGGTTCAACCGATGAAGATCTTCGTAGAATATGTAGGAACCAATATGGGCATCCAGGTCCCGCTATTGGTTATTGACCGTAGAGGTGTCTCGGTCATGTCTACATAGTTCTCGAACCCGCAGGGTCTGCACACTTAACGTTCTGTGACGTTTCGGTAGTATTCAGTTATGTATGGTGGTGGCCGAAGGTTGCTCGGAGTCCCGGATGAGATCCAGGACATCACGACGAGCTCCAGAATGTTCCGGAGGTAAAGATTGATATATAGGAAGTCCAGTTTGGTCACCGGAAAAGTTTTGGGTACTTCGGTATTGTACCGAGAGTGCCAGGAGGGTACCGGGGGACCATCGGGAGGGGCCTCTTGCCCCAAAGGGCCTCATGGGCTGTGGGAGGAGGTAAACCAGCCCCTAGTGGGCTGGCCGACCCCCCCCCCCCCCCCCAACAAGGCCCATGCGGCTAGGGGTGGGAAAGTCCAAGTGAAGGAAAGGAAAACCAAGTGGGGGAGGAATCCTACTCCTAGTAGGATTGGAGTTGGACTTCTCCACCTCCCCACTTTGGTCGACCCTAGGGGAGGATCCCTAGGGTGCCGGCCCCTCCCCTCCCTCCTATATATACTAGAGAGAGAGAGGGCCATAGCACTTAAACCCAAAAAGGCCACGGTGCAGCCCTCTCTCCCGATAGATCGATTCCTCTAGTTTTCAGCAGCGCTTAGGCGAAGCCCTGCTGGAATAGTTCCACCACCACCGCCGCCGTGCCGTCGCACTGCCGGAGAACTCTTCTACCTCTCCGCTCCCTTTTGCTGGATCAAGAAGGCGGAGATCGTCATCGAGCTGTACGTGTGCTGAACGCGGAGGTGTCGTCCATTCGGCACTAGATTGGAAGGACCGTGATTGGATCGCGGGACGGATCATGATTGGATCGCGAGACGGATCGCGAAGGGATCGCAGGACAAATCGTGATTGGATCGCGAGACGGACCGTGATGGCATCGCGGGACGGCTTGCGATTTGGATCGCGAAGACGTTCGACTACATCAACCGCGTTCCTTAACGCTTCCGCTTAGCGATCTACAAGGGTATGTAGATTCACTCTCCCTCTTGTAGATGCTCATCACCATGGATAGATCTTGCGTGTGCGTAGGAAAATTTTTGTTTCCCATGCAACGTTCCCCAACAGGTCACTTGTCCAGGGGTTTGTGGTCCATCGTAATCTAGTTCTTCGTGTCCACCTTCCTTATGGAAGGGGTGGGTGTTGGTCAAGGTGGAGTACTGGCTATAGTCTTTTTACTTAGAGCCAAAGAATATGGTCATGATCTGACTATGGTGTGGCTCGATAAAGCTTAGGAGTTTTAAGGATCATAGGATGTGAGTGAACGTCTATCATTTTATCCTTAAGCACAGTTTCTTAGATGCCAATAGTACTACCTATTACTCCAAACAAAGTCATCCCACATCATCGAAGGTATCATCTCATGTAAGTCAACTCCAACAACACTCATGCTATTCAACTCCAAGGTTTTGAGAGAAGGACTAAACCAAAATCTCATATGTTATTCTATAGCTAACTCAAATATATCCCTATGGAAAAATCCTCGAGAAAGCATACAAGCTGCTAAGCTTGATTGTGACACTACAAATCCAAGTGATTGGCTAACCTATCCAAGGTCTAAGGTACTGCATCTCTATGCTAAGGAAACACGTAATATGCCAATCCAAGATCTTGTTTCCTTCCTACAAATTCCAATTTAATCGATCCACGAATACCATCCACTTTCTCATGATCCTTTATTGCTACAGACCTAATACCAGTGATTGCTCCACGTACCTCCTAGAGTTCCTATAATCCACGATCACTACAAGAACTATCTCATCATAGTACATCCACCAATTCCCATCATGATGATCTAGTAAACTTCAATGTTAGGTGCATATGGATCCTTGAATCAATTCTCACAACCATCCAGTATTCCTGGTTTGTCTTCCACCGAGAAACATGGTATCAAGATCAAGATCATCGGACTAAATCCAAATTACTCCAAACCATGTAGTTTCATTGATCCTGATCACCTATTAGAATCACCTATTTAAATCCAAGGTTTACATCTAGTAAGAATTACATACTAGTTACTCCAGTCACTATCGTATCACCATCAATCCACTATCGATATTACTTGCCAAACTCAAGTCATTAATCCAATTTACTCAAGGGAGAGATTATGCAACTCTATTAATTTGATCCACCAAGTTCTTCTACCAACATGAAAATCTCGTAATCCACCAAAGGTCTTGGCCATATCCTTAAGATATCTATCAAATCATTAGGCTACTAATCACATATCCTCAATACGATCTTCCCTATGGCATCGTGAGATCAAGTGCTAGCTTAAGGATGTAATGTGTTTGCTCACTACGATCACTCCCATGATGAAAACCAGTGTTAAACCAAGGTTATCAAAGCTTAACCAGTGTTCTCGCGCAAACCCGTAGGTTAAGCATATGGTTAAGGGTTTGGGCTGTGTTACTTGTGGGGTCTAGGCTGGTCTAGGGGAGGATTCCCGATCTTGATGGAAAAGCATAACTCTATGCGGTTGCGTCTGGTTGAATAGGTTGTCTTCAAAAGTCTTCAACGGTAGTGGTTTGTCGAGGTGGACCCTTGGTGCGTCTTGTCTTGCTGGTCTTCAGTTGACGAGAAAGGTGAGAGTGGAAAGTAGCATAGAGGGGAGCGCCTAAGGGGGTGGTATAGTTCAATCAACAAGTGTCGAGAGGGCCAAACACAACCAGTAGGATAAGATAGGTGATATAGTCGCATACCTGTTGCCTAGGGCAAAGTGTGACTCATACCAAAACACAAACATAAAACAAGCAACACACACCATGGTTCCATTCGAACCATCGCACGGACTCGACTTCGCATGGGGAATACACGACTCATCCTACCCTGGGGGTTCTCGGACTTAGTAGTCGTGCTTGCTTCGTGTCTTGGAGAGGAGTCCGCTCAGTCTTCTGGGTCTTCTTCAGGTGTTGCTATGTCTCTAGTTGTTGTTCGTCAAAACGATCTAGGTTGTGTCTGAAGAGTCCTTGACAACTTCGCATCTGGTGAGTTGAGGACGAAGGTGGTTCCTCATGGCTGTCATTGACGGGTCTTCTGTTGTCTTCGTAATCATGCCAATGCCTTCTTGTCCTTCAAGGTGTCGAGAGTTCCAAGTGGGCAATCCTTTATGCAATGACATCAACAAGGCATGATAGAGTTCCAACTTGTCGGTCATGTTGATAATACCAACACCGAGAGCGGGGGATGAAGAGAACCGTTTTCCTGCTCACTATGGTGAGGCGGACCAAATGGCAAGGTTCTCATCCACCGGTGGTTGCCAACGTAACAACGAAAAGGACATGGTTGCTCTATTAGCGATGCATATCATGATCTTTCATATCTTATGCCTTGATCATCATAGGCCAAGGTTGCATCAACCTGGGCCAGTGTCGATGGTGTCACCATCTTCTGAGTCTTGATATCTTCATTCCTCAGGAAAGTATCTTTTGTTGGTATCGTCTTGTCGTGCTGTCGCCAACTTGTGTTCAAGATATGTGGGCAAATTTCCGGCAAGGTGGCTTCCTCCCAGGTTACCCACGAGGATTTCAAGGAATCCAGTGGTCAGGGGCATAAGGGTACTATCGACCGTTTGTAGAGTTTTGAAAAAGTAGATGAGGGGAGTCGAGAGAATGAGGGTGGAAGTGCTAAGGCAAAAACCTTCACTTCCTTTGAAAATTTAGGAGAGGTGAGAAATATAGAGGTTTTGTAGGTGTTTTTGAATGGTGTGGAAAAAATAGTTTTGTCCTAACTAATGTCCATGCTAACTAAGGGCTTCCTACAGTCAAGATGTACTCATAAGTCGTGATCACCGAATGTACGTGCACAGTGATCCCAGAGATCAATGCTCACTGAACACACAGAAACTGTATAACAAGAGTCTTACATCCATTACATACTGTTTTACTAGAATATGGCCCTTAAGGCCTAGTCTTCATAAACTTGCAGCGGAAATCTTCAACGATAGCGTGAACCCATGCCATCTGCCTTAACCCTACAGGCATTTTGACTGGGAAGCATCGTAATTCGCATGTTCGTCACCAACGAGCTCTTCACCATATTCCTGCTCTTCCATGCCTGGCCAATTAAATAACCAGTGGCAAGCCAATGAGTACTTTGAATGTACTCGCAAGCAACCCATGTTTGGAACAAGGTTCAACAGGGCATGATATAGCACTAAGTAGGTAATTTTTGCAGAAACCTAATTTTGAGTGCAGTGACATGATCAAATAACTTATGTAAGCATGCGTCAACAGTTGGCAGATATCCATACAAACGAGTTACGGAAATCATCCTAAGCAGGGGTTTAACATCTCATGTTCAGTCATCATGTCGAGTCATCGACTTAACTCAAGTATCATCTTTCTCCCACACATACACACACGCCAAGTTTGTGAAAACATCGGACGTAGTTTAAGCAGGACCTCCAACTTTCCATGACCGTGGACACGACTATTCGAATAATTTTACACTCTGCAGAGGTTGCACACTTTACCCACAAGACTCGGGGAACTTCCGTGTCATCCACGACTCGCGGCATATTACATACCCGAGGTAAGCACCCGAACAATGCATTTCCCCTGACAATACTAAACAAAGAGTCCACTCGTTGGTCCGTGTCTTCATGATGTACAAACACGAGCATCGCTCCACATAGTACCATCCATGAAGGAACACAACGGTGTGCCCGGTGCCTGTAAAGACAACGCATGGTCGCCCTACCAGGCACGACCCCGTATCGAGAGAGTAACTCATACTCTCCCGCCACTAGTATTGCGGGCTCCCTACTAGTACCCATCAAAGTAATCAAGAAAGCCCCGTCCCATAAGGGGTATCGTGGTTGTGCATGTAAGGTTGGGATGGTCAGCAAATCTTAAATCTCTCCGTTTTCGAAAACACACACGTACATAACTTGCTCCGGTACACCGCTTCTTTATTAAGTGGTTACCTAGCTCAACTTCATCTCCCTCGGGTATTAGTGGCACCCGATGGGGTTTTCGAAAAGTCTTTGAAAACGCTTTTTGTTTCCATCACCATGCATATCCCATCCCACTTTGCGTAGCATCTACTAAGCATCCGATCTACTCCCACCCGCACAACCCTCATAAGGAGGTAGAGTCATGCATGATGCAAGTATCAATGGTAAAAGTATCGGAGGCATCCCACCGAAGTGGTCACCACATCATCATGATCAATACAACGAAATAAAGTGCTATATGGCATGCATGAAAATGGTTTCTTAACATGGTCAAAGGGCTGCTTGCCTGGCTTAGCAACGTCTTCGAGGTCTTCACACGCTTCTCGTCCACTCCGAGCACTTCATCTACTTCGTCAACTATCGCCGAAAACAATCGCAATAAGCAACACAACAAGCAGAGAAAAAAAAGTGCTCTATAAATATGAATTTTATTTTTCTTGGACACCTCTGGCTATAAGAAAAATAACCAAAGAGGTCTTATTGAATGTGGATCAAGGGGGAGTTTTGAATGGTGGAAACGAAGGAAATTATGATCCTATAAGATGTCTACAGGAGACATTTTTATAAAAAAAATGAGTGGATGCACTTATCAAATAGGGCATGATTTTAGAAACATTTGGGAAGTGGTTTCACTGGATTTGGAGTTGGGATGATTTTCCTATGAATTTCTCAAGGTGAAATAAATGGAAGATGTGGCTATTTACTAGATCCAATAGAATCAAGGCATGGCAAAAAAATTCACCATGGCTAGATAAATAGGGAATGATTTTATAATCATCTAGGAATTTGAACCACCTCATTTGGGGTTGATTTGGACACCCTAGGCATTTTGCAAAGAGGGTATTATAATAAGATTAAAGGTCAAAATGGTGGTGGAGCAGAAAATGCTCTATGGAAAAATGTGCAAAGCACTCCATTGGATAGAGCATGATTTTAGGAATCTGTAAGAATTTGAATTATCAAATTTGGGGTTCAAAAGAATTATTTATGAATTGTTTGCTATACTAGAAAAAGAAAAAGGAAAAAGGAGCTATACCTAAACGGGCCAAAACCTCTGGGCCGCACATCGCACCAGCGCGGAGCCGTTGCTGGGCCGGCCCAGCATTTCAGCCGCGCAGGAGGCCAGCGCGATGTCGAAGGCGTAATCGGCTTTGGGCGTTTTCCCCGCAGGGAGGTGGAAAACGGCAGGAGCCGTCTCCACTTAACACCGGGCCCGGACGGCTGGACGCTGATAGGAGGGGCCCGCCTGGCAGGTTCTTCTTCCTCCTCGCGCGCTTGTGCACGGCGCGCTTGTAATGTCTACTTGATAATTGTATGATTTCCATGCCATGAATCTCATGCCTAGCTATAGTTGTCATCTTGTGCACATGCTATAAGAAAAAAATATTGCTGTTTTGAGGGTCCAAAATAATTCTAAGTCTGAAAATTGTGTTATTTTGTTGCTATCTTGCCATGTGTTTTGCTATTGATATATAGCTCTTTTGATGTTGCCACAATGGGTTGTATTGTAAAGCATGTTATGCTCTATCATATTGTGCCAATATTTTGCATGAATAGGTTTAGAATCATAATTGATTCCGCTGTCCAACATGTCAATCTGTTAAAAAATTGCTGCACATGTCTACTCTAATTTTGACTAAGTCTGAGAATCTGTCTTCTTCATGATGCCATGTTGTGTTGAAGTTTGCCATGAATCTGTGCATAATTTGATGTTGTCATAATGGCTTGAATTATAGTGCATCATGTCCTCTACCATGCTGTTAAGTTTCATGCCAATATATGACCTGTAGCATATAGTTTTACTGCTGCCAATATGCCTTCGTGATAAAACTGCTCTGTTAAAACTGTGATTTTCACTAAGTCCTAATCTGCTATATTTTATTGCCATCTTGTGAGCTTATTTCCTAGTGATCCATGCTTCTACTCAATTTGTTGTGATGATATGAATTGTTGAGCATCATGTAGGCTACAGCCCCATGTATTGTTTGTGCATTGTAGAATCTTGTAGCTTATTGTTTTCATGTGTGCAAAATGCCATGTCGCTGTTGTGGGCAGATTATGTCTATAACTTGTGTTGCTTGCTAGTGTTGAACCGTTACTCCGTTTTGAACATGTTCTACATGAAACTTGCTTAGAATCTCATGTATTTGCATAATATCTTGTTGCATCCATGATTTGACATATTAATGGTTGTTGTTTTCATGCATTTTGCATTCATGACATATTCATCTTGTGTTGGACATATCTTTTAGGCCGTAGCTCCGTTTTGAATGATCTATATATGTAAATCGCTTAGAATGACATGTAGAACCACATGGTGCATTTTTTTTGCTGTTTAACAAATATAAAACATTATTAGTTCAGATCTGGACCAATTTCCATATTAACATATGGGGTCGTTTCGGAAATGCTATATGTTGTTTCCGACCTCATTTAATATGCCTAGATGTCTAGTTTACTTATGCTTCACCTCTTGACATGTTAAACAACATTTAAACTTGCCTTGTAAATAAATGAGAGTGAACTAAATGATTTGAACATGGAGTTTCGTCAATATGCAACTCGTTGCATATTGAGCTTCACTTAATGTGTAGAAGTTGATTGTTGTGCTTTGCCATGTCATGCATAACATGCATCATATTTGATGTGCATCATGTCATCCATATGTTGTGGTGTTTATCGTGTGTTGATTGTTGTTTACGGATAGCTTCTTCTCGATAGAGTTCCAAAAGCGTTCGGGGTGTGAGGATTCGTTCGACTACGTTGGTTCGTCTACTTCACGGATTCGTTCTTCTTCCAAGCGGGATCTCAGGCAAGATGACTATTTACCTGGATACCACTACTATCATTGCCATGCTAGTTGTCTCGTTTCTATCGCTATGTCTCGCTACCAACCACTTGTTTGTCAAGCCTCCCAAATTGCCATGAAAAGCCTCTAACCCCTCCACATCCCAGCAAACCATTGTTTGGCTATGTTACCGCTTACTCAGCCCTTCTTATAGCGTTGCTAGTTGCAGGTGCAAATTGTTTTCATGTGCCAACATGGATATCCATTTTGATATATCACAATATTATTTCTATTTAATTCAATGCACGTATATACTTGGTAAAAGGTGGAAGGCTTGGCCTTTTGCTTGGTGTTTGGTTCAACTTTTGCCGCCCTAGTTACTTGTGTACCGGTGTTATGTTCCATATTGAGCACTCCTAACATGCTCGGGGTTGTTATGGGGACCTTCTTGATTTTCGTTTTGGGATAAAACTCTTCTGGCAAGGCCCAACATTGGTACTACATTTGCCGAATAACTAATAAAATGCATAGGGACCTGTCGGCATCCGCGGATAATTAATCAACAACCCGGGCTAGTGCTCCTCATGAGTGTTGGTCCAAAACAGAGCACTGTGCGGGGCCACCCCGGGGCAACTCGGGTGATGTCTATCAGGCCACTGTACACTAGCTCATCTGGTCATGTCCTGAGAATGAGATACACGGCTCCAATCGGGTTCGTCGACATGTCGGGCGGTCTTGCTGGATTTGTTTTACCCTTCTCGAAACGTCTTGTGCGTGGGATTTCGAGGACACTTCGGGCTATCTCGAGGTTGAGACTTTCCATCGGGATTCCGTAAATACTATGGGTTATCCTGCGGTTGAGGAGTTCCAACACAGCTTGTGGTTAGTTTGTGATGGATGAGTTGGAGCACCCCTGCAGGGTTAAATCTTTCATGAGAGCCGTGCCCGCGGTTATGTGGCAACTTGGAAATTTGTTTAACACCCGGTCATATTGAACTTGAAGTAAACTCTAATAAAATACACCAACCGTGTGCGTAACTGTGACCGTCTCTTCTCGTGAGGCCTGCTCTGAGAGAGAACACGGTGGGGTTATGTTTGACAGTAAGTAGGTGTTCGGGATCACTTAGTGATCATTACTAGTTCACGTCCGTTTATGCAACAATCATCCCCCCTTATTCTTGTATTAATAAGTTAGCCACTCAAATAAATGCTTACTGCTTGCTGCAGCCTCACCACTCAACCATACCTCACCCATTAAGCTTTGCTAGTCTTGATACCCTTGGAAATGAGATTGCCGAGTCCCCGTGGCTCACAGATTACTACAACAACAGTTGCAGGTACAGGTAATGCGATTCTTTGACGTGAGAGCGATGCTTGTTTGATTTGGAGTTCTTCTTCTTCATCGATCTAGGATGGGTTCCAGGCCGGCAGCCTGGGATAGCAAGGATGGATGTCATTTTATCGTTTCATTTAGTCCGTAGTCGGACCCTACTCTTCTGTATGATGATTGTATATGTTGTTGTATTGATGTGATCTTGATTTAGCTTGTGGCGAGTGTAAGCCAATTCCATATACTCATTTCTTCTTTACATGTACTTGTAATGATATCCATTCTTGCGAAACGACGAGATGCGTTTCTATCCCTATCGAGGCCCTCGAGCCAAAATGAGGATAGGATCGCATCTTGGGCATTACAGGTCCGTCTCCTCCTCGTCCGATCTCCCTCGAGTAGCCGGTCACCGGATCCCACGTACAGGTTCGCCGGAGCGGCGCAATTGCACCGCCTCTAATGGTATCAGCGCGTGCAGGAGGAACACCGTGCGACAGACTGCTAGGTCCGATCACACAGTTCAGCGGCGAGTGGAGGTGGCTAGCTACGACAAATACAAAGCCCTAATGACGGCACCGAAGGGATCAACCCAATGGGTGTGCCGCACCTCCACTATATATAGGCATCCGTCGCGGGCTCAACACTTGGGCCTCGCACGGATCCTAAAGCGCACAAGTAGTTCATTCCCTTAAGCGCGCGACCCCTTAGGTTCTCGTTCACTTGGTCATGAGTCTGATCACATCCGGCTTGGCCTCTAGCAAAGCGTGCCGACTCCAAGTGTCCGATCAAACTGGTTAGGCGAACCTGTACATCCACTATTGCAGGATGGTCCAACGACGACACATCAATCAGAGACACTTCGAAAAAACTGTTTGCGATGTACACCATAGCGTGTGTGATGTAACATTAGGAAAAAAAGCATTTGTGATGTATTAACATCACACACATTTCGAAAATATAATTGTGTGCTATGTCGCGCGAACAGTTTTTCCAAAAAGTGTGTGTGTGATGTTGTCTATTATTGCACACGGTTTGAAAAAACGTAAACGCATGTGATGCTTTGGACACGGTTTTTACAAATGATGTGTGTGTGATGTACTATATAATTGCACACAGTTATTATAATGCAACCATGTGTGATGCCATGCACACAGTTTTTGCAAACAATGTGTGTGATGTAGCATATCACTACACACGGTGTTAAAAATGCAAACGTGTGTGATGCCTTGCACCCTTTTTTGCATACACTATGTGTGCGATGTAGCCTGTCATCGCACACACTTTCATAAATGGAATTGTGTGTGATTCCTGAAATTATAAGTTTTCCAAAGAATAATGGTTTGCGCGATATGTTAGAAGGCGAACTGACATTTTCCTTCGTCGTTTGACTTGTAATTTTTTCTACACTTAACATGCACCATAGAATCGTTCCTGTTAAAATTTGGCACTTTTCAGAGCTCATTTGCTATATTTCAGTCATTAACTGCATTTCCAGTCATTTAATGGATATAATTCAAATTTGAACTATGAATGCATGAAACAGTATGCAAAAATGATTTGAAAATCATATTTAGGGTATTGAGTATATTTGTATGCCTCATACAAGAAATAAATATAAATTTATTAGACATATGTGGCAAGAATCAACCGCGAACATGGATTTTATTGGTATTGAAATTATAAAAACTGTAAATGAAGTCTGAAAAATATGAAACTTGGCATTGTGTCATGATATGACCTCACAATGATGTGGTAAACATTTTAGAAGGTTTCACATTTTTTTGATGTACATCCTTTAGAAATCTGACAACCTCTGAGGAATGATCATGGTTTCGAGAGTGAATGCACCAAATTGGTGGCGAACTTATGTTTTCCTTTATCATTTGACCTTGATTTTTTTCTACTGTGAAGATACACCCTAGAATCCTACACATTAAAATGTGGCACTTTTCGGAGCTCATTTGCTATATTTGAGTCATTAACTACATTTCTAGTCATTTAACGGATACATTCAAATTTGAACTACGAGTACAGAGAAAAGTATACAAAAATCATTTGAAAAATCATATTTAGGGCAGTGAGTATATGTGTGTGCCTCATACAAGAAATAAATATAAATTCAAATATCTATGTGGCAAGAATCAACCGTGAACATGAAGTTTATTGGTATTTTAATTCTAGAAAATGTAAATAATGTCTAATAAATACGAAACTTGGCATGGTGTCAATATAAGACCTCAGTATACTGTAGTAAAAATTTGAGAAGGATTCACGATTTTTTTGATGGTGTAAGGGCAAAAATCAAATGGCAAGAAAGCACACATATGTGTACTGAATTCTTATTGGTGAAGAGATTGAAGCCTTGGATTGATGACATGGCATGAATCTATTCGTCCATACTTCACAACCAAGAAAAATATCTAGCCTTATCTCCTCACTACGTACTCTACCACATCCACACATATATCTAACTAGCATCAATCCAACCTCCTGTAGAACCACGAACATAACACACACTTCTTCCATGCCATGGCTGGCGAGGCAGACGACGCCTGCTCCAAGCTCCTACTAGGAGCAGGACATGGCAGGGTCGCTCGGCGTCGGGCGGCCATGCGTGAAGCGGGTGCCATGGACGCCATGAGGCTCGTCGTCGGCCGTAGACGCGAGCACGAGCACGAAGCAGCCGTACAGCTCCGGGATCTCTATTTGGTGCCACAACTGCTTCAACAAGTTATGCATCCTGAGAGGTAGCGTCATGGATGTGTAGTTCGTGGCCATGTGAGCTAGTTTCCCGTGCATCTCTTTCCAAGAATCCATCCACCAGGCTGGCTGATAGCTAGCTTGCCGGATAGTACTAATCTAATCTTGTTTTTTGTATGTCTAAGTATGATGTCTCTAGCCATCTACTCGATTCTTGATTCATCTCATCCATCAAGATTCTACAAGACATCGAACTAATCACAAAATCTCTCTTGTGAAGTCCTGAACTTTCTCTTGCTATACTTTTTGAAAAAATAAATATGCATAACTAGTGTAAGAACTAATTTCAAGTAAGATACTTGAGTGTGTAATGTAAAAAAACATTAAAAATAGAAATAAAATTCAAAAAAATCCAATTATTTTTTGCATGTTAGATAGTTTAGTACGTGAGGTATGCTACAAAATTTTAGCTCATTTGGACATTTGAGTCGCTGTTAGCAAAAAAAGGCAAATTGGGTCAGAACAATACATGAACAATAATTTTTTATAGACCCCAAATTTGTCTTTTTTGCTGAGGGACACTCAGAAGTTCAAATGATCTAAAATTTTGGAGCGAGCCTCACGCACCAAATTCTCTACCATGCAAAAAATTGGAATTTTTTGATTTTTTCTAGAATTTGTTTTGATTTTTTTATGATGGAAGGTGCAGATGAGCCTCAACACTGAATCCCTGCTCTGTGTAAGGATTTACTTTTTTGACCTTGTAACCCTTTTCTCTTGGTTTTTCAGGATGAGATACAATAAGAAATCTAGGAAGGTTTGGGAGTTGATGTCATCGATGAACAAGAGACTGATGAAGCTTTACGACGTAATTAGATGTGATTGCTAGTTGTATGTGTTGGCTGTCATGTGATGTGAGATAGTACGTTTGTACTTTTGTATGTTGTATGACAAAGCTTGAAAAGAAATCATATAGTGGATTTTGAATGTGCATTTTTGAGTTATGTTTGATTGTCAAAAGATGATCATAGTAAATTGATTATGCCTAGCTGATTTTAGGACTAATTAACACGTCGTTAAGATCACACATTGCACACAGTTTTTTGGATCCAATTGTGTGTGATGGCATTTACATCACACACAGTTTTTTATTTTTAATCATGTGCAATGAATCGCACATTACATATAGTTTTCATGAAATAACCGTGTGTGATGTTAATCCAAATTGCAAACAATTTTTCTGTTGAACTGTGTGGGATGTATAGCGTGTGCGATGGACCCCCCCCCCCCCTTATCGCCCACACTAGCAAGAGGTTTGAAACCGCGTCACTGAAAGGGGTTAAAAACCGTTTGTATAGAACGTCGCTGCACCTGTGATCATACTTCTATTCCCTTTGCCAAATGATATATGTTGTCGCGCTCAAGGCGACATGGTCATCCTTGTTGTAGCACGACCTCTTTCTCGTTCCGGTGAATCCTACCAACACTTCGGATTATCTCATAATGCTCATCGCATGGCCATGCTTATCCAGGTCAGATCACCCAGGGGGCCTAGAGTATATCTCTCCTGATCGGAGGGCCAAATCCCATCTTGCAGAACCATGTCTGCAGCATGGGTCTAGACAAGCCCGAAACCTACCTTTATAACTACCCAGTTACGGAGTAGCGTTTGGTCGGTCCAAAGCAGGTCTATCACCATCCCGAGTACATGCGTCACCTCAGGTCTTAGGACATAGGACGTATGTTGTACTAGAGACTCACAAATGACCTATCGCTGCGTCTTATAGTCAGGTCTGTCCAACTCAGACTTTATCTTGACTCAGATCTGACCAAGTCGAATCCGACCAGATCTTTCTAAGTCCATATTATCCGGCTAGCATCCAATTCTACCTGGTCAGTGAGACCGGACCATCCACCGTGTCATATGATAGTCTAACTGGCTGCGCATCCACACAACCCTTTCGACTAGGGACCATTTAGGACAGTCATCATACAATGCATAGTCTCACAAACAAGTCACGTACTTGTTAATACACATCATTTATAATATCCAAGGACTTTCTTTATTCATAAAAACATAAGAAATATCATCATACATGATTTCCTCTAGGGCATATCTCCAACAGTCTCCCACTTGCACTAGAGTCAATCAAATAGACATTGAATGCCCATAGCTCTAACGTGCCCCTCGTTCTTGGGTTGTGGAAGCGGCTTAGTCAATGGATCTGCAACATTTGCATCTATATGAATATTTAAATTAGTATCACCATTCTTTACGAGCTTTTGTATCAAGTGATATTTTCGGTCTATGTGCCTGGTCTTGTGGTGTTGTCTCGGCTACTTGGCCTGTGCGATGGCACTTGAATTATCGCAATAAAGGTCCAACCGTTTTGACCAGCTCGGGAACACACCAAGATCTTCCAGGAACTCCCGAATCTAAACACCTTCCTTTGCGGCTTCACAAGCCGCAATGTATTCGGCCTGTGTTGTGGTGTCGGCCACCGTATCTTGCTTGGAACTCGTCCAACTCACTGCTCCTCCATTCATGACATACACGAATCCAGTTTGCGATCGACGACCATCCCTGTCGGTTTGGAAACTAGCATCATAATAACCATTTATGCATAGCTCCTCCTCACCTCCATAAACTTGGAACATCTCCTTAGTCCTTTTCAGGTACTTCAAGATAGTTTTCACCCGGGTCGGCCTTGTATCTGCTTGTTAAGCTTATTGCATAGGCAACATCATGCCGTGTACATAGCATGGTATACATGATGGATCCTATTGCTGAAGCATACGAAATCCTACTCATTCGGTTTTGCTCATCAGAACGTAGGACTCTGAGTTTTGCTTAGCCTTATACCATGTGAGATGGGCAAGAACCCTTCCTTGGCCTCACTCATGTTGAACCGCTTCAACACTTTGTCAATGTACGTGCTCTGGCTTAAGCCGAACAGCCTCCTCGATCTATCTCTATAGATCTTGATGCCTAAAATGTACACTGCTTCTCCAAGGTCTTTCATCGGAAACTTGCCATTCAATGATTCCTTGACTGAGTTCAACATCGAAACATCATTTCCAATCAATAGTATGTCATCCATACATTATCAAAAATATTACCGAGCTCCAACTAGACTTCTTGTATAAACAATAGTCCTCTTCGTTCTTGACGAAACCAAGGTCAACGATAACTTCATCAAAATGAATATTCCAACTCCGAGTTGCTTGCCTCAATCCATAAATGGATCTCTTGAGCTTGCATATTTTACCAGCGTTATTTGGATCAACAAAACCTTCAGGCTGTATCATGTATACATCCTCTTCTAAATTTCCATGAAGGAAAGTCGTTTTGACATCCATCTGCCATATCTCAAAATCGAAATATGCAGCTATATCTAGTATGATCCTAACCGACTTAAGCATCACTACTGACGAGTAAGTCTCGTCATAGTCAATTCCTTGAACTTGTCCATGACCTTTAGCGACAAGCCGAGCTTTGTGGATCTGAACATTTCCATCCACATCGGTTTTCTGCTTAAAGACCCATTTGCAACCAATGGCAATTACGCCAGGTGATGGATCAACCAAGTCCCAGACTTGATTGTCATCCGTGGACGTTAACTCGGATCGCATGGCCTCCAGCCATACCTCGGAATCTGGGATCACCATCGCTTCTGCATACGTGGCTGGCTCGTTGCTTTCTAGCAACAACACATCGCACAGTCTACGCAACCTTTCCAACCTTCGTGGCTCCGGTGCCGACTCCACTATGGGTTCCCTGACCAACTCCGGTATGATCTCATCATCAACCGAGTCATGCCCGAGTGGCTCTCAAATTTCTTCGAGTTGCACCATTCTCCCACTGGCTTCCCAACCGAGAAACTCTTTCTCTAGGAAAACCCCGTTCCGAGCAACAAACACTTTGTTCTCTTCTCGATTGTAGAAGTTGTATCCCAAGGTTTCCCTCGGATATCCCACGAATATGCATTTATCCGACTTGGGTGTAAGCTTGTCCGACATGAGTCACTTGACAAATGCTTCACAACCCCAAATCTTTAGAAAAGACAAACTAGGACTCTTCCCGGTCCACATCTCATGTGGTGTCTTGTCAACGGATTTGGATGGTACCCTATTAAGTGTGAAACCTGTAGTTTCTAGAGCATATCCCCAAAATGACAAGGGTAAATCCGATTTGCTCATCATCGATCGGACCATGTCCAACAAGGTTCGATTTCTCCGTTCTGACACGCCGTTTCTTTGTGGCGTTCCCGGAGGTGTGAGCTGACGTACTAAACCTCGGCTTTTCAGATGATCATCAGACTCCTGGCTCATGTACTCACCTCCATGATCTGATCATAAAAGCTTTATCGTCTTGCCGAGCTATTTTCAACCTCGTTCTGAAACTCTTTGAACTTTTCAAAAGTTTCCCACTTGTGCTTCATCAAATAGATATATCCATATCTACTCAGGTCGTCAGTAAAAGTCACGAAGTACCGATAGCCTCCTCTGGCCGTTGTGTTCATTGGGCCATACACATTAGAGTGTATAATCTCCAATAGTTCGGACGCCCTTTCGCAGCTCTTTGCAAAAGGAGACTTAGTCATCTTGCCGAGCAAGCATGATTCACATGTCTTGAATGACCCGAAGTCGGATGAAGTTAGGAGTCCATCATCAGGGAGCTTCTTCATGCATTTCAGACTAATGTGTCCAAGCTGGCAATGCCAGAAGTATGTCGGATTTATCTCATTAGGCTTGTGCCTCTTGACATTCACGTTATAGGCTGGTTCCGTTTCTAGATTTAAAATAAATAGCCCATCAACAATGGGTGCATAGCCGTGAAACATTCCATTCAAATAAAATGTACAACCATTGTCCTTTAAACTGAATTCATAACCCTGACTCATCAAGCATGAGGCAGAAATAATGTCCCGACTAAGTGCGTGAATGTAATAACAATTATTCAATTCCAAAATAAATCCAGAAGGAAGCTGGAGCTACATCGTGCCAACCTCCAACGCAGCAACTCTTTCTTTGTTGCCGACCCTCATGTCAATCTCCCCTTGTGCCACACGCCTAGTTCTTACCAGCCCCTGCATCGAGTTGCAAATATGAACAACCGATCCGGTATCAAATACTGAAGAGCTACTAGGTATGTCAGCAAGGTAAATATCTATAACATATGTAACAAGTGTACCTTTGCCTGAAGAAGCATTTCCGGCCTTCTTTCCATGCTCAGCAAGCCACTTGCTACAGTTCCTCTTCCAGCGACCAGTTTCCTTTCAATGAAAGCAAATGGTCTTTGAGTCCGGTCTAGACTTCGGCTCAGCGGCGGAGACAACCTTCCCCGAGCCCTTTGCCTTACCCTTTTTCTTGGACCAACTCTTTTTAAAGCCGAGTTCTGCACCATATACACTTGATGTGTGCATTTCTTAATATCCTGCTCTGCCACCTTGAGCATCACATGCAATTCAGTAAGCTTCTTATCCATGCTGTGCATATGATAGTTGGAGATGAACGTCCCATAGTTAGCTGGAAGAGAACCCAGAACTGCATCAGTAGCCAGCTCATCCAAGAGCGAGAAGCCCAACCGATCCAAAGCTTGCATGTATCTGATCATCTTGACCACATGCGGGCTCAGTGGATCAGCTTCCTCCAGCTTACAATCCATCAAGGATCACCAGACATTGAACCTCTCAGTTCTAGCCTACACCTGAAACATGCTCTTGAGACTCTCGATCATATCGAAAGCCCCAACATCTTCGAAATGCTGCTGCAAATCGGGCTCCATACAATCCAGTATGAGGCAGCTGATCTCATTTGATTCATCAACGAGTTTCTGGTAGGAATTCTTAGTTGTGGCCTTAGCATTATCGGCAGGTGCCTCTGGAAGTGGATCCTCTAGAATATGTTCCTTTTTATCGTGCTTGAGAACAATTCTCAAATTTCTATACCACGCGGTAAAGATCGTTCCATTCAGTTTATCCTTTTCGAGAATTGATTTCAACGCAAAGTTGTTTTGAGCAGGTGGTGCCATTGATCTACAACTGAAAATATGCAATCACTAAGCAATGTGTTTATGTAGAGTAATTCAAGCTTTAAACAGAAGTACTCCCACTAAAGTCAGCATCCCTCCGCAAACTCTCAGTGATTGAGGATCCCTCCAGCGCAAGCGACTAGTGAGCTTTAGCATCACTGCTAGCCAACTTGCTATTCAGTAAGCAACTCCTTTCTAATCGTATCTCTATACGACTCCTGTCGGTCAGGTAGGTATCTCATACCCCGACTCCCCACCTTCTTTGCCACAAGGCCCAAAACCGTTTTGATAGCCTTGTCAAGTTAACCTGATGTAGTGCATGTCCGTGTCCGACACGAACCCTCTAGTTCAAGGACACCCAGAATGGCAATGTGCTTGATATTAACGAGGGATCTTTCTACCATTTTAACATGCATAGAAACAAGAAGCAATATCAACCACATATAAACATAAATATGTGAAATAGTATTGCTCCTTCATGGAAGTCCTTCTAGGTCGGCTCCAACTCCGATGACCAGGGAGGAACTTGATGTCTACTACACAACTTTATTCTTGTAGACTTTGTTGGGCCTCCAAGCGCAGCGTTTTGTAGGACAGTAGCAATTTTCCCTCAAGTGGATGACCTAAGGTTTATCAATCCGTTGGAGGTGTAGGATGAAGATGGTCTCTCTCAAACAACCCTACAATCAAATACAAGAAATCTCTTGTGTCCCCAACACACCCAATACAATGGTAAATTGTATAGGTGCACTAGTTCGGCGAAGAGATGGTGATACAAGTGAAATATGGATGGTAGATATAGGTTTTTGTAATCTAAAAATATAAAAAAAGCAAGGTAGTAAGTAACAAAAGTGAGCACAAACAGTATTGCAATGCTTGAAAACAAGGCCTAGGGTCCGTACTTTCGCTAGTGCAATCTCTCAACAATGCTAATATAATTGGATCACATAAGCATCCCTCAACGTGCAACGAAGAATCACTCCAAAGTTCTTATGTAGTGGAGAACATAAGAAGAAATTGGTTGTAGGGTACGAAACCACCTTAAAGCTATCCTTTCCGATCGATCTATCCAAGAGTTCGTACTAAAATAACACCAAGTTATCCTTTCCGATCAATCTATCTAGAGTTCGTACTAGAATAACACCATGATACGCATCAACCAACTCTAATGTCACCTAGATACTCCAATGTCACCACAAGTATCCATGAGTTAATTATACGATACGCATCAAACAATTTCAGATTCATAATACTCAATCCAATACAAAGAACCTCAAAGAGTACCCCAAGATTTCTATCGGAGAAAGTAGGACAAGAACATGTATCAACCCCTATGCATAGATTACACCAATGTCACCGCGAGAATCCGCAAGTTGAGTACCAAAACATATATCAAGTGAATCAATAGAACACCCCATTGTCACCACGGGTATCCACATGCAACACATATATCAAGTGTTCTCAAATCCAATATTCAATCCAACATAACGATATCTCATAGGGAAAGATTCAATTCATCACAACAAGGTAGCAAGGGAATGGCATCATGTGATCCGACTATATTAACAAAGCCCGTGATACATCAAGATCATGACATCTCAAGAGCACGAGAGAGAGAGATTGAACACATAGCTAATGGTACATACCCTTAGCCCCGAGGGTGGACTACTCCCTCCTCGTCATGGCCTCCGTCGGGATGATGAAGATGGCCACCGGAGGTGGATTCCCCTCTCAGGCAGGGTACTGGAACGTCTCCAGATTGGTTTTTTGTCGATACATAGAGTTGCGGCGGCGGAGCGGAGAGTCTAGGGTTATTTCTGATGGTTTCTATATTTATAGGATTTTTGGGCGTCGGTTTCACGCCAAGATGGGCCACGAGGAGGGCACAAGACACAAGGGCGCGCTTGGGCCCTCTGGCGTGCCCTGGTGGGTTGTGCCGACCTCGTGGCTCTTTTCCGGTGGTTCTTCGCTCCAATATTTCTTATTTGGTCTAGAAAAAATCACCAAAAAGTTTCGGGCGATTCCGAGAACTTTCATTTTATGCACAAAAATAACACCACGGTAATTCTGATGAAAACAACGTCAGTCCGGGTTAGTTCTAAATAAATCATATAAAGTGCATCAAAACCATATAAAAGTATTGTAAACTTATATGAATATGGCATGAATACTTCATAAATTATCGATACGTTGGAGACGTATCAGCATCCCCAAGCTTAATTCCTACTCGTCCTCGAGTAGGTAAATGATAAAAGAACTAATTTATGAAGTGTGAATGCTAGCATAATATATAAGTTTGATCAATGATAATTTCAGTCAATTTTCTAGCATCATAACCAGCAACTTTTTCTCATAAAAATCATTATGATATAGCAATCAATTCACATGTCATGGTTCAAATAATGAATTCTCTTGAAACTTAACAACCTATGTTCTTAGTCACCAAACAATTGCAATTCAACTTATTCTCAACAAAGTCTAAGTAAGAGCTCCACATACTCAATCATCATATAGTCTTCTATGATTGCTAGTACTCAAAGCATATTCTTAGAACAAACAATATCCATCGAACACATAGAAAGATAGGGGCTTAATGTTTCGCCTCCCAACTCATTTATCATAGAGATAATTGTCAACAATAATAAATCATGATCAAATATATTTGACTGGCCATATGTGCCTAGATCTTTCCCCACCACATGATGCTTGCCAACTAATAGAAGTAGGTTGGAATAAGAAGTTGACTCAACATGAAAAGTAAATAACATGAAAGTAAATAGATTTTCCCTTCGCAGAGGGAAGCAGGGATTTGCAAAGGTGCCAGAGCTCATTGTTTAAAAACAGAGATGAATATAGTTTTGGGAGGTGCACCCTTCCTGTCAACGTTACGACCAAGAGTTATCAATATCTTCCATGTTAAACACATTAGTGGCGGTTCCCAAGCGGTAAAAGTAAAGGTTTACTCCCCCTCCACCAACAAACACACTCCACGGCTAGCCGAATCCACGGGTACCGTCCATACCAACAACATTCCTGGGGGAGTTTTGTTTAATTATTTGTATTTTTTTATTTCGGAACTGGGAATCCCTATTACTGCCCCTCTCGTGCAAGGACGAGTGAATAAACACTCATCATGAGAATAACCCGCTTAACATGGAAGATACTGACCGCCCCCTGTCGCTCCATGAGCGGTCTAGGCACACAAAACAGATGTTTATTTGAATGTTTAGAGGTGGCACACGCAAATTTACTTGGAATGGCAGTGAAATACCATATATAGGTAGGTATGGTGGACTCTTATGGAAGAAACTTGGCTCAAGGATTTGGATGCACAAGTAGTACCTCTACTTAGTATGAAGTGTTGGCTAGCAAAAGTTTCTAAACGAGCACCACATGTTGGAGGATCCAGAACAATATAACTTCTATGCAAATATACACAACCATAACTCATTACATTGTCTTCCTTGTCCAACTTCAACTAATTTTCTCAAGTTTGAAAATAATTAATGGGTATTCACAATCATAGAAGATGTCCAAGATAATATATTTGTATGTGAAAGTTCTCTTCCTTATACTAATGATTCACAAATTGCTTGTATAACCAATATTGTGATTGTCAAACTTCAATAGATTTTACTTTCTAAACTAGATGTGAAGCTACTACTAAGCATAAAACACATTGATAATTTCAAATTTATGATACTTCATTGATTCACAATTTACTCATAGGATATAAGTGAAGCTCAGGAGTAAACATCAAACTACTCTTCAAAAGATAAGTGAAGATCAATGAGTAGTCAAACAATTAAGTAGCTATGTGAGGACTCTCTCTCAATAAAGATTTTCAGATCTGAGTATTTTATTCAAACAGCAAACTAAATAAAAATAGCACTCCAAGGATAACACATATCATGTGCACAAATAAAAATTTAGGCTCAACATAGGCTAACCGATAATTGTTGATGAAGAGAGGTGGGATGTGTAGCATCCCCAAGCTTAGATGTTTGAGACTTCTTGAAATATTTACTTGGGGTTCCTTGGGCATCCCCAAGCTTAAGCTTTTGTATCTCGTTTAATCCTCTCATATCCCGGTTTCACCTATTCTCAAAAACTTCATCCACACAAAACTTGAAAAGAACTCGTGAGATAGGTTAGTACACATAAAAACAAATCAACACTTCATGTACTGCCAAGACAAGTTGCACAATAATTTTCAAACATCATCTACTGTTTACTATCGTTTCCACAGTTTATATCTACCAATATAGGCTATGGAAACTATAGGATAAGTAGATAACAAAACTATGACAGCAATCTGTCCAAACAGAACAGTCTGTAGAAATCTATTAAACCAGTGTACTTATGTATGTCTAAAAATTATGAAAATTTAGTACAAGATAAATAATTTATATGAAAACACTGTGTAAAAATTTCAGAAACTTTCCACATTCCAGTAAAAAATGTAAATTCTTGTACTGGAGTCAAAAGTTTCTGTTTTGGTACAGCATCAATTCTACTCATCTTGTGAGTCATCCCAAAGGCTTTACTTGGCACTTTATTGAAATAAAAGACATAAAACATGATTACTACAGTAGCTTAATCATGTAAACACACAAAAACAGAAAGGAAAAGTGTTGGGTTGTCTCCCAACAAGCGCTTTTCTTTAAAACCTTTTAGCTAGGCATGATGATTTCAATGATGCTCACATAGGAATAATAATTGAAACATGCAAAAGAGCATCATGAATCTCATGACAAGCACATTTAAGTCTAATCCACTTCCTATGCATAGGAATTTTGTGAGCAAACAATTTATGGGAGCAAGAATCAACTAGGATAGGAAGGCAAAACAAGCATAACTTCAAAACTTTGAACACATAGAGAGGAAACTTGATATTATTGCAATTCCTACAAGCATATGTTCCTCTCTCATCATAATTTTCAGTAGCATCATGAACGAATTTCACAATATAACTATCACATAAAGCATTCTTTTCATGATCTACAAGCATAGAAAATTTATTGCTCTCCACATAAGCATGTTTCTTCTCATTCATAGTAGTGGGAGCAAACTCAACAAAATAACTATCATAAGACACTTGATTGACATAACCACATTCAATATTAAAATCATGATGACAAGTTTCATGGTTACTATCACTCTTTATAGCATACATGTCATCATCATAATCATCATAGATAGGAGGCATGCCATCATCATAATATATTTGCTCATCAAAACTTGGGGGACTAAAAATATCATCTTCATCAAACATAGCATACCCAAGCTTGTGGCTTTGCAAATCATTAGCATCATGGATATTCAGAGAATTCATACTAGCAATATTTCTATCATGCTCATCATTGAAGGAATTCTCATTAAGTATTTTCATAAATTCTTCCTCTACCAATTGAGCACAATTTTCCGAACCATCATTTTCACAAAAGACTTTGTAAAGACGAGACAATTGATGCAACCTAAACTCCATTTTTTGTATGTTTTCTTTGATAAAACCAAACTAGTGAAAAACAAGAAATTAAAGATTTAATTGCCAGATCTAAAGATATACGTTCAAGCACTCACCTCCCCGGCAACGGCGCCAGAAAAGATCTTGATGTCTACTACTCAACTTTACTCTTGTAGACTTTGTTGGGCCTCCAAGCGCAGAGTTTTGTAGGATAGTAGCAATTTTCCCTCAAGTGGATGACCTAAGGTTTATCAATCCGTGGGAGGTGTAGGATGAAGATGGTCTCTCTCAAACAACCCTGCAATCAAATACAAGAAATCTCTTGTCTCCCCAACACACCCAATACAATGGCAAATTGTATAGGTGCACTAGTTCGACGAAGAGATGGTGATACAAGTGCAATATGGATGGTAGATATAGGTTTTTGTAATCTGAAAATATGAAAACAGCAAGGTAGTAAGTAACAAAAGTGAGCACAAACGGTATTGCAATGCTTGAAAACTAGGCCTAGGGTCCGTACTTTCGCTAGTGCAATCTCTCAACACTGCTAATATAATTGCATCACATAACCATCCCTCAACGTGCAACGAAGAATCACTCCAAAGTTCTTATCTAGTGGAGAACATAAGAAGAAATTGTTTGTAGGGCACGAAACCACCTTAAAGCTATCCTTTCCGATCGATCTATCCAAGAGTTCATACTAAAATAACACCAAGTTTTCCTTTCCGATCAATCTATCTAGAGTCCGTACTAGAATAACACCATATGAGACGCATCAACCAACTCTAATGTCACCTAGATACTCCAATGTCACCACAATTATCCATGAGTTAATTATACGATACGCATCAAACAATTTCAGATTCATAATACTCAATCCAACACAAAGAACCTCAAAGAGTACCCCAAGATTTCTATCGGAGAAAGTAGGACAAGAACGTGTATCAACCCCTATGCATAGATTACCCCAATGTCACCGCGGGAATCCGCAAGTTGAGTACCAAAACATATATCAAGTGAATCAATAGAACACCCCATTGTCACCATGGGTATCCACATGCAAGACATATATCAAGTGTTCTCAAATCTAATATTCAATCCAACATAACGATATCTCAAAGGAAAAGATTCAATTCATCACAACAAGGTAGCAAGGGAATAGCATCATGTGATCCGACTATATTAACAAAGCCCGTGATACATCAAGATCGTGACATCTCAAGAACACGAGAGAGAGAGATTGAACACATAGCTACTGGTACATACCCTCAGCCCCGAGGGTGGACTACTCCCTCCTCGTCATGGCCTCCGCCGGGATGATGAAGATGGCCACCGGAGATGGATTCCCCTCTCCGGCAGGGTACTAGAACGTCTCCAGATTGGTTTTTTGTCGATACAGAGAGTTGCGGCGGCGGAGCGGAGAGTCTAGGGTTATTTCTGATGGTTTCTATATTTATAGGATTTTTGGGCATCGGTTTCACGCCAAGATGGGCCACGAGGAGGGCACAAGACACCAGGGCGCGCTTGGGCCCTTTGGCGCGCCCTGGTGGGTTGTGCCCACCTCGTGGCTCTTCTCCGATGGTTCTTCACTCCAATATTGCTTATTTGGTCCAGAAACAATCACCAAAAAGTTTTGGGCGATTCCAAGAACTTTCATTTTCTGCACAAAAACAACGGCACGGTAATTCTGCTGAAAACATCGTCACGTTAGTTCTAAATAAATCATATAAAGTGCATCAAAACCGTATAAAAGTATTGT
Source organism: Elymus sibiricus (assembly GCA_039707655.1). Lineage (NCBI taxonomy): Eukaryota > Viridiplantae > Streptophyta > Magnoliopsida > Poales > Poaceae > Elymus > Elymus sibiricus. The sequence continues at coordinate 270,582,059 of CM077669.1, forward strand.
AAACATAGATGAATATGGCATGAATACTTCATAAATTATCGATACGTTGGAGATGTATCAGAACTCCATCTTGTTCGTCACACTGGGACGCCAAAGCCTCGAACTTGATCTCTGTCCTCCAAGTACTACAAGTAGTAATGAATTTTACAAAGAATTACAAGTCGACACGCAGGTCGTTATAAATTATAATGACCACACTTTGGCTCCCGCCGGCTGACAATCATGACACGCAGGTCATGTTAAATTACACACATGCATCACATACATATGAGCCATACTATTCACATCAAACCGGCAAAACAAAGTTATGCATAGAATTGCATTCTACCGGTTTGAGTGACCTTGTACAAAATATACGGCGCTATGCACACGGCGGTCCCACTAGCCGGTTAGTGGGCGTTGTTCGAAGGGCGGTGCCAGACATTTTCAGAAATCACAGATCGAATCTATACTCCGATCACGCCGAATTTTTTGATCTGACCGATCTCATCGATCATCGCGAATCCGATTTGGATTTACATTTCACTATTGTCGGTGTTCTGGGATCGGGGGTACCCAGACCTGCCTGCCTGCGGCCCAGTGCGTGGCCCACCTCGACGGCCCAATGTGGCTCTGCAGCAAACCCCCCAAGACAAGACCCTCACGAGAGCCCCAGCCTCGCGAGGCGAACAACGCCAAGACCTCTAGGGGAGCGACCTCCCCAGGCTGCCTCCCGAGGAGCGGAGATTCCTATGTACTGCCCGGCCTCATGAGGCTGGGATGACGCGAGCCATGACGACCAAGGCCAGGCCGGCGCCAGCGGGCGCAGATGGGACAGATTCCTCTTTGGTGCTAAGGAGGCAAGGACGTACGCGGGTTCCCAAGGAATCCCCCAAAGGTTCTGTTCCGGTGCAACAAGACCGAGACCACGAGTTCGGCAGGACGGATGTCATCGCCAAGCCCACCTCTGCGTCATGCCCAGAAGCTTTGCAGGCAAAGACCACCTTTAGTCAGGATAAGATGTACCTCTTGTCCCCTTTCAAAATTGGCCGTTGTGGGATCCCTTCCCGCCTGTGCGATAAGGGAAGAGGACCAAGGCCACTATAAATAGGCACCAGCATCCACCGTAGAGGGGACCGATCCAACCTCACCTCAGAGCCCTCGTGAGGTCGCTCAACCACTGTACTAGTTCATCCCCGAACCTCCTCGTGAGGCCAGTCCACCAAAAGCAGGAGTAGGGTTTTACACCGCAAGGTGGCCCGAACCTTGGTAAATCTCTGTGTCCATCTTATTGTTCGCTCGCATGTACTTGACGAGGCTTGGCCGAAGGGTGGCGAGCTTGAGGCTAGGGCTGGTTGAGATCTTCGCACACGCCCCAGAGTTCGAACCATCTTTGGTCTGCGGAGCCCCGATTCCGACATGTGGCACGCCAGGTAGGGGCGTGTCGGAATCCTCCCTCCAGTTCCGCTTCGTCGTTCCCATGGCCAAGGCTCGCCGGGCTCACGCTGAGTGCCGGGCTGCTCGCATCGCCTAGACGGCGCCCATTGGCTGCGGCGTTCCGCGCTGCTCCGCCCCTCCTGCAGCTAACGCTGCCACCCACCCGGTTGTTCACGGGCGGCAGGACTCGTTGCTGCTGCGCACCGCGCGGCGCGATGGCCGCACCGCTACCCCGTCTCTCGCTCCCGCGGCGACGTCATCCTCCCGCGCTCGCCGCAGGCCGGCGAATGCACGGACCGCGCTGCTCGTGGCGCGTGAGCTGCTGCGTTACCGCCCCGCCAATGATCGCTACGGCGACTGGCTGGGCCGCGTCACCGAGCCCATCAACGCCGCCGGCGAGGCCCCGGTGCTCTCCCCCGGGGCGACCTCGGGGGCTTCCGCCTGGAGAGCTCCCGACCTAACAGGCGTGACGAGGGAGGCGCTCGGGCACCGCATGGAGGTGAGCTTCGATGCGCGCACCCACGAGAAAGGAGCACGGCACAAGGCACCAGTCTCACGGGGGTTCATCACCAGCACGATCGAGGAGCTTCAGGAGGTGCGGGCCATGTGTGGCGAGCGTCGCCATGCGCCACCAAATGCGGATGCCGCCCCTGACGTGGGCGGCGGGCTGCATGTCTACGTCAACACCCCGTGGAACCGCCGCGTCCTCGCGGGCGGCCTTCGCCAGGCCTGGCGAGAGCAGCCTCGTGAGGACAGCTGGCGTGGTCAGCCTTGTGAGGTTGCCTGGCATGAGCAACCACGCAGGGCACGCCCTCAGACTAGGGGCTATCACAAGCAGGCACCCATGTCTCCGGGCAGGGCGTTGCCTGCCTAGAGACGGAGGGTGGAGCAGGCGCCCATGTCTCCAGGCCGTGCGTTGCCTGCCTGGAGACGGATGGTGGAGCAGGCGCCCATGTCTCCGGGCCGGGCGTTGTCTGCCTGGATGCGGAGGGTGAAGTAGGCGCTCATGTATCCGGGCCGGGCATTGCCAGCATGGACACGAAGGGTGGAGTAGGCACCCATGTCACTGGGCCGGGCATTGCCTGCCTGGAGACGGAGGGTGGAGCAGGCGTCCATGTCTCCAGGCCGGGCGTTGCCCGCCGGGAGATGGAGGGTGGAGCACTCACCCATGTCTCCAGGCCCGGTGTTGCCCGCTTGGAGACGGAGGGTGGAGTGCCCATGCAAGGCGCCCGGACACCCCGACAAGGCGCGCCGGGGTGCCGCGCCGGGGGCCAACCTCGCGCTTGGCGAGAGGGTCCGGCACTGGGCCCCGCCTGCACCGCAAGGAGTCGCGGCACTACCACGACGGCGGCGTCCGCCTCCAGGCCCTCGGGAGCCCGAGACCTCGTTCCGAAGCGGGTCCTCCCCAGAGAGGGCGCCCGTGGGCTCCCGCCCCGCAGGAGGACCCGTTTGGAGCCTAACGCGCCCCCAAGCCCGCCGCCGTGCGCCTGGGGACAAGGGATGGGGTCCGCGCCCCGGAGGCATGGAGCACCCTACGCCACCCCGGGCTCTACCCATGACACTCTCACGTAATAATGAGTGGGCTGTATACGCTCGGAGCCCACCGAGGAGTGCCGTACGAGGCCGCGGAGGGGCTCCCGCCCATGCCCAAGTGGAAGCCCCATGCTCCGCTCTGGCGGATGCTACTTCTTGAGCTTGCGTTAGTTTTCCCTTGAAGAGGAAAGGGTGATGCAGCAAAATAGATAAGTATTTCCCTCAGTTGTTGAGAACCAAGGTATCAATCCAGTAGGAGATACAAGCAAGTCCCCAATCTTCGCACCTACACAAACAATCAAACACTTGCACCCAACGCTATAAAGGGGTTGTCAATCCCTTCACGGTTACTTGCAAGGATGAGATCTGATAGAGATAGATATACACGATTACTAAACCGAAAAGTAAAACAAAAGTAAAAAAGATTGCAGCAAAGTATTTTTGGTATTTTTGGTTTATAGATCTGAAAATATAATATGGAAAATAGACCCGGGGGCCATAGGTTTCACTAGAGGCTTCTCTCTTGAAGGAAAATAATACGGTGGGTGAACAAATTACTGTCGAGCAATAGATAGAAAAGTGCATAGTTATGACGATATCCAAGGCAATGATTATGCATATAGGCATCACGTCCGTGTCAAGTAGACCAAAACGATTCTGCATCTACTACTATTACTCCACACATCGACCGACTCCTGCCTGCATCTAGAGTATTAAGTCCATGAAGAACAGAGTAACGCATTAAGTAAGACGACATGATGTAGAGGGATAAACTCAAGCAATATGATGAAAACCCCATCTTTTTATCCTTGATGGCAACAATACAAATACGTGCCTCGCTACCCCTACTTTGTCACTGGGTGAGGACACCGCAAGATTGAACCCAAAACCAAGCACTTCTCCCATTGCAAGAATTACCAATCTAGTTGGCCAAACCGAACCAATAACTCGAGGAGATTTGCAAGGATATGAAATCATGCATATAAGAATTCAGAGAAGATTCAAATAATATTCATAGATAATATGATCATAAACCCACAATTCATCGGATCTCGACAAACACACCGCAAAAGAGTATTACATCGGATAGATCTCCATGAAGATCATGAAGAACATGGTATTGAAGAACATAGAGAGAGAAGAAGCCATCTAACTACTAGCTATGGACCCGAAGGTCTGTGGTGGACTACTCACGCATCATCGGAAGGGCAATGGAGTTGATGTAGATGCCCTCCGTGGTCGAATCCCCCTCTGGCAGATTACCGGAAAAGGCTCCAAGATGGGATCTCACGGGAACAGAGGGTTCCGGCGGCGGAAAAGTATTTTCGTGGCCGTTTTTGGTATTGGGGGAATATTTGGGAATTTATAGGCCGAAGAATAGGGTTAGGAGAGCTGCTAGGGGGGCACAAGCCAGGGGGGCGCCCCCCCTAGGGCGCGCCCTGGTGGCTTGTCGCCTCCCGGCAAGTCTCCTGCCTTCATCTCCAAGTCTTGCAGGTTTCTTCTGGTCCAAGAAAAATCATTCCTAAGATTTTATTCCGTTTGAACTCCGTTTAATATTCCTTATCTGCAATACTCAAAAACAAGGAAAAAAACAGAAACTGGCACTAGGCACTAGGTTAATAGGTTAGTCCCAAAAATAATATAAAATAGCATATTAATGCATATAAAACATCCAAAATAGATAATATAATAGCATGGAACAATAAAAAATTATAGATACGTTGGAGACGTATCAAGCATCCCCAAGCTTAATTCCTGCTCGTCCTCGAGTAGGTAAATGATAAAAACAGAATTTTTGATGTGGAATGCTACCTAACATATTTCTCCATGTAATATTCTTTATTGTGGCATGAATGTTCAGATCCATAAGATTCAAAACAAAAGCTCAATATTGACATAAAAACAGTAATACTTCAAGCATACTAACAAACAATTGTGTCCTTTCAAAATAACATGGCCTTAGAAAGTTATCCCTCCAAAATCATATAGTCTGGCTATGCTCCATCTTCCCCACACAAAGTATCTAAATCATGCACACCACCGATGACAAGTCAAGAAATTGTTTCACCCCTTTTATGTTCTCAAACCTTTTCAACTTTCACGCAATACATGAGCGTGAGCCATGGATATAGGACTATGGGTGGAATAGAATATGGTGGAGGTTGTGTGGAAAAAGGAGAAGATAGTCTCACATCAACTAGGCGTATAAATGGGCTATGGAGATGCCCATTAATAGATATCAATGTGAGTGAGTAGGGATTACCATGCAACGGATGCACTAGAGCTATAAGTGTATGAAAGCTCAAAAAGAAACTAAGTGGGTGTGCATCCAACTTGCTTGCTCACGAAGACCTAGGGCAATTTGAGGAAGCCCATCATTGGAATATACAAGCCATGTTATATATTGAAAAATTCCCACTAGTATATGAAATTGACAAAATAGGAGACTCTCTATCATGAAGATCAAGGTGCTACTTTGAAGCACAAGTGTGGAAAAAAAAGATAGTAACATTGTCCCTTCTCTCTTTTCTCTCATTTTTTGGTGGGCATCTTTGGCCTCTTTTTTTTTTATTTGGGCTTCATTGGCCTCTTTTATTATTTGTAAAGTCCGGAGACTCATCCCTTCTTGTGAGGGAATCATAGCTTCCATCATCCTTTCCTCACATGGGACAATGCTCTAATAATGATGATCATCACACTTTTATTTACTTACAACTCGATACCTACAAAAAGACATGACTCTATATGAATGCTTCCGGTGGTGGACCGGGATGTGCAATGATCTAGCATAGCAAATGACATCAAAAAACGGACAAGCCATGAAAACATCATGCTAGCTGTCTTACGATCATGCAAAGCAATATGACAATGATGGTGCGTGTCACAAAAAAACCGGAATGGTGGAAGTTTCATGGCAATATATCTCGGAATGGCTATGGAAATGCCATAATAGGAAGGTATGGTGGCTGTTTTGAGGAAGGTGTATGGTGGCTGTTTTGAGGAAGGTGGGTTTAATGCACCGACGAAAGTTGCGCGGTACTAGAGAGGCTAGCAATGGTGGAAGGGTGAGAGTGCGTATAATCCATGGACTCACATTAGTCATAAAGAACTCACATACTTATTGCAAAAATCTATTAGTTATCGAAACAAAGTGTTAGACGCATGCTCCTAGGGGAGAGGTTGGTAGGAGTTAACCATCGCGCGCTCCCGACCCTCACACAAAGGATGACAATCATTAAACAAATCATGCTCCGACTTCGTTACATAACGGTTCACCATACGTGCATGCTACGGGAGTCACAAACTTTAACACAAGTATTTTTACCATTCCACAATTACTCACTAGCATGACTCTAACATCACCATCTTTATATCTCAAAACTATATGCAAGGAATCCAACTTCTCATAGTATTCAATGCACTTTATATGAAAGTTTTTATTATATCCCTCTTGGATGCCCATTATATTAGGACTAAATTCATAAACTAAACCAATTACCATGCTGTTTAATGACTCTCAAAATAATATAAGTGAGGTACGAGAGTTCAATTATTTCTATAAAATAAAACACCGCCATGCTCTAAAAAGATATAAGTGAAGCACTAGAGCAACATTGCCTAACTCAAAAGATATAAGTGAAGCACATAGAGTATTCTAATAAATTCACGATTAGTGCGTGTCCTTCTCAAAAGATGTGTGGAGCAAGGATGATTGTGTCAAACTAAAAAGCAAAGACTCATATCATACAAGACGCTCCAAGCAAAACACATTTCATGTGGTGAATAAAAATATAGCCTCAAGTAAATTTACCGATGGATTGAAGACGAAAGAGGGGATGCCTTCCGGGGCATCCCCAAGCTTAGGCTCTTTGGTATCCTTGAATATGGCTTGGGGTGCCTTGGGCATCCCCAAGCTTAGGCTCTTGCCACTCCTTATTCCATAGTCCATCAAATCTTTACCCAAAACTTGAAAACTTCACAACACAAAACTCAACAGAAAACTCGAGAGATCCGTTAGTATAAGAAAAATAAATCACCACTTTAGGTACTGTTGTGAACTCATTCTTTATTTATATTTGTGTAATATCTACTGTATTCTAACTTCTCCATGGTTCATACCCCCCGATACAACCCATAGATACATCAAAATAAGCAAACAACACAAAGAAAACAGAATCTGTCAAAAACTGAACAGTCTGTAGCAATCTGTAGACTTCGAATACTTCTGTAACTCCAAAACTTCTGAAAAATTAGGAAAATCAGGGAAATTTGTATATAAATCTTTTGTAAAAAATTCATATCCAATTGACGCTCTGGTGAATTTATAAAATTCCTGGACTGAGCGCAAAAGTTTCTGTTTTTCAGCAAAACCAAATCAACAATCACCGTAAACCATCCCAAAGGTCTTACTTGGCACAAACACTAATTAAAACAATAAAACACAATTAATACAGAGGTAATAATGTGCAAAACACTCAAGAACAGAAGCAAAAAACTGAAACATAAAATAAAATTTGGTTGCCTCCCAACAAGCACTATTGTTTAATGCCCCTAGCTAGGCATAACGCAACAGATCTAGGTATTGCCATCTTTGGTATGCAATCCATAAGTAGCTCTCATAATAGATTCATAAGGTAATTTAATTTTCTTTCTAGGAAAGTGTTCCATGCCTTTCCTTAACGGAAATTGTAATCTAATGTTTCCTTCTTTCATATCAATAATTGCACCGATCGTTCTAAGGAAAGATCTACCAAGAATAATAGGGCGTGTAGGATTGCAATCTATATCAAGAACAATGAAATCTACGGGCACATAATTCCTATTTGCAACAATAAGAACATCATTAATCCTTCCCATAGGTTTCTTAATAGTGTAATCCGCTAGATGCAAATTTAAAGAGCAATCATCAAGATCATGGAAACCTAGCACATCACATAAAGTTTTCGGAATCGTGGAAACGCTAGCACCCAAATCACACAAAGCATGGCACTCATAATCTTTAATTTTAATCTTAATAGTAGGTTCCCACTCATCATAAAGCTTTCTAGGTATAGAAACTTCCAACTCAAGTTTTTCTTCAAAAGATTTCATCATAGCATCAACAATATGTTTAGTAAAAGCTTTATTTTGATTATAAGCATGCGGAGAATTCAACATGGATTGCAACAAGGAAATACAATCAATCAAAGAACAACTATCATAATTAAGTCCTTGAAATCCAAAAGAGTGGGTTGATTGCTATTTAAAGTTTTGACCTCTTCAATCCCACTTTTATCAATCTTAGCATTAAGATCTATAAACTCCGAATCATTGGGACGCCTTTTAACTAAAGTTGACTTATCTCCAGTCCCATCTTTATCAAGATTTGCATTAGAAAACAAAGATTCAATAGGAGTCACATCAATCACTTTAAGATCTTCATCATTATTATCACGAGAACACACCTTTTCAAGCCATTCACGCTTAGCACGAATTCTAGCGGTTCTTTTCTTACACTCATCAATAGAAGTTCTCATAGCTTTTAAAGACTCATTAATATCACGCTTAGGTGGAGTAGATCTAATTTTCAAAGAATCAATCTCAAGAGAAATTCTATCAATGTTCCTAGCCAAATCATCAATCTTGAGCAATTTTTCTTCAATCGTAGCATTGAAAACCTTTTGCGAACTAATAAATTCTTTAATATTATTCTCAAGATCAGAGGGCATCTTATTATAATTTCCATAAGAATTTTTGTAGGAATTACCATAATTATTAGAGGAATTACTAGGAAACGGCCTAGGGTTGAAATTACCTCTATACGCGTTATTACCAAAATTGTTCCTACCAACAAAATTCACATCCATATATTCATTATTATTTCCAATCAAAGAAGACAAAGGCATATCATTATGATCAATAGGAGCACTCTTACTAGCAAACAATTTCATTAATTCATCCATCTTTTCACTCAAAGTATTTATTTCTTCAATAGCATGCACTTTTTTACTAGTGGGAGATCTTTCGGTATGCCATCGAGAGTAATTTGCCATAATATTATCTAGGAGTTTAGTAGCTTCTCCTAATGTGATTTCCATAAAAGTACCACCCGCGGCGGAATCTAAAAGATTTCTAGAAGCAAAATTCAATCCCGCATAAATTTTTTGTATAATCATCCATAAACTCGAACCATGTGCGGGGCAATTTCTAATCATTAGTTTCATCCTCTCCCAAGATTGTGCAACATGCTCATGATCAAGTTGCTTAAAATTCATTATATCGTTCCTAAGGGAGATGATCTTAGCGGGCGGAAAGTACTTCGAAATAAAAGCATCTTTACACTTATTCCATGAATCAAAACTATTTTTAGGCAAAGATGAAAACCAAGTTTTAGCACGATCTCGTAATGAGAAAGGAAATAGCTTCAATTTAACAATATCATTATCCACATCTCTCTTCTTTTGCATATCACACAACTTAACGAAAGTATTTAGATGGGATGCGGCATCTTCATTAGAAAGGCCGGAAAATTGTTCTTTCATAACAAGATTAAGCAAAGCGGCATTGATTTCATAAGATTCCTCACTAGTGGCGGGAGCAATCGGAGTACTAATAAAATCATTATTATTAGTATTGGAAAAGTCACACAACTTGGTATTCTCTTGAGTCATCGTGACAAAGCAAGCAATCTAGCACACAAGCAAACAAAAAGCAAACGAAAAGACGAACGGAAGAAGGGCGAATAAAAAGGCAAATCTTTTCTGAAAATTGTTTTAGAAGTGGGGGAGAGGAAAACGAGAGGCAAATGGCAAATAATGTAAATGCAAGAGATGAGTTTGTGATGGGTAGTTGGTAGGCTTGATGTAGATCTCCCCGGCAACGGCGCCAGAAATCCTTCTTGCTACTTCTTGAGCTTGCATTGGTTTTCCCTTGAAGAGGAAAGGGTGCTGCAGCAAAGTAGATAAGTATTTCCCTCAATTGTTGAGAACCAAGGTATCAATCCAGTAGGAGATACAAGCAAGTCCCCAATCTTCGCACCTACACAAACAATCAAACACTTGCACCCAATGCTATAAAGGGGTTGTCAATCCCTTCATGGTTACTTGCAAGGATGAGATCTTATAGAGATAGATATAGAAGATTACTAAAACGAAAAGTAAAACAAAAGTAAAAAAGATTGCAGCAAAGTATTTTTGGTATTTTTGGTTTATAGATCTGAAAATATAATATGGAAAATAGACCCGGGGGCCATAGGTTTCACTAGAGGCTTCTCTCTTGAAGGAAAATAATACGGTGGGTGAACAAATTACTGTCGAACAATTGATAGAAAAGTGCATAGTTATGACGATATCCAAGGCAATGATTATGCATATAGGCATCACGTCCGTGTCAAGTAGACCAAAACAATTCTGCATCTACTACTATTACTCCACACATCGACCGACCCCTGCCTGCATTTAGAGTATTAAGTTCATGAAGAACAGAGTAACGCATTAAGTAAGATGACATGATGTAGAGGGATAAACTCAAGCAATATGATGAAAACCCCATCTTTTTATCCTTGATGGCAAAAATACAAATACGTGCCTCGCTACCCCTACTTTGTCACCGGGTGAGGACACTGCAAGATTGAACCCAAAACCAAGCACTTCTCCCATTGCAAGAATTACCAATCTAGTTGGCCAAACCAAACCAATAACTCAAAGAGACTTGCAAGGGTATGAAATCATGCATATAAGAATACAGAGAAGATTCAACTAATATTCATAGATAATCTGATCATAAACCCACAATTCATTGGATCTCGACAAACACACCGCAAAAAAGTATTACATCGGATAGATCTCCATGAAGATCATGAAGAACATGGTATTGAAGAACATAGAGAGAGAAGAAGCCATCTAGCTACTAGCTATGGACCCGAAGGTCTGTGGTTGACTACTCACGCATCATCGGAAGGGCAATGGAGTTGATGTAGATGCCCTCCGTGATCGAATCCCCCTCCGGCAGATTATCGGAAAAGGCTCCAAGATGGGATCTCACGGGAACAGAGGGTTCCGGCGGCGGAAAAGTATTTTCGTGGCCCTTTTTGGTATTGGGGGATTATTTGGGAATTTATAGGCCGAAGAATAGGGTTAGGAGAGCTGCTGGGGGGCCACAAGCCAGGGGGCGCCCCCCCCTGATACGTCTCCAACGTATCTATAATTTTTGATTGTTCCATGCTATTATATTATCTGTTTTGGATGTTTTATATGCATTAATATGATATTTTATATTATTTTTGGGACTAACCTATTAATCTAGAGCCTAGTGCTAGTTTCTATTTTTTCCTTGTTTTTGAGTATTGCAGATAAGGAATATTAAACGGAGTCCAAACGGAATAAAATCTTTGGAATGATTTTTCTTGGACCAGAAGACTTGGAGATGAAGGCAGGAGAGCTGCCGTGTGGCGACAAGCCACCGGGGCACGCCCTAGGGGGGCGCCCCCCTGGCTTGTGGCCCCACGGCAGCCCTCCTAACCCTATTCTTTGGCCTATAAATTCCCAAATATTCCCTGGATACCAAAAAGAGCCACGAAAATACTTTTCCGCCGCCGGAAGCCTCTGTTCCCGTGAGATCCAATCTTGGAGCCTTTTCCGGTAATCTGCCGGAGGGGGATTCGATCACGGAGGGCATCTACATCAACTCCATTGCCCCTCCGATGATGCGTGAATAGTTTACCACAGACCTTTGGGTCCATAGCTAGTAGCTAGATGGCTTCTTATCTCTCTTTGCTCTTCAATACCATGTTCGTCATGATCTTCATGGAGATCTATCCGATGTAATACTCTTTTGCGGTGTGTTTGTCGAGATCCGATGAATTGTGGGTTTATGATCAGCTTATCTATGAATATTATTTGAATCTTCTCTGAATTCTTATATGCATGATTTCATATCTTTGCAAGTCTCTTCGAGTTATTGGTTTGGTTTGGCCAACTAGATTGGTAGTTCTTGCAATGGGAGAAGTGCTTAGTTTTGGGTTCAATCTTGCGGTGTCCTCACCCAGTGACAAAGTAGGGGTAGCGAGGGACGTATTGTATTGTTGCCATCGAGGATAAAAAGATGGGGTTTTCATCATATTGCTTGAGTTTATCCCTCTACATCATGTCATCTTACCTAATGCGTTACTCTATTCTTCATGAACTTAATACTCTAGATGCAGGCAGGAGTCGGTCGATGTGTGGAGTAATAGTAGTAGATGCAGAATCGTTTCGGTCTACTTGACACGGACGTGATGCCTCTATGCGTAATCATTGCCTTGGATATCTTCATAATTATTCACTTTTCTATCAATTGCTCGACAGTAATTTGTTCACCCACCGTATTATTTTCCTTCATGAGAGAAGCCTCTAGTGAAACCTATGGCCCCCGGGTCTATTTTCCATCTTATACTTTCAGATCTAAAACCAAAAATACCAAAAATATCTCGCTGCATTATTTTTACTTTTGTTTTACTTTCCGTTCTAGCAATCTATCATATCTATCTCTATCAGATCTCATCCTTGCAAATAACCGTGAAGGGATTGACAACCCCTTTATAGCGTTGGGTGCAAGTGTTTGATTATTTGTGTAGGTACACCTATTGGGGACTTGCTTGTATCTCCTACTGGATTGATATGTTGGTTCTCAACAACTGAGGGAAATACTTATCTACTTTGCTGCATCACCCTTTCCTCTTCAAGGGAAAACCAACGCATGCTCAAGAAGTAGCAAGAAGGATTTCTGGCGCCGTTGCCGGGGAGATCTACATCAAGCCTACCAAGTACCCATCACAAACTCATCTCTTGCATTTACTTTATTTGCCATTTGCCTCTCGTTTTCCTCTCCCCCACTTCTAAAACTATTTTCAGAATATACCAAAAAGATTTGCTTTTTTCTTCGCCCTTCTTCCGTTCGTCTTTCTGTTTGCTTTTCGTTTGCTTTTGTGCTAGAGCGTTTCGTTGCCACATTGTCTGAATCGGGGAGGGTTATTATTGAAAATCTTGAGGGTATTGCTAGTACGAATCTTGAGGAAAAATTTGGATCTTGCTCTCTAGATCATGAAACTGAACCTCCTGCTAATTATAAAGCTAAAACTTTTCAAGTGGGGGACGGAAATATTATTGGGAAGAGTGTTATCCAAGAATTCTTTGATTGTAAGGGAGTGATGCCTATGAATAAGAGTTCTATTCTTCTTAGCACAAATTGTTATGCGAATGCTATTGTCATGCTCATTGAAAAACTGGAAAGAAAATTTGTGCACGTTCATCCTGCTTTGCAAAAAGTGTTTTATGAACTTCCCAATATTAATCATCCTAAAGCTAAAAAGATTGCTACTATCATCCTTATGCGTGAATTTGATTTTATCATACAAGAAGCTAGGGAGATTTTTGCTTTCTATAATAAAGACTTTGAACACCCTCCAATTGAAGAAATTCTCCATGATAAAGAAACCTCGCGTAGTCTTGAATCTAGAGACTATCAATCTTATAGTGAAAATCTTAGGAGGAGAGTTCCCTACGCGGAAGTCTCTCAAACCTTATATCTCAAGACTTATGATGAATTTGATTGGTTAACTAGGGGAATTTTTGTAGGGATAAGGATGATTTGTTGGAAAAGATGGCTAGGGAACCCGTTAGAAATAAGATACGTGTTTTATACGATGATATCTATGGTGATGATACAGATTTCGGGTTTATGAATATCAAAATTACTAGTCAAAGTTCTTTTCGTGAATTGAGTTCCCCTACTAGGAGGGAAATAAAGGAAAGGATAGATCTATTTAGGAAAGCTTTTGATGGCTTGATCAAGTATGGATTGCATACCAAAGATGACAATACCTAGATCTATTGCGTTATGCCTAGCTAGGGGCGTTAAACAATAGCGCTTGTTGGGAGGCAACCCAATTTTATTTTTATGCTTATGTTTTTGCTTCTGTTTTTGAGTGTTTTGCACATTATTACCTCTATAGTAATTGTTTTTTCTTGTTTAAATTAGTGTTTGAGCCAAGTAAGACCTTTGGGATGGTCTACGGTGTTTGTGATTTGATTTTGCTGAAAACAGAAACTTTTGCTCTCAGTCCAGGAATTTTGTAAAATCACTGGAACGTGATTTTGATCTTACATTTTTACACAAGATTGATATACAAATTTCCCTGATTTTCCTAATTTTTCAGAATTTTTGGAGTTACATAAGTATTCGAAGTCTATATATTGCTACAGACTGTTCTGTTTTAGACAGATTCTGTTTTCTTTGTGTTGTTTGCTTATTTTGATGTATCTATGGGTTGTATTGGGGGGTATGAACCATGGAGAAGTTAGAATACAGTAGATATTACACCAATATAAATAAATAATGAGTTCACAACAGTACCTAAAGTGGTGATTTATTTTTCTTATACTAACGGATCTCATGAGTTTTCTGTTGAGTTTTGTGTTGTGAAGTTTTCAAGTTTTGGGCAAAGATTTGATGGACTATGGAATAAGGAGTGTCAAGAGCCTAAGCTTGGGGATGCCCAAGGCACCCCAAGCCATATTCTAGGATACCAAAAAGCCTAAGCTTGGGGATGCCCCGGAAGGCATCCCTCTTTCGTCTTCAATCCATCGGTAAATTTACTTGAGGCTATATTTTTATTCATCACATGATGTGTGTTTTGCTTGGAGCGTCTTGTATGATATGAGTCTTTGCTTTTTAGTTTGCCACAATCATCCTTGCTGCACACATATTTTTGAGAGAGACACGCTGAATCGTGAATTTATTAGAATACTCTATGTGCTTTACTTATATCTTTTGAGCTAGGCAATGTTGCTCTAGTACTTCGCTTATATCTTTTTAGAGCACGGTGGTGTGTTATTTTGTAGAAATTATTGAACTCTCGTACCTCACTTACATTATTTTGAGAGTCTTTAAAACAGCATGGTAATTGGTTTAGGTTATGAATTTGGTCCTAATATAATGGGCATCCAAGAGGGATATAATAAAAACTTTCATATTAAGTGCATTGAATACTATGAGAAGTTTGATTCTTTGCATATAGTTTTGAGATATGAAGATGGTAATATGAGAGTCATGCTAGTGAGTAATTGTGAATTGGAAGAAATACTTGTGTTGAAGTTTGTGATTCCCGTAGCATGCACGTATGGTGAACCGTTATGTAATGAAGTCGGAGCATGATTTGTTTAATGATTGTCAACCTTTGTGTGAGGGTCGGGAGCTCGCGATGGTTAACTCCTACCAACCTCTCCCCTAGGAGCATGCGTCTAATGCTTTGTTTGATAACTAATAGACTTTTGCAATAAGTATGTGAGTTCTTTATGACTAATGTTGAGTCCATGGATTATACGCACTCTCACCCTTCCACCTTTGCTAGCCTCTCTAGTACCGCGCAACTTTTGCCGGTGCATCAAACCCACCTTCCTCAAAACAGCCACCATATATTTTCCTCAAAACAGCCACCATACCTACCTATTATGGCATTTCCATAGCCATTCCGAGATATATTGCCATGCAACTTCCACCGTCCCGTTTTTCATGACACGCACCGTCACTTTCATATTGCATATAGAGTCATATTTTGTTCTAGGTATCGAGTTGTATTTTTTTTTTGAGTTGTAAGTAAATAAAAGTGTGATGATTTTCATTATTAGAGCATTTGTCCCGTGAGAGAAAACGATGATGGAATCTATGAATCCCTCACAAGTTGGGATGAGTCTCCGGACTTTACAAATAATAAAAGAGGCCAGCGAAGCCCAAAAAAAAGAGGCCAAAGAAGCCCACCAAAATAAAAAAAAATGAGAGAAAGAGAGAAGGGACAATGCTACTATCTTTTTCCACACTTGTGCTTCAAAGTAGCACCATGATCTTCATGATAGAGAGTCTCCTATTTTGTCACTTTCATATAACTAGTGGAAATTTTCATCATATGCACAACCACTTAGTTTTCTTTTTGAGCTTTCATACACTTATAGATCTAGTGCATCCATTGCATGGCAATCCCTACTCACTCACATTGATATCTAGTGATGGGCATCTCCATAGCCCGTTGATACGCCTAGTTGATGTGAGACTATCTTCTCCTTTTTCCTCGCAACCTCCACCATATTCTATTCCACCTATAGTGCTATATCCATGGCTCACGCACATGTATTGCGTGAGAGTTGAAAAGGTTTGAGAACATAAAAAGTGTGAAACAATTGCTTGACTTGTCATCGGGGTTGTGCATGATTTAGATACTTTGTGTGGGGAAGATGGAGCATAGCCAGACCATATGATTTTTTAGGGATAACTTTCTAAGGCCATGTTATTTCGAAAGGACACGATTGCCTTGTTGGTATGCTCGAAGTATTACTGTTTTTATGTCAAGATTAGACTTTTGTTTTGAATCTTATGGATCTGAATATTCATGCCACAATAAAGAATATTACATGGATAAATATGTTAGGTAGCATTCCACATCAAAAATTCTGTTTTTTATCATTTACCTACTCGAGGACGAGCAGGAATTAAGCTTGGGGATGCTTGATACGTCTCCAACGTATCTATAATTTTTGATTGTTCCATGCTATTATATTATCTGTTTTGAATGTTTTATATGCAATAATATGCTATTTTATATTATTTTTAGGACTAACCTATTAATCTAGAGCCTAGTGCCAGTTTCTATTTTTTCCTTGTTTTTGAGTATTGCAGATAAGGAATATTAAACGGAGTCCAAACGGAATAAAATCTTCGGAATGATTTTTCTTGGACCAGAAGGAACACAGAAGACTTGGAGATGAAGGCAGGAGAGCCGCCGTGTGGCGACAAGCCATAGGGGCGCGCCCCCTAGCTTGTGGCCCCATGGCAGCCCTCCTAACCCTATTCTTTGGCCTATAAATTCCCAAATATTCCATGGATACCAAAAAGAGCCACGAAAATACTTTTCCGCCTCCGGAAGCCTCTGTTCCCGTGAGATCCAATCTTGGAGCCTTTTCCGGTAATTTGCCGGAGGGGGATTCGATCACGGAGGGCATCTACATCAACTCCATTGCCCCTCCGATGATGCGTGAGTAGTTTACCATAGACCTTCGGGTCCATAGCTAGTAGCTAGATGGCTTCTTCTCTCTCTTTGCTCTTCAATACCATGTTCTTCATGATCTTCATGGAGATCTATCCGATGTAATACTCTTTTGCGGTGTGTTTGTCGAGAGACGATGAATTGTGGGTTTATGATCAGCTTATCTATGAATATTATTTGAATCTTCTATGAATTCTTATATGCATGATTTCATATCTTTGCAAGTCTCTTCAAGTTATTGGTTTGGTTTGGCCAACTAGATTGGTAGTTCTTGCAATGGGAGAAGTGCTTAGTTTTGGGTTCAATCTTGCGGTGTCCTCACCCAGTGACAAAGTAGGGGTAGCGAGGCACGTATTGTATTGTTTCCATCGAGGATAAAAAGATGGGGTTTTCATCATATTGCTTGAGTTTATCCCTCTACATGATGTCATCTTACCTAATGCGTTACTCTGTTCTTCATGAACTTAATACTCTAGATGCTGGCTGGAGTCGGTCGAGGATAAAAAGATGGGGTTTTCATCATATTGCTTGAGTTTATCCCTCTACATCATGTCATCTTACCTAATGCGTTACTCTGTTCTTCATGAACTTAATACTCTAGATGCTGGCAGGAGACGGTCGATGTGTGGAGTAATAGTAGTAGATGCAGAATCGTTTCGGTCTACATGACACGGACGTGATGCCTATATGCATAATAATTGCCTTGGATATCTTCATAATTATTCGCTTTTCTATCAATTGCTCGACAGTAATTTGTTCACCCACCGTATTATTTTCCTTCATGAGAGAAGCCTCTAGTGAAACCTATGGCCCCCGGGTCTATTTTCCATCTTATACTTTCAGATCTAAAACCAAAAATACCAAAAATATCTCACTGCATTATTTTTACTTTTTTTTTTTACTTTCCGTTCTAGCAATCTATCATATCTATCTCTATCAGATCTCATCCTTGCAAATAACCGTGAAGGGATTGACAACCCCTTTATAGCGTTGGGTGCAAGTGTTTGATTATTTGTGTAGGTACACCTATTGGGGACTTGCTTGTATCTCCTACTGGATTGATACCTTGGTTCTCAACAACTAAGGGAAATACTTATCTAATTTGCTGCATCACCCTTTCCTCTTCAAGGGAAAACCAACGCATGCTCAAGAAGTAGCACCCCCCTAGGGCGCGCCCTGGTGGCTTGTCGCCTCCCGGCAAGTCTCCTGCCTTCATCTCCAAGTCTGGCAGGTTTCTTCTGGTCCAGGAAAAATCATTCCGAAGATTTTATTCCATTTGGAGTCCGTTTAATATTCCTTATCTGCAATACTCAAAAACAAGGAAAAAAAACAGAAACTGGCACTAGGCACTAGGTTAATAGGTTAGTCCCAAAAATAATATAAAATAGCATATTAATGCATATAAAACATCCAAAACAGATAATATAATAGCATGGAACAATAAAACATTATAGATACGTTGGAGACGTATCAGCGGACGACACGGTCTTACAACGACTATGCCCACGCCTAGTGGAAGCCCCATGCTCCGCGCTGGGGGGAGGACTAGCTTAGGTGCCGGACACGGCTATTCTTTGCTCTCTTCTGTAACCGAATTTGCCACTTTTTGGAATGAAGTTTGAAGTTTTTGCGTCTTTATTCGAAAAGAGGGGTGGGAATTTTTTTCCTTACAGCGTTTCTCGTCTTGAGTCTCGTTTCTACTTGCCAGCTCTCTCTCTCTCTCTCGTGCGCGCGCCCCGCGAGCGAGGGCAGGACACGGTGTGCATGTTTGAGCCAGCCCCTGCGGCGTTGAGGGTTTTCCCCGAGGGCCCAGGTCACAACAGCCGCGGGCCTGCCCGCGCGCACACCTCGCCAAGGCTTGGGCGTCCGAGTCCTTGCGCGACGCTCTCAAGCGAGACAACGGGCACATGTGGACCGAGGCCCCCGTCGAAACATCCGCCTCCGCGACTTGGTATAATGGTAATGACCCACCCCTCCTCAGGTGTTGCGGGCCCACGACGAGCATAGGAAAGGTGACACAAGGGAGTACAACGTTACTTGACACACCATAACGGAGTTTCTTCCAAAATACTTTCACATCCCCGCGGGGTCATATTCAAAATCTTGACAGGTAAAACAGGAAAAAGACAACCTAGGGAGATGTGCCATCGCCGTCACTGTTGTCGCTACCACCGCCGTCAGACCCGCGCCCCTCTACCATAGGCTGGCCCTCGCCTTCAGCGGGGGAAAACTCCGCGATCAGGTCGCCCACGTGATCCTCCACCCAGTCCTCGAGGGCACCTTGAATCACCTCGGGCACGGGGGCTATCACGGCTTCGAAGTCGAAGTTGGGGTCGAAACAAAGAAGGTGTCTGAAGACACGTGAAGATGCCCGCGCAAGGAGGCCACGACGCTTCTCTTCCATGAGTTGGCGGACCTTCTCTGCCCCCCCTTCAAGGCGCTCCACAATCCTGGTGAAGAAGCCAAGGTAGCCGGCATCGTCAGGAACGAGAGGAATGGAGACGCTCTCGTTGTAGATACTGCTCAGGGCCTGGTGGGCCCTCCTCTCAAGGGCCTGGAACATCTGGGAGCGCGTGTGCTACATCCCCCGGGCGTGGTCCACCTCGTCCGAGGCCTTCTCCACGAGGGAAGTGACATCCTCCACCTGCTTGTAGAGGAAAGACAGCTCGGCCTCGGCGGCGGCCTGGGCGTCCATCGCAGCTTTCTCACGTTGCTCCGCCACAGCTAACTTCTTCTTGAGGCTGTCAGCCTCACCTTTCAGGTCGTCGTGCCGCTTGCAGAAACGGGACTCCTGAAGCTTCATCTTATCGCGATAGTCCTTGGCGAGGGCCCGGTGAACCTCCGCCACCCTCTCATTGACCTCTCCCCGGATCATCGCCTCTCGGGAGGCGAGGGAGTCCTCGGCGGCAGCCACTTGGCATTCCATCGCCTCCAGCCGCTCGCGCTCAAGGCTTTGTTCCAGTGCTTCCAGCGTCAGCGTGTCTTGAAGTGTGCGGAGCCTCGCTTCGCCCGTGGACGGCCCGCCAGCTGAGGCGGCGAGCGCGGCCTTACGCGCCTAGACTTGTCACTTGAGGGCGTCATGGAAGCTTGAAGCTCTTCCCCACGCTTCTCTGTAGCCTCACGCCGGCAGTCTGCGGCCCGGGTCTCCTCAAGGGCACGATCACGGCCCTCCCTAGCCGCGACGAGGGATTCCTCGGCTTCCGTGTGAGCGTGCGCGCGTTGCAGACTCATACGTCTCCAACGTATCTATAATTTTTTATTGTTCCATGCTATTATATTATCGGTTTTGGATGTTTTATATGCATTAATATGCTATTTTATATTATGTTTGGGACTAACCTATTAACCTGGTGCCCATTGCCAGTTTCTGTTTTTTCCTTGTTTTTGAGTATTGCAGAAAAGGAATATCAAACGGAGTCCAAACGGAATAAAAATTTACGGTGATCATTTATGGACCAGAAGAAGCCCAGGGAGCATTGGAGGTGGGCCAGAAGATCCACGAGGCAATCACAAGCCTAGGGGGCGCGCCCACTGTCTTGTCACCGCCTCGTGGATCCCCCTGACGTGATTCCAACGCCAAGTACCCCTATATATCCAGTAACCCCCAGAAAGAAACCTAGATCAGGAGTTCCGCCGCCGCAAGCCTCCGTAGCCATGAAAAACCAACCGGGAGCCCGTTCCGGCACCCTGCCGGAGGGGGAAACCATCACCGAAGGCCATCCTCATCATCCCGATGGTCTTCATGACGAGGAGGGAGTAGTTCACCCTCGGGGCTGAGGGTATGTACCAGTAGCTATGTGTTTCATCTCTCTCTCTCTCTCGTGTTCTTGAGATGACACGATCTTCATGTATCGCGGGCTTTATTGATATAGATGAATCATATGGAGTTTTCCCCTCTCTATCTTCTTGTGATGAATTGAGTTTTCCCTTTGAAGTTTTCTTATCGGATTGAGTCTTTAAAGGATTTGAGAACACTTGATGTATGTCTTGCGATGGGATATCCGTGGTGACAATGGGATGTTCTATTGATCCACTTGATGTATGTTTTGGTGATCAACTTGCGGGTTCTGTGACCTTGGGAATTTATGCATAGGGGTTGGCACACGTTTTCGTCTTGACTCTCTGGTAGAAACTTTGGGGCACTCTTTGAAGTTCTTTGTGTTGGATTGAACATGATGAATCTGAAACTGTGTGATGCATATCGTATAATCAAGCCCATGGGTAATCGTGGTGACATTGGAGTATCTAGGTGACATTAGGGTTTTGGTTGATGTGTATCTTAAGGTGTTATTCTAGTATGAATTCTTAGATAGATCGATCGGAAAGGATAACTTGGTTATGTTAGTACGAACTCTTGAATAGATCGATCGGAAAAGATAACTTTGAGGTGGTTTCATACCCTACAATAATTTATTCGTTTGTTCTCCGCTATTTGTGACTTTGGAGTGAACTCTTTGTCGCACGTGAGGGATTTACATATGATTCAACTATGTCAGTATTGTTGAGAGAACTTGCACTAGTGAAAGTATGAACCCTAGGCCTTGTTTTCAAGCATTGCAATACCGTTTTTGCTCACTTTTGTTACTTGCTACCTTGGTGTTTTTATATTTTCAGATTACAAAAACCTATATCTACCATCCATATTACACTTGTATCACCATCTCTTCGCCGAACTAGTGCACCTATACAATTTACCATTGTATTGGGTGTGTTGGGGACACAAGAGACTCTTTGTTATTTGGTTGCAGGGTTATTTGAGAGAGACCATCTTCATCCTACGCCTCCCACGCATTGATAAACCTTAGGTCATCCACTTGAGGGAAATATGCTACTGTCCTACAAAACTCTGCGCTTGGAGGCCCAACACGAGTCTACAAGAAGAAGGTTGCATAGTAGACATCAAGCTCTTTTCTGGTGCCGTTGCCGGGGAGGTGAGTGCTTGAAGGTATATCTTTAGATCTTGCAATTAAATCTTTTAGTTTCTTGTTTTTCACTAGTTTGGTTTTATAAAAGAAAACTACAAAAAAATGGAGTTTAGGTTGCATCAATTGGTTCATCTTTTGAATGTCTTTCGTGAAAATGATGGTTTGGAAAATTGTGCTCAATTTGTAGAGGAAGAATTTATGAAAATACTTAATGAGAATTCCTTGAATGATGAGCATGATTGCAATATTGCTAGTATGAATTCTCTGAATATCCATGATGCTAATGATATGCAAACCCACAAGCTTGGGGATGCTATGTATGATGAAGATGATATTTTTAGTCCCCCAAGTTTTGATGAGCAAATTTGTTATGATAATTGCATGCCTCCTATTTATGATGATTATGTTGATGAAAGTGGATTTGGAGAGGTCATGACTTTATTTAGTGATGAATCCACTATTTTGGAAGAGGTTCCAATTGATTATGAGAACTAAGTTGCTATCTATGATGATTATTGTGATGACATGTATGCTATAAAGAATAATGATAATCATGAAACTTGTTATCATGATTTTAATTTTCAATTGGATTATGCCTCACATGATAGTTATTTTGGTGAGTTTGCTCCCACTACTATTAATGAGAAGAAATTTGCTTATCTGGTGAGTAGAAAATTTTCTATGCTTGTGGATCATGCAAATAATGCTTTATGTGATAGTTATGTTGTGAAATTCCTTCATGATGCTACTGAAAATTATTATGAGGGAGGAACATATGCTTGTAGGAATTGCAATAATATCAAGTTTCCTCTCTATGTGATCAAAGTTTTGAAGTTCTGCTTGTTTTGCCTTCCTATGCTAGTTGATTCTTGCTCCCATAAATTGTTTTCTCGCAAAATCCCTATGCATAGGAAGTGGGTTAGACTTAAATGTGCTTGTCATGAGATTCATGATGCTCTTTTGCATGTTTCAATTCTTATCTTTTATGTGAGCATCATTGAAATCATCATGCCTAGCTAAAAGGCATTAAAGAAAAGCGCTTGTTGGGAGACAACCCAAGACTTTTCCTTTCTGTTTTTGTGTGATCACATGATTAAGCTACTGTAGTAATCATGTTTTGTGTCTTTTATTTCAATAAAGTGCCAAGTAAAGCCTTTGGGATGACTCACAAGATGAGTAGAATTGTTGCTGAACCAAAACAGAAACTTTTGACTCCAGTACAGGAATTTTAATTTTTTACTGGACCATGATAATGATCTGAAATTTTTACACAGTCTTGATATACAAATTCTTCAGGTTTTCATAATTTTTCAGAATTTTTAGAGACAGGGAACTATAGTTACACTACAGATCTTCACAGACTGTTCTGTTTTTGATAGATTCTGTTTTGCATGCATAGTTTGCTTGTTTTAGTGTTTTCATAGCTTATATTTAGTGGTATAAATTATGGGAATGGTATAATACAGTAGGTATCATGTGGGAACAATTCTGAATCTTGTCTTGAGAGTACCTAAGTGAATGATCTATCTTTATTACACTAACCCTTCTCACGAAGTTCCGTTAAGTTTTGTGTGATTGAAGTTTTCAAGTTTTGGGTGAGACACTGATATGAGGAGAATAAGGAGTGACAAGAACCTAAGCTTGGGATGCCCAAGGCACCCCCAAGGTAATATCCAAGGAATACTCAAGCGCCTAAGCTTGGGGATGCCCCGGAAGGCATCCCCTCTTTCGTCTTCAACACTATCGGTATATCTTACTTGGAAATATATTTTTATTCGTCACATAATATGAATTTTTCTTGGAGTGTCATTTTATTTTGTTTTTCTCTGTTAGTTGTTATTTATAATCTTGTTTTTCAATAAAAAGTTCCAAGAATTGCCTTAGGATGCTTGCATTGCATGTTTGATGTGTGCTGTGTAAAAAACAGAAACTTTTGCTGTAGTGTTTGAATTTTCATATTTTACTGGAACATCGAAAGCTTCTGAAATTTTTACACAGTATTGCCATATAAATTATTTAGCATGTCCTAAATTTTCATAATTGTTTGAGTTACATAAGTACACTGGTTTAATAGATTTCTACAGACTGTTCTGTTTGGACAGATTGCTGTCATAGTTTTGTTGTCCACTTATCCTATAGTTTCCATAGCCTATATTGGTAGATATAAATTGTGGAAATGATAGTAAACAGTAAATGATGTTTGCAATTATTATGCAATTTGTCTTGGCAGTACATAAAGAGTTGATTTATTATTATGTGCACTAACCTATCTCACGAGTTCTTTTCAAGTTTTGTGTGGATGAAGTTTTTGAAGATAGGTGAAACCGGGATATGAGAGGATTGAACGAGATACACAAGCTCAAGCTTGGGGATGCCCAAGGCACCCCAAGTAAATATTTCAAGAAGTCTCAAGCATCTAAGCTTGGGGATGCTACGCATCCCACTTCTCTTCATCAACAATTATCGGTTAGCCTATGTTGAGCCTAAATTTTTTATTTGTCCACATGATATGTGCTATTCTTGGAGTGCTATTTTTCTTTTTCTTGCTGTTTAAATAAAATACTCAGATCTGAAAATATTTATTGAGAGAGAGAGCCCTCACATAGCTACTTGATTGTTTACCTACTCATTAATCTTCACTTATATCTTTTGGAGTAGTTTGTCAATTTGCTCTAGTACTTCACTTATATCTTTTTAGAGCACGGCGGTGGTTTTATTTTATAGAAATTGTTGAACTCTCATGCTTCGCTTATATTATTTTGAGAGTCTCTAAACAGCATGGTAATTTGCTTAGGTTATGAATTTAGTCCTAATATGATGGGCATCCAAGAGAGATATAATAAAAACTTTCATATAAAGTGCATTGAATACCATGAGAAGTTTGATTCCTTATGATTGTTTTGAGATATAAAGATTGTGATATTAGAGACATGCTAGTGAGTAATTGTGGATTGGTAGAAATACTTGTGTTAAAGTTTGTGATTCCCGTAGCATGCACGTATGGTGAACCGTTATGTGACGAAGTCTGAGCATGATTTATTTATTGATTGCCTTCCTTTGTGTGGAGGTCGGGATCGCGCGATGGTTAAATCCTACCAACCCTTCCCCTAGGGGCATGCATCTAGTACTATGTTTCGATGACTAATAGACTTTTTCAATAAGTATGTGAGTTCTTTATGACTAATGTTGAGTCCATGGATTATACGCACTCTCACCCTTCCACCTTTGCTAGCCTCTCTAGTACCGCGCAACTTTCGCCGGTGCATTAAACCCACCTTCCTCAAAACAGCCACCATATACCTTCCTCAAAACAGCCACCATACCTACCTATTATGGCATTTCCATAGCCATTCCGAGATATATTGCCATGCAACTTCCACCGTTCCGTTTATCATGACACGCACCATCATTGTCATATTGCTTTGCATGATCATGTAGTTGACATCGTATTTGTGGCAAAGCCACCGTTCATATTTTTTTATACATGTCACTCTTGAGTCATTGCACATCCCGGTACACCGCCGGAGGCATTCATATAGAGTCATATTTTGTTCTAAGTATCGAGTTGTAATTCTTGAGTTGTAAGTAAATAAAAGTGTGATGATCATCATTATTAGAGCATTGTCCCATGTGAGGAAAGGATGATGGAAGCTATGATTCCCTCACAAGTTGGGATGAGTCTCCGGACTTTACAAAAAATAAACGAGGCCAAAGAAGCCCAAATAAAAAAAAGGGAGGCCAAAGAAGCCCACCAAAAAAATAAAAATATAAAAATATAAAAAAAATGAGAGAAAAGAGAGAAGGGGCAATGCTACTATCCTTTTTCCACACTTGTGCTTCAAAGTAGCACCATGATCTTCATGATAGAGAGTCTCCTATATTAGTGGGAATTTTTCATATAGAACTTGGCTTGTATATTCCAATGATAGGCTGACTCAAAATTGCCCTAGGTCTTCGTGAGCAAGCGAGTTGGATGCACACCCACTTTGTTTCTTTTTGAGCTTTCATACACTTATAGCTCTAGTGCATCCGTTGGATGGCAATCCCTACTCACTCACATTGATATCTATTGATGGGCATCTCCATAGCCCATTGATACGCCTAGTTGGTGTGAGATTATCTCCTTCTTTTTTGTCTTCCCCACAACCACCATATTCTATTCCACCTATAGTGCTATGTCCATGGCTCACGCTCATGTATTGCGTGAGAGTTGAAAAAGTTTGAGAACACTAAAGTATGAAACAATTGCTTGGCTAAAACCAGGGTTGTGCATGATTTAATACTTTTTGTGATGAAGATGGAGCATAGCCAGACTATATGATTTTGTAGGGATAACTTTCTTTGGCCAAGTTATTTTGAGAAGACATGATTGCTTTATTAGTATGCTTGAAGTATTATTGTTTTTATGTCAACATTAAACTTTTGTTTTGAATCTTATGGATCTGAATATTCATGCCACAATAAAGAAAATTACATGGATGAATATGTTAGGTAGCATTCCACATCAAAAATTCCGTTTTTATCATTTACCTACTCGAGGACGAGCAGGAATTAAGCTTGGGGATGCTTGATACGTCTCCAATGTATCTATAATTTTTTATTGTTCCATGCTATTATATTACCGGTTTTGGATGTTTTATATGCATTAATATGCTATTTTATATTATTTTTGGGACTAACCTGTTAACCTAGTGCCCAGTGCCAGTTTCTGTTTTTTCCTTGTTTTTGAGTATTGCAGAAAAGGAATATCAAACGGAGTCCAAACGGAATAAAAATTTAAGGTGATCATTTATGGACCAGAAGAAGCCCAGGGAGCATTGTAGGTAGGCCAGAAGAGCCACGAGGCAAACACAAGCCTAGGGGGGGCGCCCACCCCCCTAGGGCGCGCCCCCTGGCTTGTCGCCGCCTCATGGATCCCCCTGGCGTGATTCCAACGCCAAGTACCACTATATATCCAGTAAGACCCAAAAAGAAACCTAGATCGGGAGTTCTGCCGCCGCAAGCCTCTGTAGACACGAAAAACCAATCGGGAGCCCGTTCCGGCACCCTGCCGGAGGGGGAAACCATCACCGGAGGCCATCCTCATTATCCCGGCGGTCTCCATGACGAGGAGGGAGTAGTTCACCCTCGAGGCCGAGGGTATGTACCAGTAGCTATGTGTTTGATCTCTCTCTCGCGCGTTCTTGAGATGGCACGATCTTCATGTATCGTGAGCTTTATTGATATAGATGAATCATATGGAGTTTTCCCTTCTCTATCTTCTTGTGATGAATTGAGTTTTCCCTTTGAAGTTTTCTTATCGGATTGAGTCTTTAAAGGATTTGAGAACACTTGATGTATGTCTTGCGATGGGATATCCGTGGTGACAATGGGATGTTCTATTGATCCACTTGATGTATGTTTTGGTGATCAACTTGCGGGTTCCGTGACCTTGGGAATTTATGCATAGGGGTTGGCACACGTTTTCGTCTTGACTCTCCGGTTGAAATTTTGGGGCACTCTTTGAAGTTCTTTGTGTTGGATTCAACATGATGAATCTGAAATTGTGTGATGCATATCGTATAATCAAGCCCATGGGTACTTGTTGTGACATTGGAGTATCTAGGTGACATTAGGGTTTTGGTTGATGTGTATCTTAAGGTGTTATTCTAGTACGAACTCTTAGATAGATCGATCGGAAAGGATAACTTGGTTATGTTAGTACGAACTCTTGAATAGATCGATCGGAAAAGGTAACTTTGAGGTGGTTTCGTACCCTACAATAATTTCTTCGTTTGTTCTCCGCTATTTGTGACTTTCGAGTGAACTCTTTGTTGCACGTGAGGGATTTACATATGATTCAACTATGTCAGTATTGTTGAGAGAACTTGCACTAGTGAAAGTATGAATCCTAGGCCTTGTTTTCAAGCATTGCAATACCGTTTTTGCTCACTTTTGTTACTTGCTACCTTGGTGTTTTTATATTTTCAGATTACAAAAACCTATATCTACCATCCATATTACACTTGTATCACCATCTCTTCGCCGAACTAGTGCACCTATACAATTTACCATTGTATTGGGTGTGATGGGGAGACAAAAAACTCTTTGTTATTTGGTTGCAGGGATGTTTGAGAGAGACCATCTTCATCCTACGCCTCCCACGGATTGATAAACTTTAGGTCATCCACTTGAGGGAAATTTGCTACTATCCCACAAAACTCTGCGCTTGGAGGCCCAACACGAGTCTACAAGAAGAAGGTTGCATAGTAGACATCACAGACGATCGAGGTTGATGGCGACCTCGAGCTGGCGCCATTCGCGCGCCAGGCGCAGGTGCTCTGCCTCAAGGCATGTGTCAACGTCGTTAAGCTCAGCCCCAAGGCGGCCTAGCGCGCTCACCACGCCTTAAAGGAGGCCGTGCCGGGCGGCGCTGCGACCGCATGCGAGCTCCAGTGCTTGACCGGGGTTTTCCTCCGCCTCCCGGTCGGCAAGGAAGGCACGTGAAGGTCCACCCGTGTCCAACTGGGACCCGGGGGGCGAGGGTCCATTGTCCGGCCCTCCAGCTCGGGGATGGGCCCCATGGGAACTCGCCCCCCCTCCGCTCGAAGATGGTGCCGACACTCCAGGCGTCCAGTCGCTGAGAAGAATCGTCAGGCGAGGCCACGGCCCTGCCCCCGCGAGCCGGAGGACACACCTGAAGAGGGACGCCAAAAACTCGGGCCCGAGGCCCCCTAGGGACGGCTTGGGCCCAAGTACGGGTACCTCCTCGCGCACAGTAACGCGGCTCGTGGGGCACAAGTGATACGTCTCCAACGTATCTACTTTTCCTCACCCTTTTCCCCTTGTTTTGGACTCTAATTTGCATGATTTGAATGGAACTAACCCGGACTGACGTTGTTTTCAGCAGAACTACCATGGTGTTTTTTTGTGCAGAAATAAAAGTTCTCGGAATGGAACGAAACTTTTTGGAGAATTATTTCAGAATATATGTGAATTATTGGAGCCAAAATCCACCGAAGAGAGGGGCCAGGGTCACCAACACCCACCAGGGCGCGCCAGGCCCCCTGGGCGCGCCCTGGTGGGTTGTGCCCACCTCGTGGCCCCACTGACCCTAATTCCAACGCTATAAATTCACATCCGCGGAGAAAAAATCAGGGAGAAAGTTTCATCGCGTTTTACAATACAGAGCCGCCGCCACCTCCTGTTCTTCATCGGGAGGCCAAATTTGGAGCCCGTTTGGGGCTCCGGAGAGTGGAATCTTCGGTCTTCGTCATCACCAACCCTTCTCCATCGCCAATTCCATGATGCTCCCCACCGGGAGTGAGTAATTCCTTCGTAGGCTTGCTGGTCGGTGAGGAGTTGGATGAGATTCATCATGTAATCGAGTTAGTTTTGTTAGGGCTTGATCCCTAGTATCCATTATGTTCTGAGATTGATGTTGCTATGACTTTGCTATGCCTAATGCTTGTCACTAGGGCCCGAGTGCCATGATTTCAGATCTGAACCGTTTATGTTATCATCTCTATATTCATGTTCTTGATCCGATCTTGTCATATGCACCTATTACGTGTTATGATCTGTCAACCCCATAGTGACAATATTTGGGATACTTCGTGGTGATGACCGTAGTTTGAGGAGTTCATGTATTCACCATGTGTTAATGCTTTGTTCCGGTTCTCTATTAAAAGGAGGCCTTAATATCCCTTAGTTTCCTTATGGACCCCGCTGCCACGGGAGGGTAGGACAAAATATGTCATGCAAGTTCTTTTCCATTAGCACGTATGACTATTTACGGAATACATGCCTACATTATATTGACGAACTGGAGCTAGTTCTGTGTCGCCCTAGGTTATGACTGTTATATGATGAATATCATCCAATGAGTTACCGATCCAGTTCCTACGAGCTTTCCACTTATTATTCTTGCTAAGTTACTATTGCTGTTGCTGCTGTTCCAACTACTACAAAACTATTGCTACTGCTGTTGCTACTACTGTTACTGTCACTACTGCTATCAAGCTATCATATTACTGTCCTACTGATCACTCTACTGCAGATATTTAATCTCTAGGTGTGGTTGAATTGACAACTCAATTGCTAATACTCTCAAGTATTCTTTGGCTCCCCTTGTGTCAAATCTATAAATTTGGGTTGAATACTCTACCCACGAGAACTGTTGTGATCCCCTATACTTGTGGGTTATCAACGAGGACGCTACAGGTCCAGCGCCCTCGGGAGGTGGTGGCGGAAGTGCGCTTTTTTGCTTCGTCAAGAGGGGACCTGAGGAGCAAAAATTCATAGGTGCACATCATGCGGAAATCAAGGGAGGTCAGGCGCTTACTCATCCATAGCGATCCACTTCCTCTTCCTCAGTTCCCTCGGGGCTGGGCTGTTGCGGCCCCCGGGCTCCTTCCTCTTCCGGCAAGCACGGGGGTCGGGAGACGGCTCGCTAACGTCAGGCACATGGCACCCTGCGGCAGGGGCGGCAGTCGTGCCTCCGGGAGAGGCGTCACCTTCACTGCTTGGAGGGGTCAAGGCGGATGCTTGGGAGACACGCAGCTCAGGGCGCTCCTCTGCAGTTGCGCGAGGGGCGTTGTCCTCAGGGCCCCCAGGGCTCGGGGCCATCAAGAGGGGGTTGTCGCGAGGTCCCATGTGGTCCTTGGGAAGTAGCCCCCACTCGTCGAAGCGTGGCATCTTCTGGGCGAAGGCTCCCCCGTTCGGATGATTGTACAAGGGGAGCCCTTCCGGAGGAAGTACGGCGGGTTCTCCCCCGGTCAAGAGGCGGAGCACCTCGCGCAGCATGTTGGAAGGAAGGGAAGGCACCTGGAGCCTCATGGCGTCGTCGGGGCCGGTAAAGGCCCACATGGGGCGAGAATGGCGCTGGAGGGGAGCAATTCGCCGACGGATGAATTCCATCGCCACCATCGCCATCGTCACGCCCACCTTCTTCAGGTTGGCCAACCTGGCCATAACCCGCGCGAGCTACGGTTCAACAAGCTTCGCGTGCTCCCAACCGGGGCTCGACTCCGCAGGGGCCACCGGAGTTTGGAGCAGGGGCTGTACGCGGCGGCGTCGACATACATCCACTGCCTCCGGAAGCCCTCCATGTTCGGATGAACATCGGCATCAAGGGCCGCACCCGCCGTTGCGTCCGCCGCTCGGAGCGACACGCACCCCGAGCACTGCCAGCTGGCAACCATTTGGAGGGAGAATAAGTGGCGAAGCAAGGCCACGGACGGGGAGATGCCCACGAAGGCCTCGCACAAGAACGCGAAAGCGGAGAGGAGGACGATGGATCCAGGGTCAAGATGCAATGCGTGGACCTGGTAGTGCGTGAGCACGGCATTGAAGAAGTCTGAAAACGGTGGCAGCAAGCTAGAGAAGAGGGCATGGAGATGAAGGGGGATATTGGTGGCCTCCAGATCAACTGAAAGCCAAGAGGCATGCCAGATCTTCGTTGCCTTCCACTCATTGGTAATGGTGGCGATTGCCAGCCGGACCTTGTCTAGCCCTTCGAGATTGAGCACGGAGGACCGGCCCACCGCGGGCTCTGGTCTCGGATGGGGCTCCGACATCATCGAGGTCCTGCCCCTCTTCTTGTTGGGAGCCATGGCGGAGGGGCAGATTGGATCAAGCGCGAGATCCAGTGAGGAAGGCGCGAGCTTACGGAGGAAGGAGGAGCAAAAGGCAGGCGCGATGTGGGACAATGATGGCCCTACTACGTGCGCCGGGTTTTTGTCAGCAAGGGCGGTCACCGAGGCGACGTGGGGAAGTGGAGGCATCTACGTACCGTCGTGCGCCACACGTCGAGCCTGGCCCGCAGGTGATTGGTGCCCATGGAGCTTCGGACTCCCTTCCTTGGCTTCGCCCCGAAGCCAGCCCGAGCGCTCCTTGGGCCCGGGGGCTACTGTCGGCGTTCTGGGATCAAGGGTACCCAGACCTGCCTGCCTGCGGCCCAGCGCATGGCCCACCTCAATGGCCCAGTGTGGCCCTGCAGCAAACCACCCAAGACAAGACCCTCGTAAGAGCCCCAGCCTCGCGAGGAGAACAACGCCAAGACCTCTATAGGAGCGGCTTCCCAAGGCTGCCTCCCGAGGAGCGGAGATTCCTATGCAGTGCCCGGCCTCATGAGGCTGGGATGACATGAGCCATGACGACCAAGGCCAGACGGGCACCAGCGGGCACAGAGGGGACAGTTTCCTCTTTGGTGCTAAGGAGGCAAGGACGTACGCGGGTTCCCAAGGAATCCCCCAAAGGTTCCGTTCCGGCGCAACAAGACCGAGACCACGAGCTCGGTAGGATGGATGTCATCGCCGAGCCCACCTCTGCGTCACGCCTAGAAGCTTTGCAGGCGAAGACCACCTTTAGTCAGGATAAGATGTACCTCTTGTCCCCTTTCAAAATTGCCCATTGTGGGATCCCTTCCCGCCTGTGCGATAAGTGAAGAGGACCAAGGCCACTATAAATAGGCACCAGCATCCACCGTAGAGGGGATCGATCCAACCTCACCTCAGAGCCCTCGCGAGGTTGCTCAACCACTGTACTAGTTCATCCCCGAACCTCCTCGTGAGGCCAATCCACCAAAAGCAGGAGTAGGGTTTTACACCGCAAGGTGGCCCGAACCTGGGTAAATCTCTGTGTCCATCTTCTTGTTCGCTCACACGTATTCGACAAGGCTTCGCCGAAGGGTGGCGAGCTTGAGGCTAGGGCTGGTTGAGATCTTTGCACACACCCCAGAGTTTGAACCTTCTTGGGTCTGCGGAGCCCCGATTCCGACAACTATTAACCCCGATGGTGGATACCGACCTATAGGGGTAGGTTGTGTCACGACCTCATCAATTCCGATTGACAGAAAACATAGCCTCAAGAATCCCCATGTACAGTTGATCTCATCAACCGTGCACATAGCCGATCTCATAAACGACGACAAATTTCATCTGCCACCTCCACATATCAAATATGCATCCGATCTGAATCCAAATCCTATAACAAAGGTCCGGATACCACTGTTGCGTTCTACCGTAGGTGCATTGCATGTAAATTAAAAAATTTCGACACGCAGAACATCCAGGAACACACTACAGAGATGTATCACAGATCGTTACCACTAGACGCGCAGTGCCGTGCAGCAGAAGTAGATTTAGAGCAGCGCGGCCGCGAGGTCCGTATCCTCATTGTCCAATCTCCCTCAAACAGCCGGTCGCCAGATCCCATGTACAGGTTCGCCGGAGCAACACAAGTGCACCACCTTTAATGGTATCCGCGCGTGCAGGAGGAACACAGTGCGGCGGAATGCTAGGTCTGATCACACAGTTCGACGGCGAGCGGAGGTGGCTAGCTACAACACATGCAAAGCCCTAATGACGGCACCGAAGCGATCAACCCAATGGGTGTGCCGCACCTCCACTATATATAGGCATCCATCACGGGCTCAACACTTGGGCCTCTCACAGATCCTAAAGCCCACAAGTTTTCCTTCCCTTAAGCGGGTGACCCCTTAGGTTCTCGTTCACTTGGTCGCGAGTGTGATCACATCCGGCTGGGCTAGTCTATAGCGGCCTCTAGCAAAGCGTGCTGACTCCAAGTGTCCGATGAAGCTGGTTAGGCGAACCTGTACATCACACTTCTGTCCCTTCGCCACACGATATATTTTGTCGCGCTCAAGGTGACATGGTCATCCATGTTGCAGCATGACCTCTGTCTCGTTCCGATTTATCCGACCAACACTTATTATCTCATAATCCTCATCGCACGGCCATACTTATCTAGGTCATATCACCCGAGGGGCCCAGAGTATATCTCTCCTGTTCGGAGGGGCAAATCCCATCTTGCTCAACCATGTCTCGCAGCATGGGTCCGGACAAGCCTCAAACCTACCTTTATAACTACCCAGTTACGGAGTAGCGTTTGGTCGGCCCAAAGCAGTTCTATCACTATCCCGAGTACATGCGCCAGCTCAGGTCTTGGGACATAGAACATATGTTATACTAGAGACTCACAGATAACCTATCACTGCGTCTCATAGTTCGGTTTGTCCAACTCGGACCTTATCTCGACTCGGATCCGACCAAGTCTAATCTGACCAGATCTTTCTAAGTCCGTATTATCCGGCTAGCATCCAATGCTACATGGTCAGTGAGAGCGGACCATCCACCGTGTCATATGCTAGTCTAACGGGTTGCGCGTCCACACAGCCCTTTCGACTAGGGGCCATTTAGGACAGTCATTATACAATGCCTAGTCTCACAAACAAGTCACGTACTTGCTAATACACATCATTGATAATATCCAAGGACTATCTCTATTCATAAAAACATAAGAAATATCATCATACATGATTTCCTCTAGGGCATATCTCCAACATACAATGCACCATGTTCAAATTTGACATTTTTCCGGGCTCGTTTACTATACCTAGGCTTTTATGTGCACTCTCTAGGCATTTACTGCTCATAATTCAAGTTCAGACATTATGTATATGGAAATGTGAAAAAATCATTTGAAAAGTCATAACCGTGACGTTGAATAACTGTTTATGTATTACATGGGAAAATTAATATAAATTTAAAGGATTTATGTGGGAAGAGGCAGACACATATATATGGTCCTTTATTGGGTTTTTAACTCTAGAAAAAATGGAAAACATGCCAGAAAAACTTGATACCTTGTGTGGTGCCGTTGGCATGACCTCAATATGACGTGTCAAACATTTGAGAAGGTTTGGCTAATGTTGTCATACACACTCTTCATATATCGAGCCATCACCTATGTAGTTTCATGGTTTTGGGAGAGAAATCGCCATGTTTTGAAGGACAACCCATATTTCCTTTTTTGTTTCTCCTTGATTTGTTTTCTACGACCATCATACCCACTACAATGCATCGTGTTCAAATTTGACATTTTTTCAGGCTCGGTTACTATATTTAGTCTTTTACGTGCACTTTCTAGGCATTGACTGCTTATAATTCAAGTTCAAACATTTTGTACATCAAAAGGTGTTCAAAAAATGGTTTGGAAAATCATAATTGTGTCATCGAATAACTTTTCATGTATTATACAGGAAATTAATATAAATTTAAAGGATATGTGTGGGAAGAGGAAGCCACATATGTGTCGTTTTTTTTAACTCTAGAAAAAAGAAAACATGCCTGAAAAACATGATACCTAGCGTGGTGTCGTTATACGACACCAGTATGCTGTGGTAAATATTTGAACGCCAAGCACAGTATCATGTACTATCTGATACTATTAGTTTTCCGACGCGGGATCACCAATTTTCTCTTTTCTCGCACACAGGTATTTGATGCACTTAGTCTATGTTGCGTGTTTCCCCCGCGTAAGGTTTGAGTTTCGCAGCCAAATTTTCAGTAAGCGCGCGACTTCAGAAGTTATTCCTCCCATCCCATACCCACCCATCTATCGATGCACTAGTACAGGGGTACCCAGTGCCCCTGACTTATGCACAGGCGGTAGAAGCAAAAACCCGGTGAATGATCAAGACTAGACTCCAGCAAGCTCAACGCGGCAGCCCAAGCCCGGGCTGCAGTGTGCCAGGCGTGTCCGCGACGCTTGCCGGGGACCAAGACGTGCACACCTCCAAGAAGACCCGGCGAGCCACTCCCCGGCAGGCGCGAGCCAACCATCCACCGCTCCAACGGTTGTCACTTATCGATGCGGTGTCGAGGCCTCAGGCGGCTAATCAGCTCTCGCTAAGCACATGGCGACACATCAGAATGCAAGTTACGCTCGGTTGACACCCGCCCTGCAGCGTGTCAAGACCATAAGCAACGACCGGCCAAGCGGTGGCAAGAGCTTGCCGGGGATGCACCCCCGAGCGCCACCTAGGCAGGTGATCAAGGCATTTTGTCCTAAATGCCAGAGTTAGGTATGAGAGCTCTGCTTACCTATCTAATCAATAGACAATGACTGTGTTGCCATTGTGGTAACCCCTTGCACTATAAAAGGAGGCCCAAGGCAACCCAGCTCAGGGTTAGCATTTTTGGACCCCCAAACACTTGTACTCGCGTAGTAGCTCTTTCCCCGATAACATTCGTTGCCGGGGTTAGGCACTGAGCGTTCTTCGTGTTCCTCCAATCAATCCACCAAAAAGCAGGAGTAGGGTTTTACGCTTAGCAGCGGCCCGAAGCTGGGTAAAATGCCTGTGTCCTGATCGTCACGTCATCTCATGTTCTCCGCTCTTCGTGCAACGTGACCCTCCTTGACGAACCACAAGGGACCTCTGGTCCCATACGTGATCGTGAGCATCCGTGCCCCGACATCTTTGGAACGCCAGGTAGGGGGCATGCATCATTTGCGCGAACCCGAGCTTGTGAAAGGCGAATCGATCTTCATCATCATCTTCTTCAACAATGGCTCCCAAGAAGAAATCCGGTGCGGCTGCGGGCGAGGCGGGCATCATGGATGACGTGGCCGGCGCAGGCGGCGCCCCCGTCCAGTCCTTCGCGGCCGGAGATGGAGTAGGAGGTGCCGGAGAGGAGCAACTACAACAACAACGTGGCGAGCTCAGCCCCGATGCCACGGGCGAGGGAAACAACCATTCATCACCTCCCCGCCGCACGGATGGCCAAGGCCGCCTCAGCGGCGCCCGGTCCGGTGCGAGCCGTGACCCTCCGGCCGCACCCGTCGCCATCGAGATTGTTGGGCGTGCACCTCGTGCGGAACGAGACGGAGCGCCCAGCGGAGCCGCAGCCCTGCAGGATCGGCCCACTGACCACCAGAAATCTCCTGCGAGTGGCGCACGACATCAAGGACTCGGCGACACTTCTCTTGGCCTTACCAAGAGTCGAGCGACGTTGCGGTCCACCTCTTTCGCCATGCCGAGCACCGCAGAGGAGGCCATGGCGTGATTCCAGATGCTGCTGAACTTCATGCCAGCGGCTGATAAGATGGATGAATGGAGAGCCACCATTCAGAGTTTGATTTCTTTCGTTGAAGCCAACAAGACCCAACTTGCGAAGCCATCGCAACGTACGCGAACAGCAGCAGCGGCCCGGGGCGCGAGCGCGTCGAAGGGGCCACCCCAACGATGTAGTCCCTTCCGCGACAACAGGCCCAGAGGCAGCCGCAGCAACCTTCGCATGCTGATGAGCACGACGAGGCGTCCATAGTATCGTCTGGCCCGCGCAACCGCCAGGATCAACAACACGTCCTTGAAGACCGGCGGAAAGAAGATGCGCGCATCACCATCGAGCGACGCCGGGAAGCGCATCGTCAATCCGACAAGCGCAACGGTCCAGACGTTGGCGACCCCGCGCCCAGTGCTGGCGGGTACCTTCCTTACGAGGTTGGTTGCCCTACCTTCACTAGCGATCTGCGACGGGTCCGCTGGCCGTCGACCCGAGCTTTCAAGCCTGAGCTACCTGAGAAATACGACGGGAAGCTGAACCCAGCGGAGTTCTTGGGCATATACACGATAGTTGTTCAAGCCGCGGGAGGAAGAGATGAAAAGGTGCTCGCCAACTATTTCCCTTTGGCACTTAAGCCGAACGTGAGATCATGGCTGATGCACCTGCCAGAGAATTCCATTTCGTCTTGGGCTGATCTATGCAACGAGTTCGTTGGCGCCTTCACCGGTGGTCATCAAGTCCCAGGCCAGCCCAGCGATCTCCAAGTCCTCCCGCAAAAGGAGGGAATAACCTTGAGAAAGTATAACCAGAGATTCAGCCGAGTGCACCGCAACATCCCAGAGATCCATCCCGCAGCGGTGATTGCCGCGTTCCACTCGAATGTGCGCAACAGGAGGATGCGAACCAAGATGAATGTCAAGCTCTCCAAGACTATTAATGAGCTTTACACCTTGTCGGATAAATGAGCTCGAGCTGAAGAAGGAAGGAGACTTCGCGGGGAGGAAGCGGGCGTCGAAGTGGACTCCGATGATGACGACGACGCCCCCGACCCAAAGGGAAGGAGCAGGAAGTGCAACAAGAAGCGTAAGGGAAAAGCAGTATTGGCTGTCGAGAGCTCCGGAGACCTCAATGCAGGCAAGAAGGCGAAAGCCGAAATCCCCGGCAAGTGTGGCACCCCGGCTCAGAGGAGACCAGAACGCCCCGTATTCCAGCCCAGGGACAAGTCTTCTGGAATACGGCACCGCTGGCATAGAACAAATCAACTCTTTATTACCATGGATAAGGTTACAAGGGTACATGGATTACATCGGCACGACGATACTACGGTGGCTCTGGCTGGTGATGGACTCCACTCCGCAGGGACTCTGGCTGGAACGCGTATCCTAGCTCTCAAACTCGGGATCCTCGACAAGCAAGCAATCATGGCATGACTTGCAAACTGGCATGACATGCCAGGTGAGTACTTTGAATGTACTCGCAAGCTCACAACAAACATCAGCATTAAGGCAAGACAACATCATAGCAATCAAGATTAGGTAAAGATTTATCATTACCGAAGGGATAGTTGAAAATAACAATAACAGGCTATACTCCCTGTAATCTGGTGACCAACTCGTAATCACTCCAAGAACATCCAGCGAATATCCTCAAGATTGTTACCAAGTCTTGTCAGTGGCATGATACTCAGACAAGTTCTTCCATCATTATTATCACTGCTACGGTTGACCACCTAGTGAGGCCTGGACGGACTGTCCAATACCGTGGACGTGGCTATTCGAATAGATTTTACACTCTGCAGAGGTTGCGCACTTTACCCACACCATGGAGCACCTGGCCTCGTGATCCCATTCGGGTGGACCAGTGTTGCTCCAACGAAACCCGCCGGACCCGTGACTCCTCTACCGTACCACCGGCATCATCCTCCTCCGGAGTCCTGCCCTGGGTGGCCCCTGTGTCACCTCGTGACACCTGCCACCGTCGTGGCCAAACAAACTGTCCCAAACGGGGACCTGGATCCAAATAACTCAACTGGGCTCACAAGGTTATCGCCGCCTACCGGGCCATGGTAGCACGCGCGCATAACCTTCCCTATTTGGTGGTACCGATAAAAGAGCACGAAGCCAGACCAAGTCAAGGCCATCCCATACCGACAAATGTGGCTGCACGGATAAGTCCGGACAGGTGACTCTCGATCAACCAACTAAGTATCTTATCCCCGAATAATATTTCCGCCATAGCTGACACTCTGATATCATAGTAATCCAATAACCAATATGCTCAAGCCACTGCTACTGATTCATACCCATAAACTGCCGGATGAAACCCAAAATAATCATAGACAGTAATCTCTTAATCCAACCACATCATGGCATCATCAAGCGAGTAAACAACTAGCCACTAGCAATCCAGTCCTTAACATGGTAGTCGCCTATTCAAGAATTTACTTAAGCATTGCATAATCTAATCCACTTCACAAATAATTATACTTGCTATTAAAGTAATTATTTTAACTATGATATTGCAATGCAATTATGCAGATGAGGGTTGTGGCTTGCCTGGGGTTGACGGAACCATCGGGAAGAAGTGCGGAGGGTCCGCGGAAATGATTGCCGGAAACAGTTCTCTCTCGGAGGGGGCTGTTTACGGGCAAGGGCAGAATGGTCATTTTCACAGTGTCAAAACATTATGAAAATGATACCGATATGACGGGCTCGAAGAGACGAAGAAGTGGGCTTTGGAATCACCTCAATCGGAGTCATGGACGAAAAGATATAGCCCGACGAAGTTCAGGGACCAATCTGTAAAACATAACTCTACAAACAGGTCCCTGGGGATAAAACAGAAAACGCATTCAGAGAAATACGCTTTCAGAGCTGAGGAAACCCAAACAATTTATGAGAATTATTTGGGAATTTTTGGAATGATGGAGATGTGGGTTGCTTCACAACCCAAGGCAGACAGGGTTATTCCTTTAATAGAAAAAGGAATATTCCCAAGAAAAAGAATATTGGCATTGGTTCAAGATGGTAATGACATGGTCTTGGGATGGTTTAGAGGTTGGCAAGCCACTAGGGAAGAGGAATCAAGGGTGATCCCTCCGGGATGCAAGACCACTAAGCCACGGAAAGGCAAATCCAGACCAAAATCAAAAGAAATGGGCAAAATCCAGGGTGTTACAAACCTACCCCCCTTAAAGAAATCTTGTCCTCGAGATTTGGTTGCTCAGGGGTTAAACATAAATATCCTCACTTGAGGAAACCGTTTCCAACTCGGGTTTCCTTTTTGCCTTTGTACAATGCTCCCGCTGGATTTTATCTGACGCACTGCCTAGCTTGAGTGTGGTTTGCTTTACTGGATCCTTTTTCGGGCAAATCTTAACTCATATGTTACTCTGACTTCACTCCTTTTATGTCTGTTGACTTATCTGGGTGCAATGGCTTATCCTGAGTGAAATACCTGTCCTTCTCGCAAGTCCGGGAGTTGTTCCTCATGGACGGGTTGTGATGAAGTCCAATACGGACGACCGTCCATTGAGTTGTGAGCATATTCTTTTGGTGGATACAAAAATCTTTTACTCATTGCATTGGGCTGCTTCAAAAAGGCGTATGTGTTCCCCAGGTTTTAAACAGTACTGTGAATCATACTGTTTTCCTGGCGGAATCTGACTTCTCGCACAGTTTGCTGAGTCATCTTGGGTATCTCCACTATCTCGGGTATAAAATTCCTACCAAATATTCGACTGTCACCTGTCGTGATCAGCGTAAAAGTGTATGCCCTTATAACGGTATTTTCTGTAGACTTGACGGACGGTAGTTCTGGCAAAAAGATCTTCTTCACGGAGGCTATCCTTTCCTGATTCCCACATGTGAGGACACATGCTCCGAGGTTGTTGTCCAACATTCTGATCGTTCCATCTGTCGGCACCTTTAAGTGAATAGTAGGCCGTGTAATGATTTGACACGGTTGCCGGAATCCAACTGCCGAATTGACCTGACAGATTCGAATCTTCTCCTTCAAACGATTCTTTGCACATCTGGTTGGGCTGAGCGGGTTGACTCAATATGGGGTCCTTGCAAATGGAATAGACCCCGTGGGTGTGTACCCATGGTGATCAGTATCGATCCATACTGTCCGGAAGATCTGTACCAGGAAACCACTACCATACCTGTATGGACGATCTTGCTCTTTCATTATGGTTCTCTCTGCCTGGATCCTCTGCTGAATGAACTTGGCCTTATATGTTCTTGATTCTTTGTCATAGGTGCTATCAGGTGCAATATTCCGGCAGGCATATCTTATCCTGGTCCCCCTGACAGGGTATCTTTGCTTATATGACCAGCTTTCTCATCCTCCATGCTTTATTCGTAGGACAATGATCATCCGAACCCAGGTTCATAGCTCTAGGCTATCGTCAACCATGCAAACACTGACAAAGGTTAATGATATCACTTTGTCGGGCGTGAGGAGACTGGCCTTGATAATCACTGCAAAAATTGTTGTCTCAACTTTGTCTGGCTTTTTTTCTTGCATCATACTGAGGTGTATAACTGTCTTACTCAGGTGATAGCCGAATCCTCATCGGGCTGACATCATTATATGATTGACTCGTATGACCTTGGTAGCATGTCCACCATATCTATTGAGTATATCCGGCTGAGCGCTTGATTCCTAAGGCAGGCTTGTGTCCTGACTGACTTTTACCTTCTGACCAAACTGCTATGGAGCTGATCCTTGGGATGCATGGTCATATGCTGCCAATTGTTGGTGAAATAGCTTGTATGGAGGAGGATGCGATGCCTTACTCACGAAAGTTGCTAGCTTGCATTGGAAGCCAACAAGAGTGTCGTGTCAAGGAAGACTGGGTAGCTTGTGCTCGAAGCTTCTGCCGGGGTAGCATCCTTCTGCTGAAAGCTGTTGCGGTAGCTTGCCGAAGAAGCCTGGGTATCTTGTACTGGAAGATATCCATGTGTCGTGTCGAGGAAGACTGAGGAACCTTGCGTCGTAATCTTCCCTGGTAGCTTGCGGAGAAAGACTGGGTTGCTTACACCTGAAGCTTTCTTTTTGCCATATGCAAGCTAAGTGCATATATATCCCTTAATGTTTCTGCTGGCGGTTACTTGTTGTATGAAGAAAGTTGTTCGTCTATTCTTCTTGCTGAGCACTAAGTTCATAGCACATTCTGGCTTGATTCCAGGACATAACATGCTTCAAATTGTGCTCATAGCAGACTCAACCGCGTATATGAAGCATACCTTTGATTCGAAATGTGCTGTTGATTATGCACCCACTTTGCCTTCTTGCTGATTCGATGATTACCGATGTGAAGGTTGCACTGGTGTATACTTTGATGCTGATAATCAATCCAGCCAGGATATCATTTATTTTCATGCCCGGTATTCCCGATATAATGCAGTCTGCTGAGAATTCTATATTGCTGAGCTGAGCTTCCCAATTGACTGTCTCTTCACTGATTTCTTTGAGTCAAGTGTCGGTGAGCAACTTCCATAAGGGGAAAATAAGGTAACACCAAGGGCCCAAAGGAGGAAGCAAAAGAAAACACTAAAACAAAAACACACAAAGCAGCAAGATCACAAGCAATAGCACATACTCTACAGCTATTCACAGGAATAATATGCATGCCTACTTAAGCACACAAATCTCGCAAGAACTCCGGTGTTACGGTCTAACATGTTGTGGTGGTGTGCACGAAAGTGAATCAATGTGTGGAAGGAAGTTGGTGTAAACAAGGCTACACCAAACACGGACTTAACACCGGTTGCAATTGAACGAACACGGTGGCGAGGACGAACTTGGTGATCGTGGGTCAGAACACGAGGGTCATGACCACATCATCATCAAGCGGACGGAAGAAAACCGTGCTTGTCCAGAAAATGGGTGGCAGGAAGGGATGGCGATGGAAAGAAGGGCCTGCGGGCATTGCCCTTTTCCGATAACAAAGATCAGTAAGGGTTGCCAACGCGGCTAATAGAAGGGCAAGATCCGGGATAGAAACATGTCTATCACCGAAACAATAGGGTGTTGGAAGAGAATATATTGGTGTGGTACCGGTGCATCAATCCTGCAAAGGATCGACACCACCAAGCACCTTGGCGTCACTCCGCTGGGACGGAGATAACACCACACCAAGGAACCAGTATGCAAACTGGAGAGCGCATGTAGTAAATCGAAACCGAGGCCACCTACACTCACCAGATCAACCGTTAGTGATAAAATATCTAGTCTATATGCATGCTATGCACAAACAAATGCAACAAACAAATGCAGCAAACCAACTGGGCCCTATACTACCGGTTACTACCGCTCGCGCGGTCTAGGGCGTCCTATAGCCAGACCTGCTCTGATACCAACGCTTGTGGCACCCCGGCTCAGAGGAGGCCGGAACGCCCCGTATTCCAGCCCAGGGACAAGTCTTCTGGAATACGGCACCGCTCGCATAGAACAAATCAGCTCTTTATTACCATGGATAATGTTACAAGGGTACATGGATTACATCGGCACGGCGATACTACGCCTGCCTAGGGTAGTTCTACGCTATCAACGGAACAATGACGGTGGTGATGGACTCCACTCCGCAGGGACTCTGGCTGGAATGCGTATCCTAGCTCGCAAACTCGGGATCCTCGACAAGCAAGCAATCATGGCATGACCTGCAAACTGGCATGACACGCCAGGTGAGTAATTTGAATGTACTCGCAAGCTCACAACAAACATCAGCATTAAGGCAAGACAACATCATAGCAATCAAGATTAGGTAAAGATTTATCATTACCGAAGGGATAGTTGAAAATAACAATAACAGGCTATA
The DNA here is from genome assembly GCA_039707655.1 of Elymus sibiricus. Classification (NCBI taxonomy): domain Eukaryota; kingdom Viridiplantae; phylum Streptophyta; class Magnoliopsida; order Poales; family Poaceae; genus Elymus; species Elymus sibiricus. Next base: position 270,625,661 of record CM077669.1, read on the forward strand.
CTCCCTGTACTCTGGTGACCAACTCGTAATCACTCCAAGAACATCCAGCGAATATCCTCAAGATTGTTACCAAGTCATGTCAGTGGCATCATACTGAGACAAGTTCTTCCATCATTATTATCACTGCTACGGTTGACCACCTAGTGAGGCCTGGACGGACTGTCCAATACCGTGGATGCAGCTATTCGAATAGATTTTACACTCTGCAGAGGTTGCGCACTTTACCCACACCATGGAGCACCTGGCCTCGTGATCCCATTCGGGTGGACCAGTGTTGCTCCAACGAAACCCGCCTGACCCGTGACTCCTCTACCGTACCACCGGCAATCATCCTCCTCCGGAGTCCTGCCCTGGGTGGCCCCTGTGTCACCTCGTGACACCTGCCACCGTCGTGGCCAAACAAACTGTCCCATATGGGGACCTAGATCCAAATAACTCAACTGGGCTCACAAGGTTATCGCCGCCTACCGGCCCAGGGTAGCTCGCGCGTAAACAACTAGCCACTAGCAATCCAGTCCTTAACATGGTAGTCGCCTATTCAAGAATTTACTTAAGCATTGCATAATCTAATCCACTTCACAAATAATTATACTTGCTATTAAAGTAATTATTTTAACTATGATATTGCAATGCAATTATGCAGATGAGGGTTGTGGCTTGCCTGGGGTTGATGGAACCATCGGGAAGAAGTGCGGAGGGTCCGCGGAAAAGATTGCCGGAAACAGTTCTCTCTCGGAGGGGGCTGTTTACGGGCAAGGGCAGAATGGTCATTTTCACATTGTCAAAACATTATGAAAATGATACCGATATGATGGGCTCGAAGAGACGAAGAAGTGGGCTTTGGAATCACCTCAATCGGAGTTATGGACGAAAAGATATAGCCCGACGAAGTTCAGGGACCAATCTGTAAAACATAACTCTACAAACAGGTCCCTGGGGATAAAACAGAAAACGTATTTTAAAGAAATACGCTTTCAGAACTAAGGAAACGCACTTAGAGGAATACGCTTCCACTTATCCCAGTCAGGAGGGCTGGGTCAACGCCCGTGACACTGACAGGCCGGCCCCGTGCTGACCCTCTCTCTCTCCTCCCTCCACTTCTTGTTCCCCGACAGGGCGTGACAGAGGAGGGCCGAGGCCGCGCGACGCCAGCGCTGGCCCGGCCAACTCCGGCCGCCTCCGGTGGAGCTCGGACCACCGGAGTGCTCGCGTGAAGCGCCGCACCGGGGAGGCCTAGCAGGGTCCGTGGGGAAGGGCCGCGGGACCGGTAGTGGTGGAGGGCAGAGGCGGGCTCTAGCGACGACCGCCGACGCTATGGGCCGTCTCCAGCGACACCTCTGCCACCAGCAGACTCGGGGTAGGGCGGTGCACCCGCCTGGGCTAGGCACGGCCGCCAAGGAGGGCTAGAGGGACAATGGCCGGGGCTCCGGCGGGCTTGGCTCTCGGCCAAGTTGGGGGGACGGGGCTACTGGCTCCCTGGAGACGCGGCGATGATACAAGGCGACGGGCGGTGTTCTAGGGAGAGCTCTGTTGGTGGCAGAGAGGAGAGAAGAGGCCGGCCGAGCTCCAATTTTGGAGAGGGTCGCCGGCGGCCATGGCGGCAAGGGGAGACGAGGAGAGCTCTACGAGGTGAATTGAGCAGTCGGGGAGGAAGCTAGGAGAGAGGTGGCGGGGTTGGTGAGCTCGTAGAGGTTCGGGGAAGGCTATATATAGCCGGACGGCGCGGGTGGGCGAGCACGGCCGCGGTGACACGTGCGCCGCGCGCCGGAGCTTCGAGAACACGCCTGGAAGAGGGGAGAGGTTTCCAGAGAAGTCACAGAGGAGCCGAGGAAGCTCGGGCGTGGTCAGGAGGGCTCAGGCGAGCTCGGGAAGGCTCGGGGCGACGGACGCGGCGGTGGCAGAGACGGGCACGTCGCGGGCGCGGCTGCCGCATCGCGTAGGAGGGGACGCGAGAGAGGGAGAGGGGTCCAGGGCGAGGGTGAGTCCAAGGGGAAGCTGCTGGACACGGTGTGGTGTCGAGGGCGCTGGGAAACGGACGAGGCTGAGGGCCCCAATGCACAGAGCGCGTGCATTGGCATGCCAGCCGCGTGGTCACCGCGTTAACTGGCGCACGCGGTGCTCCCTGGCCGGCCTAATCTTGTCAGAATTGCAAAGTATGAAGTGGCACTCACATACTTGCTTGGGTGGAACTGAAATTTGGAGGAGGCTAGTTATCTAAGCATATGAAGATACTGTATAAATTTCATACCATTTGGATAAACCAAAATGGTACTTCCTTCACACAGCATCCCACTAGACAGAATCTTAGAAAAAATCTAAGGAGTTATTGGGTAGATGGAATGAGCCCAAATTTGGCGGAGAGGTGTTATATAGGTAGGAGAATGTCCTGGTAAAATTTCAGAAATTATGGAGCAACATAAAATATAGTTGCTTCACAACCCAAAATTATGACCAGAAACAAGGATTTGATGCTGTGCTCACATAGTTGAAGATATGATGCTCAAATTTTGTGTGGAGTGTTAATTTGAGCATATTGAGACCATGGCAAAATTTCAACTCATTTTGATCAAGCTAGCTAGCACTTGCTTCACAAAGCTTTCAATTGATCAGAAACTTTGGAAATTTGCCAGGGAAGATTTACTAGCCAAATGAGGTTGAATTTTGGTATGTGGCAGTGATATGGATTGGAAAGAGTGCCCAAAAAGTTTGAGAGCAATCAAGCAAATATAAAGGGTACTTGCTTCTCAACTTGAGAGCTAGGGCAGAATCAGAAAAGGAATATTGGTGAAATATTTTTGAACATGACAAGGAAGGATTTTGACATATCTGAGGAAGATATGACCCAAACAATTTATGAGAATTATTTGGGAATTTTTGGAATGATGGAGATGTCGGTTGCTTCAGAACCCAAGGCAGACAGGGTTATTCCTTTAATAGAAAAAGGAATATTCCCAAGAAAAAGAATATTGGCATTGGTTCAAGATGGTAATGACATGGTCTTGGGATGGTTTAGAGGTTGGCAAGCCACTAGGGAAGAGGAATCAAGGGTGATCCCTCCGGGATGCAAGACCACTAAGCCATAGAAAGGCAAATCCAGACCAAAATCAAAAGAAATGGGCAAAATCCAGGGTGTTACAGCAAGGGAGCTGACGCATGCGCTGGTTGCCGGGAGGCTGCTGCCGCTGAGAAGACCGGGAAGTCCGACGGGTCGTACTGCAAGATTCACCGCACCAAGGGCCATGATCTCCAAGAATGCCGACAGGTTGAGCAACTTATTTAGAAACAGAGGGCTGAGTACGAGAAGCGCGACAAAGAAAAAGGCTAGGACGGCCTGCCGGGAAAGGCCGTGGCGGCAGAGGAGGTCGCCGCGGCAAAACCCCGCAGCAAAAGGAAAAACCCGGCAGAGGCCGAGAGAAGAAGGAAACAGCCGATATGAGTGAAGATGAGGATGATGTTGAGGATTCCAGCGACAGGGAGTTTCAGAAAGCAACCGAAGCCATGTGCATTGACGGGGGTGCATCCTTGCATTCCTCTCGCCGCTAGCTCAAGCAGTGGGCACGCGAGGTCAATGCTCTGGAGCCTACTGCGGAATCTAGGAAGCCACTCAGATGGTCCCGCATGCCTATCATCTTTGACGAAGAGGATCATCCTGACCGTACCACTACGGTCGGATGTTTGCCATTGTTGGTTTCCCCGATAATCTGCAACCTCAAGGTATCTAAGATGTTAGTTGATGGTGGGGCCGGATTGAACTTGATCTCCCCTAGAATGGCTGAGAAACTATAGATCCTTTATGAAGAGCTCGAAGCTACGGGTGCATTCCAAGGAATCAACCCCGGCAGGAGCCGACCCAAGGGAAAGATCACCCTGCCTGTGACGTTTGGCGGAGAGTTGAACTTCCGGACAGAGAGGATAGTGTTCGATGTCGCCAAAATCCCGCTCCCTTACAACGGAATCCTCGGTCGCCCAGCACTGGCAAAGTTCATGGCAGCATCCCACTATGCCTACAATACCTTAAAGATGCCAGGGCCCATTGGGGTCATTTCCATCCCATCCGACAAGAAGAACGCGGTTATCTGCGTGGATCAGATGTATCGTGACGCGGTAGCAGCTGAAGGCACAGAAATCCCAGATGCCGCCAAGAACACAGAGAAAATGAAGAATGCTAGCAAGAACACCGGCAAGGACTCCGGGAAGCGCGCCTCTTCGGAGTGCGCCGCACTCGACGATGACCTGGCGGGGTGTTCCGCTAGCAAGAAGACCAGGGTCGCCTATCCTAAGACGAAGAAAGCCCTGGCAAGGGAGGATGGCACTGATGGTACCTTCACCATCAGTGCTACCCTTACTGACAAATAGGAAAGCGCGCTCGTTACCTTCCTGCAGGAGAATGTCGACGTGTTTGCCTGGCAACCATCTGACATCCCCGGTGTTCCCAGGGAGGTAATTGAGCACCACCTTGCTGTCTGTCCTCATGCCCTACCCATCAAGCAAAAGGTTAGGAAACATGCCTTGGAGCGGCAGCAGTTCATTGCCGAGGAAATCAAGAAGCTTGAAGCAGCTGGTTTGGTCAGAGGGGTGTTGCATCCAACTTGGCTGGCAAACCCGATGGTGGTGCGAAAGGCAAATGGGAAATGGAGGCTTTGCATAGACTTCACTGACTTGAACAAGTCTTGCCCGAAGGACCCTTTGCCATTGCCACGCATAGATCAAATTGTTGATTCCACCTCCGGATGTGACTTGCTCTCCTTTTTGGATGCCTACTCCGGCTACCACCAGATATTTATGACTAAAGAAGATGAGGAGAAGACCGCATTCATAACTCCCTGTGGCACGTACTACTTTGTGTGTATGCCCTTCGGGTTAAAGAGTGCTGGTTCGACCTGCACCAGGGCTGTTCAAATTGGTTTTGGACCTCAGCTGCACAGAAATGTGGAAGCCTACATGGATGACATCATGGTCAAGACCAAGGATGAAGCCACTCTGTGGGGACCCCGACTCATAAGTCATGATCACCGAATGTACGTGCACAGTGATCCCAGAGACCAATGCTCACTGAACACACAGAAACTGAATAACAAGAGTCTTACATCCATTACGTACCATTTTACTCAAATATGGTCTTTAAGGCCTAGTCTTCATATACTTGCAGTGGAAATCTTCAACGATAGCGTGAACCCATGCCATCTGCCTTAACCCTACAGGCATTCTGACTGGGAAGCGTCCTAGCTCGCATGATCTTCACCAAGTACTCTTCATCATATCCTATTCTTTCATGCCTGGCCAATAAAATGACCAGTGGCAAGCCAATGAGTACTTTGAATGTACTCGCAAGCAACCCATGTTTGGAACAAGGTTCAATAGAGCATGATATAGCACTAAGTAGGTAAGTTTGCAGAAAGCTAATTTTTGAATGCAATAACATGATCAAATAAAGATTGTGTAAGCATGCATCAACAATTGGCAGATATCCATATGAACAAGTTACAGATATCATCATAAGCAAGGGTTGAACATCTCATGTTCAGTCATCATGTCAAGTCATCCGACTTAACTCAAATATCATCTTTGTTATCCACACACTCACACCAAGTTTGTGAAAACACTGGACGTAGCACAAGAGCGGTCATCCAACTGTCCTTGACCGTGGACACGGCTATTCGAATAGTTTTACACCCTGTAGAGGTTTCACACTTTACCCACAAGACTCGGGAAACTTCCGTGTCAAGCCACGACTCGCGGTATTGTCCATACCCGACGTAAGTATCCGAACATTGCCTTTCCCCTGACGATACTAAACAAAGAGTCCACTTGATTGGTACCTAGCCCACATGACGTACATCACAAGTAACGTCCATGCAGGGACCAATGGTGTGCCCGGTGCCTGTGAAGACAGCGCATGATCGTCCTTACCGGCACGACCCCATATTGAGAGTGACCTCGTCACTCCTGCCACTAGTAATGCGGGCTCTATGCTAGTACCCATCAAAGTAATCAACAAAGCCCCGTCCCATAAGGGGTATCGTGGTTGTACATGTAACGTTGGAGTAACGGTCGCAACTTACACCAATCCATTTTTGAAAACCACACGCACTCACTTGCTCTGGTACACCACTTCTTTATCAAGTGGCTACCTAGCTCATCATCATCTCCCTCGGGCATTAGTGGCACCCGATGGGGTTTTCGAAAAGTCTTTGAAATCATTTTGTTTCCATCACCATGCATATTCCCGTCCCACTTTGCGTAGCAACTACTTAGCAACCTAACTACTCCCCACCCGCACAACCCTCATAAGAGGTAGGGTCATGCACAATGCAAGTATCAACAAGGAAGTATCGGAGGCATCCCACCGAAGGGGATACCACATCATCATGATCATCATCAGAACATAAAGTGCTATATGACATGCATGAAAAGTTTCTTAACATGGTCAAAGGGCTGCTTGCCTGGCTCAGCAAAGTCTTTGAGGTCTTCACACGCTTCTCGTCCACTCCGAGCACTTCATCTACTTCGTCAACTATCGCCGGAAACAACCGCAATAAGCAACACAACAAGCAGAGAAATAAAAGTGCTCTATAAATAGGAGTTTTATTTTTCTAGGACACCTCTGGTCATGATAAAAAATAACCAAGGAGGTTTTGGTGGATGTGGGTCAAGGGGGAGTTTTGAATGGTGGAAATGAAGGAAATGATGATCCTATAAGATGTCCACAGAAAATATTTTTGTAAAAATGAGTGGATGCACCCAACAAATAGGGCACAAATTTAGAAACATTTGGGAAGTGGTTTCACTGGATTTGGATTTGAGATGAATTTCCCATGAATTTCCTAAGATGGCAATAATGAAAAATGGGGCTATTTATTTGATCCAGCAGAATCAATGCATGGTAAAAATGTTAACCATGGCCTGAAAAATAAGGCATGATATTTTGAGCACCTAGAAATTGGAATCACTCCATTTGGAGTTGATTTGGATGTTCTAGGAATTTTGCAAGTTGGTCATTCCATAGTTCAAATTTGAATTTCAATTTGAACAGTACAAAAACTTGTGGTGGGAAAATATGGGAGTTGCACTGTTAAATAGATTGGAGTTTTAGAAAAAATTCAGGAGTTGGAATCATGTCATTTGGAGTAATACCTATTTATCTATGATTTTTGGAAGCTCCTGATAAAAGAAAAAGGGAAAATGGTTATACCTAACGGGCTCAAAGCCAGTGGGCCGCGCAGCTCAACGGGCGGAGCCGCTACTGGGCCGGCACAGTTGCTCAAACGCGCGGGAGGCCGAGGCCACGTCGATGGCGCACTCAGGGAAAGTCGTTTTCCCTGAGCGAAAACGACCCCAGGCGGAGCCCGCTTCCACTTAAACAGGGGGCCCGGCCGCTCGGTCGCTGACAGGCGGGGTCCGCCTGTCGGGTCCGTCTTCTCCCTCCCGCTCGAGCATAGGCGACAGAGGAGGTGAGGCAGAGCCTCTGCCGGCGCCGTTCCGGCGGCTCGGGCCATCTCTGGACAGAGGCCCGCACCCGCCTGGGGGGTCCATTCCCGCCGGGGAGCGCCGGGGATGGCGGGGTCTTGGCCACGGTGGAGACCGGCTACGGCGGCCGTGGGGGCGGTCCTTAGGCAACGAGGAGGATGCGCAGGGGCACGGGAGGATCTTATAGAGACTCTGGGGGGCTCCGGTGACGCTTGAAGGAGAAGAGGGGCTCGGGGATGCTCGAATTTGAGCAGAGGCCGATGGGGGAAGCTTCGGCCATTGACGGGGATGGAGAGCTCGGGAGGGGAAACGTAATGATCCACGAGGCTCAGGGGAGAGAGGGAGTGCCAAGGGAGCCGAGAGGGGGGCTAGGGAAGGCCCTATATGGTCGGGTTCAAGTCCACCATGGACGGCACACATGGCCATGGCGCAGCTGCGGCTAGAAGTCACGAGGGTGACCCAGAGCGTGTTAATGGTCTTCGTGGACGCAGCCTACGTCCAGGGAAGATGAGAGAGGGAGCGCGTGAGGACCGGGTTGTCGCGCGTGTGAGCACGCCCATAGGTGTGCTCGGGCGGCACCGTGCGCGTGCGAGGAGAGGCCGCAGAGGGGGAGAGAGGACGGGGCCGAACAGCTGCCGTGTCGTGAACGTCGAGGCGGCCTCGGGAGACACCACCGCGAGGCCCAAGGCTGTCGAGAGCACCCATTGGGCGGCGGCTACAGTGCTAGCGGGCACTGTAGCGTGCTCTGGAGCGTGTCTTTGGCATGCCATGTCATGCCTATTGTGCCATGGTCGTGGCCATTTGTGTCCAGAGGGTCTAGGGGCAATTAAACAATGTGGGGAGGCCCTTGGATTCCCTGTGAGGCCAAAGGAAGAGGAGAGAGGTTGAGGGGAAGAGGAAATGGGGCTGTCCAGAGGGGTAAAATGGGGTTTTACCCCACTTAACCATGGAACCAGAGCTGGGTTTTCCTTGCTGGAGGTCAAATGCATCAATGTGAGAATGTGGTAAAAATTTAGGGGCAAGGAGAACAAGTTAAGAGGGGGGAAACAGTGACTTTTAGAAATGACCAGAAGGTGTTTGATGATGATTTGGACAAGTAAATGAATACTACTTGCCTTGAGATTTAACAGGGATAAATGGTGGTTAAAAATAAGGTTTTCCACCAAGTTTGATATTTGTTGAGGAAAGTTGCCAATGTAACTTTGGCAAACCCTAGGAATGGGCAGAAACTGATTTCTATATATCTACGCATGCAATTCTATTCCCCTTAATGCACCACTTTGTGTATTGGCATTATTTGGGTATTAGAGCATGCCCAAAAAGTTTGGGATGAAATGGAGAAACTTGACAATGCAAAAATTCCCAACTCTAGAAATCAGCAGAGAGGGGTTTGGACAAGTGGATCTGTTCTCCTTGATGCACCACTTGGTGTGGATGCATTATTAGAGGATCAGAACATGTCCACAAAGTTTCAACATAATTGGAGACGGTTGGCAATGTAGAGTTGCTCAAATTTGGATCTGGACAGAGAGGGTTTTGGAATATTTTGGTGTATCAAATCAATTGGTTTTCAGATTAAACTTGGCAAGATGATCACATATGTCATATTTGACATTCTAGAATTTTCTTGGATTTATTTGAGAATATTTCTTATAGAAATATTTCAAATGCTTGAAATAGGCAGAAATGGTTTTGAAGGGTTTTGTCCAATATTTTGAACATGACCATGTGTTGAAACTCTTATATATGGACAATGTATGTCCACTGAGTTTTCCTAAATTTTTTCAAATATTTTTAAAGCATAAAAAATGATTTTTCCTAATAAAAGACCATTTCTGGCCTTAAGAAAAAGCCTTTGAAACAAATAGGAAAATAATCTTTAAAAATAATATTTTGTGGTTTTGGGGAGTTACATATATAGTAGGTTCCAAATAAATCTTTTGGGACAAAACAATCCACCCAATTTGAGGACTTGTAGTACAAACCTCAATTCAAGGGTTTTTGAAAACCTAAATTAAATAAATACTTTTTGGCCAAAATAATATTTGATAAAAATAGTTTTAGGTCCTATACAAATGGCATGATCATTGGACCAGAGTTGGGATCAAGGAAAAGAGTTCTTGGGGGTTGGAGGATGTTTTATGAACATAGAGCACAAGCAAACAATTAAACAATCAGTAATCATGTCAAACATCACAAGCACACAAAAGTTTTAATTGGTCCTAATTTTGAGCTATGTTAACTTAGACAGAAGAGGCAAAACACAGGGTGTGACACACTCTCATACAAGATCTGGAGGAAACTTTCACAAACTTGCGCAAGATTAACCTGAAGCTCAACCCTGAAAAGTGTGTGTTCAGTGTCCCATCCGGCAAGCTGCTTGGGTTCTTCGTATCTCAGCGCGGAATATAAGCCAATCCCGACAAGATCAAGGCGATCGAACAGATACAGGAACCCAAGACCATCAAAGATATCAGACGCCTGACCGGATGTGTTGCCGCATTGAGTAGGTTCATCTCCATGTCCGCTGAGCGCGCCTTGCCGTTCTTCAAAATCTTGAATAAGGCTGGCCTGATGAATTGGACCCCGGAGGCAGATGCAGCGCTATAAGAACTGAAGAAATACCTATCCTCTGCTCCCACCTTGGTCGCTCCTAAACCGCAAGAGCCGTTGCTGCTATATTTGGCAGTGACGAATCAAATGGTTGGTGCAGCGTTGGTGGCGCAGCGAGGAGTGGATGGAGATTCAGCAGCCGCCGTTGATGCTGCCGGGAGTGGGAAAGAAACATCCGTGGCAGGACTCGACACATATCAAGGGGTATCTCAGCAAATGATTGACAGCGGATCCAAAGAAGCGGCAAAGAAGAAAATGGTGCAGTGGCCCATGTACTTTGTCAGTTCCCTGCTACAGGGGGCTAGATCAAGGTACTCTGGAGTACAAAAGTTGATCTTCGGCCTCATCACGGCCTCGAGGAAGCTGCGCCACTACTTCCAAGCCATGAGATAACAGTTGTCACCCGTTTCCCGTTGCAGCGCATACTGAGAAACCCCGAAGCCACTAGTAGGATAGTTGAGTGGGCATTGGAATTGTCAAGTTTCGGATTAAGGTATGAGAGCATTTCCCCCATTCAAAGCAGGGCATTGGCAGAGTTTATTGCAGAATGGACAACCACGCCAGATGATGAAGCTCTGGAGACAATCCTCCCCGGCAAAGAAGCACCCAAGGATTGGATCATGTACTTTGACGGTGCTTTCTCACTCCAGGGCGCTGGAGCAGGCGTGCTCCTCATCGCCCCTACCGGAGAGCACCTCAAGTACGTCGTCTAGATGCACTTTCCCCGGGAGGAAGCCACCAACAATACCGCTGAGTATGAGGGGCTCCTTGCCGGACTCGGAATCGCGGTGGAGTTGGGAATAAAGAGGCTAATCATCCGAGGAGATTCTCAGCTTGTGATAAAGCAAGTCAACAGGGATTACCAGAGCCCGCTAATGGAGGCATACGTAGAAGAAGTGAGGAAATTGGAGGAGCATTTTGATGGACTGCAAACAGAGCATGTGCCATGGGCAGAAAACTGCATTGCTGGCCATCTATCAAAGTGTGCTGCGCAGAAACTTCCTGTGGAACCAGGAACCTTTGTTCTCCGCCTCACTCAACCATCTGTATCCCCATCAACGATGTTCAAGAAGAGAAGAAAGCTGAACTCTGGCAAGCATTTCCCGGCAGAGCTTCCCAAAGCTGCTGGTAGAGAAGCTGCTGGGGAAAATCCCATTCTGGTTGACGAGAAGCTCCCTCCTGCAGGACCTCAGGGTCTAGCGGTTGAGACAAGCGCTCCCGGAGACGAAGAGACGCCTTTAGTCCTTGTTGTCGAGCCACAGGCTCCAACCTGGGCGCAACATATAGTCCATTTCCTTCAAACAGGAGAACTCCCCGAAGAGCAAGAGGAAGCCGAAAGAGTAGCCCGTTGGTTAAGCATGTACCAGTTTGTCGATGACACCCTGTACAGAAGACGGCCGAACGGTGTGAAATTAAGGTGTATCGGCCGGGAGGATGGACTGAAGCTGTTGGCGGAGATTCACAGAGGAGTATGTGGTTCCCACATTGGATCAAGGGCCCTTGCCAGGAAAGCTTTCCGACAGGGTTTCTATTGGCCCACTGACCTCCAGGACGCTACTGAGCTGGTCACCAAGTGTGAAGCCTACCAATTCCATTCCAAGAACATCCATCAACCAGCACAAGCCCTGCAAACAATCCCTCTACCCTGGCCATTCTCGGTCTGGGGGCTCGATATCCTGGGGCCCTTCCCTCGTGCTGTTGGGGGCTTTGAGTTCTTGTTGTGGCAACTGACAAGTTCACAAAGTGGCCTGAGGTGGAACCAGTGAGAAAGGTGACCGCACAGGCAGCTATCAAGTTCATGAAAGGACTGGTGTGCCGCTTTGGAGTGCCTAACAGAGTGATCACTAACAACGGCGCCCAGTTCACGAGCCGCGCCTTCATGTTATATATCCAAAGCCTTGGAAGCAAGGTCTCCTCCGCCTCTGTTGCTCACCCGAGGAGCAACGGGTAAGTGGAGAGGATGAATGCTGAAGTGCTGCGAGGACTCAAGACAAGGACTTTTGATATGCTGCGAAAGAGCGGCAGGCACTGCATAGATGAGCTGTCGGTGGTTCTTTGGTCCCTTAGGACAACACCAAATCGAGCTACCGGCCAGACGCCCTTCTCCCTAGTGTATGGGGCGGAAGTAGTGCTCCCCACAGAACTCATATACGGGTCACCTCGAGTGCTTACCTGCGATGAAGTAGAGCGACAACAGCTGTGGCATGACGATGCCACGCTCCTCGAGGAAGACCGTCTCCCGGCTGCTGTGCGTGCAACACGCTACCAGCAAGCTCTGCGCCGCTACCATAGCCACAGGGTTCACGCCTAGAGCCTTGAGGAAGACGACCTTGTCCTTCGGCGTGTTCAGTCCGCCAAGGGTACAAACAAGTTGACGCCGAAGTGGGAAGGCCCTTATCGGGTAGTACGAGTCACCAGACCTGGCGCTGTCCGTTTGGAGACCGAAGATGGCAACAAGGTGCTTAACTCATGGAATATTGAGCATCTTTGTAAGTTCTACCCGTAAGGTGTGGCTGCCGGGCGCAGCCCCCGGCAGTCACTTTTTGTACAAGCCTTGCCGATGTTGCATGTAACCCTTTGTACAAAGCCAGGCGCAGACCCTGTGCAACAATAATAAAGCTAGGCATTGCATCATATCATCATCCTTACATGCTCATTACACATTTTTTATCACTGCAATGGTATCGCTTTTAAGTTATAAAGATTTGCTAGAATACTTGATGAAACTGTAGTCTTTGTTACTGTTCTCACCCTACATGTTTTACCATCGAGAAAACAGGGAAGGGGAACAAAGAAACAAGGATGGCGGCCCATCACGCTCAAAAAGAAGATACTGCTTGGAAAAGATTAGTATATCGCATATTTCCAGTTCAGTACTTCTCGATTTCTCAAGGAAACCCTTAGTATCTTGCTTACTGTGGGTTGTGGAGTCATCCACATGGTGAAAACCCTTGTTGGGACGAGCCGTCCCCCTGTCTTTGTTTATAAGGGTGGCAGCGCCGATATCGACAAGGAGCTCTGCTAGGGAAAAATGCCAACCTGCTGCTGGGGAATCGTTCCCCCATTTTGGCACTCGTGGTTTGAATCATGACCCGGCAAGTAGCTCCGTGCAGCAAAGACAAAACATACTAATGCAGTATAAATAAGGAAAGGAAAGGGATAGTACTTGCGAAAGAAAGACAACACTTATTCTCATTCACTTCCGATACAAATGGGATGAAGATTACACATGAAGGCACCTCTTTTTAATAACTCTTTATTTGGCTTTCTCCCCTAGGGGCAGATTACAAAAAGAAAAAGAGCAGAGGGAGGACCCCAACAGAAGCCTAGCCTGACCCCGTCAGGACCGGCATTGCGCGGACGGCAGTCCCACCGGAAAAGAAGACGAAGCCGAAGTCCACGAGCCTGCCGGGGTCCAGCTGAGAAGAAGAGGCGGTGCCCAAGTCGAGAACCCTCAGCAAATCACTCTGTCGGGGGGGAGGAGGAGGAGCACGATGACGGTGACAGTGCGGCCGACGATCAGCTGTAGCCCAGGTCATCGTACTCCGACTTGACGGCCTGGGACTAGTCGTCGTCGTCTTCACCGACACTGTCCTCCTTGTCGCTATCGCTCGAGGAGGAGCTTTCGACATCACTCGAGCTCTCCTCGCAGCAGCCAAGACGAGCACCCGAACGCCCATAAATCTTGACGGAGAGCAGGTCGGCATCCATCATCTTGAAGCGGAGGACGTGCCCACCCATGAGGTTGTGGGCACGGGCGAAGGTTTTCCACCCGCGCCTGAGAAGCATGACGCGACGCTCCGAATACTCAACGTCCACTTGCGCGCCACCATTACAGCGGCCATGCGCCCACAACCACAGGGCATGCGGCTTGTCAACCTCCATCACCCTGGCGAAGGGGTGGGGAAGGCACAGGCGGCTTCGGGGAGGACCACGCAACTTTATGACGAACTCCAGCACCGTTCCCTCGCCGTGGGTCTCCTCAAGGGGAGGGTATGATGGCGGAGGAGGAAGAGAACCGGCGCTCCATCTTCCCCGACCACGGGCCCCGCATCGACTTCGGCCCCTCCCAGCTCCACCAGCGCTCGCACTCAAACCACCTTCCTCCTCCGCGGCTGAAGCAATGGCATGATCCCGACGGGAACCACTCGCCGTTGAGGCGAAGGCCGGAGGGCGCCCTCGTCCCCTAGGCATGCTAGCGGCGAGCGTAGCTCAAGACAAGGGAGAAAAAGGGCGAGCTCTGTGAGTTTGCACTCAAGGAGGAAGGAAGGATGGATGAGCATCGCCCCTCGTGACCCCTAATTTATAGGGGAGGGCGCGGGGGCTGGCTCTCCTCCACTCCAAGGGTCGCTGCCCATCTCCACAAATTCCATCGCCCACGATCACGGGCGAACAGGTAACCGCCCCGCCCTCCAATCCATGGCACTACGGTTTCTGCCACGATCAGGACTTAAAGTCATGCGCGCCCGTCGCTAACTCCCTGCTATGCATACGACGCGCATGGCGGAAATGGCCTGAGGTGGAAGATCAGTGCTGACCAATAAATTGGCAGTTACTCCCTCACATTGCGCGCCTGTGCATGAAACATGGGCCTGACCCAACGACACTTGGCGAGCACATGTGGGCCAGTCCCGAGGGCTCCTGTCGGTGCACTAGTACAGGGTACCCAGTGCCCCTGACTTATGCACAGGCGGTAGAAGCAAAAACCCGGCGAATGATCAAGACCAGACTCCAGCAAGTTCAACACGGCAACCCAAGCCCGGGCTGCAGCGCGCCAGGCGCATCCCCGACGCTTGCCAGGGACCAAGACATGCACACCTCCCAGAAGACCTGGCAAGCCACTCCCCAGTAGGCCGAGCCAACCAGCCACCGCTCTACCGCATCGCTACGCTTGTCACTTATCGATGCGGTGTCGAGCCCTCAGGCGGCTAATCAGCTCTCGCTAAGCACGTGGCGACACATCGGAATGCAAGTTATGCTCGGTTGATACCCGCCCTACAGCATGTCAAGACCATAAACAACGACCGGCCAAGCGGTGGCAAGAGCTTGCTGGGGATGCACCCCCGAGTGCCACCTAGGCAGGTAATCATGGCATTTTGTCCTAAATGCCAGAGTTAGGTATGATAGCTCTACTTAGTTATCTAATCAATAGACAATGACTGTTTAGCCATTGTGGTAACCCCTTGCACTATAAAAGGAGGCCCAAGGCAACCCAGCTCAGGGTTAGCATTTTCGGACCCCCGAACACTTGTACTCGCGTAGCAGCTCTTTCCCCGACAGCATTCCTTGCCGGGGTTAGGCGCTGAGCGTTCTTCGTGTTCCTCCAATCAATCCACCAAAAACCAGGAGTAGGGTTTTACGCTTAGCAGCGGCCCGAACCTGGGTAAAATGCCTGTGTCCTGATCGTCGCGCCGTCTCATGCTCTCCGCTCTTCGTGCAACGTGACCCCCCTTGCCGAACCACAAGGGACCTCTGGTCCCATAGGTGATCATGAGCATCCGTGCCCCGACACCATCACATTTCCCCCTATCCACTCCCTCCACCCCCTCTCCCTGCAGCCCAAGCCGCCGCCACCACAACCAAATCTACGTTCTGCCCCAACCTCGCTCGTTGATCTAGTGAGGTAACCATCGATTTACATCACCGCCCCAACCCGATTGCTCAGATGGAGCCTGCGAACCACCCTCATGCTTCCACATCCCCACCCCCTATTGCCGAGAATCCCCGCGTAATCCCAACCACATATCATGCGGAGGTCGAGGAGCTCATGGCGGTCGATGGCGCGGTGGCTGTTGTGTGTGTCGACCCGGAGGAACACCTTGGCGCCGACGCCGCCAACTTGGTGCGGGCTCTGGCCGAGATGAAGTGCCCCACGCTTCTAACATTTACTTGTTGCTTGTACACGTACATACGCTAGCGGTACTAATCCACGCTTCGATCCGTAGGAACACCTCATCGCCGACTATGGACGGGCTCTAGTCGAGATGAAGTGCCCAAACAACTACCCCTCTGGATTTACTAAGTATGAACTGTCGAGTTCAATTTTACCAATACCAGTTGCAATGTTTAACCATGTCAATTTTAGTTTTGCCGGTACAAGTTTTAATCGCCATGTTAGCTTGTCTGCTGTCTGTAGTTAACACGTTTGTTGTTTATTTCAGTTATGCGCACTGTGTTGTTCAAGTATGAACTGTCCAGTTCAATTTCACCAATACCAGTTACAAACTTACAACTCCTATGCTAGGTTGCTGTTAAGCCTGATGTAGTGAACTTACACCATGCTACTCTTCGCAATGAAGATATCACTGCAGATGCTGTCCTTCAATTACCATTAGATATTTTTGGTGGATGTTAACCATGTTGTAGTTGGCATGCCTTTCCATGTACTTACGCAGTGTCACAATGCACGATGATGTTGTTTACCGTCAAGGTTAGTAATACGTCTCCAACGTATCTATAATTTTTGATTGTTCCATGTTGATATATTATCAATCTAGGATACTTTTTGGGTCTTTATTCACCAATTTATAATATATTTTAGCACTAACCTATTGACCTAGTGCCCAGTGCCAGTTGCTGTTTTCTGCATGTTTTTGCATTTTCAGGTTTACAGTACCAAACGAAGTCCAATTGCCACGAAACTTTTTGATGATTTTTTCTGAACCATATGAAGACCTAGAAGCTTCGGAAGGAAGCCAGGAGGTGCCCGAGGGGCCCACCACACATCAGGGTGCGCCTTGGGGGGGCGCCCTGATATGTGGTGGCCCCCTCGGCTGCCTCCCGACGTCCCTCTTCGGCCTATAAATTCTCTAATATTGCAAAAACCCTAAAGGAAGCCCCGAAACCATTTTTCCACCGCCGCAAGTCTCTGTTCAGTCGCGAGGCCATCTAGAGCTCAGTTCCGGCACCCTGTCGGAGGGGGGATCGGTCACGGAGGGCCTCTTCATCAACCTTGCTGCCCTCATGATGATGTGTGAGTAGTTCACCACAGATCTACGGGTCCATAGCTAGTACCTAGATGGCAATCTCTCTCACTTATGATCTTCAATACAATGATCATCGCATCTTCACTTTGATCTATCCGATGTAATCCTATTGTGCGGTGTGTTTGTTGGGATCCGATGATTGTGGGTTTATGTTCAGATTATTCATGAAAAGTATTTGAGATAGCTCTGATATATATTGTCTCTTAATTGCATGATCATTATATCTTCGTAATGCTCTCTGGTCTATTGATGTGCTTTGGCCAAGTAGATTGATATTTCATCGGTGGGAGTGGTGCGTTGTGGTAGGTTCAACCTTGCGAGTTTCTATATCCCAGTGACAAAGTAGGGGACAAGATGCATCTTTGTGTTGTTGCTACTAAGGATAAAACAATGGGTTTCATTCATATTGTTTGAGTTTACTTTGTCTACATCATGTCATCGTTCTCCAAGCATTACTCTGTTTTACTTAATACTCTAGATGCATGCTGGATAGCAGTCGATGAGTGGAGTAATAGTAATAGGTGCAGGCAGGAGTTGGCCTATTTGCTTATGGATGTGATGCCTATACATGATCATTGCCGTGAACATCGCATAACTATCCGCTTTTCTATCAATTGCCCAACAGTAATTTGTTACCCACCGTATGCTGCCTACATGAGAGATGACGCTAAGGAAAACTATGGCCCCGGGGTCTATTCACTTATATATTTACAAACACTACAATTACCTTGCTGCCTTTATTTACCTTTTATTTTATTTTGCAATTTATATTTATCAACAATGATCTACACAACTCATTTGCTTGCAAATAACGAGATCAAGGGGATTGACAACCCTCTTGCCCGCGTTGGGTGCAAATAGTTTGTTCATTTGTGTGCAACCGCTGAAGACGGTTGAGGATTGATATTCCTATTGGTTCGATAAACCTTGGTTTCATAACTGAGGGAATACTTACCCACTTTGTGCTACAATTAACCGTTCCTCTTCACGGAAAACCCAACGCAGATCACAAGTATCAGGAAGGATTTCTGGCGCCGTTGCCGGGGAATATCATCATCAACTACCAAGTAACTTCACTCAAATTTTCATTCACTTGTTCTTCTTTTTATTTGCTGTTATATTTAGCTTGTCTCATAAAAAACAAAAATACAAAAATATTTATCTTTGCTAGTTACGAGTTTACTCCTTTGCTTTTTTTGACAAGGGGAATATATTAATATCGCGGAGATACCAATTACACCCAGCCTCTGCAACAACGCAATGTCGTAAAGACATTACGGATGCACACAGCCAAAAAACAAAAAGAAAAAGAAATAAAAAGGAAAAATATCTTGCTATAGTGATCAATTCCTTGTAGCTGCAGCACGAACCACAACCTAGACAACACTCGAAGTCCAAATTCTCCAAAAACGACGCCTCCAAGAAGGAAACAGTGCACAAACACCGTCATCGCCCGATCCTAGATCTTCGGTTTTCACCTTGGAGAAGATCCGCACTCTCAAAAACAATGCCTTCAACAAGGTCATTTACCAGGCACAACCAATAAAGGCCAGACCTTGAGTTTTCACCCTGAAAGCTAAGACTTTGTACTCCGTCTGTGTAGCCGCCCCCACTTGCTGATGCCGCTTCTACGAGACACGAATCACCTAGCAAAGTCCTCATCGCCACGAAGACTCGATCCGCCATTACAAGGCCTTAGACCTTAGCCGCCATAACGTTCTCCGTCATTGTCTTCACCATGGAAATCAAAATACCGACGTGTCCCATAATGTCAACAGATGTCGAAGCTTCACGTCACACGCTCTTGAAGCCACTCGGGCTGAAATAGGGGCGCACGCGACCGAATCGCATCCAATCCAGCTATCTACAGGCGTCAAGTACCCAATGAAGATCTCCGGTGGAGCATTCCGGAACTTGTCAATGGCCAGATCCATGGGCCAACAACCGGCAGAACACCATCTTAGAGCAAAAAGAACCCAAGGACCGCGCCACCTGCCGGGTCCCTACAGCAGGTCGGAGATCTCAGTGGACACCGTCGCCACCACCTGCGCCATGCAGAGATGAGTAGCTAAGCTCCATTGAGCCCTCTGAACCAGTCGTCGTTCCGCCCTCGTGACCACAGCGATAGTTGAGGTCACCGAAGAAATCCGGAGCAGCCACCCGTCGCCCATCTCTGCCGGACCAACCACGCCGTCTAGGACCGCCATGAAGCTACGGCCTGATATCCTGCAATGCGAGAAGCGATGGGATCCTGCAGCCACCAATCACGTAAGGAGGGATGACCCGCCGCTGCCGTCAGCCTTGCCGCTTTTGACCGGGATGGCGGCTACGCGCCTGCGCACCACTCGAGTCGCAATGCCTGGGAGCGATGCGGGGGATGGTTTCCCGACCCGTTTTTCCTGGGAGCAGCCGTACGGAGCTCTGACCCGCCCAGCCCGCATGGAACCAGGGAGAACGTCGTTGAGACCCCGCCGGAGTCGTCGTGCCGGGATCTAGCCAACAGCACAAGACCCACTACAAACAACGATGATGAGCGGCATGGTGCCACACAGCAGCAACCACAGATCACGTATGCCGGCTGGTAACTGACGGCATCAGGCTGGAGGATGCAGGGAGCGGATTTTTTGGATCTTGGAAGAAATCTGGAGCCACGGACGCAGAGCAGGGCATGTCCTCGCCGTCGGCGGCCTCCTCCGGTGACGGCGAGGGAAAAGGGGTGTGGAGGAGGTGGACTTGGGGGTGGCGGCAGGGGTCCTCCAGAGTCGCCCGAGAGCGACCCGGGTGGTGGAGTCTCGCTATATCATGCATATATACACTAGTAGTTATCATGTCTGAGTTTGAGAAAGTTATTGTTGAGAGTGCTAGTGAAGATAGTGCTAGTGACACGGAAGAGGAGAGAATAAATAGTGTTGATGCTATTCATGAACCTCCTAAAATTAAAGTTCCTAGTAGTAATACCCACACGGTTTTAAAATCACAAATCTATGAAGTGGGTAGTGGGAACATCGTTGGGAAACATATTATACAAGAAATTTTTGAGTGCTCGGGAGCTATCCCTTTTACTAAAAGAACTATGCTTGAAGAGACAAGTTGTTATGTGGATGCTATTACTATGTTAATTTTGAAGCTAGAAAGAAAGTTTGTGCATCTCCATCCAATGCTCCAAAAGATATTTTTGGGACTTCCGAGTATTCGTAACCCCAAGATTAAGAAAATTGTTACCATCATACTTATGCATGAATTTCATTATATAGTGCGGGAAGCAAGAGATATATTTTCTTTTTATAGAGTAAAATCTGAAAATCCCCTATAGAAGTGATTCTACATAATAAAGATGTTTTGCATATGATGGAATCTAGTAATTGCCAAGGTTTTAGTGACAATATGAGGATAAATGTTTCTCCCGAAGAATTAACGCAAGCTTTATTCCTTCATACTTGTGATAAATTTGAGTGGATTGCTAATGGAATAAATGAAGGGTTTAGTGAAGATTGGCATGAAAACTCTATTATGGAACCTATCAATGATGAAATTCTTGTTTTGTATGAAGATCCCTATGATGATAATGATGTTAGTGGTGATATTATGAATCCTTTTGACCACTTGAGCCCTTCCACTAAATTTGAGAAAGGAGATTTATTAGGTAAAATCTTAGAAGAACTAGTTTTAAAGGACATGAAAGGGAGTGGATCCCTTGTGAGCAAGGATGATAATACTTGAAACTATGCATTATGCCTAGCTAGGGGCATAAAACAATAGCGATTGTTGGGAGGCAACCCAATAGTTATCTTAAATTTTTGCTTTAAACTTTTTGTTTATTTTTAATAGCATGATTATTGCCTCTGTAATGATTATGTTTTTGTGTGTAAATTAGTGTTTGTGCCAAGTAAAGCCTTTGGGATGACTCACAAGATGAGTAGAATTGATGCTGGAACAAAACATAAACTTTGACTCCACTACAGGAATTTTCATTTTTTACTGGAGCATGATAATGATCTGAAATTTTTACACAGTGTTGCTATACAATTTCTCGAGGTTTTACTAATGTTTCAGAATTTGTAGGGTTAAATAAGTACAGGCCCTCTACAGATTGCTATAGACTGTTCTGTTTTAAACAGATTCTGTTTTTGCTTGCATAGTTGCTTGTTTTGATTATGCTATGGATTGTATCGGGGGGTATAAGCCAAGGAGAAGTTAGAATACAGTACATATGGATTGTATTAGGGGGTATAAGCCATTGATTGTATCGAAGTTTTGTTGAGTTCTGTGTGATTGAAGTTTTCAAGTTTTGGGTGTTATCTTGATGGACAAAGGAATAAGGAGTAGCAAGAGCCTAAGCTTGGGGATGCCCAAGGCACCCCAAGGTAATATTTTAAAGGAGACTCAAGCACCTAATCTTGGGGATGCCCCGGAAGGCATCCCCTCTTTCGTCTCAAATCCATCGGTATGTCACTTGAAGTTATATTTTTATCCGTCACATGATATGAGTTTTGCTTGGAGAGTCGTATGCTTTTGTTTGCTTTTACTTTGAGTTTGCCACAATCATTGTTTTCTGGACACACCTATTTAAAAGAGAAACACCTTCATCATAATTTGTAAGAATACACTATATGCTTCACTTATATCCTTTGAGCTTAGCAGTTGCTCTAGTACTTCACTTATATCTTTTTGAGCACGGTGGCGTGTAGATTTTATAGAAATAATTTCACTCTTGTTCTTCACATATATTTGTTTGAGAGTTAATAAATAGTGACGGTAATTTGCATGGGTCATAAGACTAGTCCAAAAATATTAGGTACTCAATGAGTGATAATCAAAGCCATCATGTAGCACATATAAAGAAATTGTGATTCAATGATATTGATGTAGTAATATGAAATAGGTTTGAGTTCATAATTGTTAAACCATAGAAGTGGCGATATTAAGAAAGGTTGACCTTTTTGTTCATCTAAAAATTAAAGAGGCACGGTGATGATGTGTGAGCATTTCTATTCCTCGTTGAAATCCTAGTGTTTTTTCGGGTCGCAAGCGCGCGATGGTTAACTCCTACCAACCGCTTCCCTTGAGGCATGCGAGTAGTACTTTGATCTATGATAAACTAATAAAACTTTGCAATAAGTATATGAGTTCTTTATGACTAATGTGAAACCATGGGCTTACGCAATCTCACCTTTCTCATAATTTGCTAGCCTCTTCGGTACCGTGCATAGCCCGTTCTCACCTCGAGGATCGTTGCAATTTTCGGCGGTGCATCCAAACCCCGTGACATGACACGCTCTATTGCACATAAGCCTTATTTTATCTTCCTCGAAACAGCCACCATACCTACCTATCATGGCATTTCCATAGCCATTCCGAGATATATTGCCATGCAAATTCCATCATCACTTCACATGACTAGTTCGTTCATCGTCATATTGCTTTGCATGATCATATAGAGATGACATAGTATTTGTGGCAAAGCCACCGTTCATCATATTTTTCATAAATGTCATGCTAGATCATTGCACAACCTGGTACACTGCCAGAGGCATTCATACAGAGTCATATCTTCATATCAGTTCTCCATATTGAGTTGTGAGTAAATAAAAGTGTGATGATCATCATTATTAGAGCATTGTCCCAGTGAGGAAAGAATGATGGAGACTATGATTCTCCCGTAAGTCGAGATGAGACTCCGGACAAAAATAAAGATGGGGGAGGCCAAATGAGATATCCTTTACCAAACTTGTGCCTCAAAGTGGCACCATGTTCCTCATGTAGAGAGTCTCATGATATATCACTTTCATATACTAGTGGGAATTACCTATTCATTATAACTTGGCTTGTATATTCCTATGACAGGCTTCCTCAAATGCCCGAGGTCTTCTTGAGCAAGCAAGTTGGATGCCCAACCCACTTAGCTTCATTTGAGCTTTCATACACTTATAGCTCTAGTGCATCATTTGCATGGCAATCCCAACTCCTCGCATTGACATTTATCGATGGGCATCTCCATAGCCCGTTGGTACGCCTAGTTGATGTCAGACTGTCTTCTCCACTTTTTACCCCTTTGATAACTACCACCATATTATATTCCACTTAAATGCTATGTCCAATGGCTCACGCTCATGTATTGCGTGAAGAATAAAAAGTTGATACAGATTGAAAATTTACGAACCAATTACCTGACTTGGACACTGTGGTGCTTAACATTCCTATTAATGTGGTAAAGATGGAGCCATGCCTTGCTAATACAATAAGATGAATGGGGGGCTAAACATTTCTTAAGGATCGTATACTTTTAAGAATTAACAATTCTGGTTCTTACACTTTAATTATTGCTATGTTAATATTTGTTGATTCATCTTTTATCAGTGAGCATACATGCACAAGATTACATAGTGGATAGCATGTCACATCAAAAATTCTGTTTTTATCATTTACCTACTCGAGGACGAGCATGAATTAAGTTTGCGGATGCTTGATACGTCTACAATATAATTTTTGATTGTTCCATGCTGATATATTATCATTCTAGGATACTTTTTGGGTCTTTATTCACCAATTTATAATATTTTTGAGCACTAACCTATTGACCCAGTGCCTAGTGCCAGTTGTTGTTTTCTGCATGTTTTTGCCTTTTAAGGTTATAGTACCAAATGAAGTCCAATTGCCACGAAACTTTTTGACGATTTTTTCTGGACTATATGAAGACCTAGAAGCTTCGGAAGGAGGCCAGGAGGTGCCCGAGGGGCCCACCACACATCAGGGCGTGCCCTGATATGTGGTGGCCCCCTCGGCTGCCTCCCGACGTCCCTCTTCGGCCTATAAATTCTCTAATATTGCAAAACCCCTAAAGGCAGTCCCGAAACCCTTTTTCTGCCACCGCAAGTCTCTGTTCCGTCCTGAGGCCATCTAGAGCTCCGTTCCGGCACCCTATCGGAGGGGGGATTGATCACGGAGGGCCTCTTCATTAACCTTGCTGCCCTCATGATGATGTGTGAGTTATTCACCACAGACCTACGGGTCCATAGCTAGTACCTAGATGGCAATCTCTCTCTTATGATCTTCAATACAATGATCATCGCATCTTCGTTTTGATCTATCCGATGTAATCCTATTGTGTGGTGTGTTTGTTGGGATCCGATGAATTGTGGGTTTATGTTCATATTATTCATGAAAAGTATTTGAGATACCTCTGATATATATTGTCTCCTAATTGCATGATCATTATAGCTTCGTAATGCTCTCCGGTCTATTGATGTGCTTTGGCCAAGTAGATTGATATTTCATCGGTGGGAGTGGTGCGTTGTGGTAGGTTCAACCTGGCAAGTTTCTATATCCCAGTGACAAAGTAGGGGACAAGATGTGTCTTTGTGTTGTTGCTACTAAGGATAAAACGATGGGGTTCATTCATATAGTTTGAGTTTACTTTGTCAACATCATGTCATCGTTCTACAAGCATTACTCTGTTTTACTTAATACTCTAGATGCATGCTGGATAGCGGTCGATGAGTGGAGTAATAGTAATAGGTGCAGGCAGGAGTCCGGCTATTTGCTTATGGACGTGATGCCTATATATACATGGTCATTGCTGTGAACATCGCATAACTATCCGCTTTTCTATCAATTGCCCAACTGTAATTTGTTACCCATCGTATGCTGCCTACATGAGAGATGCCGCTAGAGAAAACTATGGCCCCCGGGTCTATTCACTTATATATTTACAAATGCTACAATTACCTTCCTGCCTTTATTTACCTTTTATTTTATGTTGCAATTTATATTTATCAACAATTATCTACACAACTCATTTGCTTGCAAATAACGAGATCAAGGGGATTGACAACCCTCTTCCCGCGTTGGGTGCAAGTTGTTTGTTCATTTGTGTGCAGCCGCTGAAGACGGTTGAGGATTGATATTCCTATTGGTTCGATAAACCTTGGTTTCATAACTGAGGGAAATACTTACCCACTTTGTGCTGCAATTACCCGTTCCTCTTCACGGAAAACCCAACGCAGATCACAAGTATCAGTTAGTCACATCCTAACATCTTATAGTATTTTACATGATTTTTGCAATTGCAGTTTAGCTTCTAACATTTACTTTTTACTTGTAGATACATATGTTAGCTGTACTGATCCACGCTTCGACCGCAGGAATACCTCACCACCGACTTTGAGTGGGCTCTGGCCGAGATGAAGTGCCCCAACAACTACCCCTCGGGATTTACCAAGTATGAACTGTCCAGTTCAATTTCACCAATACTTGTCCCTTTGCTACCCTACTACTCCTTGCAATGAAAATATCACCGGACATATTGTTGTTTAATTAACATTTGCTATTTTCGACGGATGTTAATCATGTTGTATTTAACACGCCTTTCTATGTGCTTATGTAGTGCTACAATGCGCAATACTGTTGTTTACCATCGATGTTAGTCCCATCCCATTGTATTATTTTACATCATTTGTGCAATTGCAGCTTATGTTCTAACATTTATTTGTTTCTTGTAGGTACATATGTAAGAGGTACTGATCCACGCTTCGACCCCCTTTGCATATGGGGCAATGAGATAAACATGAACAAGCATCAAGTGAGGAAACTAAGAAAAATTGTTAGGCAGAAGAGACATATGATTGGAATTAAACTCTTTATTTACACTTTATCCAGGACACTAGTGAACTTTAGGATGGTAAATAATATGTTGCCTTCTTTTCCTGCCCAGAACAAGTTACTCTATTAGACATTAATACCTGAAAGTTGTCTCTTTTCAGTCGTTTCTGATGGAATTTACGCAAGATTACCTTGCAAACTACCTGACCGGAGTTGAGGCAGCGAAGGTTATAGTATATAATTCATGCTACCATGATAATGGTTTAGAAGTCTTCCTGAAGGTGGTGAAGGATGGACGGGCGATCATAACAAGGGGTTGGACAAAAGCTATGTGCACCTTCGGCATGGAGGAGGGCACATTATGGGTATTCAGCTTCTTCAACACCATCAACAGCCGAAAGGATTTACAATTCTCTCTTCACCTTTACCGCCTCTAGTACTATATATTGTGGTTCATCATATTTAATCTTCTGCCGAACCATGTAACCATCGAACATGTACCGAGCTTTTGATTTATGCAGTGGCTGGTAAACCATTGTAATTAGGGTATGTATTGATGGATGTGAAATCCACATTTCATAATTAAAATTTTGAAATTTCCAATTCTAATAATAAATTAACAAAAATAAGCTATTAGGTAATAAATTATAGTGCACACAGTAAGAACGAATAAACCGTGTGCGAAGGTGTCATACATTACACACGATTGTTTGAAGAATAGCGTGTGTGATTATCTGCTTTACAACACACGGTCGCATATTTTGTGCGTGTGGGATGTGCGTAATGTCACACACGCGTTTGCAAGCCGTAACCATGTGCGATTGGCGTTAATAGCACAAACGGTTCCAAACCTTAGTGCGTGTGTAATGTAGGACGATAAGAAGATGGCTGACATACGAAGGCGTGTGCGATCAGAATAACTATCGCACACGGTTATTAAATTGGCACGTTGGCGATAGTAGAGCCACCGCACACAGTTAAAAGTTTCGGACTATGTGTCATAATGTACCTATCGCAAATTGGTCATGGAATTAAACGTTTGTGATATGCATATTTCGCACACGAATATATCCGCGCCATCGTCTCGGATGTGTGGTTGAACACAAATGTAACGTCAAAGTGTGGCGTGTGGGATAGGCTACGACTTTGCATACGCTTATGTTTGGCGAATCGTCGGCAGGCATTCGCCACATCACAGACCATGTTTCATTGTTGTGTGGGACGGGCCCCCCTATCGCCCACACAAGCAAGACGATGGTTTGGAATTGCGTCGCGGAAAGTGGTTAAAAACCGTTTGTATAGCACGTAATGGTACTAGTGAAACACACCGCAAAGACGATTACATAGGATAGATCACCACAGGAATCACGCTGATCTTTGCATTAAAGAACATAGAGAGAGAGAGATAGCCATCTAGGTACTAACTACGGACCCATAGGTCTATGGTGAACTACTCACACATTACCATGGGAGCAGCAAGGTTGATGTAGAGGCCCTCCGTGATCGACCCCCCCTCCGGCAGGTGATACGTCTCCAACGTATCTGTAATTTTTGATTGTTCCATGCTGATATATTATCATTCTAGGATATTTTTTAGGTCTTTATTTACCAATTTATAATATTTTTTAGCACTAACCTATTGACCTAGTGCCCAGTGCCAGTTGCTGTTCTCTGCATGTTTTTCACTTTTCGGGTTTACAGTACCACACAAAGTCCAATTGCCACGAAACTTTTTTAAGATTTTTTCTGGACCAAAAGAATAACTGGAAGCTTTGGCAGGATACCGCAGGCCGCACGAGGGCACCACCACGCAACAGGGCGCACCCTGGGGGGTCGCGCCCTGATGTGTACTGGCCCCCTCGTGGCTCTCCCGACGCCCCTCTCTAGCCAATAGATTCTCTAATATCGCAAAAGCACTGAAGGCAGTCTTGAAACCCTTTTTCCGCCGCCGCAAGTCTCTGTTCCGTCGCGATGCCATCTGGAGCTTAGTTCCGGCACCCTACGAGAAGGGGGGTCGATCACAGAGGGCCTCTTCATCAACCTTGCTGTCCTCATGATGATGTGTGAGTAGTTCACCACAGACCTACGGGTCCATAGCTAGTACCTAGATGGCAATCTCTCTATCTCTTGATCTTCAATACAATGATCATCGCATCTTCGCTTTGATCTATCCGATGTAATCCTATTGTGTTGTGTGTTTGTTGGGATCCGATGAATTGTGGGTTTATGTTCAGATTATTCATGAAAATTATTTGAGTCACCTCTGAATATTTAGATTCTTATTTGCATGATCATTATAGCTTCGTAATTCTCACCGATCTATCAGTGTACTTTGGCCAAGTAGATTGATTTATCTTCAGTGGGAGAGGTGCGTTGTGGTAAGTTCAACCTAACAAGTTTCTATGCCCCAGTGACAAAGTAGGGGACAAGATACGTCTTTGTGTTTTTGCTACTAAGGATAACACGATGGGGTTTATTCACATTGCTTGAGTTTACTTTGTCTACATCATGTCATCGTTCTCCATGCATTACTCTGTTTTACTTAATACTCTAGATGCATGCTGGAGAGCGGTCAATGAGTGAAGTAATAGTAATAGGCGCAGGTAGGAGTCAGCCTATTTGTTTATGGACGTGATGCCTATGTACACATGATCATTGCCGCGAAAATCGCATAACTATCCGCTTTTCTATCAATTGCCCAACAGTAATTTGTTACCCACCGTATGGTGCCTACATGAGAGATCCCGCTAGGGAAAACTATGCCCCCCGGGTCTATTCACTTATACATTTACATACAGTACTATTACCTTGCTGCCTTTATTTACCTTTTATTTTATTTTGCAATTTACAATTATCGACAATTATCTACACAACTCATTTGCTTGCAAATAACGAGATCAAGGGGATTGACAACCCTCTTTCCCGCGTTGGGTGCAAGTTGTATGCTCTTTTGTGTGCAGACACTGAATACGGTTGTGGATCGATATTCCTATTGGTTCGATAAACCTTGGTTTCATAACTGAGGGAAATACTTTCCCACTTTGTGCTGCAATTACCCGTTCCTCTTCACGGAAAACCCAACGCAGACCACAAGTATCAGGAAGGATTTCTGGCGCCGTTGCCGGGGAATATCATCATCAACTATCAAGTAACTTCACACACATTTTCATTCACTTGTTTATCTTTTTATTTGCTGTTATATTTAGTTTGTTTAATAAAAATCAAAAATAAAAAAATATTTATCTTCGCTTGTTTTTGTTTTCTTATTTGAAGTCAGGGCTAGTTCTTCTTCCGCTCGCGTTACTCCCAATAACAATGTAGTCAATTTTAAACAAAGGGGAGGAGAAAGTTTGAAGATGCATGGTATAGGATTTGCTTCCCTCAAAATAAATCAACTAAAAAGTTATCCACCACTACCTTGCTTTATAATTTTTATGGTGGTGTGACAACTTGGTATAGGTTTGTCCTTGACACCATCACCGATGGGAACTTCTTAATGTGTCACACCTTGGATGCTTATAACGCAATTGAGAATCTCGTTGGGACACCACCCGTTTTTGTTAACGAAACTAGTTTGACCTTGGAACATGTTATGCAAAGGCTTGATGCTATTGAAAATAAAATGATCATGAATGAACCAATTGAGGAGTTAGATAAAAAAAACTTCATAATCATATCACTCAATTGGGGTCACGGGTTGGAATGACTTTGAAAGCTTTAAAGGCAAAGGACACTGTTATTGATGAGAGGATAGAACAAGGCTTGAATAGAATTGATAAAATGGAGGAGGTCATTGACAAAGTAGGTTCTGATTTCACACCTCCTAAAACTAATGCTAGTACCTCTCGAAACAAAAGTCCCAAGTTCATATATATTCCGAAGAGCGTTAGTACACCTCCGACCAAAAGAAACGAAGACCTAAAAATGATTAGTATTCATCCCAACTTTATAAACCTAATAAAGATCCTATTTCCAAGCCTCCTATTGTCCCTATTATCCATAGTTGTGTTATTGAGGAGCTTGATGTCAAAGATGACAACACTTGAAACTATGCATTATGCCTAGCTAGGGGCATAAAACAATAACGCTTGTTGGGAGGCAACCCTATAGTTATCTTTAAATTTTTGCTTTTTACTTCCTGTTTGTTTTTGATAACATGATTATTCACTCTGTAATGATTATGTTTTTGTGTTTAAATTAGTGTTTGTGCCAAGTAAAGCCTTTGGGATGACTCACAAGATGAGTAGAATCGATGCTGAAACAAAACATAAACTTTTGACTCCAGTACAGGAATTTAATTTTTTACTGGAGTGTGATAATGATCTGAATTTATTACACAGTATTGATATACAAATTTTTATGGTTTTCCTAATTTTTCAGAATTTTTAGAGTTATATAAGTATAGGTTCTCTACAGATTCCTACAGACTGTTCTGTTTTAAACAGATTCTGTTTTTGCTTGCATACTTTGCTTGTTTTGATTATGCTATGGATTGTATCGGGGGTTATAAGCCATGAAGAAGTTAAAATACAGTACCTATTATGCAATTATGAAATAAGAATAAATTTATAACAGTACCTAAAGTATTCAATATGTTGCTTACACTAACGGATCTCATGAAGTTTTGTTGAGTTTTGTGTGATTGAAGTTTTCAAGTTTTGGGTGTTATCACGATGGACTAAGGAATAAGGAGCAGCAAGAGCCTAAGCTTGGGGATTCCCAAGGCACCCCTAGGTAATATTCTAAGAAAGACTCAAGAGTCTAAGCTTGGGGATGCCCCGGAAGGCATCCCCTCTTTCGTCACAATCCATCGGTATGTCACTTGAAGCTATATTTTTATTCGTCACATGATATGACTTTGCTTGGAGTGTCGTTTGTTTTTGTTTGCTTTTACTTTCAGTTTACCACAATCATCGTTTGCTGGACACACCTATTTAAGAGAGACACACCTTCATCATAATTTTTTAGAATAGTCTATGTGCTTCACTTATATCTTTTGAGCTTAGCAGTTGCTCTAGTACTTCACTTATATCTTTTTTACCACGGTGGATTGTAGATTTTATAGAAATAATTTCACTCTCATTCTTCAATTATATTTGTTTGAGAGTTAACAAATAATGACGGTAATTTGCATGGGTCATAAGACTAGTCCAAAAATATTAGGTATTCAATGGGTGATAATTAAAACCATCATGTAGCACATATAGAGAAATTGTGGGTTAATGATATTGATGTGGTAATATCAAAAAGGTGTGAGTTAATAATTGTTGAGTCGTAGAAGTGTCGATATTAAGAGAGGTTAACATCTTGTTCGTCTAAAAATTAAAGTGGCATGGTGATGATGTGTGAGCATTTCTATTCCTCGTTGAAATCCTAGTGTTGTTTCGGGTCGGAAGCACGCGATGGTTAACTCCTACCAAACTCTTCCCTCGGGGCATCCGAGGAGTACTTTGATTTGTGATAAAACTAATAAAACTTTGCAATAAATATATGAGTTCTTTATGACTAATGTGAAACCATGGACATACGCAATCTCACCTCCTCATATTTGCTAGCATCTTCGGTACCGTGCATAGCCCATTCTCACCTTGAGGATCGGTGCAACTTTCGCCGGTGCATCCAAACCCCGTGACATGATACACTCTGTTGCACAAAAGCCTCATTATATCTTCCTCAAAACATCCACAATTCCTACCTATCATGGCATTTCCATAGCCATTCCGAGATATATTGTCATGCAAATTCCATCGTCACTTCACATGACTAGTTCGTTCATCATCATATTGCTTTGCATGATCATATAGAGCTGACATAGTATTTGTGGCAAAGCCACCATTCATCATATTTTTGATACATGTCACGCTAGATCATTGCACATCCTGGTACACTGCCAGAGGCATTCATATAGAGTCATATCTTCATATCAGTTCTTCATATCGAGTTGTAAGTAAATAAAAGTGTGATGATCATCATTGTTAGAGCATTGTCCCAGGGAGGAAATAAAAATGGGGGACGCCAAATGAGCCCACCATTCTGGAAAAAAAAAGAAAAAAATGAGATTAAATGAGAGAAGGGACGTTGCTACTATCCTTTACCACACTTGTGCCTCAAAGTGGCACCTTGTTCCTCATATAAAGAGAGTCTCATGTTATGTCACTTTCATAAGCTAGTGGGAATTACTTTTTCATTATTATAAACTTGGCTTGTATATTCCTATGAAGGGCTTCCTCAAATACCCGAGGTCTTCATGAGCAAGCAAGTTGGATGCACACCCCACTTAGCTTCATTTGAGCTTTCATACACTCATAGCTCTAGTGCATCATTTGCATGGCAATGCTTACTCCTTGCATTGACATCTATCGATGGGCATCTTCATAGCCCGTTGGTATGCCTAGTTGATGTGAGACTATCTTCTCCACTTTTTACCCCTTTGATATCTACCACCATATTCTATTCCACCTAAATGCTATGTCCAATGGCTCACGCTCATGTATTGCGTGAAGAATAAAAAGTTGATGCATATTGAAAAGTACGATCCAATTGCCTGACTTGGACAATGTGGTGCTTGACATTTGTATTAATGTGGTGAAGATGGAGCCATGCCTTTCTAATATAATAAGATGAATGGGGGGTAAACATTCTTTGAGGATCGTATACTTTGAAAGATTGATGATTTTGTTTCTTATACTTATATGTATTGCTATGTTAATATTTGTTGATTCATCGTTTCTCAATGAGCATACATGCATAAGATTACATAATGGGTAGCTTGTCACATCAAAAAATTTGTTTTTATCATTTACCTACTCGAGGACGAGCAGGAATTAAGCTTGGGGATGTGAGGGAGTCCTGGACTAAGGGGTCCTCGGGCCACCAGCCTATCTCTCATAGGCCGGCTTGGTGGGCCGCTCTCTGATTATCGCAGGAAGGGCCAGGATATGCGACGACCCCGTATTCTAGAAGGAAACCTCCGAAGACGCGGCGTGCACTCCAAGTCAAGATGAGGGTATCAGTGTCTTTACTTCCGGTTGGAGACTTATCATGTGTAAACCCTAGGTACCCCTAGTGTCGATATAAACCGGGGGGGTTAGATCGTAGAGGGCAGAAAAACTCATCTAGGGTTTTGGCTACTTGATCTCGAGGTCGATCGACTCTGTAATATTCATACACATCAATACAACTAAGCAGGACGTAGGGTTTAACCTCCATAGGAGGGCCCGAACCTGGGTAAACATCGTCTCCTTCGTCCCTTGTTACCCGTCGATCCTAAACTCACAGCTCGGGACCCCCTACCCGAGATCCGCCGGTTTTGACACCGACATTGGTGCTTTCATTGAGAGTTCCACTGTGGGATCGCAAGAGGAATTGATGGCTCGCCTAATCATTAGCGATGAAGTCCATAACGCGGACTCCTTCGCCCCCAGAAAGATTTTCGCTTTCAGTAGCATCGTGCTACACGCCGACCCGACCGGCCACCATGGTCGGATCGGGAGTCTCGCCCCCAATCAAGAGATCGGATTCGGGAACCTAGAGTTCTCCGTAGACTCCCGGGGCGATCTTTCATTCACTGGGCTCACGATTTCTTCTGACAAGCCCGAAGTATCCAAAGCCTTAACTTCAGATCTCCTTCTCAACTCCGCCCTCGGGTCTATCCCTGCTGATGATCTGGCTCTTAGTCCGGATCCGGTTACAGTACCTAAGGGCCAGGGGTCGGCCCCTGCCAAACACACTCTTTGTACGGACACGTTGGAGGTTAACTCCGAAAGTCCTAGGCAGATCGATCCGGTCGAGCTCTCGATGATTAACGAGGCGCTGGATCGGATCCTACCAATAAAAATCACAGACGACCCGACCTCGACCCATGCTCAGATCGGTCTGAAGGCGGGTCATCGGGAATTTTTCGACCCACCCACCACCCACTTGGTAGCCACTATCGAAGACTTAACCGATATGCTGGACTACGCCTCCAAGGAGGTAGAAGACATGGATGAAGAGGACGGCACCCCCGCCCTTGTCAACACTGGGCGATGGACTGCCACCTCTGCCTACAACGTCTACATGGTAGACACCCCCGACGATAAGGGCGATCGCACCCCTAAGAAGAATGGCGATAAATCCGGTGAGACGCCGTCAAGGCACCGGAAACAGCGCAAACATTCTAAGGCAAACGAGGGAAGGGAAGCCATTGCAGGCACCGGGGAAAACGTACCCCGGAAGACCTCGGCGACCCTGAAGTCCCCGAACAGCCACTGGAGGACCAGGAAAGGCCCGAAGATCGGCACGACACCGAGGATCTTAATGATTCCGAGGATGACAGCTACCTTCCCCTTGTCGAGGAGGAGGACAGCCTAGAAGCCGAAGACTTCACCGTCCTTCAAAGCCCCGCGGATGAGGAACGGTTTAGGCGGCAGCTTTTAGCCACCGCCCGAAGCCTGAAGGCAAAACAACATCAGCTCAAAGCCGAACAAGACACCCTCAATGATAGATTGACGAGGGTCTTGGCAGCCAAAGAAGGGTACGGTACCAATCTACCGGAGCAACCCAAGAGCTACCCATGTCGGCGACTGCTGCCGCAGTTCGATGACGAGGCCCTTGAAACATCGTCTCCCAGGCATACTCCGTATGACCAGCGGGACCGCCCTCCCCAAGGACAGGATAGGATAGCTGGCGAGGCCGAGTACAGACCTGCGGTACCCCGCAGGAGAGGAAAAGAGCCAGCAGAGCCCGAGGACAGGTATGACTTACGACAGGACCTGGATTATAGAGCAGGCCACACAAGATCCATCTACGGATCTAGAGGGTACTCCCGCGCTAGACGGGACGGGTACCAGTCTTGGCTCGACCGCAACAATAGAGGTCGGGAACAAAACTGGGCCCGATCGACTGCCGATCGTAGGCATGACATAGCTCGGGTTAGAGGCGCTGCCCACCCACTGTGCTTCACAGACGAGGTGATGCAGCATCAGTTCCCTGAAGGGTTTAAACCCGTTAACATAGAGCAATACGAGGAGACAACAGACCCAGCCGTGTGGATTGAGGACTTCCTCCTCCACATTCATATGGCACGAGGAGATGACCTCCACGCCTTCAAGTATCTGCCCCTAAAACTTAAGGGGCCAGCTCGACACTGGTTAAACAGTCTCCCCGTGAATTCCATCGGGAGCTGGGAAGAGCTCGAGGATGCCTTCCGATCTAACTTCTAGGGCACTTATGTCCGGCCACCGGACTCCTCCGACCTGAGCAATGTTGTCCAGAAAGCAGGTGAATTGGCTCGGCAATTCTGGAATCGGTTCCTGACCAAGAAAAACCAGATCGTTGACTGCCCGGACGCCGAGGCAATAGCCTCCTTCAGACATATTATCCGGGACGAGTGGCTAGCTCGTCAGCTCGGCCAGGACAAGCCGAGGACAATGTCCGCCCTTACCTCACTTATGACCCGCTTTTGCGCGGGTGAGGGTAACTGGCTAGCTCGACAAGGCCATAACCCTGAAGACCCCGGCACCTCCGAAGTCCGGCATGGAAATGGGAAACCACGATGTAACAAAAACAAACGCCGGCACAACAACGGCGATGCTGAGGACACGGCCATTAATGCCGGTTTCCGCAACCCAAAATCCGGACAGCGGAAGAAACCTTCTAAAGGAAATCGAGACGGACCTACCTCGCTGGACAAAATCATGGATAGGCCCTGCCAGATCCACGGCACCCAAGACAAGCCCGCTACCCACACCAACCGTAATAGTTGGGTATTCAAACAAGCTGGCAAACTCGCAGCCGAGGAGCAAGGCAAGGGCCCACGCTTCGAGGACGATGACGAGCCCCGCGGTCCAAGCAATGGAGGACAAAAGCAGTTCCCTCCAGAGGTTAAAACTGTGAACATGATATATGCCACTCACATACCAAAAAAGGAGAGGAAGCGCACCCTTCGGGAGGTCTACGCCATAGAGCCCGTAGCCCCGAAGTATAACCCATGGTCGGCTTGCCCGATCACCTTCGACCGACGGGACCATCCGACCAGTATCCGTCATGGAAGTTCGGCAGCCCTCGTCCTAGACCCCATTATCGATGGGTATCACCTCACTAGAGTCCTAATGGACGGAGGAAGTAGCCTTAATCTGATTTACTTAGACACGGTGAAAAAGATGGGTATAGATCCGTCAAGGATCAAACCTAGCAACACTACCTTTAAAGGAGTGATCGCACGCGTCGAAGCCCGCTGCTCAGGCACTGTGAATCTGGAAGTAGTGTTCGGCTCGCCCGACAACTTCCGCAGCGAAGACTTGATCTTCGACATTGTCCCTTTTCGCAGCGGTTATGACGCCCTACTCGGCCGCACAGCATTCGCTCGCTTTAACGTCGTCCCCCACTACGCGTACCTGAAGCTCAAGATGCCCGGGCCCAAGGGGGTCATTACTGTCAATGGCAACACAGAGCGCTCTCTCTGAACTGAGGAACACACAGCGGACCTAGCAGCTGAATTCCAGTATGGCGACGATAGGCCGACGCCCAAATCAGCCATAAAGGCACATCAAGTTAGTAAACGAGCTCGGTCTCAACCTGAACTCTCGGAATCATCTTCCGCCCAACAAAAATAGGGATACGCCCCCCACAGCACAGCCCTAGTTCCCGTAAAATATGTGCCAAGAAGGCACAACTTCGCGCTCAAAATACCATGGGCAGCTGTGGGGACCCACTATCAAAGGGAAAGTGTTCGGCTGGACCGAACTACTGCCAACACATGTCTTCGGACAAACCACAGGTACCATCTAGGACCTTCCAAGCGTAAAGCTCATCCACACTACGGCGACTTCTCAAGATCTTCTTCCCAAGGTCCCTTCGTCGATAGCAATCACCTTTAAAGGAACGCAACCCCCTCGGGAGCAAAGGAGCAGACATGCGACAGGGCACATTGAGGACGTCAAGCCACCCATCGAAGACCCCGGGTAAAACCTCTCCTATGTAAACTTTATTTTTCATTTCAAAATACCTGTAACAGTTGCTTCGACAGTTTGAGTTATAAGAATTTATCAGAAATAAAGACCATCCTTTACGGCCTCCTCGCTGTATTTTATGTCACATACTCTGTTCTCTACTCACCGACGCCGATAGCAAAGCTGTTCGGTACATATTATGATGTGACCGGCTAATAGACCGGGGGCTTGACTATAAAAATCGCCCCAAGCATCACCCGGCACTATTGTTTATGTGTTCGGCGTCTCGGATGTTGCGTTATATGAATCGGTTCCGAATTATGTCTTGGGTCAATGGTTGGGTTGCCCGGCTCCTGTGTTTGCCCTCTTAGGTTCCGCTCGTTCAGCTAAAAGGGTAAAGGGAGAACCACTGCGATTGTGCTTCAAGCTCGCCTGGTCAAGTACCTCAGTGGAGAAAGCCGAAAACTGATTGTCATAATAAGCGAGAACTGGTCTGCAATCCGAGCATAAGTGTCAAACTAAAAATCGATAGAGGTTATTCCGTGTTATACGAGGGGTTTGTACGATTACAAACCATGTGATGCTGGTTTCAACCTCGGTGTATCCGAATATCACAAAACACTGGGGCTAGTCATCAGCCCCCGCAGTCAAGCTCCTACGGCTAAGTGAAAGCACTAAAGCATCATAGTCCGATTGCTTTGTTCCCCTGGCACTACCGCCTTCAAGCATCCATACGTCGGCTAAGGGTCATAGTGTGGAGGTAGAAACACCTCGTGTAGTATCTACATGGGGACTAAAGCCGACGACTCGCAACTTTCAGATAAAACGGCCATATAGGAGTCAAAATAATACAAAGCTTAAAGACATGATAAACCATGCAACCGCATTATAAAGCGGAACAGTCATCGGATACATGACAAAACGCTCATTCATAAATTACATCCTTTGGGCATTGGGCTTCTATCGCCCGAGCACCATCCATCACGGTGGAAAAGTATTGCTTGGGGCGCCTATGTTCCTTCCCAGGGGGTGGAGGCGCGGTGGCCATCTCGGTCGGCTTGAGCCTCGGCCAGTGCATCATGGTCCTTGCAAAGGCCATCCGAGCTCCCTCGATGCACGTAGAACGCTTTAGAGCATCAATCCGAGGCGCAGCGTCGCACAGTTTCTGCACCAAGCCGAAGTAACTACTCGGCAACGGCTTTGCAGGCCACAGCCAGATGCAGAGGTCCTTCATGGCCGGCTCCGCCATCCTGTGCAGCTCCATCAATTGTTTCATATGATTGCTCAGGAGGGGAGGTTGCTCGGGGGCTTGAAATTGCGCCCAGAACAGCCGAGGCTCAACATCCCCATCCCGAGAGGCGAAGTATTTGTTCGCGTCCGCTGCACTCCTCGGGAGGTCCGTAAAGGCGCCTGAGGAACGCCACACCCGGGTGAGCAATGCAAACCTGCTACCACCAAAGGCAAATTGTAGTAAGTACAGCTTACCATCCGTGATCGGCTTGAATTGGCGGAGTTCTTCTTCAAAGAACCGCCTATCAACTCGCTCCGCTTTGAGCTCGGATTTCAGTGTGGATAGTTCGGTGGCCTGGTCTTCGTTCTTTTGCTCAAGGGCCTCGCACTTTGTGCTGGCATCCTTGAGCTCCAGCTGCACCTCTGCCACCCGGGCCTCATGCTTGTCGCTCACGGCTTTTAACGCTGACAGTTCGGCTGCTGCTTGTTCGGCCGCCGCCTTCTCATCCGCGGCCTCCTGCCTCACCTTTTTCAACTTGCCCTTGAGGTTCTCGACCTCCGCGGCCACAGCTGTGGTAACAATGAGTAAATAACACTTAGGGATAACAATCCGGATATCCCAATCAATGAGGATAGACAATAGCCCGAATGATACAATTCGGACTCACCTTGTGTCTCGTCAAATCTTTTGTTCAGGCGATCGAGCTCCTCATCGGAGCTCTTGAGCTTCCGGTTTAGCTCGGCAAGCTCCACTGCGTTGGTGGCCGCCGCCGATGACGAGGCCTACAAAACAACTTATGTGCATTAAAACTCCCGAGCTGTCGGATTCAGACCTTCTGCTAAGTACTCTCCGGAGCTCTTAGAATAATGAGGTACAAAGGGTGCCTTGAGCATCATTACTAATTTTCGGACATTTGACCCCCGGGTGGGTTTTTCAAACTCACCCAGGGCTCGGGGGCTACTACACTTATAAGGATTGCATAAACTTGGTAAATTAACTTTTTCTGGAAAAAAGAGTATTACGTGGCTCACCTTGAAGCCCGTGAAGAGACCGTTGAAGGCCTCTTTCAGTCCGCTATCAACGGACTGAATGCCTTGCAAAACCGCACCCATAAGGGCGCAGTGATCTTCGGCGATGGAGGAGCCGGATAAAGCTTCCTCCATCACGGCTGGCCACCCAGTCAAGGGTAGCACCGGTGGTGACCTGCCAACCCTCCCTCTGGTGGGGGATTGGGCTGGCAGCTCCATAGGCATAGAGTGCTCCGGAGATGTCCTTGGAGGGGACTGGACCGGACTTTGTCCCCCCTCTTTAGTTGCCAGGAGATGTTCCTCCTCCTGGTCTTCGGTGGCAGAGGTATTAACCTCAGCCATAACGTCGTCACCCCCGCCGCCGGTGTTCGGCTCAAAAGGAGCCTGGCGCAATAACACCTCCACGGCCTCCTTCGAGACCTCAGGAGGCGTAGGATGTGACGCAGTCCCACTTTCCGCCAGGTCGGCGGGCAGAGACTCCCCGTGTGAGATTTGGTCGGTGGGAAGATCGCGTGGTGGGCTGCAAATTGAAAGACGTTCGCCCATTTAGCATTAAAATCTCTATATAAGTCACCCAGAGGGTCTTCAAATTCATACCTCTGGGCTGGGGGCTTAACCCTTGGGTTCCTTCGGGGAACCTTTTTCAAAAGCCTCAGACTCCTTATCGGAGTCCGAGTTATCGTCGGCCAGGACTGCCTTTGTTCGGCATGTCCTCTTTGGGGTAGGAGGAGGTAGCTCCTCCGCGGCGTCCGCTGACGCCGCCCTTTTCTTTGTGAGGGGGGAGTCGCACTCCCCTTCGTCCTCGTGCTCTTCCTCGTGAGTGGAAGAGGCATGGGTCTCCTCGGACTTAGTGTCTGGAAGACCCCTTAGACGAAGACCCTCTCGGGCCTCCTTCTTCTCCCCTTTCTTCTTCTTCTCCTTCTTCTCTGGCACCGAATACGGTGCCACGACGAGCATCTCCGTCAACAGATCCGACCGAGGGTCTTCGGGCTGCGGGGCCAGACAGTCAATTTGCACGGCCTTGCTCAGCCATTTCTGTGAAGATGAGGGAGAAGGGGTTCAACTCTTTGTCAAAAAACAGAGCCGGAGAATTAAAGTTTTATCATACCTTGGTAGGAGGGGTTTCGGCGTCAAGACCGGTGTCCTCCTCCTCGGCCGGCCAACTCTTCTGGGGCTTGAATAGCACTTTCCACAATTTCTCGTGGGTATTGCGGAAGAATTGACGCACGGTGGCCGGGTCCTCGAGCTTGTAAGCCCACATTGGGGAGGCCCGGTGCTGGCAGGGGAGGAGACGGCAGCAGAGCATGACCTGGATCACGTTGACCAGCTCGATTTTGGCCTCAATCATCGCGAAGATGCGCTTCTGCAGCGATTTTACCTCTGCGGCCGACCCCCAGTCAAGGCCTTTCTTGAGCCATGAGGTTAGCCTCACGGGGGGTCCGGATCTGAACTCGACAGGTGCCACCCAGTCCGCGCTCCTTGGTTCGGTAATGTAGAACCATTCCTTTTGCCAGATCTTGACCGTGTCGATAAAGGTGCCGTCCGGCCACTCGACACGGGGGAGCTTGCTGATTACCGCCCCTCCACAATCCGCATGCGCGCCCGCAACTGTCTTCGTCTTGACGTTGAACACTTTGAGCCACAGACCGAAGTGCGGCTGTACCCGCAGGAAGGCTTCGCAGACGATGATGAACGCCGAGATGTGCATGAAGGAGTTCGGGGGGAGGTCATGGAAATCTAACCCGTAAAAGAACATGAGGCCCCTGACTAAGGGGTGGAGCGGAAAGCCCAGTCCCCGGATGAAATGGGGGACGAACACCACCCTCTCGTCCGGCTTTGGTGTGGGAACCACCTGATTCGCCTCTGGAGCACGGTGGGCGATGTTGGCGGAGAGGTAGCCAACATGCTTTAGCTCCCGAATGTCGTTGTCGGTGACGGAGGAGGCCTCCCACTTGCCCATGGAGCCTGAACAGCCATGGCCGAACTCGAAAGGAAGATTGAGGAAGAACTGGATCTGGGCTCTCAGAGCTTGGGAAGGTTGAGGAGGCAAAGGGTGTGAATTTGGAGCGTGAATAGGCCTTGGGGGTTTTCTCCCTTTTATGGGGTCTCGTAATACCAAGAGCCTCCGTTTTACTGCGCCGCAGGCCTCGCCACTTCCCAAAACAATCGTGTCGTTATGCGCGCGTGGGATAACCCAGGGCATTAATCATATCCCGTAAGAAACGGGACACGATCTACACGTTGATAAGACGTGCCAATGGAGAAACGGCCTCGAACCGCGAATCGAGTTTTTGTAACCGGCTCAGCGGTCGTGATAGGCCACGACCCTTCATCAGAAAGGTTGTCAGGAAATACTGCTCACACTTTGACGTTCGGCCTTCGAGGTTAAGCGACTTAAGGCGTCCAGATAACTACATGTTCGGATAACTACATGTCATTGGCGGCCGGACTAGAGCCAGCCGATCATAAAGGGGGAAAAGAACTCACCCCGCAAGCCGGAGACTCTGATCACACGAAGCTGCTAGTGTCATGACCCCTGGCATTGGGGGCTAGTTCAGGGTCTACTGAGCGAGTCCTGGACTAGGGGTCCTCGGGCCGCCGGCCGATCTCTCATAGGCCGTCTTGGCGGGCCACTCTCTGATTATCGCGGGAAGGGGCAGGATATGCGACGACCCCGTATTCTAGAAGGAAACCTCCGAAGACGCGGCGTGCACTCCAAGTCAAGATGAGGGGATCATCGTCTTTACTTCCGACTGGAGACTTATCATGTGTAAACCCTAGGTACCCCCGGTGTCGATATAAACCAGGGGGTTTAGATCGTAGAGGGCAGAAAAACTCATCTAGGGTTTTGGCTACTTGATCTCGAGGTAGATCGACTCTGTAATCTTCATACACATCAATACAACCAAGCAGGACGTACGGTTTTACCTCCATAGGAGGGCCCGCACCTGGGTAAACATCGTCTCCTTTATCCTTTGTCACCCATCGATCCTAAACTCACAGCTCGGGACCCCCTACCCGAGATCCGCCGGTTTTGACACCGACAGGATGCTTGATACGTCTCCAACATATCTATATTTTTTTATTGTTCCATGCTGATATATTATCATTCTAGGATACTTTTTGGGTCTTTATTTACCAATTTAAAATATTTTTTAGCACTAACCTATTGACCCGGTGCCCAGTACCAGTTGCTGTTTTCTGCATGTTTTTCACTTTTCAGGTTTACAATACCAAATGAAGTCCATTTGCCACGAAACTTTTTATGATTTTTTCTGGATCAAAAGAATAACTGGAGGCTTCGGGAGGAGGCCGGAGGCCGCACGAGGGCACCAGCACGCAACAGGGCGTGCCCTGATGTGTGCTGGCCCCCTCGAGGCTCTCCCGACGCCCTTCTCTGGCCTATCAATTCTCTAATATCGCAAAAACCCTGAAGGCAGTCTTGAAACCCTTTTTCCGCCGCCGCAAGTCTTTGTTCCGTTGCGATGCCATCTGGAGCTCAGTTCCGGCACCCTGCCAGAGAGGGGATCGATCATGGAGGGCCTCTTCATCAACCTTGCTGCCCTCATGATGATGTGTGAGTAGTTCACCACAGACCTACGGGTCCATAGCTAGTACCTAGATGGAAATCTCTCTATGTCTTGATCTTCAATACAATGATCATCGCATCTTCGCTTTGATCTATCCGATGTAATCCTATTGTGCGGTGTGTTTGTTGGGATCCGATGAATTGTGGGTTTATGTTCAGATTATTCATGAAAAGTATTTGAGTCACCTCTGAATATTTAGATCATTATAGCTTCGTAATTCTCATCGATATATCTGTGTGCTTTGGCCAAGTAGATTGATTTATCTTCAGTGGGAGAGGTGCGTTGTGGTAGGTTCAACCTGACGAGTTTCTATATCCCAGTGAAAAAGTAGGGGACAAGATACGTCTTTGTGTTGTTGCTACTCAGGATAATACGATGGGGTTTATTCATATTGCTTAAGTTTACTTTGTCTACATCATGTCATCGTTCTCCATGCATTACTCTGTTTTACTTAATACTCTAGATGCATGCTGGATAGCAGTCGATGAGTGGAGTAATAGTAATAGGTGCAGGCAGGAGTCGGCCTATTTGTTTATGGACGTGATGCCAATATACACATGATCATTTCCATGAAAATTGCATAACTATCTGCTTTTCTATCAATTGTCCAACAGTGATTTGTTACCCACCGTATGTTGTCTACATGAGAGATGCCGCTAGGGAAAACTATGGCCCCGGGGTCTATTCACTTATACATTTACAAACGCTACTATTACCTTGCTGCCTTTACTTAGTTTTTATTTTATTTTGCAATTTACAATTATCTACAATTATCTACACAACTCATTTGCTTGCTCTTTTGTGTGTAGCCGCTCAAGACGGTTGAGGATCGATATTCCTATTGGTTCGATAAACCTTGGTTTCATAACTGAGGGAAATACTTACCCACTTTGTGCTGCAATTACCTGTTCCTCTTTACGGAAAACCCAACGCAGATCACAAGTATTAGCAGGGCATCGGAACAGGGCTCCAGATGGGCACACGGCAGAACAGAGACTTGCGGTGGCAGAAAAAGTGTTTTGGGAGGCTCCCTAGGGTTTTCCCAATATATGTGAATTTATAGGGAAGAGATCAGGGCCAGAAGGCATGAGAGGTGGCACCAAGCCATCAGGGCGCGGCCACCGCCCTAGGGGTGCCCTGTTGACTTGTCACCACCCCGTGTGGCCTCGAGTCTCCCTTCGAAGCTTCCAGGTCTTATTTTCATTTAGAAAAAACCAATAAAAAGTTTCGGGGTATTTGGACTTCGTTTGGCACAGTATTCCTTGAAGGCCAAAAACAAGCAGAAAACAACAATTGGCACTGGGCACTGGGTTAATAGGTTAGTGCTAAAAATAATATAAAACATCAAGTAAATGCCTAAAAAGTGTGCTAGAATGATAATATAATACCATGGAACAATAAAAAATTATAGATACATTGGAGACATATCAGACCTCGGCGCCATACACCATGAAAAAGGGTATAACATGTAGACCTGTTAGGCATAGTACGCAAGCCCCATAGTACGGATTCGAGCTCCTCCACCCATCTGCAATCGGACTCCTTCAGGGAACAGACTGAACGCGGCTTGATGCCGCTTAAGACAAGGTTGTTTGCGCGTTCAACCTGCCCATTAGTTTGGGGTGATAAATGGAGGCATAGTCGAGCATGACGCCCAACTTCTCACACCACGCTTGTACTTCCTTGGCCGTGAAATTGGAGCCGTTGTCCATAATTATACTGTGGGGGACACCATATTGGTGCACCACGCCGGAAATGAATTCTATGACGTGGGCGACCTCGACAGTTGGAACTAGTTTAGCCTTGATCCACTTGGTAAAGTTGTCTACCATGACAAGTAAATATTTCTTTTGGTGCGAGCCCCCTTTCAGGGGGGCGACCATGTCGAGCCCCCAGACCGCAAAAGGCTAGGTGATCGGGATCGTCTGAAGGGATGTTGCCGGCATATGGCTTCGGTTTGCAAAAACATGACAACCCTGGCAGTGTTCGAACAAAGTTTTTGCATCCTCCTTGGCGGTAGGCCAATAGAATCCATCTCGGAAAGCCTTACTGACTAGACTGAGCTGTTGCATGATGACCGTCCATGCCAGAGTGGACTTTGGCAAGAAGCTTATGTTCATCTTCTTCGGCTATGCACCTCTGGAGGACGCAGGTGACGCTTCTTTTATACAACTCGCCCTTGTGAACCCGATATGCCTTGTATCAGCGGATTATCCTTCACGCCTCAGTGTAGTCATTGGGTTACTCATTATGGAGCAAGTATTTGAGAAAAGGCTCAGTCCATGGCGCGATTACTACCATGATTACATGAGCCGAGGTTGTTTCTTCAAGAGATGACCTCCTATTATTCCGTTGTCATCATCGACTGCCAAAGAGTTAATATTTCCGGAGTCATGGGTGCCTG
This sequence comes from Elymus sibiricus, assembly GCA_039707655.1. Lineage (NCBI taxonomy): Eukaryota > Viridiplantae > Streptophyta > Magnoliopsida > Poales > Poaceae > Elymus > Elymus sibiricus. The sequence goes on from CM077669.1 coordinate 270,670,509, forward strand.
TGTCATTGATTCCGTCTTGCCAGACCATGGAGGACTTGAAAAACCATTCGAGAAACATGTTTTGTGGAATCGGGTCACGCTTGGCGCCCATTCTTGCAAATGTGTCGGTGGCTTGATTGCTATCCCGTGGGATGTGATGGAATTCCAGCCCCTCGAAGCGGGCTGATATTGCCAAGACGACATTCCGTTATGCGATCATCTTTGGGTCCTTTGCTCGAACTCGCCGTTTACTTGTGAAATGGCGAGATTGGGGTCACCTCGTACCTCAAGACGCTGGACCCCCATGGATGCTGCTATCTGAAGCCCGTGCAACAGAGCCTCTTATTCAGCTCCGTTATTGGAATCGATATACATGATTTGCAATATGTACCGTATATTACCACTAGTGGGTGAGGTCAGAACGACCCCGGCTCCTAGCCCTACCCACATTTTATAGCCTTCAAAGTACATAGTCCAATGTGAGTATGTACTGTACTCTCGTGGGAGTTCAGCATCTGTCCATTCGACCATGAAATTAGCCAATACTTGAGATTTATTAGCTCGTCATAGGAGAAAGATGATTTCAAAAGGGAGGAGCTCTATTGCCCACTTGGCGATACGCCCATTGGTGTCTCTGTTATTGATTATATCCCCTGAAGGGACTTCGGATGCCATGGTAATAGAACACTCTTGAAAGTAGTGTCGCGGCTTCCGAGATCCCACAAAGACTGCAAAGGCGATATTCTGGTAATGATGGTACCTAGTTTTGCATGGGGTTAATACGTCCTAGACATAGTACACCGATTTTTGCACCTGGAAATTGTGGCCTTCGGCGTCGCACTCGACAACTAGGACCGCGCTAACGACCTGATTCGTTGCCAATATGTATAACAACATCAGCTCGCCCAGTCTAGGGGTTGTGAGTATTGGGTTTGTGGTGAGGAGCTTCTTGATGTCTTCCAGAGCATCGCTTGCCTCGCTAGTCCACTTGAAATTTTTGGTCTACTTTAGGAGTTTATACAATTGCAAGGCCTTTTCCCCTAGCCGAGATATAAATCGGATGAGGGTAGCTAAGCAGCCGGCCAATTTTTGGACATGCTTGATTTCGGTGGGTATTGCCAATGCGGCCAGAGCTTGGTTTGTTGCCGAATTGGCCTCGATTCCTATTTGGGAAACGATGAACCCGATTAGTTTTCCTACTGGCACCCTGAAGACACACTTCTCCGGGTTAAGCTTAATATGATAGACCCGTAGACAAGTGCAGATGTCACCGAGGTCCCTTACCAGTTATCGGACGTCTTTGGTTTTGACAATCGTGTCATCAACGTAAGCTTTGACCATTTTGCCGATGTGATCCTTTAGACATGTTTGAATCATGCGCTGATATGTGGCACCTACATTTTTTAACCCAAATTGCATTGTGTTGAAGCAGAACGGCCCATCAGGCATGATGAACGCAGTTGCTTCTTGATCCGATTCTATCATCTTAATCTGATGATATCCAGAGTATGCGTCCAGGAAGCAAAGAGAATCGTGTCCTGCTGTTGCATCGATAATCTGGTCTATACGTGGTAGCGGAAAAGGGTCCTTGGGGTAGGCTTTATTAACGTCTTTAAAATCGACGCATACTTGCCAAGATTTATCCTTCTTTGGTACCATCACCAGATTAGCCACCCATTCGGGGTGTTTGATATCGCTGATGAATCTGACCTCTACCAATTTAATCAGTTCTTCACCCATGGCCTGCCGCTTGGGTTCAGATAACAGACGTAGTGCTTTCTTGACTGGTTTAAACCCTTTTATAGGATTGAAGCTATGCTCGGCTAAGCCGGTTGGGATTCCTGGCATATCCGAAGGGTGCCAGGCGAAGATGTCCTGATTTTCCCGAAGGAAATTCTGGAGGGCCTCATCAATCTCTCGATCAAGTTGCTCACCGATGGACGCTATTTTGTTGGGATCTATCGGGTGTACCTGTAATTTTACGATTTCATCCACTGGTTTGAACAAGGTTGACTTGCAGCATTTATCTAGGATGATCGTCTATGTTGACTATGGCCCGAAGTGTTGTTAATTCTTCGGTTGCAAAGGCCTCGAGCAATGACTCTAGAGCGAGGGAGGCCGTTTTGTTTTTGGCCCCGAGTGCCATGTCCAGATTGCTTGTGATGGTTATTATTCCGTGAGGACCTGGCATCTTGAGCTTCATATAACCATAGTGTGGTATGGCATGGAACTTTGCAAAAGCGTCCCATCCGAGGAGGGTGCGATATCCACTTCAGAAGGGTACGACATGGAATGTCAACTCCTCGGAACGATAGTTCTCGGGAGTGCCGAAGACCACATTAAGGGTGATCTCTCCCCTGCATCGTGCTTCTTTGTCGGGGATAATTCCTCGGAACATGGTGGAGCTTTGTCGGATGCGAGTTGTATCCAACTCCATTTTTTCGAGCGTGCCCTCAAAGATGAGGTTTTGGCTGCTGCCACCGTCCATCAAAACCTTATGTAGCTGACAACGGTCTACTATACGGTTGAGGACCAAGGTGGCTGGGCATCGACTTAGGATCAACCATCGACTGATCGTTTTGCTTAAATGTGATCGACGTGTCTAGCCACGCAGCCGAGGGTGCTTGTACGTTTGGAGGGCCGAACTCCCGTAGTGCCCATTTTCGTTTGTTGCCCAGTCTGTATGTTTGATAGGTCATCACGACCTCGGCTTTCTCCAAGCTATTTGTTAGGTGGCTAACAATGTGATCGCCGGGGAGGAGAAGTTCGCCATACCTGGCTATCTGCTTCATGACCCAACAAGCTCGAAGGCTGTGGTTTGGATTAGGGTTGAGCGGGGTTGAATGTATATGACATGGCCTGTCCAGTAGCCTGTCAAGGGTGGTCTGTCGCCTTGTTTTCTTCTTCTTTGGCGATGGTGCAGTTAGGGCAGAGCGCCTAGAAGGAGCTTGGTGTGGGGTTGAGTGATAGTATGTAGGCTCATCGGATCTAATAGGTTTTCGGCCAGCCAGGCATCCTCCATGGTGCAGAATTTTGACGCTAAATCAGAGAGCTTGATGAATGTCTAGACTCGGCGTCGGGCAAGGGCGTTTAATACCCCCACGTCGCCACAATTATGGCAGAAGGCAGTCAGTAGTTTGGCATCCTGGCAGTTGGCTATTCTGTTCATAACCGACAGAAATCTTGACCAGAATTGTCGGACTGTCTCCACAACCTGCTACTTTATGTATATCAGGTCCCTAACATTAGTAGGTCATGGTTATTGGGGCAGTACTCGATGTGGGGGTGGGTAGGATCAAAATTCTCAATCCGATCGAGGGGTGGGGGGACTCTAATGCACCCCCATGTCCATTGTGGGAAGGCTGTACGAGGTTTGGCTCAACGTCCGAAAGGCCCATTCTCCTTATCCGATTCGTCCGGCGTCTGGCCCTCAAAGGAGAGTTCAGATCCGGGGTTTCCTCGACGGGAGAATTGTCAGTCAAGCTAGGTGGAACCCCAGATCGCATCCTGCCGCCTCTATGGGGAAGTGCGCCTCGAGATCCGCCGCTTCTTCGGATGACTCATTAAAGAGGGTTGTAGGGACGACGAAGGCCTCGAAGGGATTCAGATTGTCGATCAGGGAAGCAATCAACCCTGGTGATCACACAATGAGCTCTCAATGAAAGCACAAATGTCGGTCTTAAAACCGGCAGACCTCGGGTAGGGGGGGCCGAGCTGTGAGATCAGATCGATGGTAACATGAGACGAGGAATACGAGGTTTTTACCCAGATTCAGGCCCTCTCAATGGAGGTAAAACCCTATGTCCTGCTCTTGTTATATTGATGATTTAACGAGTACAGAGTTGGTCTACCTCGAGATCGTATGTTTGTGGTCTAAATCCTAGGGGTGACGATGATGTGTATGGTCGTCTTCTACGGGCTAAACCCTCCGGTTTATATAGGCACCGGGGGTATCTAGGGTTACATGAATGTCGGTTACCATCTTCGGATTACATGTCGAATCTTCCTTTCTTGGAGAACACGCCAGCTCTTCGGTAGAGTCTGATGTGCTCACGCCCCACCAGAGAGCCTCCAATGTCCTTCCTTCCTGATGGGCCTCTAGCCCATCCCATGGACTAGACCAGCTCGGCTGGGATCACCTAGTCCAGGAATCCCTCACTGAGGGCGCGATAAAACATGGGACGACAAGACTGGGGACAACCTGGACTCCGACAAGAATAGCAGCGGAGGCTTCTAGGAGCCCAAACTGGTTGCATGCATTCATGGCGAGGCCCAGACTCCTCACTCGAACCGGTGCTTAAAGCACCTTGTTTGGGAGGTTTGCGCTCCCCTCCCCGAGGGCAAAGGCGCCAAGCCTTGGAAATGGTCCCATTTCTTGGTGACCTTCGACCTCACGGATCACCCCATGAATGCAATGACTGTGGGGACTGTACCGATCGTGGTATCCCCCACTATTCATAACATCAAGGTCACAAAAACCATCATCGACGGTGGAGCCGTGTTAAAAGTCATTTCCCCAAAGATCTTCGACCTGATGCAGATTTCGTTCGATTGCCTAATGCTTACCAGGCCTTTCTCGGACGTGACCTCTGGGAACACAACTCCGATTGGGCAGGTGGCCCTTCCTGTCACGTCGAGACCAGTAAGAACTATCGGACAGAAAGCATCATCTTCAATGTAGCCCACATCGGCTTGGAGTACAACACCATCCAGGGTTACCCTGCACTGGCTCAATTCGTGGCCATGACATGTCACGCCTACAATGTTGTCAAGATGCCAGGTCTCGGAGGAGTGATCACCGTCCAGGCAGACCAGGAGGACGATGGTCGATGCGTCGAGCAATTATACAAACGGCGGCTTCCGCCGCCCCGGTCGATTTAGACTTAGCCGACATTTCTGAGACCGAAGCTTCCTGCCGACAAGGTTTAATGACAGAAGAGAAGGCCTCAAGCCGTCAACCAAGAAAGTGGCACTCGATGAAGGAAAAGGGACCTCTGTCCTTATAGGAGGGAGGCTCGGTGACAAATAGGAAAGCGCGCTTGTGGCCTTCCTGCAGGCAAACACTCGCATGCTCACCTGGATAGCCTCAGGTATGCCCGGAGTTCCCACGGAGGTGATCGAACACCACTTAGCAGTATGCCCCGGCTGCCTCCCCATCAAGTAGTAGATCCGGCGACAATCGCCAGAAATGCAGGACTTCATCACCCAACAGATAGAGAAGCTGAAGAAAGGCAAGTTCATTCACGAGGTGACCCACCTGAAGTGGGTCGCCAACCCTGTGGTTGTACCCAAGGCCAACGGAGATCTATGCGTATGCGTGAACTTGAAGGACACAAAGCCTATCTGAAGGATCTGTATCCCTTTCCAAGAATATAAGAAATCATCGACTCAACGACAGGGTGTGACCTCCTTTGTTTCTTCGACACCTTCTCAGGCTACCACCAGATCAAGATGGCTAAGGAGGATGAAGAAAAGACGGCTTTCATCAGACCTTGCGGGGTGTATTGCTTGGCATGCATGTCGTTCGGGTTCAAAAATGTCGGGGCAACCTTCTCAAGGCTCATTCGCATCACCCTTGGTCCCCAGTGGGTAGAAACCCAGAGGCGTACATCGACGACAAAGTCGTTAAAACCCGCGAGTACGACACACTGATCGCGAACCTGGAAGAGACCTTCGCCAACCTTTGAAAGGCCAACATCGAGCTCAACCCCGACAAATGCGTGTTTGGTGTACCTTCCGAGAAGCTCCTCGGATTCCTAGTGTCACACTGGGGCATGGAGGCCAACCTCGAAAAAAATCTAGCCCTTGAAGAGGTGCAGCCCCCAAAGTGCCTCAAGGACACGTAGAGCCTAGTGGGGTGTGTTGCCGTGCTGGGACGATTCATTTCCAAGTTGGCAGAGCGAGCTATGCCATTCTTCAAGACCATGAAGAGAATGAGATCTTTTGAATGGACCCCGAAGGCTGATCAGGCCTTTCGGAACTTCAAAAGATACCTGGCTACACCCCCGATCATGGTGGCTCCCCATCTAAATGAGCCATTATTGGTCTACATTGTGGCCACCCCGCAAATGGCAAGCGTGGTCCTCGTGGCGGAACGAGAGCCTTTGGGGACACCACTGGACGAAGCTCAAGAGCAGTCGATTGGGGGGGGCAGATTCCTGTCACTCCCCGTGTTTTGTATCACATCACTATGTTAATAAAGCTTAAAAATTTGGAGCAACAAAAACTTCTTGTGCATGTAATGCTTGATTGACCTGTCATTTGCTTGCTTGCTTGTGTGTGATACTCATTCATAGAAATCATCCTACTCTCAAAACTCATCTCCTTGATCCAAATTTTTGCCCAGTAATCATGCCATGTGTATAGGACCTAAAACTATTTTTATACAAATGTTCATGCACGAGGAGTTTCCGAGTAGCTGCGCCAGCTAGCTTTGCTTAGCTACGTACAAACTAATCTAGGCTTATATCTAATCTAAGCTACATAAAAAATTAGTCTAGGCTTATATCAAATGTTCTTTTCTACGTAATGGCATAGGTGGGTAATTTTCATTAAGTTATATGTTGAAAGGGTATTATATCAAACGGTTGTAATTATATGATGTATCAAACTAACGGCCCGATGTTTCTGACTATTGTGGGATTTTCTAGCTTATTTCTCTATTTTTGATCCGTATTTTCCTTTTAGGATAATAGATTTTTTTGCCCCAAAAAGCATTTATCAAATTTAGGTTTTCAAAAACCCCATGAGTTGAGGCTTGAACTATAGGTCCTTAAATCAGTATCTAAATTCTTTAAAAAAAAATATTTGAAACCTATTATATATGAGACTTCCCAAAACCACAAAATATTATTTTTAAAGGTTATTTTGATATTTTATTTAAAGGCTTTTTCTTCAGGCAAGAAATGGTCTTTTATAGGGAACAATTATTTTTATATTTCAAAAATATTTGAGAAATTTTAGGGAAACTCAGTGGGCATATATTTTCCATATATATGAGTTTTAACACATGGTAATGTTCAAAATATTAGACAAAACCCTCCAAAACCCTTTTTGGATATTTCAAGTATTTGAAATATTTCTGTAGGAAATATTGTCAAAAAAATCAAGGAAAATCCTAGCAAGTCACATATGCCTCATATGATGATCTTGCCAAGTTTCATCTCAATCCAAATTGTTTTGGTTAAAAAAGTGCCCGAAAATCCTCTCTGCCCAAAGCCAACTTTGATCAACATTGCATTGCCAAGTGTAACCAATTGATCTCATACTTTGTGAACATGTTCTAATCCCCTAATGATGCATCTACACCAAGTGGTGCATCAAGGAGAATAGTGTAGCTTAGCTAGATCTATCCAAATCTATTTCTGTTAATTTCTAGGGTTTGCCAAAGTTGCGTTGGCCACTTTCTCCAAATGAGCTCAAAATTTGTGAGCAAGTTCATTTGATCCTAACAAACACTCATGTTAAATATCATGGCAAGGAGAATCCATTAGCTAGCTCAAATCATAATCAAACAAATTCTTGTTCAGTTTTGCAATCAATCATTGGAGCCCCAAATGAGCTCTCCTTGAGCCAAGATTTTTACCACAACTCTTGATGTTCCCCATCTACCTCTAGTAAAGACCGCAGGCCAAGGCTCAATCATTTAGGGGGTAAAACCCTAAATTACCCCTCTGTTTTCACCATGGCAGAACATTCCCCCTCCCCCTCTGATGTCTACCACGCAACCTTCTTCTTGTAGACTCGTGTTGGGCCTCCAAGCGCATAGTTTTGTAGGACAGTAGAAAATTTCCCTCAAGTGGATGACCTAAGGTTTATCAATCCGTGGGAGGCGTAGGATGAAGATGGTCTCTCTCAAACAACCCTGCAACCAAATAACAAAGAGTCTCTTGTGTCCCCAACACACCCAATACAATGGCAAATTATATAGGTGCACTAGTTCGGCGAAGAGATGGTGATACAAGTGCAATATGGATAGTAGATATAGGTTTTTGTAATCTGAAAATATAAAAACAGCAAGGTAGCAAGTAACAAAAGTGAGCAAAAACGGTATTGCAATGCTTGGAAACAAGGCCTAGGGTTCATACTTTCACTAGTGCAAGTTCTCTCAACAATACTGACATAGTTGAATCATATGTAAATCCCTCACGTGCGACAAAGAGTTCACTCCAAAGTCACAAATAGCGGAGAACAAACGAAGAAATTATTGTAGGGTACGAAACCACCTCAAAGTTATCTTTTCCGATCAATCGTATGAGCTATCCCTATAAGTGTCACGAACAACCCTAGAGTTCGTACTAAAATAACACCTTAAGATACACATCAACCAAAACCCTAATGTCACCTAGATACTCCAATGTCACCACGAGTACCCATGGGCTTGATTCTACGATATGCATCACACAATTTTAGATTCATCATGTTCAATCCAACACAAAGATCTTCAAAGAGTGCCACAAAGTTTCTACCGGAGAGTCCAGACGAAAACGTGTGCCAACCCCTATGCATAGATTCCCAAGGTCACGGAACCCGCAAGTTGATCACCAAAACATACATCAAGTGGATCAATAGAACATCCCATTGTCACCACGGATATCCCATCGCAAGACATACATCAAGTGTTCTCAAATCCTTTAAAGACTCAATCCGATAAGAAAACTTCAAAGGGAAAACTCAATTCATCACAAGAAGATAGAGAGGGGAAAACTCCATATGATTCATCTATATTAATAAAGCTCGCGGTACATCAAGATCGTGTCATCTCAAGAACACGAGAGAGAGATCAAACACATAGCTACTGGTACATACCCTCAGCCCCGAGGGTGAACTACTCCCTCCTCGTCATGGAGACCGCTGGGATGATGAAGATGGCCTCCGGTGATGGTTTCCCCCTCCGGCAGGGTGCCGGAACGGGCTCCCGATTGGTTTTTCGTGGCTACAGAGGCTTGCAGCGGCGGAACTCCCGATCTAGGTTTCTTTCTGGGGGTTTTGGTATTTATAGGAATTTTTGGCGTCGGTCTCATGTCAAGGGGACTCCCGAGGGACCCACAAGCCAGGGGGCGCGCCCTAGGGGGGGGCGCGCCCCCTTGGCTTGTGGCTGCCTCGGGACTCCTCTCCGGTATCTTTTTGCTCTAGTATTTTTTATATTTTCCAAAAATATTCTCCGTAAATTTCCAGCCCATTCCGAGAACTTTTATTTCTACACAAAAAACGACACCATGGTAGTTCTGCTGAAAACAGCGTCATTCTGGGTTAGTTCTAATAAAATCATACCAAAATCATATAAAATTATTGTAAACATGGCATGAATACTTCATAAATTATAGATACGTTGGAGACGTATCAGCATCCCCAAGCTTAATTCCTGCTCGTCCTCGAGTAGGTAAATGATAAAATAAATAATTTATGAAGTGTGAATGCTAGCAAGTGCACAAGTTTGATCAATGATAATTCCAATCACTTTTTCTAGCATCAATATAAACCATAAATAGTAGCTCATCTCATAAAACTTCTCATGATCAAGTAACAAGCTATTCACATGTTAAAGTATAGACCAAAAAGTTTCTTGAAAACTAACAAACCATATTCCTAGTCATCGAACAATTGCAATTCATCTTATTTTCAGGAAGGGTCTATGTAAGAGCTTTGATTTAGCAAATTCCACATACTCAACTATCATATAGTCTTCCATGATTATTGACACTCAAAGCATATTTTTAGAACAAATAGCATCCATCGAACACAGAGAAAGATAGGGGCTTAATGTTTCGCCTCCCAACTTATTTATCATATAGATAATTGTCAAATAAAATAATTCATGATCAAATATATTTGTGTGGATATATATGTCTAGATCATTCCCCAACACATGATGCTTGCCAAGAGAAAAAGGCAAAATATAGGAAGTGGTGAAGATCACCATGACTCTTGCATAAAGGTAAGTACTAGAAAGTAATAGATAGGCCCTTCGCAGAGGGAAGCATTGATTTGCAAAGGTGCCAGAGCTCGAGCTTTTAAAATGGAGATGAATAATAATTTTGAGCGGTATGCTTTCATTGTCAACATAACAACCGAGAGATCTCGGTATCTTCCATGTTAGATACATTATAGGCGGTTCCCAAACAGAATGGTAAAGTTTTTACTCCCCCTCCACCAATCAATCACACTCCACGGCGAGCCGAATCCACAGGTACCGTCCATACAAACAACAATCCTGGGGGAGTTTTGTTTCATTATATTTTGATTTGATTTTTGAGCACGGAACTGGGCATCTCGAATACCAGCCACTTTCTCGTGAATGATAGTGAATCAACACATATCGTGAGAATAACCCACCTAGCATGGAAGATATTGATTGCCCCTAGTCACTATATGAGCGATTCGGGCATACAAAACATAATATTATTTGAAGGTTTAGAGTTTGGCACATGCAAATTTACTTGGAACGGCAGGTAAATACCGCATATAGGTAGGTATGGTGGACTCATATGGAACAACTTTGGGTTTAAGGGTGTTTGGATGCACAAGTAGTATTTCTACTTGGTGCGGAAGTTTTGGCTAGTATGAGGTGGAAGCAAGCACCACATGTTGGAGGATCCATAACAATATAACTTCTATACAAATATACCCAAACATAACTCATTAAGTTGTCTTCCTTGTCCAATTTTAACTAATTTTATCGAGTTTGAAAATAATTAATGAGCTCACAATCATAGAAGATGTCCAAGATAGTATATTTATATGTGGAATCTCTCTTCCTTTAATATTCTTTCATGAATTGTTCAAGTGACCAATGCGGTGTTTGCTAACTTTCAATAAATTTTACCACCTATACTTATTATGTGTGAAGTCATTACTCCCCATGGGATTAGTATATGAAGAATATTTAATTTGAGATTTATGATATTCAATTCATTCAACCATTTACTCATAGGATATAAGTGAAGCACGAGAGTGAATGACAAACTACTCCAAGAAGATATAAGTGAAGATCAATGCGTAGTCAACAATTAAATAACTATGTGAAGACTCTCTCATCTAAGAATTTCAGATCTTAAGTATTTTATTAAACAGCAAGCAAAAGAAAAATAGCACTCCAAGAATAGCACGCATCATGTGAACGAATAAAAATTTAGGCTCAACATAGGCTAACCGATAATTGTTGATGAAGAGAGGTGGGATGAGTAGCATCCCCAAGCTTAGATGCTTGAGACTTCTTGAAATATTTACTTGGGGTGCCTTGGGCATCCCCAAGCTTGAGCTTTTTTATCTCGTTCAATCCTCTCATATCATGGTTTCACCTATTCTCAAAAACTTCATCCACACAAAACTCGAAAAGAACTCGTGAGATAGGTTAGTACACATAATAAAAAATCAACACTTCATGCACTGCCAAGACAAGTTGCACAATAATTTTCAAACATAATCTACTGTTTACTATCGTTTCCACAATTTATATCTAACAATATAGGCTATGGAAACTATAGGATAAGTAGATAACAAAACTATGATAGCAATCTGTCCAAACAGAACAGTCTGTAGCAATTTATGAAAAAAGTGTACTTATGTAACTCAAAAAATTATGAACATTTAGGACATGCTAAATAATTTATATGACAACACTGTGTAAAAATTTCAGAAACTTTCCACGTTCCAGTAAAATATGAAAATTCAAACACTACAGCAAAAGTTTCTGTTTTTACACAGCACACATCAAAACATGCAATGCAAGTAGCCTAAGACAATTATTGGAACTTTTTATTGAAAAACAAGATTATGAATAACACCTAACAGAAAATAACAAAATATAATGATGATCCAAGCAAAGCACATATTATGTGACGAATAAAAATATAGCTCTAAGTAAGATATACCGATAGTGTTGAAGATGAAAGAGGGGATGCCTTCCGGGGCATCCCCAAGCTTAGGCGCTTGAGTCTTCCTTGGATATTACCTTGGGGGTGCCTTTGGCATCCCCAAGCTTAGGTTCTTGCCACTCCTTATTCTCCTCATATCGGTGTCTCACCCAAAACTTGAAAACTTCAATCACACAAAACTTAACGGAACTTCGTGAGAAGGGTTAGTGTAATAAAGATAAATAATTCACTTAGGTACTGTCAAGACAAGATTCATAATTGTTCCCACATGATACCTACTGTATTCTATCATTCCCATAATTTATACCGCTAAATATAAGCTATGGAAACACTAAAACAAGCCAACTATGCATGCAAAACAGAATCTGTCAAAAACAGAACAGTCTGTGAAGATCTGTAGTGTAACCATACTTCCCTATCTCAAAAAATTCTGAAAAATTAGGAAAACCTGAATAATTTGTATATTAAGACTGTGTAAAAATTTCAGATCATTATCACGCTCCAGTAAAAAATTAACATTCCTGTACTGGAGTCAAAAGTTTCTGTTTTGGTTCAGCATCAATTCTACTCATCTTGTGAGTCATCCCAAAGGCTTTACTTGGCACTTTATTGAAATAAAAGACACAAAACATGATTAATACAGTAGCTTAATCATGTGAACACTCAAAAACAGAAAGGAAAAGTGTTGGGTTGTCTCCCAACAAGCGCTTTTCTTTAAAGCCTTTTAGTTAGGCATGATGATTTCAATGATGCTCGCATAAAAGTAAAGAATTGAAACGTAAAGAGAGCATCATGAATCACATGGCAAGCACATTTAAGTCTAACCCACTTCCTATGCATAGGGATTTTGTGAGCAAACAATTTATGGGAGCAAGAATCAACTAGCATAGGAAGGCAAAACAAGCATAACTTCAAAACTTTGAACACATAGGGAGGAAACTTGATATTATTGCAATTCCTGCAAGCATATGTTCCTCCCTCATAATAATTTTCAGTAGCATCATGATGGAATTTCACAATATAACCAGCACATAAAGCATTCTTTTCATGATCTACAAGCATAGAAATTTTACTACTCTCCACACAAGAAAATTTCTTCTCATGACTAATAGTGGGAGTATCATAAAAGAATTGAATACTACAAATTGGTTCCACATTAAAAGAGTAATATTCAGTAAAAGGATATTCATAATTATGACAAGTATCATAATAGTAATCATCACTCTTTTTCATCGCATAAGTATCATCACAATAATCATCATAAGTAGGAGGCATGCAATCTTTATAACAAATTTGATCATTCAAATTAGGGGTAATAAAAAGATCATCTTCATTAAGCATAGCATCCCCAAGCTTGGGACAAACATTAATTGCAGCAAATAAATTCTCAAACATGTCATTTTCATCAAACATAGCATCCCCAAGCTTGTGGCTTTGTATATCATAAACATAATCACTCTCATCATTAATAGTATGAATAGCACCAATAGTATAGCAATTATTATCATCATCTTCCAAGTTGGTGGCATAAATATTTTCAAGATTATAAGAAGTATCATTATCTTCCCAACCATAATTATCACAACAAGCAATAGGCATAACAAAATCATCCTCAAGTGTATCATCTTCCACAACTATTTTTGATTCATTCTCATGAGGCCTATCAATAATGGGAGCAACATTATTTGGGAGAGATACCTCTTTACCTTTACTTTTCCTTCTTTTCTTCTTCTTCACCACATTATGTGTGGGTTTATTTAATTCTTGTAAGCTTCTTTTTGAAGAGGTTGGTTGAATAAAAAGCTCCTCCTCGTTACCTGATTCATCATAAGAAAAAATAGGAGGATATTGGGAAACCTCTTCCCCTTCATTAGTATTCTCTTCATCTTCTATTTGTTTTCTTGTCTTTAAGTAATTGGCAATATAAGGATTCTCAATGCAATTTACCACGCAATACATATATATTTCATTTAGATCAAAATCAATCATTTTCATGAGAACCCAAGTTGGAACATCCTTAGTTTTATGTTTCATTTCTTCATACCCCAAAAATAGACTAAGTTCATTATGGTTCTCAAGGGTAATGAGGTTATCACTATTTTTGGACACAATTCGATCATGAAATAATTCACATTGGAAATTAAAATGACCACTTTCATTGCAAAGTTCACAAGGACGGCGAGAAATATTATGTCTTTTAGCACAAACATATAGCCTCTCTTGCAACCATTTAGTTTCTAAATACTTATGCCCCTTACAAAATCTATCTTCCCTTTTAGGCTTGTCTTCACAAACTCTACGCACTCCACAAAAATTGACATGCTTATAAGAAATCTTTTTATCATGACTAGTGCAATCATCATTAGTACTATGGATATTCAAATAATTCATACTAACAACATTGCAATCATGTTCATCACTCAAAAATTTAGTGCCAAACATTTTAATAACTTCTTCTTCTAACACTTGAGCACAATTTTCCTTTCCATCATTTTCACGAAAGACATTAAAAAGATGAAGCATATGAGGCAACCTCAATTCCATTTTTTTGTAGTTTTCTTTTATAGACTAAACTAGTGATAAAACAAGAAACTAAAAGATTCAATTGCAAGATCTAAAGATATACCTTCCAGCACTCACCTCCCCGGCAACGACGCCAGAAAAGAGCTTGATGTCCACTACGCAACCTTCTTCTTGTAGACTCGTGTTGGGCCTTCAAGCGCAGAGTTTTGTAGGACAGTAGCAAATTTCCCTCAAGTGGATGACCTAAGGCTCATCAATCCGTGGGAGGCGTAGGATGAAGATGGTCTCTCTCAAACAACCCTGCAACCAAATAACAAAGAATCTCCTGTGTCCCCAACACACCCAATACAATGGCAAATTATATAGGTGCACTAGTTCGGCGAAGAGATGGTGATACAAGTGCAATATGGATGGTAGATATAGGTTTTTGTAATCTGAAAATATAAAAACAGCAAGGTAGCAAGTAACAAAAGTGAGCAAAAACGGTATTGCAATGCTTGGAAACAAGGCCTAGGGTTCATACTTTCACTAGTGCAAGTTCTCTCAACAATACTGACATAGTTGAATCATATGTAAATCCCTCACGTGCGACAAAGAGTTCACTCCAAAGTCACAAATAGCGGAGAACAAATGAAGAAATTATTGTAGGGTACGAAACCACCTCAAAGTTATCTTTTCCGATCAATCGTATGAGCTATCCCTATAAGTGTCACGAACAACCCTAGAGTTCGTACTAAAATAACACCTTAAGATACACATCAACCAAAACCCTAATGTCACCTAGATACTCCAATGTCACCACGAGTACCCATGGGCTTGATTATACGATATGCATCACACAATTTCAGATTCATCATGTTCAATCCAACACAAAAACTTCAAAGAGTGCCCCAAAGTTTCTACCGGAGAGTCAAGACGAAAACGTGTGCCAACCCCTATGCATAGATTCCCAAGGTCACGGAACCCGCAAGTTGATCACCAAAACATACATCAAGTGGATCAATAGAACATCCCATTGTCACCACGGATATCCCATCGCAAGACATACATCAAGTGTTCTCAAATCCTTTAAAGACTCAATCCGATAAGAAAACTTCAAAGGGAAAACTCAATTCATCACAAGAAGATAGAGAGGGGAAACTCCATATGATTCATCTATATTAATAAAGCTCGCGGTACATCAAGATCGTGTCATCTCAAGAACACGAGAGAGAGAGAGATCAAACACATAGCTACTGGTACATACCCTCAGCCCCGAGGGTGAACTACTCCCTCCTCGTCATGGAGACCGCTGGGATGATGAAGATGGCCTCCGGTGATGGTTTCCCCCTCTGGCAGGGTGCCAGAACGGGCTCCGATTGGTTTTTCGTGGATACAGAGGCTTGCAGCGGCGGAACTCCCGATCTAGGTTTCTTTCTGGGCGTTTTGGTATTTATAGGAATTTTTGGCGTCGGTCTCATGTCAAGGGGACTCCCGAGGGAACCACAAGCCAGGGGGCGCGCCCTAGGGGGGGGCGCGCCCCCTTGGCTTGTGGCTGCCTCGGGACTCCTCTCCGGTATCTTTTTGCTCTAGTATTTTTTATATTTTCCAAAAATATTCTCCGTAAATTTCCAGCCCATTCCGAGAACTTTTATTTCTACACAAAAAACGACACCATGGTAGTTCTGCTGAAAACAGCGTCATTCTGGGTTAGTTCTAATAAAATCATACCAAAATCATATAAAATTATTGTAAACATGGCATGAATACTTCATAAATTATAGATACGTTGGAGACATATCACCCTCTTATTTATTTCTACCTCTCCCTTACTCCCTAAGCTACGCAAAGCATCTCCAAAGCATCCAGCAGCTAGTGGACAAGAAGGGGCACGCCCAAAGCACGTGGACATGCCATCGCATGCAATTTTTGCGCTCTGGAGCTTGCTACACTACGCTCCCATACTGTAGCAGCTCCCATCCCGAGCCCCCGACAACCTAGGGAGGCGGGAACCTTTCCCTGGCATCCCCTCGATGTCCGCAAGCATCCAAGCTACCGCCCGCCTCCTTCCTCTCTCTCCGATGACCCCTATGGTGCGTGCCCACGGCCGCCCAACTTGGCCACTCGCTGACCAAGCCCAGGGCCCGCACCAGAGCCGCCCCGCTCCTTCTCTTCCCTTCTCCGGACCGAGACCGCATCCACGAACGCCAGGGACACGAACCCACGAGCCCCCATGCACTCTTGTGATGGTCACGACCTCGCCGGACCTTGGTCCACGGTGCACCAGTGGCAGGGCTATTTAAGCCGCCCCTGGACTCTCTCTCCCCCTCTGATCACTCCCTCTCCGCCCCAATCAAGCACCCGTACACCTCGAAATACCCCTCGAAGCCCCGGAGCTCAGGATCGACTGGAGTCCCGCCGTGTCAGGCCACCGTCGATCTCGCAGTAGGGCACTCCTCTGGTGCTCCACTCTCTTCCCCTGGTTCTCCCTCATCTCACTGATCCTTCTCTCTCTTTCTCGTGTGTGGATTGCAGCCGGCATCGACGACTCCGAGCTCGCCCGAAGCATCTCCACTGCGGCCTCCTCGTTGCCGGTGACCCAGGCCTCCCCGGTGACTCCCACCACCACCACTCGAATGGCGGGAGCCCCCTGAATCCATTCTCGCTATCCTCGCGCCCTGCCACACCTTCTGTCACCGTCGGTGAGGCCGCGCCCTCTCTTTCCCGATGTTGGGGATGACAGGCGGAGCCCGCCTGTCATCCACCCCTCTCTCTCCCTCCTCCCTCTCTTGCTGGTAACCGGGCCCCGCCCGTCAAGTTTGCACGCAGGTGCGCACGCACCGGTTCGCCTGGGCTGGCTTGGCCCCGGGCCGGCCTAGCTACGAGCAGTTTTGGCACGGCCACTTTGCTGGCCTTTTTTTATTTTTCTTTTATCAGTGCATTAAAAAAATTCGTTAAATTTGAATATTTGTCCAAATCCAGTGATTCAAATTTCTAAAATCTTGTAATGATCCAACCTATTTAATGATGCCACTTCCACCCCATTTGGACAACCTTTTTTGCACTATTCCTAATTAAATCTTTACTTACGTATTTAAATCTAGTGTTTAAAATCTATATCTATGTTTTTATCACTTCAACTCCATAACCAACACCTATGGTATTTTTAGTTTCTAATGTAGTATTTAACAAAAATAGATTGACATTTATCTGAGTGCTTTATTTTTCCTGTTTTCCTATAGCCTTATTTGTGCCCGTTATTTTGCGACGTTAGATTACGTGGCTAACGAAGGAGTTGGACCAGAAGCTTTCGAAGACCCCGAAGACTTTGTTGAGCCAGGCAAGCGGCCCTTTGACCATGTTGATGAAACTACTTTGCGCATGGCATTGTAGCATTTTACTTCTTGCATGAAAATGCATGACGATGTGCTGACAACCTCGCTAGGTTTGTCTTTGATGCATTTCTCGTTGACACTTGCATTGTGCATGACTCTAGTTCCGTTGAGAGTTATGCGGGTGGGAAGTATATAGGATGGTAAGTAGTTGCTACGCAAGTGGGATGGGGATAGGCAATGAGATGGAAACAAAAAAATATGAAAAAACTTTTGAAAACCCCATCGGGTGCCAATAATGCCCGAGGGAGAAGTTGAGCTAGGTAACCACTTGATAAAGAAGTGGTGTACCGAGGCAAGTTGTGTGTGTGCTTTTGAAAACGGATTAGATTTAAGGTTTGTTGACCGTCCCAACCTTACATGTACAACCACAATACCCCTTATGGGACGGGGCTTTGTTGATTACTTTGGTCGATGCTAGCAGAGAGCCCGCATTTATTGTGGCAGGAGTGGCGTGGTCACTCTTGATACGAGGTCATGCCTGGATGGACGACTATGTATGTTTTTACAGACACCAGGCACACTATTGTGTCCCCTCATGGATGATACGATGTGATGTACATCATTGGGGTTGTGTACCAATGAGTGGACTCTTTGTTTAGGGTTGCCAAGGGAAAGATTTTGTTCGGGTGCTTACCTCGGGTACTTGATGTACCGCGAGCCTTGGATTGACACGAAAGTTCCCCGAGTCTTGTGGGCAAAGTGTGCAAACTCTGCAGAGTGTCAACTATTCGAATAGTCGTGTCCACGGTCAAGGACAGTTGGGTGGTGCTGCTTAAACTATGTCCAGTGTTTTACAAAACTTGGTGTGTGAGAAGAGAAAACCCTGTAACTCTGTCGGATGACTTGATGAGATGATTAACTTGAGTTGAAAAAACTCTATTTATGTTGATATCTATAACCTCATGATGCATGCTTTAGAAATTGTTAGGACATGATTGTTGGCCCAGTGGGAACCAGGGTACCATGACCCGTCTGCCTCCGGCCAAGGAGGCGACATTTGGGCGGCCCATGAAAGACGGCCCTGCCCTGGCTGCTCCGAAGGAAGCCGCCTCGCGAGAGGCAAACCTCGCGAGGCCCCTCACCGCCAGACCAAGCCCTGCTGATGCCACCAGGCACCAGATCGCCTCGCGAGGCTGCCTCATGAAGCAGGTCGTACGGCCGCGGGGCTCTACGCCCATCACGTGGGTGACATCCCGTTGTCAAGATAAGGACAGCGGGGCGTGACCAAGCCCAGTTTCCATTTTGGTGATAAGGGAGCAGGGGCGTCTGCCTCCCCCAAAGAAAGTTGATGTCTACTACACAACCTTCTTCTTGTAGACTCGTGTTGGGCCTCCAAGTGCAGAGTTTTGTAGGACAGTAGCAAATTTCCCTCAAGTGGATGACCTAAGGTTTATCAATCCGTGGGAGGCATAGGATGAAGATGGTCTCTCTCAAACAACCCTGCAACCAAATAACAAAGAGTCTCTTGTGTACCCAACACACCCAATACAATGGTAAATTGTATAGGTGCACTAGTTCGGCGAAGAGATGGTGATACAAGTGTAATATGGATGGTAGATATAGGTTTTTGTAATCTGAAAATATAAAAACAGCAAGGTAACAAAAGATAAAAGTGAGCACAAACGGTATTGCAACGCTTCAAAACAAGGCCTAGGGTTCATACTTTCACTAGCGCAAGTTCTCTCAACAATACTAACATAGTTGAATCATATGTAAATCCCTCACGTGCGACAAAGAGTTCACTCCAAAGTCACAAATAGCGGAGAACAAACGAAGAAATTATTGTAGGGTACGAAACCACCTCAAAGTTATCTTTTCCGATCAATCTTATGAGCTATCCCTGTAAGTGTCACGAACAGCCCTAGAGTCTGTTCTAAAATAACACCTTAAGATACACATCAACCAAAACCCTAATGTCACCTAGATACTCCAATGTCACCACAAGTACCCATGGGCTTGATTATACGATATGCATCACACAATTTCAGATTCATCATGTTCAATCCAACACAAAGAACTTCAAAGAGTGCCCCAAAGTTTCTACCGGAGAGTCAAGACGAAAACGTGTGCCAACCCCTATGCATAGATTCCCAAGGTCACGGAACCCGCAAGTTGATCACCAAAACATACATCAAGTGGATCAATAGAACACCCCATTGTCACCATGGATATCCCATCGCAAGACATACATCAAGTGTTCTCAAACCCTTAAAGACTCAATCCGATAAGAAAACTTCAAAGGGAAAACTCAATTCATCACAAGAAGATAGAGAGGGGAAAACTCCATATGATTCATCTATATCAATAAAGCTCGCGGTACATCAAGATCGTGCCATCTCAAGAACACGAGAGAGAGATCAAACACATAGCTACTGGTACATACCCTCAGCCCCGAGGGTGAACTACTCCCTCCTCGTCATGGAGACCGCCGGGATGATGAAGATGGCCTCCGGTGATGGTTTCCATCTCCGGCAGGGTGCCGGAACGGGCTCCCGATTGGTTTTTTGTGGCTACAGAGGCTTGCGGCGGCGGAACTCCCGATCTAGGTTTCTTTCTAGAGGTTTCTCGATTTATCGGAGTACTTGGCGTTGGAATCACGTCAGGGGAGTGCTTGAGGGGCCCACAAGCCAGGGGGCGCGCCCTAGGGGGGCGCGCCCCCTAGGCTTGTGGCCTCCTCGGGACTCCTCTCCGGTATCTTTTTGCTCCGGTATTTTTTATATTTTCCAAAAATATTCTCTGTAAATTTTCAGCTCATTCTGAGAACTTTTATTTCTGCAAAAAAACAACACCATGGTAACTCTGCTGAAAACAATGTCAGTCCGGGTTAGTTCTAATAAAATCATACCAAAATCATATAAAATTATTGTAAACATGGCATGAATACTTCATAAATTATAGATACGTTAGAGACGTATCAAAAGTCCCAAAGCATTTCCTCTTTGGTGCAAGGGGATCAGGACGGATCGGCGCGCCAGGACGGAGGTCATCACCGAGCCCACAGCGCGTCACGAAGTCCACTTTGTCAGGCGAAGACCCCCTTTAGTCAGGATAAGCCTGGGCTCCTTTCCCCCTACGAATGGCCGCCCTGTGGCCACCCTTTCCCGCTCATATTTTGGGGAAGAGGACTGAGGCACTACAAAGGGGGCAGGGATGCCTCCATGTAAGGGGATCGAGCCCTTTTCTCTCCCCCAGACATCGTGTACCTCGAGCACAACTTTTCTTCACAGAGCAATCGAACACTAAGCAGGAGTAGGGTATTACACCGCACAGTGGCCCAAACCTGGGTAGCTCGCATGTCCCTGTCGTGTCCGGCGAGCAGCAGCGAGCTTGTCGTCAAACCCATCACGTTAACCGTCAAGTTGTAGGTAGCCAAGCCAAGCCCCCCACTGTTCGGATCTTATTCATGGAGAACTTTTAGGATGCAGATCCCAAACACCGACATTTGGCGTGCCAGATAGGGGGGCTTGCCGTCTTCGCGCCTTCGACCTCGACGCCAATCTCAACATGGACGAAGCCGCCGCTCGCCGCGAACGCGCTCCACGCCAAGCTGTCGCTAGGGTCCACGCGGCGCCTGCCGCCCATGGCACCCGAGGGAGGCGCGCACCGCCACCGTGATGGTGGGGGAGCGGGCCTCCTCCTCCGCCCACCCATCGGTGAATGAGCAGGCGCACGGCCACTCCGTCGCCACCTCTTCGCTCGAGCGCCGTGACGACCCCGCGCCGAACGCTGCTCTGCTCATGGCGTTGGAGCTACTACACTACCGCCCCTCCGAGGACACCTAAGAAGCATGGCTCAGGCGCATCACCGAGCTCGTCGACGCCGCACACGACAGCTCGGCACCCTCGCGCTCCCTGCCCACTTCGTCGTCACACGTTGGTCATGCGAAGCATGACGTTCCTCCTCCTCCTCCACTGCCAGCTCGTCGTGCGGCCGAGAAGCGCCCCGAGGCGAATGTTCCGGCTCAGTCTCACGAGTCTTCCACACCGGTCGGCAATGACGACAGCTGCCAAATCATCCGTCACGCGCCCCCAGATGTTCGTGCGGCCCTCGAGAAGGCACCCAACCGCCAGGACGTTGCTCCGGCGGGGCGCCAGAGCTGCGCAACCCCCTAAGGAGGAGCTGCCACCATCGTGGGCTACCTGGCTCTCATGCCCGAGCTGCGCCGCATGGTGTGGCCCGACAAGTTCAAGCCGGAGATCCCTCCCCGCTATGACGGCAGCACCAACCCCATGGAGTTCCTCCTACTCTACACCCTCAGCGTCCAGGCTGCGAGGGGAGACGATCGGGTCATGGCGAACTGGTTCCCCATGGCCCTCAAGGAAGCCGCGTGCTCGTGGCTCGTGAACCTCCCCGAAGCATCCATCTCCTCGTGGGACGACCTGCGCAAGCAGTTCATCGCCAACTTCGCGGGCACGAGCGACCGACCCTCACACTCAACGACTTGCGGGCCGTGCGCCAGTGCCTAGGTGAGTCCCTTCAAAAGTTCATCCAACGTTTCTGCCAGGTGCACAACAGGATCCCGAAGGCCTCCGACGCCGCCATTGTCTCCGCCTTCACTAATGGCGTCGCGGACGTGAAGATGTGCGGGAATCTCTCCGTCAGGGACGAACTCGACTCCGTGGCAGAGCTGTTCCTCCTCGCCGACCGTGGTGCCAAGGCTGAGGAGGGGCGCATCTCCCTCCGTGGCGACCCTGACACAGAGCCTGGCGTCACGAGTTCCAAGGGCAAGGATGTCAAGCGTAAGGGCCCCGCCATGCTTGCGGCAGAGCCAGACGGCAAGCGCGGCAGCGGTGGCATGGAAGCCCCGGCTCGGCTGGCAGATGCCCCATGCTCAGCACTGACGGTTGCTCCTACCCACTCTCGTGGAAGCCCCAGCTCGGCTGGCGGATGCCCCATGCTCAGCGCTGGCGGTTGTTCCTACCCACTCTCGTGGAAGCCCCATCTCGGCTGGCGGATTCCCCATGCTCAACGCTAGCGGTTGCTCCTACCCACTCTCATGGAAGCCCCGGCTCGGCTGGCAGATGCCCCATGGTCAGCGCTGGCAGTTGCTCCTACCAACTCTCATGGAAGTCCCATGCTCAGCGTTGGCGGATGCCCCATGCTCAGTGCTGGCGGTTGCTCCTACCCACTTTTGTGAAAGCCCCATGCTCAGTGCTGGTGGATGCCCCATGCTCAACGCTAGCGGTTGCTCCTACCCACTCTCGTGGAAGCCCCATGCTCAACGATTGTGGATGCCCCATGCTCAGTGCTGGCGGATGGTCCTACCCACTACCGTGGAATCCCCATGCTCAGCGCTGGCGGATGCCCCATGCTCAGTGTTGGCAGCCTACTTGCCTGAGGGGCCCCCGGTCGTCACATCTTCAAGCTGACTCGTGTCTAATACGGCAGCATGTATCTTTATGTTATGTAATGAACCTGCTTCATGCATCAATAAAGCTTTTTTCCTTCAGGATTCTGTGTGCTTGTAGGTGAGTATGCCTCAGGAGGGGCGGGCATTCGTGATCTTCCCCGTGCCTGTCAAGCGAGAGGGGGCTAGGCACGGTGCATGTGCTCGGGTCAGTCCCAGCAGTGCTGCAAAATCCAAGCGACTAAGCTCTGGCTAGCGGGCCTACTCCCGTGTACATCACCTCACCAGGTCCTTGGTGCTCTTGTCTCCTCGCGCAACATCCATAGGCGACCCTGCGAGTGCGCCCCGCTGCATTACTCTTGGAAGTTTCCCTGGTGCAGGATATCGAAGGCTTCAGGAGCGCCTCCTCGGGAGGCCTCACAAGTGGTGTCCCACGGGCAGAAGGCCTCGTGAGGGATCGCACCTCAAGAGCCGCTCCCTGCGGAGGAATCGCTCCAAGCCACACACCTCGAAGGAGCTAAGTCTAAAACACCCCTCGGGTTTCTCCCTCTCGTTTCCCTCTCAAGGCATCTTGATTTCCTTGGCACGAGCCACCTGGGCGTAAGGGGGGACCATGAGCATCGCGCTTCAGGGACTCCTACCATCCCTAAGAGCCCTACACCCTATGGCCTTGCTGAGCGCATGCTCTAGGTATACCAGCGATGGTTGTAGCCCGCCTCACGGGCTGTGTCCCAGCGACACAGGGCACAAAGGCAACCTAAAAGGGAAAGGAAGGCCTCAGGAGGAAAACGAAAATGCATAAAACATTTAGTACTTATGAAAAAAGTGTCATACGAATGTTTTCACGCCCCCACGGGGCCGCGTTTACTCTATTATAACAATGAGCCAAGGAGAGTCTAGGCACGCAAGGCGCGACTATCGTCGCTCTCGCCATCACCACGAGGGGGCTTGCTACCGTTGCCGTCGTGATCCCTCGTAGCCTCCTCGAGGCCATCGCGGAGCTCCGCTCGAACAGGGGTCACCTCCCGCCCGAAATCGAAGCGACTGTCGAGGCGAGAAGGTTGCTGAAGAGTCGCGTCATCGCCTGGGTCAACAGGTCACGACACGCTTCCTCGACGGCGGCGTCCACATCCAGCAGCTGCTTCTTGAGGTCATCGACCTCGGCCTGGAACTTGCCCCGCTGGGCTGTGAGGCCCTTTTGCTCATCGAGAGTGGCCTGGGCGGCCGCCAACTCATGCTCCTTCGCCAACAGGCGCCCCCGCTCTTCCTCCCGCGTGGACGTGGAAGACACGAACTTGCGCTCCGGTGTGTCAGCGTTCGCCTCGCGGGTGGCGACCACCTCGGGCGCCTCAGGACCTCCTCCATGCGTTTCGGTAGCTCGGCTTCATGGGGCGTGAGCCAGCTCTCGCGGGCCTCCACAGCCTCCTCCTGTGTTTTGAGTGGGCGCTCGCGTAAAGCAGCCTGCTCCTAGAGCGCCTTCTCGTGGGCATCAGGCCCCCTCCCTTTGCCGCTTGGCCTCCTGGGCGTCATCGAGGGCCTTCACGAGGGACGCCTGGGCATCTTTGGCGAGCTACTCGCGCTGCGCTCGGGCCTCCTCGCCCCGCTGGCGGTCGAGCTTCGTGACCTTCCGAAGCTGGCTCCACCCCTTCGACAGGCGCCGCCGCTCCTCCGCGCAGAGCTTCTCCTCCGCGCGCCCCTGGGGGAGTGGCTCCCGACCCTCGATGGCCTCGCCCTCGCCCTCAAGCCAAAGCTCACCCTCCTCGCTACCTCCCACCGGTTTCGCCACCAGGTACATTGGCACAGCGGGCGAGACGACCTTCAGAGCAGTGGACGGTCCTTCAACCTCGGTCTTGTTCTTCTTGGTTTTCTCCTTCTCCTCGGCGGCCGGCTCCGGATTCTTGCATGGGCAGAGACTCATCAGAGCCACGCGTCGCCTCTGGGCCCGGCAGCTCAATGGGCCCCGCATCGTTTCGTCCCTAACGGGCGGAACATGCACGCCGTGGTCCCGGGGGCTACTATCGGCCCAGTGGGAACCAGGGTACCCTGACCCATCTGCCTGCGGCCCCGGCTGCTCCGAAGGAAGCCGCCTCACGAGGCTCATCGCTACCAGACCAAGCCATGTCGATGCCACCAAGGACCAGATCGCCTCGCGAGGCTACCTCACGAAGCAGGTCATACGACGCTAGCCGCGGGGCTCTATGCCCATCACGTGGGTGACATCCCACTTTCAGGATAAGGACAGCGGGGAGTGACCAAGCCCAGTTTCCATTCTAGTGATAAGGGAGCAGCGGCGTCTGCCTCCCCCAAAGCAAGTCCCAAAGCATTTCCTCTTTGGCGCAAGGGGATCAGGACGGATCGGTGCGCCAGGACGGAGGACATCACCGAGCCCACAAGTGCGTCACGAAGACTACTTTGCTAGGCAAAGACTGCCTTTAGTCAGGATATGCCTGGGCTCCTGTCCCTCAACGAATGGACGCCCTTTGGCCACCCTTTCCCGCTCATATTTTGGGGAAGAGGACCGAGGCACTACAAAGGGGGCAGGGACGCCTCCATGTAAGGGGATCGAGCCACTTTCTCTCCCCCAGACCTCGTGTACCTCGATAACAGCTCTTCTTCGCAGAGCAATCCAACACTAAGCAGTAGTAGGGTATTACACCGCACGGTGGCCCGAACCTGGGTAGCTCACGTGTCCCTGTCGTGTCCGGCGAGCAGCAGCGAGCTTGTCGTCGATCCCATTACGTTAACCATCGAGTTGTAGGTAGCCAAGCCAAGCCCCCCAGTGTTCAAATCTTATTCGTGGAGAAGTTCTAGGACGCAGATCCCAGACTACGACAATGATGTTGCACTCAAAATTAGCTTTCTACAGAAGTACCTACTTAGTATTATACCATGCATGATTACCTTGTTCCAAAACATGGGTTGCTTGCGAGCACATTAAAATGTAATCATTGGCTTGTCCCTGGTTATTTAATTGTCCAGGCATGGAAGAACAGGAATGTGATGACGAGTACCTTGGTGACGAACATGGGAGTTAGGACGCTTCCCAATCAGAATGCCTGTAGGGTTATGGTAGATGACATGGGTCCAAGTTACCGTTGAAAATTTCCGCCGCAAGTGTTTATTTGATGTTTGGCCTTCATGGCCTATCTATGTGAGACTTGACCATAATGGTCATATTTGTGTAAGATGCTATGTAATGGATGTAAGACTCTTGATATTCAATTCTGTGTGTTCAGTGAGCATTGATCCTGGGATCACTATACACGTGCATTCAGTGACATCGACTTATGAGTCAGGATCCCCACAATTTCGGGCCCGCAAAGGGTCCTTTGGTGCAGCGCCCAGAGTAGTTCGTGTGTGCGATGCTCTGGGAGGCCCGAGAGCGGTATCCTGTGCCACAGAATATGTTGTATGCCCTCCTTGTCGCTTCGCGGAAGCCGCGGCACTACTTCAAAGGGCACAAAATCAAGGTCATCACCTATATTCCATAAAAATCACCGTAACTTTTCATAGCGTTTGTACTACGTTTGATATGGATTTTCTACGAAATACAAAAACATGCAAAAAAACAAGAACTAGCACTGGGCACTAGATTAATATGCTAGTCCAATAAATCATATAAATAATTTCCAAAAGTATGTGGAAATTGTAGGATAATGGCATGAAATAATCAAAACTTATAGATAACACAGACATATCAACCTTCAATGTAAGATTTGGCATGTCAATTTGGGAGGACAAGTATTCCTCTAACAAATAGCATTAATATTCTGATGACAGTAGAAAAATGGAGCCAAACAGTTGTAAAATATCATTATCTTACCTCAATGTGATATTATGGTGCACTTACGGATAGGAAGCCGATCTCGCTTTGTGCAGTATCACTAAAATCAAGCAATCAAGGAACGTTGGTGGTGTGATATTTTAGTTGAACTACACGAAACACTTAAAACAAAAGTGTTTTGTGCAGTTCACCAAAAGGGCGCAATAACCATGCGGTGAAGTAGATATCCCTGTTTTCATAGAGGTACAAAGGAAACAATTATTGGTCAATAACGGTGGATGACACATATGCCCACAAAAAGAAGAATCTAACTTATCTAAGTGGGAAAGAAAGCAGGACAGTAACATTTCTAAAACAATGGCATTGATTCATATTATCAAAGAGATTATATTAACAATAACATTGGCATTGCTTCAATTTTCCAGCGACATTATTAGATTAACAAAAACTAAACAGTTGCATGGGAGAGTGGACCCACCAGCACCATGTGCATCCACCGATGTATAAAGGGGTGAGGCAGATCTGTTGCAACAAAGAACCAATCAACATATCTGTGTTGGTCCCATTTTTGTTCTCTTTAGTCACCTTTCTCTATTTGAGGGAATAAAATCTAGTTCTGCTCAAACTTTACTACCTTTTCTGCCACCCCCCGTTTCTTTCCTTTTTCAACAAGAGAGATCAGTTACTTACAGATGTGTGTATTGTGTTTCCCCTTTTTCCCTTTTCGACCAACAGAGCGGTTGGATACCTAGTCTATACTCCTTCCCCCTTACTTTCCTCTCTGGACCACGACCTAGATTCACACTATACAACTTCCCACCCCCTTCTTTTCTGTTGAACCAAGAATTAGATTTGACTGCAGAAGCAAAAAATATCCACATGTATCTAGATAAATGTCGGTTTCAAAGTAACTTAAACCTTACGGACATCTGGATGTGTCTAGGTGGGCGGCGGGAGGCCGGATCTGCCCACACTACTAAAGCAGGAAGAAGCGGTCGGAGGCCCTCCCACGCCAGCGATGGGTGAAAGGGAATTGCGCCACCGGTAGTGGATTCCGTCCCTCGCCGACGGTGACAGGCTCAACGCTGCACCTCCTCCCTTTCCCCGGCGGACGGGATTCCGCCGGCTCTTTGACCAGCAGTGAGGGAGGAGAGAGAGGCCAACATACAGTAGTGGAGAAATGGCTAGCCACAACTCTTGTTTGTGGCGCACCATTTTCAAACAATGCCAGCAGTATTTTTTTCAAATAGTGTTGGCGTCGGCTAAATTGGTACGCCAGCTGTACACGGTTAGTGCTAGCGTGGCTATTTTTGGACATGTCACAAATCTGTTGGCCCACCTGTACTCACCGTTTGGAAGATAGTGGTGGCGTAGAATTTCTATGCAAGTCGTAGTTAACTAGTTAGTGCTGGCGTGCCAAGTTATGTTACGCCAAAAATAATTTTCCACTTAAACTAGTATTTTAAGTATTTAGTGATTATACTAGTCAAAAAATAATAAACATTTTATATTATATTTTTTACATCATTATTGCTACAGTTCTAATTTTGAGTATTTAATTATGTTAAGTCTTTCATTAATCTTAATTAGTCTTTTTTTATTTGGGCTGATCTTAGCTATGGCGTTGCATTTTACGCCCACGCCAACAAAGGCCCACCTGAGTCAACTCCACGCCTTAGTAAAAGACCTAAGTCGTCATTCTCTCATTTCACCCTACTTACACTCCCCCTCGACCCGCCGCCTCCCGTTGCCGCCCCGCCACCTCCTGTCACCGCCCCGTCGCCGCCCCTCGACCAACAAGCAAGGTTTAATCCTCTCCTTCCCCTCCCATTGCATCTCCTTCCTCTCCACTAGCATCTCCTCCGTCCACGCAGAATCCATATGGGGGATTCATCTATAAGTTGATTTAGTATTGCTTTGTGTAGAAATTTTAGTACACACACACACACACGCACACACACACAAACATATATATATATATATATATATATATATATAATGGATTGCTTTGTGTGATGTAGAATCCAAAGTTAATTCTATGGATTGCTTTGTGTAGAAATTTAAGTGATAATATGATGTAAAATCCGACTTTAATAGTGTATTTTGATTAGAATTATTTTGAGTGTCTAGAATAATAATGATTCAAGTTCAACTTAATTTGGTAGTGTATTCTGAAATGCCAGGAATAATTAAAATGAACTCCTATAAATAAATTGGCGGTGTAGAATTTGTTTATTTGTGTCTCCCTCGGTGGCTTTTGTTTATTTGTGTGTACAGTTACTAGTATAGAATTATATTTAGCACCTTAGTATCCGATTATGTTTAGTAGAAATTGATTTACTAGTGTAGAAACTTATTATACTTAGTGTTGGTTCACTAGTCTAGAATCTGATTATATACTTATTTTTCAATATGTTTTGTGTAGAATTGCGCAACCACCACCATGTCGAGTGTGCAAGTCAAGCTGCGCAACCAGCCGTGCAACTGGCACGTGGTTCGACATTTACTTCCAGCCCTATTTTGTTCCTGCACCAGTAACAAATTATATGAACCTTCTAACAATTTGTTCTTTTATTTTTGTTGCTATTTCCACTAATGCATTGTGTGTGTGTTTTGGTTTTTCTTACACATATCGTCCCTTGAAATGTGAGATTGGATTTCAATGAGCTCATTACTGGAGACACTATGATCTTCGACGCTTTTGGGGGGGCCTACACTATGGAGGGGAAGAAGGGACGGAAGATAACCTAGATTGAAGGAGATGAATGGGATCGTTTCATCGCTCACATGCATCTCACTGGGGGTGAATTGATTAGCTTCTCCTTCAGAAGACAAACTCCAAGGCTGGCTGTTATCTATATCAACTCAAAGGAAGAAGATGAGGACCCACTTGATGAAGCCCCCTATGCCCAAAGAATGAGGCTGAGCAAGGATGAAACAAACAACCTTTGGGAAAAACTTCCGCCACGTGAAGCCTATGTCGAGATGACATTCGTGACCCACCTGACATGGACGAATTTTAATCGCCATCTCATGGTATGTTACTTAGTGTAGTAATTTGATGATACTATATTAGTTTGATGGATTACTTTGTGTAGTATGTTGTGATGTGCTTAGTGTAGTAATGTGATATGCTTTAGTAATGTGATATTTTGATTATAGTGTAGTAATATGATGATATATGCTTAGTATAGAATTTTACTTAGTGTAGTAATTAATGTGCTAATGTGCTTATAGTGTAGTAATGTTATATGCTTAGTGTATTAATGTGATGATATGCTTATTGTGTAGCAATGTGACATGATCATTTATCATACTTACAGTGTAGCAATGTGACATGATCATTTTATCATATTTGTTTTTTTAGAAATTACCTAAGAGGCTATGTGTGAGTTCTGGCCTCGAGACGGATGAAGCAGGCATTGCTGGACTACGCCTTACCACAAGGGGCTCCATCACCACCTGTGCTTAGGCAGTGGACACGGACGATCCCACAATCTTCAGTGCGGCTGGGTGGAGCAACTTCCTTTGATCACAAGAATCTCCGGGTTGGACAGGTCATCTTAGTCACTATCAGGAACACCCCACGTCATGACTTGAGGATGAGGATCGTCATCGATCTCCTTTAAAAGTATGTTTGTGGCTGGACCATCGATGTGAAATGAACTCCTTATTAACTATGTTAGTTTGCTCGTGTTTGTGAGGATTGTCATTTATTAAATAGCTACCTAGCTCTAGTACTGCTTGTGAGATTGTCACTTATTATTAACTGGAATGAATTTTTCTATTAGTCTAGTTCTAGTGCCTAAAGCCAAATGCTAAATGTTATGTGTTGGGATTTTTTTTGGCTGCACAAAACGTTCCTGGCGTGCAATCTACATTGCACGTCGCTAGGTGAGCAATTATAGTGGTGGTGTTGTCCACGTGGCATGCCATCAGCATGTAGAATACCGCTGACGTGGGACCCAATGCCACCATTATTTTTTAACAATGGCGTCCTATTGGTGGTGTCGGGCTACCACGCTAGAAAATCCATTTTTACCCCGCTAAAGCTAGGCTTTTCAGCACTAGTGGTAGTCTTGTTTAGATCTGGAGAGTGTGAGGGAGTGTGAACAAAGCTAAGCATAGAAAACAAGCGCCGAGGCTCCAACTTGTATATATATATTTTTTTTTGGAAAGAGAGTGTGAAGAGATCAAACCCTGGCAAACAAGTGTTGAGAATCTAGCGTATATATATACATCATAAAATCAGAGGGGTTTATTTGGATTGTAAAGTCATAGAATTCGTATGACATAATCGTGATTCTGACAACCTTGTGTGTATACACACACATACGAGATATTCTGTTTCGCGTTACAGAATAATATTTTTTTACTATTCTCGAACTGACGACTTGAAGCGGTTGTACCGATGATTTCCATCTCGTCGAGCTGATAGACTTCTTTAGTTCAAAAAAAATTGCGTTTTTTTTTGTCGGAACAAGGCGTGTAATATATTTTTGGAAAGCTCTTGACAGTTAGATTACAAGTCATATAAGACTTTTTTTTGCAAAATTCTCATGGTTTAAGAGTAGTTTTGAAAACCCTTTTTCCAAATTTGAAAACGTAATCGCATTTTGGACTTAATTTTCAAACGGTTTGTCAGAATTGACAAAATGAGATGGCATGGGAAAGCTGGTGAAAATCCGCTTCTTCCATATATAGAATGTTTTTCCAATTTTTATATTATTTAAAAGTAATTGAAAAATGGTGAAATTCTGGGCGAAACGTATTTTTGTGGTTTTTTTTTGCAAACCATCTGTCCAATTTATGCAAGTCATACGGGGTTGGAAAGCTATGGAAAATGGGCAACTTCTGCGTATAGAAAGTTTTTTCTAATTCCTTACAGTTTAAATTCGAATTCGAATACGGTGATGTTGGTTTCGTACGCAGTTTTTGTTAAAAGTTTGTCGAAATGAGGCAAATAATATTCCATTGGAAAGCTATCAAAAATGCGAAACTTGATCATGTTGAACGTTTTCTCAAATTCACAACCATTTGAGAGTAATCTCGAATACGGTGAGACCCATCGTGTTGTTTTTCCGTCGAAAAAACAGAGTACACGTACTGATCTATGTGTGTGTTTGTACTGAGCTATTTTTCATAGAGTAATTTGGAATGGTTCCAAAACCAGAGTACTTGACCTGATGTCCGTATGGTTTTCTACTGAGCGTGTCCGTATGGTGTTCACATACTAGATTTTACTCTGTTTTTTTGGCATGGTTTTGCTTGTAACTTTTCAACGGTTTACGGTATCATCACCCCTGAACTTGCATTGTTTATATCGTTGGACTGAATGATATATTTTAAAATAGATAATATTTTATGTGTTTCGTATTTTTGAACTTATTTTTCTTTTTCAACGATGTTTTGTTCTTCTCTCGTTTTACAACTTGAACTTTTACAATTTGAATTTCCGTAGGGTTTCTTTTTGTTTGAGATTTTTTCCTAAACTTATCTAGTACATCATGTTGAACTTAAAACTTTTTATATTATGAACTTGTTGTGTTTTTACAATGCCAAAGCCTAGCAAATAGTAAGAGATTCACCCAACAAAGGGGCTAATTACATAGAGCAGCAGTAATACAACAGTGAGATCAGTAGCTAGCAGCAATAAGAGTGGTTACCAACACAGATACACATGAACTGATAACAAACTTGCACATGACCTGACAAACAGGAAGACACATGAAATGACCAAAAAACACAATACATGAATTGATAACCCCCAGGCCAATGGTACAACTTTGTTCCACCCAAGTTCACCCGTTTTACTGAAAGTAGAACTTCTCAGTTTTATTAAATCAAACTAATTTTTAAATGTCCGTCATTTTGGCCTACAGATCAGAAAACCGAGAACACCATATTTGCCGAAGGTCCTGCCAGTACAGAGTTACAAAACAAATTCTTTGTCCAATGACAATGTAAGAGTCACAACCAGTAATCACAAACAACACTAGCTCGACCGCCGGGCAAGTGTGTGCGACAAGGGGGAGGAGATACTTCGATGCTAGATGTGTAGAGACAACAAGCTCACGCGTAGAAGATGATGGATGGCTCGTGCATGAGGCCTTGAACTACTCGCCTGTTGACACTGATGGCTCTGGATCATGCAAAATCCTGACCGAAAGATCACATTATTTTCACAAAACTAATCTCTTGAACTTGCTCCACGACAATCTTTGAACCTCCTACAAGAACAATCACTATTTTAGAGTTCATATGAATACCTACAAGCAATGATCACAAACATTTATGGAACATTCTTCTAAAGAGTTATGCAACAATAATTCGAACCAAAAAATAAGGTGAAACTATTGTAAGTACATTACATATCATCAAGATTCTAACAACAACCGTTTTTGCATGATCATTGGCATTTGTAATAAAACCCAACAACTATTATAGTTCTATAAGACCACATATGTACTTACTATGAAGATATATTTGTACTGCCCAAAAACATACGCGGAAGCACAGAACAAACATTTAACTACAATGGTGCTCACAGGAATAGTCACAAACACCTAAAGAGCATGTTCTTTTCACATCTTTCAAACTACTCAATTAGCAGAACATCACATCTTCACATTTTAATAGCGGGAGCAAAGAAAGAGAGAGATTGCTATGAGAGAGTGCTGTTGACGCACGCAGAGGACTACCTCTAGCAACTTTAGTACTTAAGTTAACGCCCCAGCCCTTATCTCGCGATGAGACGGTAGATGCGGTAAGCAAACTCCTATCCTTCTTGCGGAGGACTACCATCAGTGCTCAACTTGGACGGATGCCGGCAACCATGGTGGACGGGTCGGTGGTGGTGCGGCCTGACCAGAGGAGTCCTGTGGTTGTGCGGATACTGATATTCCAACACATCATGTTAGCACACCAAGGAAACAACAAGTTCTCCATAAAAATGTTATTTGTACCTCCCTTCCCATATTTAGCTAGGATGATTGCACCGTTGGTGAGCCCCTTCATGGCCGAAACAAGAAACAAAAGACCGCTCAAGCACAATTTTTCTTCTAGTGAACAACAATGTTATCCATACTTCCCTTACCATATTTAGCTAGGATGATTGCACCGTTGGTGAGCCCCTTCATGGCTGAAACAAGAAACAACAGACCGCTCAAACATAAACCAAACTGTTTACCTCGAGTCTATTCTAGATTCACCATTGTTAAAACACTTCGAACCTTTTTCTTAACTCACATAGAACTGCTATATATAACATTATTTTCATAATACTGTAATAATTTGTCTTTCTTCAACTATCTAAATCGATATTCTAGTATCAATTAATCACATCATTGCAGCCGACATCCTTGTGGCCGCGCACGAGATCACTACGACATTAGCATGTCCATGTTGTTGAACTGATGTGTTTTTTGTCATTGCACTATTGTAACATAAGGACTAGGACAACTATCAATATAAATTGATGCTTTTTTTTAGGTTTTGAGGAATGATAATTTCTGTTCTGTAAATATACAGAAGTTTTAAATGCTGCACCATTACAAATGTTTGTAGTGCACATGTCCATAATAATTACTGTAGCTTTTATTGGACAACAAAGAAACATTTTAAAAACCTGATGATTGTTTGGGCTACACATACCAAAACGAACACTTTAGGAAACAAGAGTATTAACTTTTTGTGCAGTTTCCCATTGATCTTCACTTAACTAAAATTAGAACTTGTACTGCAACTTTCTTTTAATATAACATGGTAAATCTATGTTGTCTGTTTTTTCAACCAGAAAAATGAGCAAGATTGCTTGCTAAAGGCCACAGATTTCCATATAGTAACACATATGAAAGATAATATATAATGGCACATTGGAGAAAGAATTAGCAAAACTGAAACAAAAACATATGTTACCAGAACTTAAAGCAATGTTTTTTCAAACTTTTGGGTGCTCTAATCCGATGTGCATATATCTGAAACTCCACAAGCGACCTGAACTGATGCGTAACAGTATGAGTACAGAATTATTGTAAGCATAGGAAAATACATAGAGTGCACATATAATTTTCCAGGACTTTATCGATGTTCTGCACATTAGAGTTGATGTACTAAAAAGAATGCAAAATTTGAACTGAAAATCAAGTGAAAGCTTAACTCTTATATAGTTCAAGTAACTGTTTTGTAAATATATGTGTTAAACAGGTGCTACACATAATGAACTGATACATTTTCTATCAGCGAATTGTTGTAATATACGTACTAGAACTTCTAACAGTATATATATGCATCGTGTCATAAGCAACTAACATGCATGATCTCCACCAGACCATACACTCCAACCAGCCACCATCATACGAACATCTCACTCAAGATTTGCCTCTCATATCTTGAGAACATAAATTCCTCGACGAACTGCACTCGTTCAGTCCCCAAATCAAAAAATAGAGCGAGAGACTATAACCATTGCGTCGTTGAACGACCTCAACGCTGTGTCGTCGAACGACCTCGGTTGGCAATGATGAACGGACTAGGGTGGCGGCTGTGAACGGCGTAGGAGCTCGCGGCTGTGAACGGCGTGGGAGCTGCGGTAGGTAAGCGGTAAATTGATCTTTAAAACTTCAGTCCAAGCTACACATTTCAGTCAGTAGTTGAACTAACACTCCTGCCACATCCCTGTGCATCACATATCATATAATATATAACTGATAATTGAGTTGTTTCAGTAACACAAATTGAACTTTTTCTGTGATTATTTTTGTACTGATGATAAAATACATACTGAAGAGTGCACTTAGTGTATGATTTCTTGCAAAACCATGGGAGTATACTCTGTTCACATCCATTTTGCGACTTTGTTTCCAAAGAGTGGAAGAATTTAGGACAATGCAAATATTATCTATAATTTTGCCATTTAGTGTGGTGTGAACTGAACATACCTGATTAGTGATTTTCCAGAGGCATGGAAGGAGTTGGAGGAGGCAGCGATGGGGAACAAGGGGTTCGCGACGACGCATCTGGGAGCTCGACGGATGGAGGCGAGTGGGGGCTGGTGAGACGCTGCACCGGCGGCTCGCGGTGGTGGTGGCTGTCGCCTGCGGAGGCGTCAGGAGATGGACGAGACGACACAAGTGCAGTAGCAGCTCATCGCACATACCTGCTCCACTGCTT
This sequence comes from Elymus sibiricus, assembly GCA_039707655.1. Taxonomy (NCBI): domain Eukaryota; kingdom Viridiplantae; phylum Streptophyta; class Magnoliopsida; order Poales; family Poaceae; genus Elymus; species Elymus sibiricus. The sequence continues at coordinate 270,706,563 of CM077669.1, forward strand.
CATGCCTCCGTCTTACTGCTCCCCAGTACACTGGCTGCCGACTCACTGTCACCGGATGTACCCTGCACACACACAACCAGCAATTAACATGCACACACACACACAACCAGCCACACACCCAGGACTGCATCTTCTCCACAATTTGGACCGTGTTAATGACCCAACTCTTACTCTCTCAATCTATTGTCTTAGCACACGAATTGGAGTATCAGGTAGCGATTACATTCATCTGGTACAAGAATTGGGAGGAAGGGGATCGGGAACAGAGAGAGGAACAATGCCGCCGCCGCCGGGTTCTGATCCAACTGGATACCTTCTTCTCCTTGCGATCGCAGCTAAGTAGTTAGCGGGTGTGGTCGCTCACACCCACTCCGGCCCATCAAGGTTCCTTGGGTTGGGCTTCCTGATTCTTGTGGGCCGAGTGACGAGCGAGGCCGTGGATTTGTTAGGGGACAGGCTCGGTATGCCAGTGGGCCTGACATCCCCTCCTTCTTGAGATGAGGCTTGCCCCCAAGCCTCTGCTTCAGGAAAACGTGCCTACAACTCAGCTCTGTTTTCCCAAGTGTCGTCGATGGCGGCGCAATCCGACCAGCGCACCAACACCCGCTCCACCATATGGCCATTCTTGTGCCTCCAGCAGGTGTCGAGGATGGAGACTGGGACCGCTGGCACATCAGAGTTGTTAGGTAATGTAGATTGGACAGTCATACCTGGAAGCACAGCGCGGCGAAGCAATGAGACGTGGAACACCGGATGGATAGTGGCATGTGTTGGGAGCTCCAGTTTATACACCACCTCATTGATCTTGGCGATGATGGGAAAGGGCCCATAGAACCGAAATGAGAGTTTATGATTAGCTCTTTTGGCAACCGAAGTCTGAACATATGGCTGCAGCTTCAAGAACACCTCCTCTCCCACTGCGAACCTGCGCTCCGAGCTTTTCTTGTCAGCTTGGTGCTTCATGCGCTGTCGCGCGCGCTGGAGGTGCTGTTGCAGCAGATCTTACACGACTGCTCTCTCATCTAGCCAAGAATGCAAGGAAGGAACTGAGCAGGATGAAGTAGCGGTGATTCCCCACTGCCGAGGTTCATGGCCAAACATTGCCTTGAAGGGGGTCATGCCGATCGTGGAGTGTGGTGAGGAGTTGTACCAAAACTGAGCAAGAGAAATCCAATGGCTCCACCGTTTCGGACAGGCATGAGTGAAACAGCGGAGGAAGGTTTCAAGGCACTGATTGACACGTTCAGATTGCCCGTCCGTCTGAGGATGATTGGTCGTGCTCATGCGCAATTCCGTGTCGGCGTAGCGGAAGAGTTCTTGCCAAAAGTGGGAGGTAAAGACAAGATCGCGGTCGGACACAATGGACTTGGGGAAACCATGGATGGGGTAGATGCATTGCATGAAGAGAAGGGCCACTCGAGAAGCAGTGTATGGGTGGGCCAAAGGCAGAAAGTGGGCGAATTTCGTCATTCGATCGACCAGAACCCATATGCAGTTGAACTGATCTGACTGTGGCAATCCGTCGATGAAATCCATGGTTATCATATCCCAGGCTGCTTGTGGCACTGGCAGAGGTTGTAGCAGACCCGGAGAAGCCACTCGTTCGGTTTTTGCTTGTTGGCAGACTTGGCAACACTTCACGTACTGTTCGATATGGATCTTCATCTTTGGCCACGCAAACAGACGCCGCACTCGATTGTACGTTACTGGGAACCCGGAGTGGACACCGACGGGGCTGTCATGGAATGCCCCGATGATCTGCTATTGCAACGCAGTGCTGCCTCCCAACCAGATGCGCTCGCGGAAGCGGATGATGCCCTGCACCAACTTGAAACGCCCTTTTGGGTCGTCTCGGATCGCCTGCTGCTCCAGCAGCTTCTGAGCGTGCGGGTTGTTGTTGTAACTGGTGAGCACATCGTGCAGCCACGCCGGTTGACAGGATGAGATACTGAACATGTTTTCCGCTTTGGGCAAACGGGAGAGGGCATCTGCACCCGCGTTCTCTATCCCCTTCTTGTAGATGATACGGTACTGCAGACCCAGGAGTTTAGTGAATGCACGTTGCTGCCATGGAGTAACCAGTCACTGTTCCTGCAAATGGACTAGGCTGCGCTGGTCCGTCTTGATGATAAACTCATCTGATTGGAGGTAGGGACGCCATTGATCTACTGCTGCGATGATTGCCAGATACTCTTTTTCGTAAGTAGAAAGTCCCCGATACTTAGTGCAGCGAGATTTGCTCATGAAGGCTATTGGATGACCATCCCGTTGCAAGATTGCTCCAATCCCGGTGTCACACGCATCGGTCTCCACTGTGAACTGCTTGCTGAAATCAGGCAAAGCAAGCACCGTTGCCGTGATCAACCCTTTTTTGAGTAATTGAAAACTCTGGTCCGTGTTGTCTGTCCAGACGAACGGTGAGCCCTTTTTGAGCAGATTGAACAGAGGATAGGCCAAAACTCTGAATTGCCTGACAAAGCGACGGTAGTACCCTGCTAGCCCCAAAAACTGACGGACCTCCTTGACACTTGTTGGGGTAGGCCAATTCTCAACCGCTTGGATCTTGGCTGGGTTGGTTGCCACCCCTTCGGAGCTGATCACATGACCCAAGTACACGATATGCTGCTGACCAAAGGCACACTTGCTCAACTTCACCTGCCACTTATCGCGACGAATCAGCTCAAACACTTGTCGCAAATGGTTTACATGATCTTGCAGAGTCTTGCTGAACACCAAGATGTCATCGAAAAACACCAGCACACAGACTCTGATGAGCGGATGTAAAGTAGTTGTCATAGCTCCGTTGAAAGTGCCAGGTGTGCCTGCGAGCCCAAATGAGACCACCCTGAATTCGAAGTGACCCGAGTGGGTCTAGAAGGCTGTTTTAAATTCTTCTCCTTCTGCCAAACGAATTTGGTGATACCCCACACGCAAATCCAACTTGGAGAACCATTGAGCATCGTGCAGTTCATCAAGCAGTTCCTCAATCACAGGTACTGGGTACTTTCCGACCACTGTTATTGCGTTAAGGTGGCAATAATCAATACACAGTCGCCACGTGCATCCTTCTTCTTGACAAGGATGACCGGCGAAGAGAAGGGGTTGTGGCTCTTTTGAATTATTCCTGCCGCCAGCAACTCCTTGACTTGCTTCTCGATCTTAGACTTGTCCTCAAGCTTGTATCTGTAAGGCCGCAAATTGACAGGTTGTGCCCCTGGCATCAACGGTATACGGTGATCGCAAGCACGGCACGGAGGTAATCCCTTGGGTTCTTTGAATATGTCCTTGAATTGTTCAATTACTACCTGGATGTTGCCTGGAGTTGGGGTGAAAATTTCATCGTGTCACACACTTGGTACAGATGTACCACTTGGGCCACCTCTCCTTGCCGTTGTAAGAATTGTAGCTACAAGCTGTCGATCTATGCGCCAGTCGCAGCGTCGCATGTCTGCCCTTGGAGATGCACTGGACCCGTTGGAGTAGTAATCAACAGATGTTTGCCCCTCCAGTCCACAGTCATAGGGTTGTGCTCTTGTAGCCAATCCATGCCCAGTATCGCGTCGTACGTGACCAAGGGAAGGATCTTCATGTCAGTCACAAACTCCTGGTTCTGAGACGTCCAATGGCATGTCGGAATGTGGGATACAGAACTGAGTTCCCCTCCAGCAGCAACCTTGACACGGCAGGGATTGGCCAGCGGTACCACGCTGGAGAGCGATGATGCCAGGTGGGCGTCGATGAACGACGTGGAACTTCCTGAGTCCACCAGCAGAAGAACGGCTCGACCCTGAAGCCACGCCTGCAATTTGATGGCCTTGGGTGGCACTCCGCCCGTGAGAGCCTGACGCGAGATGGCCATCGCCGTCTCCATTGGCGTGCCTTGATGTTCCTCGCTTCTGTCGATGCTGAATAGCTCCAGCAGTTCCTCGATGATGTGGATTTGCACGCTGGTGGGGCAGGTGTGTTCTTGCCCCCAGCACTCCCCGCACTTGAAGCAGAGCCCGCGGGCTCGTCGATACTCTCGCAGGGCCTTGACCTTGGATGCCTTGCCGCCACCGCGTTCTGGTGCCGTTGATGTCGTATGCGGCCGCCTCTGGAGAAGTGGTGGTGGAAGTACCATGGGCACCCCCGCGTGTGCCCGGTTTGCCAGGTCAGCCGCTCGGGCTGGCGGTGTATGTCGTGGGCGGTTCGGGACGGCGCCGTCTGTCACCTCCTCTTGCAGCAACACGAGTGCACACGCGGTGTCGAGGTCCGGTGGTCACTGCACCAGCACGATCGCTCGTATGTCCAGTCGAAGGCCCTCGACAAAATGAGTCAGATAATAGTAAGGATGTATTGAATCAGAGTAAGCAGACAAATGGCTAATAACTTGCTCAAATCTTTCTATGTACTCAGCAACCGAAGTGGTTTGTGTGAGAGAGTAAAATTGGCGAATGAGAAGTTGATGCCGATCTCGCCCAAAACGAGTGCACAACAATGAAGAAAATGATTCCCAATCAAATTCAGAAAGTTTTTTCTGAACAGATTGCAGCCACACCGATGCCAAGCCCGAAAATTCAGGGTGGCCATCGGGACCCAATATCTCCCTTGAATCGCGAATGTGTGGAAGTACTGCTCGCATAAAGTTTTCCAGAGACGCGGATTCTCGCCAGAAAATTGGGGGAAAGCGATCGACGGGTGGGTTTGGCCGATCCCCGCAAGGATTTGATTGGCGTGGGCAAACAGCGAGGACAAGGAGGATGGGAATTGGAAGTTGTACTGACCGTTGGCTGGGGTGCCCACCGACGCGAACGCTGGTGCCAATCCCCATGGCAGAACGTCGAGGCCGTGGTCCGAAGACACGAGAGCATCACCCTCCGCGTCCTTGCTGGTGCCAACGTGGTCACGCATCGGCGCTGGTGGTGTAGATATTGGTGGCGTGGGCGCCACCGCTGGTTGGCCCGTGGTAGCGAGCGCCGGTCGCGCCTGCTGGAGCTCGGCGACTGCGGCGGCGAGCTGGTCCACGCGCCGCTCCAGATCCGGCCGCCACTGGGCCAGATCATCGAGCTTGGTGGTGTGGGAGCGGATGTCGGAGTGGATTGCGTCGAGGGAGCCGGTCAGCTTGTCGAAGTAGTCCTTGAAGGAGGGCTCCATGGCGATTATTCGACCCTTGATCGATTTCTGCAGCCTCGTTTCCGCCAGGGCGTGGATCGAAAGGCTCTGAATACCAGATGTTAACAACCCAACTGTGCCTCTCTCAATCTATTGTCTTAGCACACGAATTGGAGTATCAGGTAGCGATTACATTCATCTGGTACAAGAATTGGGAGGAAGGGGATCGGGAACAGAGAGAGGAACAATGCCGCTGCCGCCGGGTTCTGATCCAACTGGATACCTTCTTCTCCTTGCGATGGCAGCTAAGTAGTCGGCGGGTGTGGTCGCTCACACCCACTCTGGCCCATGGTTCCTTGGGTTGGCCTTCCCGATTCTTGTGGGCCAAGTGACGAACGAGGCCATGGATTTGTCAGGTGACGGGCTCGGTGTCGGTGTTAAAACCGGCAGATCTCGGGTAGGGGGTCCCGAGCTGTGAGACTAGAATCGATGGTAACAGGAGACGAGGGAGACGATGTTTTACCCAGGTTCGGGCCCTCCTATGGAGGTAATACCCTACGTCCTGCTTGATTATATTGATGGTATAGGGGTTACCGAGTTGATCTACCTCGAGATCGAATAGCTAAACCCTAGATGAGTTCTCTCTTGTCTATAACCTAAAACCCTCCGGCTTATATAGACGCCGAGGGTACCTAGGGTTTACACATGGTCGGTTACACGTCGAAGGGATAAACATGCCTATTCACTACTCCAAACGTGGAGGATACGCCATGATTCCCGAAGCTTCCTTCCTGGAGACAGGGTCTTTGATCCATCCAATGCTCGGCAAGTGGCCCATATAGTCCGGCCCATAATAAACAGGTCGGCCTCCCGAGGACCCCTTAAACCAGGACTCCCTCAGTAGCCCCCGAACTAGCCTCCAACGCCAAGGGTCCCAGCTCCAGCTGCTTCTTATGATCAGAGTCTTCGTCTTGCGAGGCGAGTTCCTTTCTTCAAACAGTGATTCGGCCAAGTTTAGTTCGGCCTCCGACGACGTGTAGTTTTCCCGATCATGGATCGTCCAAACACCATGTATAACCCGGCCCTGAAGGCCAAACGTCAAGGAGTAAATAGTGCTCCCTGACAACCTTTCAGATGAAAGGTCACGTCCCACCATGACCGATGAACCAGTCACAAAAGCTTGATTCGCGGTTCGAGGCCGTTTTCATCAGCACGACCCATCAATGCACAGATCGTGCTCCGTTTCACACGGGATATGTTTAATCATGCGCGTATAACAGCACGCACGTCTTGGGAAGCGGAGGGATTCATGGCGCGGTGAAGGGAGGCTAACCGGCGACAAGCCCAATAAAAGGGAAAGAAAACCCCAAGGCTTAACCGCGCTTCCCATTCGCATCTCCGCTTCCCCAATTTCCTGAGCCTCCAGAGCCCAGATCTAGGTTTTCCACCCTTCCTCCTCCGAGCTCAGGCATGGCCGGCTCAGGCTCCAACGGCAAGTGGGAGGCTTCCACGGTCACAGACCAGGACATCCGGGACCTCAAGGACGCCGGCTACCTCCCCGCCAACATCTTCCACCGCGCCCCAGAGGAGGGCCAGGTGATCCCCACCCCCAAACCAGGCGAGAGGGTGGTTTTCATTCCTCACTTCATCCGAGGACTGAGCTTCCCGCTCCACCCCTTCATTAGGGGCCTCATGTTCTTCTACGGACTCGACTTCCACGACCTCCCGCCGAACTCCTTCATGCACATCTCGGCCTTCATCATCGTCTGCGAGGCCCTCTTGCGGGTCGAACCACACTTCGGACTATGGCTCAAGATATTCAATATCAAGCCGAAGTGTCGCAGGCGAACACGCGGACTGCGGCGGGGCGGTCATCAGCAAGCTTCCCCGCGTACAATGGCCATTCGGCACCTTCATCGACACTATCAAGACTTGGCAAAAAGAGTGGTTTTACATCACTGAGCCAAGGGAGGAGGGCGGAATTGTTCTTGCCGAATTCAGATCCGGTCCCCCGACCAGATTGACCTCATGGGTCCGAAAGGGCCTCGACTGGGGGTCGGATACAGAGGTGGATGACCTACAGAGGCGCATCGCCTCCATGATCAAGGACAAAATCGAGCTGACCAACGTGGTCCAGATTATGCTCCGGCGGCGCATCCTCCCCTGCCAGAGCCGGGGTTCTCCTATGTAGACTTATCGGCTTGACGATGAGCCTACGATTCGTCGGCTCTTCCGCACCACTCGGGAGAAGCTGTGGAAGGCGTTGTTCAAGGCACAGGAGAACTGGCCAGCCAAGAAGGAGGACCAGGGCCTGCGCGCCGATAAACCCCCTTCCGAGGTATAACATAGTTTCGCTTGATCGGCTTCGTTTTCCTGAAGAAAATCTAAGCACTTTCCGATCACTTCTGCAGGAATGGTTGAGCAAGGCTACGGGCATCAAATGCCCGGCTCCACAGCCCGAAGACCCTAGGTCCCAGCTGCTGTCGGAGATGCTTGTCGTGGCACCTTACAAGGCACTAGAGAAGAAGGAGAAGAAGAAGAAACTAGGCCGAGAAGGCCTGCGCATCAGGGACCAGCTGGAGGCTGTGTCCGAGGAAACCCATGCCTCCTCGAATCAACAGGAGGAGCACGAGGGCGAGGGGGAAGGCGATTCCCCCCTCGCAAGAAAGAGGGCGGCGTCATCAGACGCCACAGAGGATGTACCTCCTCCCGCCCTGAAGAAAGCGCGTCGGACACAGTTAGTTCTGTCCGACGATAGTTCGGACTCGGATACCGAGTCCGAGGACTTCGAGAAGGTTCCACGAAGGAACCTCAGGGTCAAGCCCCCAGCTCGAAGGTAAAGATCCGAAGACTTCCTGAGCTATTTAGAGCTAAGTTTTGAATGTGATTAACATGTGGGCGCTATTGACTTGCAGTCCACCACGTGTTCTCCCCGCCGATCAAGTTTCGGACGGGGAGACCCTGCCCGCCGAGCTAGCGGAGAGCGGGACCGCATCGCACCCCACTCCTCCGGGCGCCGCGAAGGATGCCACAGAGGTGTCATCCCAACAGGCTCCTTTGGAGCCGGACACCAGAGGTGGGGGCGACGACGTCATGGTCGAGGCTAACGCCTCGGCCGCCGAAGACCGGGGGGAAAAGCCCCTCCCGGATACTGAGGAGACCGGACGAGGGGATGTCCAGTCCCTTCCGAGGTCGTCTCCGGAGCGCACCATGCCTCTGGAGGCACCGGTTCAATCCCCGGTTGGAGATCGGGTCGACCGATCTCCACCGGCGCCACCGACCAATGGGTGGCCGTCTATGGGGGAGGCCCTGTCAAGCGCCTCCATCTCTGAGGAGCACCTCACCCTTATGGGTGTGGTTTTACAAAGCATTCAGTCCGTTGATAGCGGACTGAAGGAGGCCTTAAAGGGTCTCCTGACGGGCTTCCAAGTAAGCCACGTAATGTTTTGTTAATTTACCATTTTTTGTGCTATCGTTATATATATAGCAGCCCCCGAGCCCTAGGTGAGTTTGGAAAAACTCTCCTTTTGGTCAATCATAGACTATTAACCGGACAATGCATGAGACAATATTTGTTCGGAATGTTCCAATAGCCCTTAAGGGGGCCGAACATGTGATCATGTTTATGATAGTTCGGAGGTTTGAATCCATGTAACCTGATAGTGGTTTCTTATGTGTAGGCTTCGTCATCGGCGGTGGCTGTTAACGCCGCCGAGCTAGACGAGCTAAATCAGAAGCTCAAGAGCTCCGAAGATGAGCTCGACGCTCTGAATAAGAGATTCGACGAGGCGCAAGGTGAGCCGGATTACAATATCCGAATTCTTCATCACCGTACTGTCGACGCAGTATTTTTATATGTTTGATGCTTTCGCAGCCTCGGCGATGGAAATTGAGAAGCTCAAGGCTGAGCTTGAGAAGGCGAAACAGGAGGCCGCGAGCGAGAAGGCGGCGGCCGTACGAGCGGCTGCCGCGATCTCCGATTTAAAAGCCACCGGTGCCAAATATGAGGCTCGGGTGGAGGAAATCCAGCAGGAGCTCAAAGACGCCGGTCAAAAGTGCGAGGACCTCGAGCAGAAAGGTAAGGAGCACGCCGCCGAACTATCCACTCTGAAATCCGATCTCCAGAAGGAGCGGGTGGATAGGCGGTCCTTTGAAGAGCAAGTCAGCCAGGCCAAGGCTATCATGGATGGTAAGCCGTATTTACTGTAGTGTGTCTTCGGGGATAGCAAGTTCGCATTGCTTACCCAAGTATGGCGTTCCTCAGGCGCCTGCTCGGACCTGCAGAAGAGCACAACGGACGCGAACCAGTTCTATGCTTCTGAGTGTTCTCCTCTCCTCATTGAGCAGCTGAAGCAGCTGATGGAGCTACACCGGATGGCGGAGCCGGCCATGAAGGATCTCTGCATCCGGCTATGGCCCGACGAGCCGTTGCCGAGTAGCTACTTCGGACTGGTGCAGAAGCTGAGCAATGCCTCGCCTCGGATCGACGCACTAAGGCAGTCCTCCTGTATCGAGGGAGCTCGGATGGCCTTCGCGAGGGCCAAGGTGCACTGGCCGGGTCTTGATCCGACGAAGATAGCCACTGCTCCGCCGCCCCCTGGAAAGGAGCATAGGTTCCCTGAGCGATACTTCTCCGTAATTATGGAGGGTGCTCGAGCAATAGAGGCTCAATGTTCAAGAGAAAACATTTATGAGTAAATGCGTTGTAATATGTCCGAAGACCTTTTAACGCATTTATATTTAAGATGCATGGTTTATCATGTCTTTCGTGTTTTGCATCCTTTATAACTCCTGTGTGGCCGTTGAAACTGAAAGCTACGAGTCGTCGGCTTCAGCCCCCATGTAGATACTACGCGGGGCGTCTCTGCCAACGCACTGTGACCCTTAGCCGAGCTATCAGTACCCGAAGGCGGTAGTGTGGGGCGGACAAGGCAATCGGACCATAATGCTTTATTGCTTTCACTTAGCCGTAGGGGCGCAAGAAAGGAGTGCGGGGGGCTGATGACTAGCCTCCAGGGTTTTGTGATGTTCGGATGAACCGCGGCTAAAGCCGATATCACATGGTTTGTACGAATACCAAACCCATCGCATGACGTGGAATAACCTATAACGAGGTTTATTTAAGCTCGGATTCGCAGATCGGTTCTCACATACTATGACAGTCAGTTTCCGGCTTTCTCCGCTGAGGTGCTTGACCGGGCTAGCCGGAAGCACAATCGCAGTGGTTCTCCCTTTGCCCTTTTAGCCGAACGAGCGGAACGTAAAGGGGCAAGCACAGGAGCCGGGCAACCCAACTATTGACCCAAGACATAGTTCGGAACCAATGCATATAAAGCGGAATTCCAAGACGCCGAACGCAAAATCAGTTGTGCTTAGGGCGATTTTTTAAGTTCGAGCCCCCGGTCTATTAGCCGGTTGCATCGTAGGGTATACCAAACAGGTTCGCAAGAAGAGGGGGAAAATAAAGAGTGTGCCGAAAAAGACAGCGAAGCGATCAAGTATGATATATCTGTATTTTACTCAACAACTCTTATTATTCAAATTTCCGATGCAACTGTTTACAGGTATTTAAAAATGAAATGTAAACCTTACAGGAGGGGTTGTACCAGGGGTCTTCGATGGGTGACCTGACGTCCTCGATGTGCCCTATCGTTTGTCCGCTCATGCGTCTCCTAAGGAGTTGTATACCTCTATGGGTTTTGCTGTTCGGCGAGCGGATTTTGGAGAAAAATCTTGAGAAGCCGCCGAAGTGTGAATGAGCTTTACGCCCTAGCAGGTACTTTATGGTACCTGTAGTGTGTCCAAAGACGTTTTGATGGTGATAGTTCGGTCCAGCCGAACACTTAACCTTTGATAATTTTTCCCCACCGCTGCCCATGGAATTTTGAGCGTGAAGTTGTGCCTCCTCGGCACGTACTTTGCGGTTCTAGGGCTGTGCGATGGGGGGCAAATCCCTATTTATGGGGAGAAGAAGGTTCTGGTACTTCAGGTTGAGACCGAGCTTGCTTCCCAGCCTTACGTGCTTTTACAGCAGATGTCGGCGTTTGCCAATCATAAGTGTAATGGAATTCGGCCGGCAGGGCCAATGCATGTTCCTCAGTTCGGAGGGAGCGCTCTGTGTTGCCATTGATAGTAATGACCCCCTTGGGGCCGGGCATTTTGAACTTGAGGTATGCGTAGTGTGGGACGGCATTAAAGCGAGCGAACGCTGTACGGCCGAGCAGGGCGTGATAGCCGCTGCGGAAAGGTACGATGTCGAAGATCAAGTCTTCGCTTCGAAAGTTGTCGGGCAAGCCGAACACTACTTCCAGGCTTACAGAGCCCGTGCATCGGGCTTCGACGCCTGGGATCACTCCTTTAAAGGTGGTGTTGCTGGGTTTGATCCTTGACGGATCTATGCCCATCTTTTTCACCGTGTCTGAGTAAATCAGATTGAGGCTACTTCCTCCGTCCATTAGGACTTTAGTGAGGTGATACCCGTCTATGATGGGGTCTAGGACGAGGGCGGCCGAACCCCCATGACGGATACTAGTCGGGTGGTCACGTCGATCGAAAGTGATCGGGTATGCCGACCATGGGTTATACTTCGGGGCTACAGGCTCTACGGCATAGACCTCTCGAAGGGCGCGCTTCCTCTCCTTTTTGGGTATATGAGTGGCGTATATCATATTTACTGTTTTTACCTCTGGAGGGAATTTCTTTTGTCCGCCACCGATCGGACCGCGGGGCTCATCCTCGTCCTCGCTGCATGGGCTCTTGCCTTGGTCCTCGGATGCGAGCTTGCCGGCCTGTTTGAATACCCAACAGTTACGGTTGGTGTGGTTGGCAGGCTTCTCTTGAGTGCCATGGATCTGGCAAGGCCTCTCCATGATCTTGTCCAGCGGGGTGTGTCCGTCGCGATTGCCTTTAGGAGGCTTCTTCCGCTGCACAGGTCGGGAGTTGCGGAAGCCGGCGTTAACGGCCGTGTCAACGGCATCACTATTGTTGTGCCAGTGCTTATTCTTGTTGTGCTTTGGTTTCCCGTTTCCATCCCGAACTTCGGAGGTTCCGGGGTCTTCGGGGTTGTGTCTACGTCTTGCTAGCCAGTTATCCTCGCCCGCGCAAAAGCGAGTCATGAGTGATGTAAGGGCGGACATTGTCCTTGGTTTATCCTGGCCGAGCTGACGAGCCAGCCACTGATCCCGAATATTGTGCCTGAAAGAGGCTATTGCTTCGGCGTCCGGGCAGTCAACGATCTGGTTTTTCTTGGTCAAGAACCGATTCCAGAATAGCCGCACGGATTCTCCTGGCTTCTGGACAACGTTGCTTAGGTCGGAGGAGTCCGGCGGCCGAACATCAGTGCCCTGGAAGTTAGATCGGAATGCATCTTCAAGATCCTCCCAGCACCCTATGGAGTTTTCGGGGAGGCTATTTAACCAGTGCCGAGCTGGCCCCTTAAGCTTCAGGGGTAGGTACTTGATGGCGTGGAGGTCGTCTCCTCGCGCCATGTGGATGTGGAGGAGGAAATCCTCGATCCATACGGTTGGGTCAGTTGTCCCATCGTATTGTTCTATGTTTACGGGTTTAAACCCTTCCGAGAACTGATGCTGCATCACCTCGTCCGTGAAGCACAGTGGGTGGGTAGCGCCTCTGACCCGAGCTATGTCGCGCCGGTGATCGGCGTCTGTCCTAGCCCGGTTTAGTTCCCGACCTTTATTGTTGCGGTCGAACCAAGGCCGGTACCCTTCCCGTCTATCGGGTGAGTATCCTCTGGATCCGTAGATGGATCGCGTACGACCTGCTCTATAGTCCAGGTCGTGTCGTAGGTCAAACCTGTCATCGGGCTCTAGTGGCTCTTTTCCCCGTCTACGGGGTATCGTCGGCCTATAGCCGGTGTCGTCAGCCGTCCTGTCTCGTCCTCGAGGAGGGCGGTCCGGTTTGTCGTACGGGGTATGTTTGGGAGACGGCGTATCAGTGAGCTCGTCATCGAATTGTGGCAGCAGCCTTCTGCGTGGATAGCTCTTAGGTTGGTCCGATAGACCGGTGCCGTATCATTCCTTAGCTGAGAGGACTCTCGTCCATCGATCGTTGAGGTTGTTTTGTTCGGCTTTAAGCTGCCGTTCTTTTGCTCTTAGGCTGCGGGCCGTGGCTATAAGCTATTGCCTGAACAGTTCCTGATCTTCAAGATTATCGGGGATGGCGAAGTCATCGGCTTCCGGGATGTCCTCCTCCTCGACAGGGGGGAGGTAATTGTCGTCCTCGGAATCATTTAGATCGTCGGGGTTGCGCCGTCTTTCGGCCTCTCCTGACCCTCTAACGGGTGTTCGGGGATATCGGGATCACCGAGGTCTTCTGGGGTGTCTCCGTCCCCAGTGCCGTCAATAGCTTTTCTTCCCTTTTTCCCTTTTGACCGTTTATGCGACTTTCGGTGTCTTGACGGCGCTTCATCCGATTTGTCGCCATCGTTTTTCGGAGTGTCCACCATGTAGACGTCGTATGTGGAGGTGGCAGTCCACCACCCGGTGTTAATGGGGGTGAGGGCGCGATCCTCCTCATCCATGTATCCTGCCTCCTCAGAGGAGTAGTCCAACATGTCGGTTAAATCCTCGACAGTGGCTACCAAGTGGGTGGTGGGTGGGACGAAAAATTCGTCCTGACCCGCCTTGAGCCCGATCTGAGCACAAATCGGGGTTGGGTCATCGGTAATCCTCATCGACGGGATCCGATCTAGGGCCTCGTTGAGTATCGAGAGCTCGATCGGGTCGGCCCGCTCAGAGCTTCCAGAGTTAACCTCCGATGCGTCCGCGCGGGGGGGAGTGTTCGACAAGAATAGGTGTCCGGACATCTAGCACTATGACCGGGTCCGGACCGAAAGTCGGGTCCTCGCCGGGGTAGATCCCGTGGCCAGGGCCGAAAGATGGATCTAAGGTTAAAGCCTCAGAGTCTTCGGGCGTGGCAGGCAAGACTGCGAGCCCGGTTAGTGACAGGTCGCCCCGAGAGTCTACAGAGAACTCTAGGTTCCCGAATCTGACCTCTAGATCAGGGGCGAAACTTTCGACACGGCCTAGATGGCCGGTCGGGTCGGCGTGCAGCACAATGCTGCCGAAAGCGAAGATCTGTCCGGGGACGAAAGTGTCCGTATTGCGGACCTCTTCGTTGATGACAAGGCGAGCCATCGATTCCTTTGGCGATCACAGCGGAACTCTCAATGAAAGCACCAATGTTGGTGTCAAAACCGGCAGATCTCGGGTAGGGTATCCCGAGCTGTGTGACTAGAATCGATGGTAACAGGAGACGAGGGAGACGATGTTTTACCCTGGTTTGGGCCCTCCTATGGAGGTAATACCCTACGTCCTGCTTGATTATATTGATGGTATAGGGGTTACAGAGTTGATCTACCTCGAGATCGAATAGCTAAACCCTAGATGAGTTCTCTCTTGTCTATAACCTAAAACCCTCCGTCTTATATTGACGCCGAGGGTACCTAGGGTTTACACATGGTCGGTTACACGTCGAAGGGATAAACATGCCTATTCACTACTCCAAACGTGGAGGATACGCCACGAGTCCCGAAGCTTCCTTCCTGGAGACAGGGTCTTTGATCCATCCAATGCTCGGCAAGTGGCCCATATAGTCCGGCCCATAAGAAACAGGTCGGCCTCCCGAGGACCCCTTAAACCAGGACTCCCTCACTCGGTATGCCAGTGGGCCTGACAGACTGGTGATGTAGCAACATAAAAAAACCTATGTTTGAGTCATCACTGTCGTCCTCATTGCCGCCCGGGCGATGTAGTAGCACAGAAAAAATTCTGGCGTTGGCTGGCGTCAGGGAAAAATGGGGCGGGCGGTGGCCGGTGCCACAAGTGCAGGCGGGCGGCGGCCAGCACCAGGGGAGGACGTGAGGCGGGTTGCGGCCGGTGCCAGGGGAGGACGGGAGGCGGGCTGCGGACGGCGCAAGGGAGGACGGGGGTGTTGGTGGCCGGTGCTGGAGGAGGACGAGGGTGGTTGGTGGCCGGCGTTGGGATAGGACGGGGGCGGTTGGTGGCCGGCGCCGGGGGAGGACAGGGATGGTCGGAGGCCAGAGCTAGGGGACACTGTGATGGGCGCTGGCCAGCACCAGGGGAGGGGGTTGCAGGGTCGGCGAGCAGAGGTGGACTGCAGGTTGCGGCTTGAGAGTGGGGCTTGGTGGTGGCTTGCGGGGGACGGCACCCGGCGGTGGAAGGTGGATGTGGATCGGGAGGCTACGGGGTGGGGAGAGGATAAGATACTATAGTGAAGTGGTTTTCCTTTTCTCCCCGTAACAATCGTTTTATATTGTGTACGAAACGAAACTCTTTATTTAACAGTCAAGAAAACTACGATCAATTAATGATCATGCGTCCCGGTCGCAATTCTATCATTCACGTGTGGTACACAACGCACCGTTAAGTGAACAACCACACAAGGATCAAATTGTCGGAAAGATGGGCTACACCAACCTTCAATTTTAGTTTTTTAAGAAATTCAATTTTATTTTTTCATATGTACAGTTTGCCCTCTCCCAGTAATTATGGGCTCTTGTATTCGGCCTAAATCAGTGTCGGCGTAGAGAAAACTAGGGTAGTGGCAGCCTGACGGATTGAACTTAAATTAATGCGTCGTACCGCTTCCTTGCGAGGGAAGGAAGGCATTTAAAGCCCTCGAGATACTCAGCGGTTCTTAGCCTACCCTGGAAGGAAGCACTTAAGTCTCTTCGCGGGATCCGCCCGGAAGGAAGCATTGGCTCCCGGCACCAATAGAAAGATGGTACGGTACCCCACTACTGCAGCCGAGTTCTATACAAACTGTTTTTACCCACTTTCTGCGACGTAGTTGTAAAATGTCGCCTTGCATGTGTGTGCGATCGGGGGGGCTATCCCACACGATACAGGTAAATCATCAGCGATGCCTCCTCAGGTCACACACGCTGGTCAAATAGAGCTCGTTTGTGGTTGGGAGTCCCATCACAAATAGGTATACCGCAGGAGTCGTGTGAGATGCATTAGGCATCCCACACAGTGAATCCCAAAGGTACGTTTCCATTCGTATGGTAAATCACACACAATTTTCTAGAGAGCATTGTCTGTGATAGGGGTCGCCAACACACACGCTAGATATAATTATGTCATTTTCGTTATTCAATCACTACTGTAGGATGGTCCAAAGACAACACATCAATCAGAGACCCTTCGACGAAACTGTGTGCGATGCATGAATCGCAAACGGTATAGTTCAAGCTCCGTCGCTAATGACATGAACTGTGTGCGATGGTGGATCAATCAAATATGATTCAGAAAGTAGTTGCGTGTGCGATCTACGGCAGACAGTTTGTTCTTATGAACCGTTTGTGATTAGCTAAGATAACAGAAATGGTTAGCAAAACTACATATGCGTGCAAAGTACAACATACAATTCACTCGGATAAACTTTGTGCGCTGATACAGCAGAACACAAACGACTCGGCGTAACAAGATGTGTGCGATATATAGCAAACAGGTGAGTAACGAGAATCGTGTGTGAACACCAAAAATAACCCAAACGATTCATACTAACAAGCTGTGTGTGTTGTGGGCAGACGGTTGCTGCCAAATAATTGTCAGCGATGGATGAAATCATAATCGACGCTACATTGGGAAGTCCCGTTTGCCTGTATTAATATCACAGACGTTTTATTATTTTGACGCGTGTGCCTCCGCATCAATCCATCCTCCTCTCTCGCGTCTTGTCACCGCGTTGCCACCCGAGGATTCCAGTGCATGCCTCGGCATCGCTTTTGGCCACACACCCGCTCGATGATCCCGTTCCCGCGCACAAAACTGTGCTATGGCTCTAGCTTCCCGCCTGGCTCGGTGAAATCCCCGATGCTTGGTGACCTGCTATATAAACCCTCACGGACGGCGACTCCACATTGCCTTCATCCCCCTCCCTGTAGATTGTCTAGTTTGCTTCTCCCCCAATCGCCAATGGCACCAGCCGTTTATCGTCGCCCAGCCACTCCGCCAGAGGACAGCTCCAGTTGGGAGGCTTCACCACGTCGGCACGGTAGTCCTCTGAAGCATGTAGTGCACGTGGCGTCCTTGGTGGGTGTGCGCACGCCACCAACTACACGCTCCATCACCGCTGCCCAAAGGCAGCTGCTGCCGGTGGCCGCCATGGCCGCCACCACACCGGCAGCTGCCGGGGCCGCCACCCCACCGTCGCCCGTCTTTGCCACGGCCCCACCGTCAGGCGGCAGGGTCATCACCCGCGCCGCCACCGCGGCCCGAATGCTTGAGGTGGAGTCCACCAAAGGCCCACCGCCGGGCTTCTGCGTCGTAACCCTTGCGCGCTACATCTACTTCCTAGAGAAGGAGGTGGACCGCCAGGTCGCGCACACGAAGAAGCTCACCGACGCCGTGGCCGCAAGAGAAGCTGGAGTGGCGGCGCGGAATGCGGAGATCTACACAGAGTTCCGTCTCTTCAAGAAGGGGCATCTTGAGCGCCGGAGGGTAGCACTGGCAGGCAACGGACACGACTCCACCAACTCATCGGCAGGCTCCTCCTCAGCTTGCTCTTACTGAGCATGCTCGATTCTGCTGGAAGTAGTACAAAGCCCCTCCGTAGTACTAGTATTTAGGGGCTATTTTGTTCAGTTCATCTAACTATAGATATGGTTGAACTGTACCACGTACTTTAAATTAGCTAGTATATATAGTTGAACTAGCTATTCCAGTACGTGGTTGGGAATAATTGGGGAAAACTTTGTTCGGTTCAACTGTCGAGTTGAACTGTATTGTACAAAGAAATGAATGAAATCCATGTTTAAAGTGAATTTCAGTTGCAAAATTAGACCCTAATTGTGATTTTGTTCTTGCAAAACTTGACAAATGCCAGTGCTACAATGTTGACAAATGCCAGTGTTACTAGATCGATAGATGCCAATGTTTCCGATTTGACACATGGCAATTTACCCAATATGATAGATGCAAATCTTCCCGGATTGTCTGTACTAGGCACACGAATCATATTCAAGAAACGTTTGCGATGACGCATTGCACCAATCCTTCGCGACACTATTTTGACTTGGCTTACGGGCGAAGGAAAGATAGCTGTCGATCTGCAAATGGGTATTCAACCTGAACAGTTTGTGATGAGTGTTTATTCAGATAAAACTATGATGGTTTTTTGTTTGCTATGTGAATTCAAAGATAAATGCTTAGTTCATCAAACCATAGATTTCATTCAATCAAGCTTTCACTTTACATTCATACAATCGAGATACAATATAAAGAAAACTAGTTGCGGCGGCGGCCTCCTGCAGCGGCGTTCTCGTGCTCCGGGGCACAGTTGTATAGTTCTTCAAACGACACCAGAATTTTATGGACTTCACAATCAAAGAGCCCGTCATCGCCCGATCGATGGGAGCAGGGCCGGGGGGCGGCAAGTAGCAGCGCTGCGAGAAAGCTATCGATGGCGGCGGCCCAATCAGCTGAGGGGGCCGTGACGGGTGCAGGCGCGCGCACGGGCACGGGCGTGGTGGGTGTAGGCACGCGCAAGGGGTCGTGCGCCGTGGGTGCGGGCACGTGCACTGGGACCGGCGTGGCGTGTGCAAGGGCACACCCGCGCATGGGGGCAGGAGGAGGCGCTGATGCTTGCACGTACACGAGCTTGCGCGGGTCGGCGGGGACCTCCCTGACGCCCGCGGTTTCCAGCGCTGCGATGATGTTGGGCGACCAGCCCGACAATGCCACGGGGATGGTTGCTGGCGCGGGCGTGGTGATGGTTGCTGGCGAGTGCGTCAGGGCAGGATCCGCTGCGGCATGCAACTCTTCCAGGGCCATGTCCATGGCGTCCCATTCGTCTTTATGTTCTATCTCTTCCGGCTCGGTGTCAACTTCACGAAACCGGAAGACTAGTGGCATATGATCCTTCTGCACCATGGCGTAGGTCGCCATGGAGGTTTGAAGATGGAGGGGAATGTGAGGCGAAGATATATGGAGGATTGTGAGTGAGTGGGTGATGACCCACAAGTATAGGGGATCAATCGTAGTCCTTTCGATAAGTAAGAGTGTCGAACCCGACGAGGAGCAAAAGGAAATGATAAGCAGTTTTCAACAAGGCATTCTCTGCAACTGCTGTAAGTAACAGTGGTAGATAGTTTTGTAGCAAGATAATTCGTAACAAGTGACAAGTAACAATAGTAACAATGGTGCAGCAAGGTAGCCCAATCCTTTTTGTCGCAAAGGACAGGCCTGAAAGTACTCTTATATTAAGCAAGTGCTCCTGAGGACACATGGGAATTTCTGTCTAGTCATGTTCATCGTGTTGAGTTGATTCATGTTCGCTACTTTGATAATTTGATATGTGGGTGGACCGGTGCTAAGGTGTTGTTATTACTTGAACTAACAACCTACTTATGATTAACCCCTCTCTCAAGCATCCGCAACTATGAAAGAAGAATTAAGATAAATCTAACCATAGCATGAAACATGTGGATCCAAATCAGCCCCTTATGAAGCAACGCATAAACTGGGGTTTAAGCTTCTGTCACTCTCGCAACCGATCATCTACTTGTTACTCCACAATGACTTCCCTTAGGCCCATAGCATGGTGAAGTGTCATGTAGTCGACGTTCACATGACACCACTAAGAGAAGTAATAACATATCATCAAAATATCGAACGCATACCAACTTCACAAGATTACTTATAACAAGACTTCTCCCATGTCCTCAGGAACAATAGTAACTACTCACACATCATCAACATGTTCAATACCAGAGGAGTAATAATGATATTTAAGGATCTGAAAATAATCTCTTCCACCAAGTAATTCAACAAGCATCAACTACAAGATGTAATCAACACAACTAGTAACCCACAGGTACCAATCTGAGGTTTTGGAGCAAAGATTGAATACAAGAGATGAACTAGGGTTGGAGATGAGATGGTACTCGTGAAGAGGTTGATGAAGATTGGTCCACCCATGAAGGAGGAAGCGTTGGTGATGACGATGGCTTCGATCTCCCCCTCCCGGAGAGGGAATTCCCCAGCAGAATCCGACTGCTGGAGTGCAAAAGGGCCTCTACCCAGGTTTCCGCCTCGAGATGGCGGCACTTCATACCAAAAGATTGCTTATGATGTTTTCTAGGGTAAAACAGACCATATAGGAGAAGAGGAGCATCGGAGAGCCAGCAGGGGCCCACAAGCCATCTGGCCGCGCCCCCCTTGTGTCCTGCTGGCAGCCCCTCTCCGGTATATTTTTGCTCCAGAAATTCTTAAATATTCAAAAAATATTCTCCGTAGATTTTCAGGTCATTATGAGACTGGTGATTTTTCTGCCTTTTTCTCAGTTTTCCGGTCCAGAATTCCAGTTTCCAGATATTTCCCTCCTTGTGATGTACCTTGCATATTCAGAGAGAATAAACATAAGAATTGTATGATAATGTGGAATAATGGACAGAAATAAGGTAGATAGTAATAGGAAATCATGATGCGGAATGGACGTATCAACTCCCCCCAAGCTTAGACCTCACTTGTCCTTAAGCGACAGCCGAACTCGAAAATAATGACCACATAATTTGAGAGAGAGGTGTCGATAAAAACAGAAGACGGACATGAGAGCATCATGAATATCATCATAGCAGCAAGTTTTCAATCATATAACCTCCCATGAACAAGTAACAATCTATTCACAGTTGAAGAAATATAGGGCAAAATCTTTATTGGGAACCAACAAGCAATGCAATTAATCCTTAAGATGATCATAGCTTTTGCAATCGAGAGAAGAGTCTATGTAAGAGCTTATATTTCTAGCAAGTTCACATATTCAACTATGATGTAACCTTCTATGATTGCTAACATACATTGCACATTTTTGGAACAAGTGACTCCGCGGGACACATAGGAAGATGGGGACTTAAATTTTCTTGCCACCCAACTTTTTTACCTCAAGGATAATGTCAACAATAATGGAACATGATCATTTACATTCAGCTGGATATATTTGTTTGAATCTTTCTTCAACATATAATGCTTGCCACTAAATAGTTTGGAGAATAAGAACAAGGGAAATATTGTTGACTCTTGCATGAAAATAAAACTTGTAAGAATGTAAAAGATAGGCCCTTCGCAGAGGGAAGCAGAGGTTGTCATGAGCTTTTAATTGTTTGATATGTTCAATCTCTTAAGATAAAAGAACATCACTTCATATTGCCCCTTGTAATAGCAAACTTTATTATGCATTCCATCGCTTTTATTACTTCACCATCACAAGATCGTACAAAGCTTACTTTCCCTTACAATAAAAGATCTTACATGATTAGAAGCAATTTTTATTGCCTTGTGCAACAATGACAGCTTACTTGAAGGATCTTAGTCAATCCATAGGTAGGTATGGTGGACTTTCATGGCAAGAAACTGGGTTTAATGGTTATGGATGCACAAGTAGTATATGTACTTAGTGCGAATCTTTGGGCTAGCAAAAGTTCCTAAGCAAGCATCACATGTTAAAGGATTCAATACCATATAACTTCTATGCAAATGTAAACAAACATGATCATTATGTTGTCTTCCATGTCCCACTTCAACACTTGATCATTATGTAATATTTTGATGGAAGCTCACAACCATAGAAGGTGTTCATGATAGTATATTTATATGTAAATCTCCTCTTCTCTACGACACTTTTGCATAGATCATATCAATTACTAACATTATGTTTGTTGGTTTCCAACACTTCTTATTGCTTATACCTCTTTTTCTATGTGAAGTCATTACTTCTCAAGAGATAGGCATATGATTTTTCTTTTCTATTCTTTTTATTTCCTTGCTAAGATGATGGGTGCAAGTGAAGAAGGGACACACGATCTCAACTAAGTTTCTTATATAACTATCATACTCGATTACAAGGATAGGTAGAACTCAAAGCAAAGTTCTAAGCAAAGCAAATCTGAAACTTTATTTATCTTAAACCACTAAATAGCTAAGGATCAAACTAAAATAAAAGATGGCGGTGAAAAATTAATGGTGATATGATATCGCGGCACCTCCCCCAAGCTTGGAACAAGCTAGGGGTTGTGCCCATACCCATGTACTCAAGTGTTCTTCGATGATGGTGGTGATGTGCGGAAATCCTCCATCTTCCAAGGCATGGCTCCCCATCATGGAAAGAAACCGTGGTCTCCGGAATCCTGAAATCAGCAGCTAGGCTCATCATTTTAAACCTGGATTCATACTCACAGTTTTGGAGTTGGAGTTGATAGAGTTGATCCTGGAGGTATTCAATCCGATTTTGAAGCTTGGCTTGAGCCTTTCCTACGCTTTTGGTGTCCATCTTGTTTTCACGGATGAAGTCTCTGATCATAGAGTGATTAGCTCTCAAGCCACGTTCAACCATCCCTTGACACTTGAAGATTTCCTACTCCACTTGTGCAAGCCTGGCCTTCTCGCTTCCCTCCTTCTTCGGGCCTTGAACGTCCTGGATGGTGAGCACTCCCTCACGCATCTCAATAGCCTGAGGGTGCTTTATCACCTCCGACAGGTAGGGATTGATGACATTCTCGAAGAACTTGTCCTTGGTTGGCAAAGGGGAAGTCATAGCGATCTAGATCTGTCAGAAAAATAGCCTGAAACAAGAACAGAGGAAAATCTCGCAATGCGGTGGTACAAACATCCAGGATTATATATAATGATTTTTTCTAGGTCAGAATACGTGTTCTAGAAGAAATCAGAGTCCAGAGGGCACACGAGGGACTTACAAGCCATGTGGCCGTGCCCCCCCTGGGGGCGCAGCCTGTTGGCTTGTGCCTCCCTCGTGGGTGCTTCCGAATCCGTTTTATTTTTGTAATTTTTCTAAAATACAAAAAACGACAGAAATTATTTTTATGGAATTTTTGGAGTCGGTTTACTTAACGTATCACATGCCTACCCATTTTTCAGGTTTCTGGAGTGTTCTGGAAGACTTCCTTGATGTGTTCTTCCGGTATGATGACCTGGATGACATTTGTTTCTTCATTAATGGGTGCACTTGAAATATAATGCTTAATTCTTTGCCCACTCACGACTATCGGGTTCTTGCCTTCGAAGTTGTTGATTTTTATAGCACCGGAGCGATAAACCTCCTCAATAACGTATGGGCCTTCCCATTTGGAGAGGTGTTTTCCTGCAAAAAATCTGAAACGAGAATTGTATAAAAGTACTAAGTCTCCTACATTTAATTATCATTTTTGAATCCTTTTGTTATGCCATCTTTTAACCTTTTATTTAAATAACTTAGCATTTTCATAGGCTTGTGTTCTCCATTCATCAAGTGAGCTAATGTCAAATAACCTCTTCTCACCGGCAAGTTTAAAATCATAGTTAAGTTCTTTAATGGCCCAATAAGCTTTGTGTTCTAACTCAGGAGGTAAATGTCAAGCTTTCCCATAGACCATTTTGTATGGAGAAATACCCATATGAATCTTATAAGCAGTTCTATATGCCCAAAGTGCATCATCTAGTTTCTTAGACCAATTCTTCCTATATCTATTAACATTCTTTTGCAATATTAATTTTATTTGTCGATTACTCAATTCAACTTGACCACTAGACTGGGGATGATAAGGCGATGCAATCCTATGGTTGACATGATATTTAGCTAGAAGTTTACGGAAAGCACCATGAATAAAATGTGAACCACCATTAGTCATTAAATATCTAGGAACTCCAAACCTCGGGAAAATAAAATCTTTAAGCATTTTAATAGAGGTGTTATGATCAGCACTACTAGTTGGAATAGCTTCTACCCATTTAGTAACGTAATCAACAGCAACTAGAATATGAGTATACCCATTTGAGGAAGGAAAAGGTCCCATAAAGTCAAAGCCCTAGACATCAAATGGTTCAATAGCAAGTGAATAATTCATAGGCATTTCCTGACGCTTACCGATGTTGCCAACTCTCTGCCATTCATTACATGAAAGGACATACTTACGAGAATCTTTGAAAAGAGTAGGCCAATAAAAACCAGATTGTAATACCGTGTGTGCAGTTCGGTCACCAACATGGTGTCCTCCATAAGCTTTGGAATGACATTTCCGAAGAATCTGTTCCTGTTCATGCTCAGGTACACATCGTCTAATAATACCATCTACTCCCTCTGTGTAAGGATGTGGGTCATCCCAAAAGTAATGTCGTAGGTCATAAATGAATTTTTTCTTTTGTTGATATGTGAAACTAGGTGGGATGTATTTAGCAACTATATCATTAGCATAATCGGCATACGAAGGAGCACTACGTGAAGTATTTATGGCAGCAAGTTGTTCATCAGGAAAGCTATCATCGATAGGAAGTGGGTCATCAAGAACATTTTCCATCCTAGACAAGTTGTCTGCTACGGGATTTTCAACTCCTTTTCTATCAATGATATGCAAGTCAAATTCTTGAAGTAAAAGTACCCACCTAATAAGCCTAGGTTCAGCATCTTTCTTTTCTGTAAGGTATTTAATAGCAGCATGATCGGTGTGAATAGTTACTTTGGAATCGACAATGTAGGGTCTAAACTTATCACAAGCAAAAACAACTGCTAAAAATTCCTTTTCAGTGGTAGCATAATTCCTTTGAGCAGAATCTAGAGTTTTACTAGCACAATGGATAACATTTAACTTCTTGTCTACTCTCTGCCCTAGAACAGCGCCAACAGCATAATCACTAGCATCACACATAATTTCAAATGGTAGGTTCCAATCAGGTGGTTGAACAATAGGTGCTAAAATTAAAGCATTCTTAAGTATTTCAAAAGCTTCTACACAATCATCATCAGAAACAAAAGGAACATCTTTTTGAAGAAGATTAGTTAACAGCCTAGAAATCTTAGAGAAATCTTTAATGAAACGCCTATAAAAACCAGCATGACCAAGGAAACTTCTTATACCTTTAATATCTTTCAGGCATGGCATTTTCTCTATCGCATCAACTTTATCCTTGTCTACCTCAATGCCTCGTTCAGAAATTGTATGCCCAAGCACTATGCCTTCATTGACCATAAAGTGGCACTTCTCCCAATTCAAGACAAGACTAGTTTCTTCACATCTCTGCAAAACTCGATCAAGATTGCTCAAGCAGTCATCAAAAGAAGTCTCCATAGACGGAAAAATCATCCATAAAAACCTTAACAATCTTTTCACAAAAGTCAGAGAATATAGCAGTCATACATCTTTGAAACGTAGCAGATGCATTGCATAACCAAAAGGCATACGTCTATAAGCATAAGTTCCAAAAGGACATGTAAAGGTAGTTTTCTCTTGATCTTCTTTTGACATGGGGATTTGAGAAAATCCAGAATATCCATCAAGAAAACAAAAGTGGGTGGGCTTGGATAATCTTTCTAACATTTGATCAATAAAAGGCAAGGGTTAATGATCTTTCTTAGTAGCTTTATTTAATTTTCTAAAATCAATTACCATCCTATAACCAGTTACAATTCTTTGTGGAATAAGCTCATTCTTATCATTAGGGACAACAGTAATACCTCCTTTCTTAGGAACACAATGAACATGACTTACCCACCTACTATCAGCAATAGGATAGATTATACATGCGTCCAGAAGCTTTAGTATTTCAGTTCTTACCACTTCCTTCATCTTAGGATTTAAGCGGCGTTGGTGATCAACAACAGGTTTAGCGCCTGGTTCCATATTAATCTTGTGCTAACATAGAGTGGGGCTTATGCCCTTTAGATCATCGAGAGTATATCCAATAGCAGCCATGTGCTTCCTCAGAGTTTTAAGTAATCTTCGTTCTTCATGCTCTGAAAGGTTAGCACTGATAATAACAAGATATATCTTGTTTTCATCAAGATAAGCATATTTCAAAGTATCAGGTAAAGTCTTTAATTCAAACTCGGGATCTCCTTTAGGTGGAGGAGGATCCCCTAAAATATCAAATGGTAAGTTGTGTTTGAGAATAGGTGTTTGTTCGGGGAGAATCCTATCTATTTCATTCCTTTCATTAATTTGCATATCATTCTCATGGTCTAGCAAATATTGTTCTAGAGGATCAGTAGGAGGTACGACAATAGAAGCAAGACCAATCATTTCATCTTTACTAGGTAATTCCTTCTCATGCATTTGATTGGTAAACTTGGTGAAATTA
This sequence comes from Elymus sibiricus, assembly GCA_039707655.1. Taxonomy (NCBI): domain Eukaryota; kingdom Viridiplantae; phylum Streptophyta; class Magnoliopsida; order Poales; family Poaceae; genus Elymus; species Elymus sibiricus. The sequence goes on from CM077669.1 coordinate 270,732,761, forward strand.
AATTCATGAGACTCATTACCAAATCTAATTTTAACCTTTTCAGTAGCACAATTGATTTCAGCATTAATAGTGTTCAAGAAAGGCCTACCGAATATAATGGGACAAAAGTTATCTTGTTTTCAACCAAGAACTAAGAAATCAGTAGGGTACTTGACCTTTCCACATAAAACCTCAACATCTCTAACAATCCCAAGTGGCGAAATAATGTCTCGGTTTGCAAGTTTAATAGTAACATCAATATCTTCAATAGTGGCGGGTGCTATGTCATTCATAATTTCTTGATATAAGGTGAACGGTGTAGCATTGACACAAGCACCTAAATCACACAAGCCATGATAACAATGATCTCCAATTTTAACTGAGACAACAGGCATGCCTACGACTGGTTTATTCTTATCGAGCTCATCTCGCTCGTTTCTAACAGGTTTTGCGATTCTAGCAGCTTCATCACAGAGGTAGATAACCTGACCATCAATATTATCAACTAAGATATCCTTAATCATAGCAACTTTAGGTTCAAAATTTATTTGTTCAGGAGGTGTAGATGTCCTAATATGACTTTTATTGACCACAACTGTAACTTTAGCATGTTCCCGAATTCTAACAGGAAAAGGAGGTTTCTCAATGTAAGCAGTGGGAACAACAGGATCAGCATGACTAACAATTATCTCCTCTTTCTCAATTTTAATTGGTTTCTCTAATGGTGGTTCGATGGGAGGATGATATTTAAACCACTTTTATTTGGTAAGATCAACATGAGTAGCAAATGATTCAAAGAAAGTAGCTACTATTTGAGAGTCAATACAATATTTGTTGCTATACTCATGAAAGGTGTTGGTTTCCATAAAATATTAAACACAATCAAAATTACGTTTTATACCTGGCTTGTTACCTTTGTCGAGCTCCCAATCTTTAGATTTGCATTTAATTCTTTCCAAAAGATCCCATTTGAATTCAATAGTTTCATTCATATATGAGCCCGAGGAAGAATAATCCAATAATTTTTGATCATCCTGAGAAAGTCGAGCATAAATTTTTTGTATAGTCATTTCTCTAGGAAGCTCATGGTTGGGAAAGTGTGCATCATAGATTTAAGCCTCCCCCAAGCTTGAGCGATGCTTTCTCCCTTGCGAGGCCAAAGGTTATATATATAATTCCAATCATGGTGAACTAGATGCATTGGGTAAAACTTCTGATGAAATTCCAGCTTCAAGCGATTCCAATCCCATGATTTAATATTATCCAATATCCTATACCACATTAATGCTTTTACCTCCAAAGATAAAGGGAAAACTTTCTTCTTAACTTCGTCCCTAGATAAACCTGCAAGCTGAAATAATACACAAACCTCATCGACGAATATCAAATGGAAATCAGGATGAGTCGTACCATCATAAGGATCATACAATAGTTTTTCAAGCATACCTGAAGGAATCTCATAATAAATATTTTCAGTAGGTGCAGTAGGTGGAGGAAAAATTTCCTCATCTTCCATTCGGGGCGAAGATGCCCCGAACAAGCCACTCAAAGGGTGACTGCTCATAGTGACAAGCAACAATAAATTTCAGCACGTATAGAAAATGTTTCCTTACATATTTTCACTTACCAAAGGCGCTTCACTCCCCGGCAACGGCGTCGGAAAAGAGTCTTGATGACCCACAAGTATAGGGGATCAATCGTAGTCCTTTCGATAAGTAAGAGTGTCGAACCTAGCGAGGAGCAGAAGGAAATGATAAGCAGTTTTCAGCAAGGTATTCTCTGCAAGTGCTGTAAGTAACAGTGGTAGATAGTTTTGTAGCAAGATAATTCGTAACAAGTGACAAGTAACAATAGTAACAATGGTGCAGCAAGGTAGCCCAATCCTTTTTGTCGCAAAGGACAGGCCTGAAAGTACTCTTATAGTAAGCAAGTGCCCCTGAGGACACATGGGAATTTCTGTCTAGTCATGTTCATCGTGTTGAGTTGATTCACGTTCGCTACTTTGATAATTTGATATGTGGGTGGACTGGTGCTAAGGTGTTGTTATTACTTGAACTAACAACCTACTTATGATTAATCCCTCTCGCAAGCATCCGCAACTATGAAAGAAGAATTAAGATAAATCTAACCATAGCATGAAACATGTGGATCCAAATCAGCCCCTTATGAAGCAACACATAAACTGGGGTTTAAGCTTCTGTCACTCTCGCAACCCATCATCTACTTGTTACTACACAATGACTTCCCATAAGCCCATAGCATGGTGAAGTGTCTTGTAGTCGACGTTCACATGACACCACTAAGAGAAGTAACAACATACATATCATCAAAATATCGAACACATACCAACTTCACAAGATTAATTATAACAAGACTTCTCCCATTTCCTCAGGAACAATAGTAACTACTCACACATCATCAACGTGTTCAAGATCAGAGGAGTAATAATGATAATTAAGGATCTAAACATAATCCCTTCCACCAAGTAATCCAACAAGCATGAACTACGAGATGTAATCAACACAACTAGTAACCCACAGGTATCAATCTCAGGTTTTGAAGCAAGGATTGAATACAAGAGAAGAACTAGGGTTGGAGATGAGATGGTGCTTGTGAAGAGGTTGATGAAGATTGGTCCTCCCATGAAGGAGGAAGCATTGGTGATGACGATGGCTTCGATCTCCCCCTACCAGACAGGGATTTCCTCGGCAGAATCTTACTGCTGGAGTGCAAAAGGGCCTCTGCCCAGGTTTCTGCTTCGAGATGGAGGCGCTTCGTCCTGAAAGATTGCTTATGATTTTTTCTAGGGTAAAACACAGCATATAGGAGAAGAGGGGCATCTGAGAGCCAACAGGGGGCCCACAAGCCATCTGACCGTGCCCCCCTTGGGGGGGGTGGGGGTTGTTGGCTTGTGGCCTGCTCGCAGCCCCTCTCCGGTATATTTTTGCTCCAGAAATTCTTAAATATTCCAAAAATATTCTCCGTAAAATTTCAGGTCATTCTGAGACTGGTGTTTTTTCTGTCTTTTTCTTGGTTTTCCGGTCCAGAATTCCAGTTTCCAGATATTTCCCTCCTTGTGATGTACCTTGCATATTCAGAGAGAATAAACATAAGAATTTTATGATAATGTGGAATAATGGACAAAAATAAGGTAGATAGTAATAGGAAATCATGATGCAGAATGGACGTATTAGTGGGCAGTAAAGCCGCCTATTAAACAGCGGCTCGGGCACCATTAATGGACATGTTTGTAGCAAGGAGGGCGGATACGGAGGTCAAAGGGCTCGCTTCCCGGTGAGCCTTCAGTGTACTGCCCGCACGCCTCCCGGTGAGCCTAAGCAGCGGAGGCCAACTCGCACGCCTCCTGTCAACTCAAGCAGCTGCTCGCACGGCACCTCCTAAGCCCTAGCCAATAAATGAGTGCGACGCTTGGCAGCACGTAAGGGCAGTAGAACGCCAACGGTTTGAAAATAATGCAACCATTTGCGTGGAAACGTGACAGTTCTTTGTTCCAAAAAGCTTTTGTTCGCTATTAATGACATGAAAAATACCACAACATATTTGTGCTATATAATGATGCCATGACCAATTTCTTGAATTTTGTGTGAGTTCTAGATTTACTGTAATTTAACGTAATATTCTCAATGTTGGCTCTAAAAGAAAATATATATTAAAAAACGAGTCTCAAATATGAAAAAAAATGCTATGACGCCTTTATGTGCCATGTTCATGACACCATGCCAAGTTTCATGAATCTTCTGACGAGTTTTTGATTTACATGATTTAAAACCCGAGTTTCTCAATGTTTCTATGGCGAGCCAAGACCCCAAGATGTTTGAAATTCATTCACATATCTTGCATGGGACCTAAAGATGCATGCACACTAATATGGTTTTCAACCCATTTTGATGCACCGGACCTTGTGATTTTAGTTCGGATTTGAATTATGCATATTAAATAATGCATATAAAAGTCAATTAATGTATAAAAAGGCCAAACGAACCATGTATAATTTCATATTTTGGCACGACACTCTCCTTTGGTATATGTTGCCTATAGAAATAGTTCAAGACGAGAAGAGGCAGCGGATGTCGATTCGCCCATGTAAGGTGACACATTCCATATCGAAACAACAAAGCTTCCCGTGAGAAGTTGTGGTTTGTGAGGGGCTTGTGCCAAAACATGCCCCAAATTGAGCATAATTTTACCATGGCAGAGATGAGCCATGCATGTCATGACACCATACCAAGTTTCATGAATTTTGTGACAAGTTTTTGATTTACACATAATTTAAAACCCGAGTTTCTCAATGTTTCTGTGGCCGAGCCAAGACCCCGAGATGTTTGAAATTCATTCCCATATCTTGCATGGGACCTAAAGATGCATGCACACTTATATGAGTTTCAACCCATTTTGATGCACCGGACCTTATGATTGTAGTTCAAATTTGAATTATGCACATTAAATAATGCATATAAAAGTCAATTAATTTATAAAAAGGCCAAACAAACCATGTATGGTTTCATATTTTGGAACGACACTCTCATTTTGGTATACGTTGCCGATAGAAATAGTTCAAGACGAGAAGAGGCAGCGGATGTCGATTCCCCCATGTAAGGTGACACTTTCCATATCGAAACAACAAAGCTTGTTGTGATAATCTTTGGTTTGTGACGGGATTGTGCCAAAACTTGTCCCAAATTGGACATTATTTTACCAGGACACATATGAGACATGCATGTCATGACACCATGCCAAGTTTCATGAATTTTCTGACTAGTTTTTGATTTACACATGATTTAAAACACGTGTTTCTCAATGTTTGTATGGCTGAGCCAAGATCACGAGATGTTTTAAATTCATTCCCATATATTGCATGGGATCCTAAAGACGCATGTACACTTATATGGTTTTCAACACATTTTGATGCACCGTACCTTGTGAATGTAGTTCAAATTTGAATTATGCACATTAAATAATGCATATAAAATTCAATTAATGTATAAAAAGGCCAAACGAACCATGTACAATTTCATATTTTGGAACGACACTCATTTTGGTATATGTTGACTCTAGAAATATATAGTTCAAGATGAGAAGAGGCATCGGATGTCGATTCGCCCACATAAGGTGACGCGTTTCATATCGAAACCAAAAAGCTAGCTTCCCGTGAATAGCTGAGGTTTGTAAGGGGCTTGTGCCAAAACTTGTCCCAAATCGGACAATTTTTCATCAGGCCACATATGAACCATACCATGACACCATGCCAAGTTTCATAAATTTCTGACGAGTTTTTGATTTATACATGAATGTAAAACAAAGTTTCTCAATGTATGTGGCCGAGCCAAGACCCCGAGATGTTTGAAATCCATTCCTATATCTTGCATGGGGCCCAAAGTAGCCATGGACACTTATATGATTTTTCAACCCATTTTGATGCACCTGACCTTGTGATTTTAGTTCAAATTTTAATTATCCTCATTATATGCCTAGAGAACTCAATTAACGTATGAAAATGAGAAAAGAACCCTGAATAATTCCATATATTAGCAAGACACTCTTACTGGTCCGAGTTGCCTGTAACAAAAGTTCATGGCGAGAAGATGAGCGGATGTCGTTTTGCCCACGTAAGGTGACGTGTTCCTTATCGGGACCACAAAGATTGTAGTGAGAAGCTCCGGTTTGTAAGGGACTTGTGCCTAAAATTGTCCCAAGTTGGACAGTTTTGTTTACCATGGCACATATGTGCCATGTCATGACAACATGCCAAGTTCTTAGAATTTCTGACGCGTTTTGGATTTACAGTAATTTATAAACCAAGTTTCTCAACGTTTGTGGCCGAGCTAAGATGCCGAGATGTTTGAAGTTCATTCCCATTTCTTGCCTGTGACCTAAAGATGAAGCCATGGACACTAATATGATTTTTCATCCCATTTTGATGCACGAACATTGGGACGATAGTTCAAATTTGAATTATACACATTAAATGTCTAGAAAACTCAATTAATTTATAAAAATGCCAAACAGACCTTGAATAATTCCATATTTTAGCACGACACAACTATTGGTCAGTGTTCACTGCAGAAAAATATTATTGCAATCCAAACACCGTCCTTTGTCGAATTAACATCATTTTTGTTTTAAAAACATTTTGAAAATCAGGTCTTTCACAAACAGTTCACGTTCATGAATCGTGTGTGATGCAGTACAAAATATCTTCGGCCAATCCTCATAATGCATGGCTTAGGCCGGAAGCTTCATCGGCTACAGTACACCGCCGGCCAGTTTACCGCACTGACTCCTCGGACCATTTTACTTTTCAATCGTCGCCGGTGAAAGATGGGGACGTGGATCCCCATCGCGAGGGCAACTTTGGCAACCGACTCCGGACCGAGCATGGCCGCATCAGCCATCAGCATGCTCTCAATATGCTTGAACGCGGCTGCTACCTCCGACAGGGCAGCTGTAACGACCGAAAGGGCAGCTGCTGCAGCTGAGAGGGTGGCAGCAACAACCGCGACGGGGATAGGAAATGGCGAGAACGGCACATCAGCTGTCAGTTCCTTGGTGGTCGCCGTAGCCCTGATGGCGGACGCCCAGTCAAATCTCGAGGCTTCCCACGCCCATCTCATGTCGGTCACTGCACAAATCACATCTTCCTTCTCCGACACCGGTCGACAACCCACATCCGTTGAGTTCGTAATCGCTGAGTGTGCTCGAGTAGGCGTCCATTCGTCGGCGGCCTCCCTAGCCAAGATAGTGGCCGTCCATGCCGGGAGCAAGGCCGCCCACGCCCGGCTCATGGCGGCCTTATCCAAAGAGATGGTGGATGAAGACTACGACATGCTGGAGTATGTGGCGATGGATCCCATGGATCTCCTTTCCTCGGAGGTCGTCGAGCAGGAGCTGGTCGTCGAGAAGGAGCTGTTCATTGAGGAGGCGGCAGAGATCGACAAATACCAGGCAGCATATTAGTCTCTATCTAGAGCGATGGTGTTTTGTTAGAGTAATGTTTAGGTCAACTAACTAATGTTTATTAGTTGCTCGATTAAGTAAGTGCGGGCAGTGTTGTAGGCTCTTTTGTGTAGTACTCAAATTTGCAAGTGTTGTTAAATTAAGCAATGATGTCGATGACCAATGTAACGAGGGAAATTCGGACCAAAATTTGCCGCCGTATCCCCATTTTCTCTTCTAAATGAACATGAAATGCAAGTACCGTGTGCAATGTAGTATCCGGTATGTTACGCCGGAAGCTTGGAGACCAAAATTTCCACGTTCAGTCTCATCACACACAGGATAAACTGTAGGATACGTTTGGGTTCTTGAATATTGCACACAATTTATGGTAAAGGTATTGTGTCCGATGTGACTATGCGCGCTACTTTTTCGCCGCACCGAACGAAATTTTGGGCTCCCGCACAAATATCTACCTACCCACCCCTCGTACCAACCAAAAGCCACATTTCCCCCTGGTTTTCCCTTCCTTTCCTAAGTTCAAACCTTCACTGCTTGCTTGCAGCGCCGCCTCCTCGCTGGCGTCGCTCCTTCCTGATGCTCAGCCTCATCCATCTAGTCATAGTCAGGTAATCCACACCTTCCCCATGACCCTCCCCCCACCCGTCTGTTGGAAATATGCTCTAGAGGCAATAATAAAGTGATTATTATTATATTTCCTTGTTCATGATAATCGTTTATTATCCATGCTATAATTGTATTGATTGGAAACACAAATACATGTTTGGATAAATAGACAACACTGTGTGCCTAGTATGCCTCTAGTAGACTAGCTCGTTTATCAAAGATGGTCAAGGTTTCCTAGCCATGGACATGAGATGTCATTTTATAACGGGATCACATCATTAGAAGAATGATGTGATGGACAAGACCCAAACTATGAACGTAGCATATGATCGTGTCAGTTTATTACTATAGTTTTCTGCATGTCAAGTATCTGTTCCTATGACCATGAGGTCATGCAACTCACTGACACCGGAAGAATACCTTGTGTGTATCAAACGTCGCAACGTAACTGGGTGACTATAAAGATGCTCTACAGGTATCTCCGAGGGTGTCTGTTGAGTTGGCATGGATTGAGACTGGGATTTGTTACTCCATGTGACGGAGAGGTATCTCAGGGCCCACTCGGTTATACAACATCACAATAAGCCTTGCAAGCAAAGTGACTAAAGAGTTAGCCACGGGATCTTGTATTACGGAACGAGTAAAGAGACTTGCCGGTAACGAGATTGAACTAGGTATAGAGATACCGACGATCGAATCTCGGGCAAGTAACATACCAAAGAACAAAGGGAACAGTATACGAGATTAACTGAATCCTTGACATAGAGGTTCAACCGATAAAGATCTTCGTAGAATATGTAGGAACCAATATGGGCATCCAGGTCCCGCTATTGGTTATTGACCGTAGAGGTGTCTCGGTCATGTCTACATAGTTCTCAAACCCGCAGGGTCTGCACACTTAACGTTCGATGATGTTTCAGTAGTATTGAGTTGTGTATGCTGGTGACCGAAGGCTGTTCGAAGTCCCGGATGAGATCCCGGACGTCACGAGGAGCCCCGGAATGGTCCGGAGGTAAAGATTGATATATAGGAAGTCCCGTTTTGGTCACCGGAAAAGTTTCGGGTATTTCCGGTAGTGTACTAGGGGTGCCGGGAGGGTTCCGGGGGGCCATCGGGAGGGGCCACTCACGCCGGGAGGCCACATGGGCCTTAGGGGTGGTGCACCAGACCTTAGTGGGCTGGTCAAGCCAGCCCCTAAGGGCCCATGCGGCTGGGGTGTGAGAAAAGGGAAAACCCCAAGTGGGGGTAGGAAATCCAAGTAGGATTGGAATCCTACTTGGAGTAGGATTGGAGGCGGACTCCTCCACCTCTCCTTGGCCGACTCCTAGGGGGAACCCTAGGGGCGCCGGCCCCTCCCCTCCCTCCTATATATAATGGTGGGGAGAGAGGGTAGCCGCACCCAACCCTAAGCCACGGTGCAACCCTCTCTCCCTACTAGATCGTCTCCCCTAGTTTTCGGCGGTGCTTAGGCGAAGCCCTGCCGGAATAGTTCCACTACCACCGTTGCCGTGTCGTCGCGCTGCCGGAGAACTCATCTACCTCTCCGCTCCCTCTTGCTGGATCAAGAAGGCGGAGATCGTCATCGAGCTGTACGTGTGCTGAACGCGGAGGTGCCGTCCGATCGACACTAGATCGGGACGGATCGTGATGGGATCTCGGGACGGCTAGCGATTTGGATTGCGAAGACGTTCGACTACATCAACCGCGTTTCTTAACACTTCCCGCTTAGAGATCTTCAAGGGTATGTAGATCCACTCCCCCTCTCGTAGATGCTCATCACCATGGATAGGTCTTGCGTGTGCGTAGGAATTTTTTTGTTTCCCATGCAACGTTCCCCAACAGTGGCATCATGAGCTAGGTCTATGCGTAGATGAGATCACGAGTAGAACACAAAGGAGTTTGTGGGCGTTGATGCTCAGATTGCTTCCTCCCTTGGTCTTTTCTTGATTCAGCGGTATTGTGGGATGAAGCGGCCCGGACCAACCTTACTCGTACGCTTACGAGAGACCGGTTCCATCAACTGACATGTGACTTTGTTGCATAAAGATGGCTGGCGGGTGTTTGTCTCTCCCACTTTAGTTGGATTGGATTCGACAAAGGCGGTCCTTGAGAAGGTTGAATAGCAATTTGTGTATCACCGTTGTGGTTTTGCGTAGGTAAGAATCGTTCTTGCTAGATACCCATAGCAGCCACGTAAAACATGCAACAACAATTAGAGGACGTCTAACTTGTTTTTGCAGGGTATGTTGTGATATGATATGGCCAATGACATGATGAGATATATGTGATGTATGAGATAATCATGTTATGTATAGATAATCACGACTTGCATGTCGATGAGTATGGCAACCGGCAGGAGCCATAGGGTTGTCTTTAATTTATTTTTTCGCCGTTTTGTTTTAATTTATCGCTATGAGTTAGCAATAGTTGTAGAAGCAATAGTTGGCGCGACAACCTCATGGCGACACGTTGATGGAGATCAAGATGATGGAGATCATGATGTCATGCCGGTGACGATGGAGATCATGCCGGTGCTTTGGAGATGGAGATCAAAAGCACAAGTTCATGGCCATATCATGTCACTTATGATTTGCATGTGATGTTAATCCTTTTATGCATCTTATTTTGCTTAGGACGACGGTAACATTATAAGGTGATCCCTCACTAGAATTTCAAGATAAAATTGTGTTCTCCCTGAGTGTGCACCATTGCGAAAGTTCGTCGTTTCGAGAGACCACGTGATGATCGGGTGTGATAGACTCTACGTTCACATACAATGGGTGCAAGCCAGTGTTGCATGTGCGGAACACTCGGGTTAAACTTGACGAGCCTAGCATGTACAGACATGGCCTCGGAACACAAGAGACCGAAAGGTCGAACATGAGTCATATAGTAGATATGATCAACATGGAGATGTTCACCATTGAAACCACCTCATCTCACGTGATGATCGGACTTGGGTTGGTGAATTTGGATCATGTGACACTCGAATGACCCGAGGGATGTCAATTTGAGTGGGAGTTTTGAAGTAATATGATTAACTAAACTCATTATCTTGAACAATAGTCTAAGTTGTCTTTGCAAAATTTATGTTGTAGATCAATGGCTCGCGCAGTAGCACCCCTGAATTTCAATGTGTTCCTAGAGAAAGCTAAGTTGAAAGATGATGGAAGTAACTTTGTAGACTGGGCCCGTAATCTGAGGGTTATCCTCATGGCTTCCCAAAAGGCTTATGTCCTTGATGCACCGCTCGATGAACCACCCACTCCAGTAGAGTCTGCAGACGTTGCGAACGCCTGGCAGGCACATTCTGATGATTACTCAATAGTTCAATGTGCAATGTTGTATGGCTTAGAACCGGGACTTCAAAGACGTTTTGAACATCATGGAGCATATGAGATGTTCCAGAAGTTGAAGTTTATCTTTGAGAAGAATGCCCGGATCGAGAGGTATGAGACCTCCGATAAGTTCTATGCTTGCAAGATGGAGGAGAATGGGTCTGTCAGTGAACATGTGCTCAGAATGTCTGGGTATTCCAACCGTCTGGCGGAGTTGGGAATTGTTCTCCCGCCAGAGGCGATCACTGACAGAGTTCTTCAATCACTGCAACCTAGCTACAAAGACTTCATGTTGAACTATAACATGCAAGGGATGAACAAGTCAGTCGCCGAGCTGTTTGCGATGTTGAAAGTCGCCGAGTCTGAGATTCAGAAGGAGCATCAAGTGTTGATGGTCAATAAAACCACTAGTTTCAAGAAGAATGGCAAGGGCAAGAAGGGTAACTCCAAGAAGAGTGGCAAAGCAGTTGCCCCTCCCGTGAAGAAACCCAAGGCTGGACCCAAGCCAGAAACTGAGAGCTTTCATTGCAAGGGAACTGGTCACTCGAAGCGGAACTGCCCCAAGTATCTGGCTGACAAGAAGGCGGCCAACACCAAACAAGGTATATATGTTATACATGTTATTGATGTGTACCTTACCAACTCTCGTTGTAGTGCCTGGGTATTTGATACCGGTTCGGTTGCTCACATTTGCAACTCAAAACAGAAACTGCGAAATAGACGGAGGCTGGCAAAGGACGAAGTGACGATACGCATGGGAAATGGTTCCAAGGTTGATGTGATCGTCGTCGGCACGCTCGCTCTTCGATTACCATCGGGATTAGTGATGAACCTGAATAATTGTTATTTAGTGCATGCGTTAAGCATGAACATTATATCTGGATCTTGTTTATTGCGAGACGGTTACTCATTTAAATCAGAGAATAATGGTTGTTCTATTTATATGAGTAATATCTTTTATGGTCATGCACCCAATGTGAGGGGTTTATTCTTATTGAATCTCGATAGTGATGATACACATGTTCATAACATTGATGCCAAAAGATGTAGAGTTGATAATGATAGTACCACTTTCTTGTGGCACTGCCGCTTAGGTCATATTGGTGTAAAACGCATGAAGAAGCTCCATGATGATGGACTTTTGGAGTCACTTGATTTTGAATCACTTGACACATGTGAACCATGCCTCTGGGGACGAATGACTAAGACCCCGTTCTCTGGAACAATGGAACTGGCAAGTGACTTGTTGGAAATCATACATACTGATGTGTGCGGTCCGATGAGCATTGAGGCGCGCGGTGGATATCGTTATTTTCTCACCTTCACCGATGACTTAAGTAGATATGGGTATATTTAGTTAATGAAACACAAGTCTGAAATGTTTGAAAAGTTCAAGCAATTTCAGAGTGAAGTTGAGAATCATCGTAACAAGAAGATTAAATTCCTACGATTCGATCGAGGAGGAGAATATCTGAGTTATGAGTTTGGCAATCACTTAAGACAATGTGGAATTGTTTCACAATTGACACCGCCTGGAACACCACAGCGTAATGGTGTGTCCAAATGTCGTAATGGAACCTTACTAGATATGGTGCGTTCTATGATGTCTCTTGCCGATTTGCCACTATCGTTTTGGGGTTGTGCATTAGAGACAGCTGCATTCACTTTAAATAGGGCACCATCGAAATCCGTTGAGACGACGCCATATGAACTGTGGTTTGGCAAGAAGCCAAAGTTGTCGTTTGTTAAAGTTTGGGGATGTGATGCTTATGTCAAAAAGCTTCAGCCTGAAAAGCTAGAACCCAAAGCGGAGAAATGCGTCTTCATAGGATACCCAAAAGAGACGGTTGGGTATACCTTCTATCTCAGATCCGAAGGCAAAGTGTTTGTCGCAAAGAATGGGTCATTTCTCGAGAAAGAGTTTCTCTCAAAAGAATTGAGTGGGAGGAAAATAGAACTTGATGAGGTTGTTGAACCTTTGTTTCAACCAAAGAGTAGCGCAGCGCATAAAGTTGTTTCTGTGGAGCTTACGTCAGTTGAAGAGGAAGTTAATGATGATGATCATGAAGCTTCGGATCAAGTTACTATCGAACCTCGTAGGTCTACAAGGACGCTTTCTGCTCCTGAGTGGTGCGGCAACCCTGTCTTAGAGGTCATGTTGTTGGACAACGATGAACCTACGAGCTATGGAGAAGTGATAATGGGCCCGGATTCCGAGAAATGGTTAGAGACCATGAAATCCGAGATGGGATCCATGTATGAAAACAAAGTATGGACTTTTGAAGTATTACCTAAAGGGTGAAAGGCCATTCAGAACAAATGGATCTTTAAGAAGAAGACAGATGCGAACGGTAATATCACCGTCTATAAAGCCCGACTTGTGGCAAAGGGTTTTTCACAAGTTCAAGGAGTTGACTACGATGAGACCTTCTCACCCGTAGCGATGCTTAAGTCCGTCAGAATCATGTTAGCAATAGCTGCATTTTTCGATTATGAAATTTGGCAGATGGATGTCAAAACAGTGTTCCTTAACGGTTTCCTTAAGGAAGAGTTGTATATGATGCAACCGGAAGGTTTTGTCGATCCAGAGAATGCTGACAAAGTTTGCAAACTCCAGTGATCCATTTATGGACTGGTGCAAGCATCTCGGAGTTGGAATCTTCGCTTTGATGAGGTGATCAAAGCGTTCGGGTTTATACAAGTTTACGGAAAAGCATGTATTTACAAGAAAGTGAGTGGGAGCTCTATAGCCTTTCTAATATTATATGTGGATGACATACTGCTGATTGGAAACAATATAGAAATGTTGGAAAGCGTGAAGGAATATTTGAACAAGAGTTTTTCAATGAAGGACCTAGGAGAAGCTGCTTTCATATTAGGCATCAAGATCTATAGAGATAGATCGAGACGCTTAATAGGACTTTCACAAAGCACATACCTTGACAAAGTTTTGAAGAAGTTCAAAATGGATCAGTCCAAGAAGGGGTTCTTGCATGTATTGCAAGGTAGGAAGTTGAGTAAGACTCAATGCCCAGTGAATGCAGAAGATAGAGAAAAGATGAGTGTCATCCCCTATGCTTCAGCCATAGGCTCTATCATGTATGCAATGCTGTGCACAAGACCTGATGTCAGCCTTGCCATAAGTATGGCTGGAAGGTATCAAAGTGATCCAGGAGTGGAACACTGGATGCCGGTCAAGAATATCCTGAAGTACCTGAAAAGGACTAAGGACATGTTTCTCGTTTATGGAGGTGATCAAGAGCTCGTCGTAATGGGTTACGTTGACGGAAGCTTTGACACTGATCCGGATGACTCAAAGTCTCAAACCGGATACGTATTTATTCTCAATGGGGGTGCGGTAAGCTGGTGCAGTTCCAAGCAGAGCGTGGTAGCTGATTCTACATGCGAAGCGGAGTACATCCCTGCCTCGGAGGCGGCGAAGGAAGGTGTCTAGATGAAGGAGTTAATGACAGATCTTGGAGTAGTGCCCAGTGCACTGAACCCAATGACTTTGTTCTGTGACAACACTGGTGCCATTGCTCTGGCCAAGGAACCAAGGTTTCACAAGAGGACCAGACACATAAAGCGACGCTTCAATTCCATCCGCGATTACATCAAGGAGGAGGACATAAATATTTGCAAAGTGCACACGGATCTGAATGTCGCAGACCCGTTGACTAAACCTCTTCCAAGGGCTAAACATGATCAAAACTAGAACTGTATGGGTGTTAGATTCATTACAATGTAAATCACATAGTGATATGAGCTAGATTATTGAATCTAGTGCAAGTGGGAGACTGTTGGAAATATGCCCTAGAGGCTATAATAAAGTGATTATTATTATATTTCCTTGTTCATGATAATCGTTTATTATCCATGCTATAATTGTATTGATTGGAACACAAATACATGTTTGGATAAATAGACAACACTGTGTCCCTAGTATGCCTCTAGTAGACTAGCTCGTTGATCAAAGATGGTCAAGGTTTCCTAGCCATGGACATGAGATGTCATTTGATAACGGGATCACATCATTAGGAGAATGATGTGATGGACAAGACCCAAATTATGAATGTAGCATATGATCGTGTTAGTTTATTGCTATAGTTTTATGCATGTTAAGTATCTGTTCCTATGACCATGAGATCATGCAACTCACTAACACCGGAAGAACACCTTGTGTGTATCAAACGTCGCAACATAACTGGGTGACTATAAAGATGCTCTACAGGTATCTTCGAGGGTGTCTGTTGAGTTGGCATGGATCGAGACTGGGATTTGTTTCTCCGTGTGACGGAGAGGTATCTCAGGGCCCACTCGGTAATATAACATCACAATAAGCCTTGCACGCAAAGTGACTAAAGAGTTAGCCACGGGATCTTGTATTACGGAATGAGTAAAGAGACTTGTCGGTAGCGAGATTGAACTAGGTATAGAGATACCGACGATCGAATCTCGGGCAAGTAACATACCGAAGAACAAAGGGAACACTATACGGGATTAACTAAATCCTTGACATAGAGGTTCAACCGATAAAGATCTTCATAGAATATGTAGGAACCAATATGGGCATCCAGGTCCCGCTATTGTTTATTGACCGTAGAGGTGTCTCGGTCATGTCTACATAGTTCTCGAACCCGCAGGGTCTGACACTTAACGTTCGATGACGTTTCGGTAGTATTGAGTTGTGTATGGTGGTGACCGAAGGTTGTTCGGAGTCCCGGATGAGATCCCGGACGTCACGAGGAGCTCCGGAATGGTCTGGAGGTAAAGATTGATATATAGGATGTCCCATTTTGGTCACCGGAAAAGTTTCGGGTATTTCCGGTAGTGTACTAGGGGTGCCGGGAGGGTTCCGGGGGGCCATCGGGAGGGGCCAGTCACGCCGGGAGGCCACATGGGCCTTAGGGGTGGTGCACCATCCCTTAGTGGGCTGGGCAAGCCAGCCCCTAAGGGGCCATGCGGCTGGGGTGTGAGAAAAGGGAAAACCCCAAGTGGGGGAAGGAAATCCAAGTAGGATTGGAATCCTACTTGGAGTAGGATTGGAGGTGGACTCCTCGACCTCTCCTTCGACCGACTCCTAGGGGGAACCCTAGGGGCGCCGGCCCCTCCCCTCCCTTCTATATATATTGGAGGGGAGAGAGGGCACCCACACCCAACCCTAAGCCACGGTGCAGCCCTCTCTCCCCACTAGATCGTCCCCCCTAGTTTTCGGCGGTGCTTAGGAAAAGCCCTGCCGGAATAGTTCCACTACCACCGTTGCCGCGCCGTCGCGCTGCCGGAGAACTCATCTACCTCTCCGCTCCCTCTTGCTGGATCAAGAAGGCGGAGATCGTCATTGAGCTGTACGTGGAGGTGCCGTCCGTTCGACACTAGATCGGGACGGATCGTGATTGGATCGCGGGACGGCTAGCGATTTGGATCACGAAGACGTTCAAGTACATCAACCGCGTTTCTTAACGCTTCCCGCTTAGCAATCTACAAGGGTATGTAGATCCAGTCTCCCTCTCGTAGATGCTCATCACCATGGATAGGTCTTGCGTGTGCGTAGGAAATTTTTTGTTTCCCATGCAATGTTCCCCAACACCGTCCTCCTCCAGTCCACATGCCCCGACCGCCGGCGCGACACATTCTGTCAGGGATATAAATCCACGGTGTAACCCTCCTTATTGGGCCGGGTTAACAAATTGACGGCTCTGTGATCAAGTTTAAGATGAGCCGTGTCATGGAGACAAGACAAGTGATCCGGTGGCTGACAAAGTTGCCGGGCGGCCAAACACCTGAAGACGGCGGCTCAAGGCCCACAGGCCGGAAGGCGACGGCCGTTTTCCTTGCTTAAGGAGCAAGGCGAGTTAGAGGCATGATAGGTTACGAGTCACGATATGAGCCAGACTCTATTGTAAACCCTAGAGTCTTGACCTGTATATAAAGGCAAGTCCCTAGGACCGAAAGAGTCAAGTTACAATCTCTCGATAGCTAGGTTAGCGATTCCACACCCTTGTAATCGAGATCTATCCATCAATATACACAAAGCAGGACGTAGGCTTTTATCTCCATCGGAGGGGACGAAACTGGGTAAACCCGACTCTCTTTCCCGTTTAACCCCTTTGAGTTGCCACCTAGCGGCGATGGCCTCGCACCTAAGTCCTTACACTAGGACATCTGCCGTGACAAAACCACGATAGTTGGCACCCACCGTGGGGCCCTCACCCGGTGGAGTTGAGTTCTCAAAGGGAGCCCTTCCAGGGTTCGGGAGCTATGTGGTTGGTCATATGACCAAAAGCCGCCGCGGCAAGATCTACATCGACGACTCTGGCTGGGGCCCCGAAGCCGACTCGATCGAGTATGGCTACCGGGTCCCCTTTGGCAAGATCCATGTCTTCATCGGCAAGATTGGCGCGTCGGTGCCCAAGCCGACATCTGCACCAACATCATTGAGCCAGCTCGGCGTGCCCAATCCGGCCTGCGTCTAGTCCGCCAAAGTCACGACGTTGTCAGGTCCTCTCGACGGGTCAGTCCCTTGGACGAACGGGCCATCAAGGGAGCGATCGTCATCAATTCGGATGCCAAGCTTGGGGGCTCGTTTGGAGCAGAGGCCCCCGAGGAACTTCGCGGTTTCCCCCTGCAGGCCTCAACGCGTCTACGGTAAGCACGGCGGCGCAAGCATCACTTGTGTTTGCAACATCAGGCGACTCTGAGAGGGCGCGCGGCGACTCAGGAACGGAGCTTCAGCAGCATAATAGCCAAGGTACTTTTCAGAAAAATCCGAAGCATCTAAATTGTGGTCAATACCACGTGTTCACCACTAATACCTGCAAGCGGGACAACAAGGTCAAGAGTAGGGCCGTCAACATGGCTGAGCCGGCGGTCCCCAGGTACCTCAATTGGTCCGAACATGCCATTACCTGGAGCAGGGAGGATCACTCCCCCGGGTTGACAATCCGGGCGGCTTAGCTTTGGTAGTGGCACCTCAAGTTGGCGGATATACCCTGTCCAAGGTTCTTATGGATGGACGCAGCAGCATAAACATATTATATTACGAAACCCTTTCGCCAGATGAATCTGTCAGAGAGCAAGTTGCTTCCTTCAACGACAGTTTTTCATGGAATCATTCCTGGAAAGTCTGCTTATCCAATCGGGCGGATTAAGCTCGATGTGGCCTTCAGAGATGAGTTCAACTACAGATGCGGACCTTTGATGTTTGAAGTCGTCAAAATAAAGAGCCCTTATCATGCTCTCTTCGGACGGCCGGCTTACGCTCGTTTCCTGGCCCGCCCGTGTTACGTCTATCTCAAACTCAAGATGCTAGGACTCAAAGGCACCATAACCGTGGACGGAACCGGAAGATAGCTCAGGAATGCGAGGAAGGAGATGCGGCCTATGCCGAGCCAGCCTGCGTGGTGGAGGAATTGAAGTTCTACACAGCCAATGTTGACTTGGCTGACATGAGCCCGCTCAAAAAACCCAATACTGAGTCGGAACCTCCGCTTAAATTTAAGCCGACCGAGGATACGAAGCAGATCGACTTCACTCCGGGCGACTCGTCCAAGCAGTTCATTATTGGGACGGGCTTGGATCCCAAATAGGAAAGTGCGCTCATCAAGTTCATCCGTGAGAACCGGGACATCTTTGCATGGAACCCATCTGACATGCCTGGAGTCCCGAGGGAAATTGTTGAGTACCACCTTAATGTGGATCCCAAGATGAAACCAGTGCGCCAATACCTCCGTCGTTTTAATGAGGAGAGACGCAAGGCCATTGAAGAAGAAGTGGCCCGGCTCCTAGCTGCCGGGTTTATCGTGGAAGTCTTTCACCCTGAGTGGTTGGCTAACCCGATGCTTGTTCTGAAAAAGAACGGCACTTGGCGCATGTGTGTCGACTACATAGATCTCTACAAATCTTGTCCAAAGGATCCTTTCGCCCTCCCGCGTATTGATCAGATCATAGATTCTACGGCGGGTTGCGAGTGTTTATGCTTCTTGGATGCATACTCTGGGTATCATCAGATCAAGATGGCTGTTGAGGACCAAGAGAAGATGGCTTTCATCACTCCCTTTGGAGCTTTCTGCCATGTGTCCATGCCTTTTGGGCTCAAGAGCGCCGGGGCGACTTACCAGCGCTGCGTCTAGAACTGCCTTAAGCCACAGATTTGGGTGCAACGTTCATGCCTACATTGATGACATCGTGGTGAAATCTCAGAAGAAAGAGACGCTTTTGGATGACATCAAGGAAACCTTTGACAACCTTCGAATATACCAGATGAAACTTAACCTAGCGAAGTGTGTCTTTGGCGTCCCTGCAGGCAAGCTACTGGCGTTCCTGGTCTCTGTGCGGGGCATCGAGGCCAACCCGGGCAAGATCAAGGCGGTGACTTTGTTGTCCGAGCCGGCAAACGTAAATCAAGTTCAGCGGCTTGCCGGACGCATTGCGGCCTTAAGCCAGTTTATAAGCCGTCTGGGAGAAAAGGCGATTCCTTTCTACCAGTTGTTGAAGAAGTCAGGCGACTTTAAGTGGACGGATGAAGCTAATGAAGCCTTTGACGCGTTCAAGCAACAGCTTGTTAACCAGCCCATCTTGGCCGCTCCCACGGAGAAAGAGCCTATGTTCCTATATATTGCTGCCAACTCCAAAGTGGTAAGCTACAGTTGTGGTCGAGCGGAAAGAGGAAGGAAAGGAATATTCGGTTCAACATCCGGTTTATTTTGTCAGCGAAGTCTTAACTCTGTCCAAGTAGCGGTACCCGCATTGATAGAAGCTGGTCTTCGGGACCTTCATGGTGAGCTTTAAATTGAAGCATTACTTCCAGGAACACCCAATCACCATGGCCAGTTTGGCGCCTCTCGGTGACATCATACAAAACCGGGAGGCCACAGGTAGGATTGCCAAGTGGGCCATTGAGCTTGGCGACCACCATTTGAAATACATGCCCCGAACCGCCATCAAGTCCCAGGCGCTGGTCGATTTCATCAACGATTGGATAGAGATACAGATTCCAGAAGATAGGAAAGATAACACGTACTGGACTATACATTTCGACGGGTCTAGACAACTGGAGGGCTCGGGTGCTGGAGTCATATTATCTTCTTCGAAAGGTGACAAATTTTGTTATGTCTTACGACTCATGTTCCCGTGTACTAACAATGCAGCTGAGTACGAAGCCCTCTTACATGGACTCAGAATAGCCAAAGAGATGAATCTTCGCCGGGTCAGATGCCTGGGCGACTCAGATTTAGTGGCTCGGCAAGTTTCAGGGACTTGGGATTCTACAGACCCTCTTATGGCAGCTTACCGACGAGCAGTCTCTGATGTGGCGGGTCATTTCCAAGGTTATCAAGTCAATCATATAGATCGCCGTCTTAATGAGGCGGCTGATGCCTTGTCTAGACTTGGTTCACAGAGAAAGTCGGTGCCACCTAACGTCTTTTTGTACGTCCTTCACAGTCCATAGGTCAAATTACCGTCTGAGGAGGACATAGCTGTTCCTGACCCGGAGGCACACTTGGTGGCGGCTCTACACGCTACCCCTGACTAGACGGTGCCGTATTTGGCTTACCTAACCCAAGAGGAACTCCTAGAGGAAGAAGTCGACACTTGACAAATCATCTGGCGGTCAAAGTCAATGAAAATCGTCAATGACGAGTTACACCGTCGAAGCAGCACTAGCGTGTTTCAACGGTGTGTTTTGCCTGAGGAAGGCCAGGAAATACTTAATGAGATTCATTCTGCTGATTGCGGACATCATGCCGGCTCACGATCACTGGTGGCCAAAGCTTTCCGGCATGGATTTTATTGGCTGACGGCTCATGCTGACGCCGAGGAGATTGTCCGCAAGTGTGACGGGTGCCAAAAGTTTGGTCGACAGGCTCATGTACCGGCTCAGGAGTTGCGTATGACCCCAATTACCTGGCCATTTGCGGTCTGGGGGCTAGACATGGTTGGTCCGTTTAAGCTGTCTTCTTACAAGAAAACCCACTTATTAGTGGCGGTTGATAAATTCACTAAGTGGGTCGAAGCAGAGCCGATCAGCAATTGTGATGCAAAAACTGCGGTCAAATTTTTGAAGAAGTTGATTTTCCCTTTTGGCTACCCTCACAACATCATTACTGATAATGGTACAAATCTGTCCAAGGTAGCCATGGAACAATTCTGCCAATGAGAGCACATCCGGCTCGACTTAGCGGCAGTTGCACATCCACAGTCCAATGGGCAAGCTGAAAGAGCTAACCAGGAGATCCTGAGAGGAATCAAACCGCGGCTCATGGTGCCCCTTGAGCGCACACCAGGTTGTTGGGTTGAGGAACTCCCTTCAGTACTTTGGATTATTCGAAAAATGCCAAACAGATCCACAGGATATAATCCTTTTTCCTAGTTTACGGAGCCGAGGTGATTCTCCCAAGTGATATCCGTCATGACTCGCCTCGGGTTACTGCCTATCTTGAGGCGGATAATGAGCGAGCACGCCAAGATTCCCTGGATGCCCTGGAAGAAGAGTGTGACTTAGCAGCAGCCAGATCTGCCATATACCAGCAAGACCTGCATCATTATCACAACCGTAGAGTCCGAAGCCGCACTTTTCAAGAAGGCGACTTAGTGCTCCGTCTGATTCAAGATCAAACAGGGATAGATAAGCTCTCCCCGCCTTGGGAAGGTCCTTTCTTCGTCAGTCGCAACCTCAATAACGGTTCATATTACCTGGTCGACTTATGAGAAGGATCCTACACTTCTGAGGAGGAAACAACCCAGCCCTGGAATATTGCACACCTACGGCCTTATTACACTTAGGGGCCACCGGCTCACTTTTTTTGTAATCCCCCCCACAGCAAAACTCTGTATATACTTCTTTATGTTCAAATATAATAAAGCCAGCACCCCCAAAACTCGGGGTCTCTGTCATTTCAGCCTATAAATTGAGCATGAGTCTTTATTGCTTGAAACATAGGTCACTTGGGGGCTTCCAACTCATCGAGTTTAGCTTTCTCACCCTCTTGAACGGCAAAAACGCCATTAAATATGGTTAAACCTGCCTGTATGCTTGATGCGACTCCGATAAGATGACCCCATGTACTCTTGAAAAGTTAATCCTTTTGGACCCTGAACTTTTAAGGTTAAAACATTGGCTTGAGTCTTGTGAGAGCCGGCATATAGAAATCTAGGATAAACCATGGGTTATTATACCCACTTCATTGAAGCAAGACTTGCGCCTCGAAAGCCAGTCTCCTTTTTTCGAGTCTCACTGAGCCGACTTATTAAAAAAAAGAAATATATATTTACACACTCGTAATTTTTAGGTACAATGTTACCCTTCTTATCGGCTTATATTTAAATGACCGGGTTACATAACTGAGTTCATATTATGACCAATTTCCAGATTATCCATCTTCAATATCATTGAAGGAGAATTCTATAGACTTGAGTTTCGAAAACCAAGTTATTTTGCCGGCTTATTCCCGACCTGCCTTATAGATGAGACAAGACCCATTGAGCACGAAGCAAAACAAGTGCAGGAACAGGTAATAAAGAGTAGCATAAACATATTAACAGAAGCTTAACAGATTGGTGTTCAGCACCAACAAAAGGCGCCAACGTGCACGATGGCACGACAGAGAAATCCGAAGTTTCGAAAACACTACCCCTATTACAGGCTCACGATGGAGGCCATACAATTCTTCAAAGTTTTTCCTTACACAAGGGGGCTCGCTCTGTAGGGGCGATTCATCTAGCTTCTGAGGTGTCTTCATGCTCTATCATCAGCCGCCTCTAGATCTGACTCTGCTGGCTCATCATCGTCAACCTGCTGGCCCCTCTGTTGCCATCGAATTGAGATCAAAGATTCAAAATATGTTGTTCCCTCAACAAGAGCTGACGCATCAACGTCAGGAGCAACAGTTGTCTTACGTCGAGGAGGCACCAGGTCAGACGACTCGTCCTTGGGCGCGTTAACACACTCGTTGTCGGTGGTGTATGCAGGATGATATTTTGAGAGGTCCACCTCCTCGGCTATTAGAGACGCCAGTGGCCGAGTCTCCGTAAGGAACTTTGCGTAATATGCACGAGTGAATGCAGAGCCGTCGAGTTTAAACTCTGAAAAGCCGCCTTATAGGAGCTCCACATCCAATTCTGGCAGATATGCTTTTTCCCGAGCAAGTGCCATGTTTTCCCCTCCTCGAGACGCCAATTTCCGGGTTTCAGTCACCCACTGTGGCACGGTAGAGAGTTGCTTCAACATGTCCTTGATATACCTTGGCGGGTGCTTCAGATTTTTCACTGCCATGATGGAATAAACGGAGCCTGTGAACAACTGCTCTACGTATGTGAAAATAGCTTTCAACTTCACAATTGGCAGCTCTACAAGGTTATGATCTTTTCGCCCTGCAAACAAAAGAGAAAAAAGGTACAATAAGCCGCCGCACAAGTCATAAGCCGGTACATTGGCAAAAGAGAGACGGAACACATACCAAAGATTGTTGTCAACATCTCGTTGATCCGTTTCACAAGAGTTGCATATTTTTCTTTCAAGGGGTCAAGTTTCTTTTCAGCCTTTTCCGCACGTTTTGTCAGGGTGGCCTTTTCCGCCTCAAACAACTTTATGGCTTGTTCAAGACGGTCATTCGCTTGACGTGCAGAATCTTCAAAATGAGCCGCCATGGACTCAGCTTCAGTCTTCAATTTTCTTTCTTCTTTGAGACGTTTCTGCAGTTTGACAGCAACCGACTCAGCATCCTCAACATATCCCTGATAGATGAGCAAGAAGAATCAGCAAATATTTCTACAGATAATTTCCTGCTGCCATAGGACGACTTACTTTTTTATCAAGTCCCAAGAAGATTGCAAGCAATATCCTTGACACTTAGGGGCTAATGCATATCAGTTCTTTCGAAACTAAGATATGGAGAAGACCCGACTCATCTCAAGAAGATGAGCCGGCCCTTGGGGGCTATAGGTGGAATTTCTTCAATCTTCAAGACCCGATTCATCTCAAGAAGATGAGCCGGCCCTTGGAGGCTACAGGTCGAATTTCTTCAACTTAAAAAAAGACCCGACTCATCTCAAGAAGATGAGCTAGCCCTTGGGGGCTACAGGTCGAATTTCTTCAACTCTTAAAAGACCCGACTAATCTTAAGAAGATGAGCCGGCCCTTGGGGGCTACACTATTACAGGCCTTAGCTATTTTATGAAACCAGCTTATCATAACAAGCTGGTCTTTGGAAGCTAATGATAGTATACAAGATAATGGTAAAATGAGAAGATTACCTCATATTTCTCCTTCATAGCATTTATCATGCTCTTTTCAATTTCCCGTCTCTCAGATAGCCGGGTCAAGTACTGCTGGTACAAATCTTCAACACCAAGTGCGGACAGTTCCAGAAATTCCATTTTGGCTTTTCCTTTGTCCAAATTCACTAGTTCATCCTTGGTCACGATTTTAGCTAAGGAGGTGGAAACAGTTGGGGCTTGGAAACTCTAACAAATACAACATCTGGAGTGCTATGGTCAAACGACGGCATGAATTCATCTGCATGGGCCGACTTGGACGGAAGCATGGATGATTCAGTCTCAGGAGGAACATCCATAAAAACCGGCTCATTTGGTTCGGACGTCTCAATGGTAGTTGCCGGCTCCACCCTCATATCATGCTCCTTTTCAACAGAAGGGTCAACCGTCGAAGCTGTTTTTCCTAGTGGAGGGATTGGCGCCTCTTGGCCTGTTGGCCCAGAGGACGACCCGCCAGCCCGTTCGGACACAATAGCTTTGGCCCTATGGATTGTCAGTAAAACAAAAGTTATGACAAGTTGGAATTAAACAATGAAAGACCTAAGGCAACTCTACAAAGATAGAAGCTTACCCGCGATTAACGTTAAAAGGGGGAAGCTGTGACGCACTTGAGTCGCCCGATGATGGAGAGTCCTAATAAAGGGAATTTGAAGGGCTGAGAGGTTGTTTAAACAAACAGGCTCTAGGACGAGAATCGGTTGGACTATGGGGCAGCTCAAGGCGTGGTTTGCGAGCCGGCGGTGAATGAAACAAACTAGGTTCTACGTCGTCCATGTCACCCCGGGTCTTGCATTTTGATGAGCCGGCAAACTGTGCTTTCTTCAAAGGAAAATCGGGAGCCAAATGAGCTTCTGGGTGTGACAATTTAACTTTCCGGACGTTTTGTCTTGGTTTTCGGGGAACAAACGTTTCTGAAGAGTTGGGGGAAATTGGAGTTACCTCAGGTTCGCCGACTTGGCTAGATTCCGAGTCACCCTGATAAGAAGGTGTGTTAGCAAGCTCATTAAACAGGCATCCGAGAGAGTCGAGTTCAACATTCCTCCCCTGAAGATGACACAGAGGCCGGGGTATTTTTTCTACTCGTTGAAGGAACAGAAGCTTGAGGTACAACTTTCTAAAAATTAGAATCTGCCTGCAAATACATGAAATATATGGTGAATAATGGTGAGTCAAAGGTAATATCAACAAAAGACAATGAAAATGATCCATACCTGAGGCGGTGGGTTGAGAAGATAGAATTGACCCAAGCCGGTGACGCTGCATTGCTCTTTTAAGTCAGAGAAGAACCTTTTGGTCTCTTTTGTGAGAGTGTCATCAAAAAGATTTTCACGAGAGAAGCACTGAGGATCGTTTGAGGCACCTGAATAGTCACACATCAAGCCGTCCCTCAAGCTGACGGGTTGGATTCTCCACTTTAACCAGCAACGAATCAGATCTATCTCGGTCAGGCCGTGTGCAGTCAGAGCTCTCAGTTTTGCATGAAGAGGTGCTAAAGGAGCCCTCTCTTCGTCGGTTGGCCAACCCGGAAATTCCATCTTACCACTAAGTCTCTCCAATCTGAAACCCGGCAGGGGATTTTCTCCTTCAGGTGCAGTATTTTTTGCAGTAGAACCAGGTTTTGTTCCACCCCTTCGGGTGACTCGCCAGTTTTGATTCTGGGAAGGCACTGTTCTTTATTTTCTGAATAGAGACAACACCGAGCTCACAGGCAGCACAATTCTTTTCCTCAGTTTGGCGGTTAAGGTAAAAGAATTCCCTAAAAAGAGTCACAGATGGCTCGATCTGAAGGTACACTTCACATAGTACTTGAAACTGACAAATATTGGCCATGGAATTTGCACCAATGTCTTGAGTCCTGAGCTTGAATAAATGCAATAGGTCCCTAAAGAATTTTAAGCCGGGAGGACGGAAACCTCTACGCAAATGATCAGTAAAGACCACAACCTCCCCTAGCCGTGGTTGTGGGAACGACTCTTCTTTGGGAGCCCGCCATTTTATAATCTTTCGAGCCGGCAAGAAACCTTGGTCCACAAGGTTATCCAAGGTAAGCCTGGACTCTCTGGTCTTGGCCTAGTTGCAAACTTTGGGGTTTTTTGGAGCCATGGCGGGTTATGCAACGGCTACAAGAGTAACAAGGAAAATAAGCTGGGGTAAATTATAAGTCGCCTATACTAAAGTGCTATTATGAGCCGGCAAAATCGGAGAGGGCCGAAGGGACATCGCCAACACTTAGCAAAGATGTTGGGTCACAAACAAGTTTCTATGAAAGTATCCCTACGGATAGATCTGATTAAATGAGGAAAAACAACGAGATATATGTCCTAGCTGACGGAAAGACCGAAACTATGACATTCAAAAGATGGCCCCAGATGGCTCATTCTAGATCTGCTTATGAGGAAAATAAGGCGGAGATCATTCTAGAAACACACGGCAATGAATGGATATCATGTGGATCTACTAAATAAGTTTCAGATGAACACGACGAACACGGCGAGAACACCGGAAGCATCGAACCCTAAATGGAGGGTATTCATACTAATTTGTGGTGAAACGGAGATGAAGATGATCATGTTCGCTCCGGCGGTCACAAGAAGGCTCGATGACGACGGCAATGGAGCCAGGGACCTCGGAGTCACTTTGGGCGTTCTGGCGGTGCTCAGCCGTCGGAGGAGCAAGAGGAAGAAGACGATAGGGATGTTACTATGGAGCTCAGTGGACTTATTTATAAAGAGGGAAAGTGAAACAACGTCAAGAAAGACAAAACGGCCACGGTAAATTTGTGGCTAGGAGTGTGCCTCGACTTTCGCGTCTGTCTAGATTTGGCACAGTTTTCGAAGAAATGCGTTATGATGAATTTTGAAGGATAAACGGTCAGCACGATGACATCATTAAAAGACAGACACCGGAGAAATGATAAGTCTGGAAGCATTATAAGCCGTCGTTAGGAGATTCATGGAAGACACAAATCCAATAATGAGCCGCCAGAGGAAGAGAAGAGAAATTGTAACGCCCAAGATGCGATCCTATCCTCGTTTTGGCTCGAGGGCCTTGACAGGGATAGAAGCGCATCTCGTCGTTTCGCAAGAATGGATATCATTACAAGTACATGTAAAGAAAAGATGAGTATATGGAATTAGCTTACACTCGCCACAAGCTAAATCAAGATCACATCAATACAACAACATATACAATCATCATACTGAAGAGAAGGGTCCGACTACGAACGAAAACAAATGATAAAATGACATCCATCCTTGCTATCCCAGGCTGTCGGCCTGGAACCCATCCTATGATTGATGAAGAAAAAGAGGAACTCCAAATCAAACAAGCATCATGCTCACGTCAAATCATCGCATTACCTGTACCTGCAACTGTTGTTGTAGTAATCTGTGAGCCACAGGGACTCAGCAATCTCATTTTCAAGGGTATCAAGACTAGCAAAGCTTAGGTATGGTTAAGTGGTGAGGCTGCAACAAACAATAAGCATTTATTAGAGTCGCTAACTTACGAGTACAAGAATAAGGGGGGATGATCGTCGCATAAATGGTCGTGAACTAGTAATGATCACTAACTGATCCTGAACACCTACTTATGGTCAAATATAACCCCATCGTGTTCTCTCTCGGTTCAGAAATTCACGAGAATAGTCAGTCACGGTTATGCACACGGTTGTTGTATTTTTATTTGAGTTTACTTTAAGTTTGCTATGACCGGGTGTTAAACAAAGTTTCCAAGTTGCCACATAACCGCGGGCACGGCTCTCATGAAAGATTTAACCCTGTAGGGGTGCTCCAACGCATCCATCAGAAACTAACCACAGGCCGCGGGAATAACCTTGACCGCGAAACCCGTGATCTCCTTGGAAATTCCGTTGGAAAATCTCAACCTTGAGATAGTGCGAAGTGTCCTCGAAATCCTCGCGCAAAAGACGTTCAAGAAAGGTAAAACAAATCCATCAAGGCTGCCCAGCGTGTCGACGAACCCGATAGGAGCCGCATATCTCATTCTCAGGACATGACCAGATGAGCGCACACGACTCTATTTTGGACCAGCACCATCAGCACTGCCCCCTGTATTATGTTGAATAACGAACCTCGGGTAGCGCTAACTCCCTATGCGTCAAATTAATTATCAAAATTATTATGTTGGGCAAATGTAGTACCAAAGTTGGGCCTTGCCAGACAAGTTTTATCCTAAAACGAAATTCAAGGGGGTCCCCATAACAACCCCGAGCATGTTAGAAACGCTCAATATGGAACATAACACCGGTTCACAAGTAACTAGGGCGGCAAAAGTGGAACAGAACACCAAGAAAAAGACCGAGCCTTCCACCTTTACCAAGTATATATATGCATTAAATTAAGTAGCAATAATATTGTGATATATTAAAATTATCCATGTTGTCGCATGGAAACATCTTGCACCTGCAACTAGCAACGCTATAAGAAGGGCTGAGAAAGTGGTAACATAGCCAAACAATGGTTTGTTGGGATGTGGAGGGTTAGAGGCTTATCATGGCATTTGGGAGGCTTGACAAACAAGTGGTAGGTAGCGAGACAAGCGATAGAAACGAGACATCTAGCATGGCAATGATAGTAATGGTATTCAAGGAAATGGTTATCTTGCCTGAGATCTTGCTTGGAAGAAGAACCAATCCGTGAAGAAGACGATCCAACGAAGTCGAACGAATCCTCAAACACCGAACATTTTTGGAACTCTATCGAGAAGAAGCAATCCGGAAACAAACAAATTATACGGTAAACATCACAACATATTCATGACATGATGCGCAAGCAATGATGGTGCATGTCAAGTTTAAATATGCAAGGCATGGCATGGCAAGATGCAACAGTCAAACACTACACATTAAGTGAAGTTCAATATGCAACGAGTTGCATATTGATGAAACTCCACATTCGAAGCATTTAGTTCACTCTCGTTTAGGTACTCATCAATATTAAATGTTGTTTAACATGGATGGTCATGTCATAAGGTTGAAGAAAGAATTACACAATTTAAATGGAGAAGGACATCATACATATATCAAAATAATAATTCTCCATATTACGAAAAATGTGGTTAATGTTGTTTAACTAAACAATCATTTTAAATGTTGTTAATCATGGCAAGAGATGAAGCATGAACAACCACATCATATAGGCATTTTAAATGAGTCCGGAAGCAACATATAGCATTTCCGAAATGACCACATATGCAACTTATGAATTTGTCCATATCTGTCCTAACACAATTTTATATTTATTAAACATGAAAATAAAGTGGACCATGTTAATCTACACGTTTTTCTAGTCAAGTTTCATATATAGAACTTTTAATTCCAAGCTACGGTTATTTAGTTATGATACAAACCGTTTTAGCATGCTATTAGGCAATTTTAATGCAACAACATTTTAGATGTTTTAACATGGATGCAGATGACAATTTAAGTTAGATGCAATCTTATGAAAACGTTAACATATAAAATGATATGGAGCATTTGTCGCCACGACAGAAAGAAAGGGGTGTCATGGCGGCGAAAACGGAAATGATGCCACGGCAACATTTCGGTGATCCAGCAACTCTTCGAGATGTCGGTGCAAAAGAAAGTGTGGCCGTGTGTGTCATGCAAAGATGGTGGGGTGATCCCGGTTACTGGGTTCCCACGCGTCGGTGACAAGCAACGAAGAGCGTGCGAGTACCGAATCTGACACGGTGCAAACATAGGGTGCATCTCAACGAACACTTGCATTTGATAACGGGCGGTCGCCTCGACGGTTATACCTTCGAAGCACATTTTTGGAGAGGGTCAAGTCAAAGCGGAGAAGATGTTCAAGGGTCGTCGCGGACGTCGTGGAAGTAGTTGTACTCACCTCGTAGAGGAAGTAGTCGTTCACTCGACGGTCTTGTTGGATCCAAGGCGACGACAGTTGTACACGTGTCGTAGTGGTACTCTCGTCGGTAATTGTACACTGGCCTTTGGTGAAGATAGTCGTACATGCGCGTAGACTAACTTGACGGGTCGTCGACACCCTGTTACTTGGTGTCCTCTCGACCTTGACAGAGATGAAACGGAACAACGACGGTCATACGCAGTGAGGCCCCGGGTCTTGCGAGACTTGCATGAACCAAAACAAAGCAAAGCAAGGACCTTGTTGCGATGGTGGATGGCTAAAGGACTCTGATGGTGGCAGATGGGCGCGATGGCAAACATGCCCAAAGGTAGCAGGCAGGGAGCCTGCATCGAGCAGAGTAGGGGGCGCGCCCATGGAAGGAGGTGGCTCGACGGGAAGTGGTTGGAGGAAGCAGAGGAGCACCGAAGGTCGCGATGGAGGCTCCTGGGCGAA
Organism: Elymus sibiricus; assembly: GCA_039707655.1. NCBI lineage: Eukaryota > Viridiplantae > Streptophyta > Magnoliopsida > Poales > Poaceae > Elymus > Elymus sibiricus. Next base: position 270,763,275 of record CM077669.1, read on the forward strand.
GCACGGCAGCGGGGCTCGGGTCAGAGGAGCTTCTCGAGGCGCTGGAGTTGACCGAAAGTGGGAGCAGAGGACGCGAGGACAGCCGGAGGAGATCGGGAGCCAAGGCGCAGGACGAAGCACGAAGGAGCTATGGGCGGCGCTTGGAGAGGAAGGGCGTCGCAGGCGGCGGCACTCATCGGAGGGAGCAACGATGGGGCCGCAGCGCCATGGGGGCAGAGGTGCTCGCGAGCAAGGGAGCTCATCTACGCGAGGGTGGCTGAGGAAGCTGGCGATGGGGCGCGGGCAAGGGGGCACGGGGTATGCGCAGGGAAGGAACGAGAGGGAGGGGTCGCGGCGGCGCGGAGAGGTGGGCGCCATGGGAGGCGAGCTCGAGGGAGAGCAAGTCGGTCGCCTCCCCTGGTCGCGATGTGTGTGCGTGTGTTGGGTGGCGGCGAGGGAACGAGAGTGTGAGGGAGAGATCGAGAGAACAGAGGGTATCGGGCTCCCTGCTAGGGTTATGAGGGGGTGCCGGCTGGGCGAAATGGGCCGGCCTTCTTGGGCTGGCAAAATGTCCAGGAGGTCCAGTTGACTATGCTGCCCTCTCCCTTTTTTTCATTTACATAAAATATAAAGAAAGAAAAGGAGAGAAGAAAAGGTTAGATAAAGAATTTATGCATGGAGATAATTTCCTGGACTCACAAAAAAATGTGCTTGGTCCACAAAAGATAGAAGTTGGCATGAATGCAAGGATAAATTCAAACTCATTTGAATCAACTTAAATGATTTGAACTAAGACAAGGTTTTAGGAGTGTCCAAAAAATGTTGAGAATTTAGGAGGAGCCTCGATAAATGGAGAAAGAATTATTGACAAGGTTCGAAGGTGAAACTTGAAGAAGAAAAAGGCATGGGGCTATTTTGCATGTGTGTTATGGTTAATCCCAATTAATGGAATAATCTTTATAGCTCCTTAAAATAATGGGAGGATATGTTATAAAGAGAAATAACCATGTGAATTCCCTCAATTTAAATTGATCAAGAGATCTATATAATTTTTTATTGGAGTTAAGAAAATTGGTTGCAAATTTTAATGGCATGATGGCATGATGCAATGCAAAATAAATTAGAGGAACTAATATAATAATAATAACGTAAATAATCGGTTTCGGGCTGTTACAACTCTCCTTCACTAACAAGAGATCTCGCCCCGAGATCTTAGAATGAAAAGGGAAAGAGAAAGAGGAAAGGCAGAGGTAAAACTTAGTTACTTCATTAACAAATGAGTGAAACCAACGAACCTTGAAGGACGCAAGAGATGAAGAATGGCATGAGAAACAAGAAAGAATTCGAAAGAAATTTGGGCAGCATTTCGACAGAAAAGAGAGGCAAAACTTGATCAGATGGAAAGAACTTGAAAAGATTTCACAACACTCCGGTTAAATGGATAAGCAAGGAAGATTGAACTTGATAAGACGAGATGATGGCCGAAGAGAGCAACATCACAATGCCTTCGGAACAAAAGAAATAGAAGCTAGACCGATGGAAGGAAAAGAATGGATAAGAAAATGATAATTTCTACCACAATTGAATTTGAAAAGCATGCTTAGAAGAAGGGTTGAACAGGCTGTTGGAAAATCAACAATGAAAGAACAACTTGTTGTTGGCCTATAGAAACATCTCAAAATTACGAGGTGACAACCGGCCACTAACGGAAACAATGATTGCTTGGGAGCAACAAGATATGCAAAACTTCTTACACCAAGAGGATATATTGAGAAGTTGGATCATGAGAAACACCGCAAATAGCAACAATCCTTAGGATAGGCTTTAGGTGAAATCCATGCCAAGGTAACTCCGATAAAGGAATGATGGGTTTACATATCTCATTCTTGTCAACTATTCTTCGAGACTCCTCATGAATCAAGAATGCTATAACACCATCTCAAAAGATTAGGGAGAAAGAATTGCACTTTGAAATGCAAGATAAAGATTACTTGAGCTACTCCAACCAGAATATTGAAGAACACTTCGAGAAGGAATTAAATACTTGAAGAACCACCATGAGGACCTCCATATACGAAAGAATGATCAAAAGAAATGAAGGTTGAAAAGAAAAGATTGAGGCCTTGCAAAGATTTAGATGAAGCTTTGCGACGAGATACTTGAGAAAAATGGGACTCCGGAAAAGAAAATATAAGCAGCTATAATCGAGAATTTGATATTATGAACAACGCCGGGAGAAGGATTGGAAACACCTTGACCAACAAGAATAAGGATTATGTTATGCTTATCCTTCATCAAGTTAAATTGATGACAAGCAACGGATTTGGCATACTACTTATTCCTCTTGGAAAGATTGAAGAAAGATTCATAAGCTTGAAGAAGTCTTGAACGAAACACCGGTAAGAATTTGGAACAATGAGGATATTTGAATGAATTGGGAAACATGAGAACTAGGAGATCACACTCCGACTAGCAGAACTAGAATGAGCCACTGGAATAATTGAGATATGAACGAAGGGACAACAATTGAGAAGAATTTGAGAACGAAAGCTGAAAGCTGAGAATGAGGAAATCTTCAAAAATGATGGCCTTCGGAGGATCGAGAAATAAAACAACTCTGAAATGCTTCAGATAGATATGGGAGGAATTATTCATGATTGGAAACAATTCGAGAAGATAGCAACAAGCTGAAATGACGAATCTTCAAAAGAAGGACGCAAGATTTAAGAGAAACTCTCCTTCGGTCTTCAATGCTGAGAATGCTGACGCGAAACAACACCAAGAATTGCTGAACACTCCGATACAATGAATAAGGAAAGGTTGAGCCAATGATGAAAATTAATTCTAAGCGATCTTGGAAAGGAATATGACTGATGGAATTCATTCTTACGTCACATTTGAAAAGAACTTGAGGTCTCCGGAAAAGATTAGAAGAGCCAGGTAAGATCGTGGGAAAACTTGTGGGTTATGGCCCCACTTAAAGAAACACCTTTGAAAGGATTGATTAGGAGGAGAGATTGCGCCGAAACAAATTAGAATTGATGAGGTGAGACCCTCAAAATAATTTGGAAGGATTTGAGCAGAAACACAAGTCTTCTGAGATATCTTTAGCACTCCGGATATAATAGAGAGGTGAATAGAGAACAGAGGCTTGGATAAGAATTTCCATATGAAAAAAATTAACGAATGGAAAGAATATGATGAACACCGAAAGATTGAATTGAATCCACCGGGAAAGAAAACAAGAACAAAGAATGATGAACTTGAAGCTCCTGAGCATCTTCACACTGGATCACCGGATACAAAACAGAAGAAAAGATAGCGGAAGCATTGATGAAAAGAAAGGCACTTGGATGAAACTAATCACTGAAGAAAAAGGGCGGGAGCGTGGGAAAACAAAGACAACTTGAGACAGATGAGACGAATTCCGGAAAGAAATATGAGGATTGATCTTGCAAATATTGGAGAGGGATGAATTATCTCGAAGAGAAGCACGCCGGTTGGAAAGAATTGCCATGACAATTTGATTGAGCAAAAGGATTAGCGCTCCCATAGGAAATATGAGAACACCGTTTATGAAAGATATGAAAACAACATTTGACATTGAAGCAACTCGAATTACCATACTCCAACAAAACAAATGATGCGGCTTCTGAAACAAGCCGGAAACAAATACATGACAGAGATTCTGTCCGATATTTTCGTTGTAAGGCTCGCACGGGCTCGATCGTACATTGGATTGTCATATTGAAACGACGCTCGAATATGCTCCCTGGGCGTAGCGAACTACAAGGCTTGACGAAGCATACCGAGACTGTCCTCTGTAAAAAAGACCGTGAACAAACGAACCACTAGATGTCGAACCCCAACCTCACATCATGCATCTGTTGGAAGATAATCCTAGGTAACTACTTGAATTGCCACCTAAGAACTTCCGAAATCTTTGGTTATGCAATCGGGTCCACGGATACACGGAGTATATTCCATCACTCAACTCCTAGCAGTAATACTACTCTCCAATGTATCACATCCGTCAACACACAACCAGAGGCCTCGGAAACTCATCTACCTCAGACCCTTGTAATCACAACGATACTAAAGATGGCAGTACATGTGATCCCGCTCCCCAGTACCGGGTGCTGCCACACTCTTCACACCACAAATAGTATAGAAGCAATTTCGAACATCCACGTCCTGAGATACCAAGGAAGCAGAACGATAACGATGTGTCAAGAACCCCTTGGAGCTCAACTCCCCGGGTCCAATCCATACGTACGGGAGGCACCAAGAACAGAGTTCCAGTCACATCGACATCCTAGAGGTTCCAAAATACCCTCGTGATCCTAAAAAAATTTGAGTGAGAAGAGGGGAAGAATTAAAATTTCTATGTCACAATTCCTCACAAGAGCATTGAAGAGGAGTAAAAAGAATCCTACTCTCTGATATAACTAGACTCAAAATAGTTTTTTTACTAGACTCGACATGGCCAAGTTCGATCAATCAAGGGGGCTCCTAGGTCGCTACAGGCTCTCATACCAACTTGTAACGCCCAAGATGCGATCCTATCCTCGTTTTGGCTCGAGGGCCTCGACAGGGATAGAAGCGCATCTCGTCATTTCGCAAGAATGGATATCATTACAAGTACATGTAAAGAAGAGATGGGTATATGGAATTGGCTTACACTCGCCACAAGCTAAATCAAGATCACATCAATACAACAACATATACAATCATCATACAGAAGAGCAAGGTCCGACTACGGACGAAAACAAATGATAAAATGACATCCATCCTTGCTATCCCGGGCTGCCGTCCTGGAACCCATCCTATGATCGATGAAGAAGAAGAAGAACACCAAATCAAACAAGCATCGCGCTCACGTCAAATCATCGCATTACCTGTGCGTGCAACTGTTGTTGTAGTAATCTGTGAGACACAGGGATTCAGCAATCTCATTTCCAAGGGTATCAAGACTAGCAAAGCTTAATGGGCAAGGTATGGTTAAGTGGTGAGGCTGTAGCAAGCACTAAGCATTTATTTGAGTGGCAAACTTATGAGTACAAGAGTAAGCAGGAAGGATCGTCACATAAACGGTCGTGAACTAGTAATGATCACTAAGTGATCCTAAACACCTGCTTACGGTCAAATATAACCCCAGCATGTTCTCTCTCGGTTCATAAATTCACGAGAAGAGCCAGTCATGGTTACGCACACGGTTGGTGTATTTTTATTTGAGTTTAATTTAAGTTTGCTATGAACGGGTGTTAAACAAAGATTCCAAGTTGCCACATAACCGCGGGCACGGCTCTCATGAAAGATTTAACTCTTCAGGGGTGCTCCAATGCATCCATCACAATCTAACCACACGCCGCGGGAATATCCTTGACCACGAAACCCGTGATCTCCTTGGAAATTCCGTTGGAAAATCTCAACCTCGAGATAGCCCGAAGTGTCCTCGAAATCCCTGCGCACAAGATGTTCGAGAAAGGTAAAACAAATCCAGCAAGGCCGCCTAGCGTGTCGACGAACCCGATAGGAGCCGCATATCTCGTTCTCAGGACACGACCAGATGAGCGTAGCGTACAGTGGCCTGATAGAAATCTCCCGAGTTGCCCCGGGTTGGCCCCACACACGACTCTGTTTTGGACCAGCACCATCAGCACTGGCCCCCCTGTATTATGTTGAATAACGAACCTCGGGTAGCGCTAACTCCCTATGTGTCAAATTAATTATCAAAATTATTATGTTGGGCAAATGTAGTACCAAAGTTGGGCCTTGCCAGACAAGTTTTATCCTAAAACAAAAATCAAGGGGGTCCCCATAACAACCCCGAGCATGTTAGGAGCGCTCAATATGGAACATAACACCGGTTCACAAGTAACTAGGGTGGCAAAAGTGGAACAAAACACCAAGAAAAAGGCCGAGCCTTCCACCTTTACCAAGTATATATATGCATTAAATTATGTAGCAATAATATTGTGATATATTAAAATTATCCATGTTGTCGCATGGAAACATCTTGCACCTGCAACTAGCAACGCTATAAGAAGGGCTGAGAAAGCGGTAACATAGCCAAACAATGGTTTGCTGGGATGTGGAGGGTTAGAGGCTTATCATGGCATTTGGGAGGCTTGACAAACAAATGGTAGGTAGCGAGACAAGCGATAGAAACGAGACATCTAGCATGGCAATGATAGTAATGGTATCCAAGGAAATGGTTATCTTGCCTGAGATCTCGCTTGGAAGAAGAACCAATCCGTGAAGAAGACGATCCAATGAAGTCGAACGAATCCTCACACACCGAACGTTTTCGGAACTCTATCGAGAAGAAGTAATCCGGAAACAAACAAATGAAACAGTAAACATCACAACATATTCATGACATGATGCGCAAGCAATGATGGTGCATGTCAAGTTTAAATATGCAAGGCATGGCATGGCAAGATGCAACAGTCAAACACTACACATTAAGTGAAGTTCAATATGCAACGAGTTGCATATTGACAAAACTCCACATTCGAAGCATTTAGTTCACTCTCGTTTAGGTACTCATCAATATTAAATGTTGTTTAACATGGATGGTCATGGCATAAGGTTGAAGAAAGAATTACTCAATTTAAATGGAGAAGGAGAACATACATATAACAAAATAATAATTCTCCATATTACGAAAAAATGTGGTTAATGTTGTTTAACTAAACAATCATTTTAAATGTTGTTAATCATGGCAAGAGGTGAAGCATGAACAACCACATCATCTAGGCATTTTAAATGAGTCCAGAAGCAACATATAGCATTTCCGAAATGACCACATATGCAACTTATGAATTTGGTCCAGATCTGTCCTAACACAATTTTATATTTGTTAAACATGAAAATAAAGTGGCCCATGTTAATCTACGCATTTTTCTAGTCAAGTTTCATATATAGAACTTTTAATTCCAAGCTACGGTTATTTAGTTATGATACAAACCGTTTTAGCATGCTATTATGCAATTTTAATGCAACAACATTTTAGATGTTTTAACATGGATGCAGAAGACAATTTAAGTTAGATGCAATCTTATGAAAGCGTTAACATATAACATGATATGGATCGTTTGTCGCCATGACAGAAAGAAAGGGGTGTCATGGCGGCGAAAACGGAAATGATGCCACGAAAACATTTTGGTGATCCAGCAACTCTTCGAGATGCCGGTGCAAAAGAAAGTGTGGCCGTTTGTGTCATCCAAAGATGGTGGGTGATCCTGGTTACCGGGTTCCCACGCGTCGGTGACAAGCAACGAAGAGCGTGCGAGTACCGAATCTGACACGGTGCAAACATAGGGTGCATCTCAACGAACACATGCATTTGATAACGGGCGGTCGCCTCGACGGTTATACCTTCGAAGCACATTTTTGGAGCGGGTCAAGTCAAAGCGGAGAAGATGTTCAAGGGTCGTCGCGGACGTCGTGGAAGTAGTTGTACTCACGTCATAGAGGAAGTAGTCATTCACTCGATGGTCTTGTTGGATCCAAGGCGACGACAGTTGTACACGTGTCGTAGTGGTACTCTCGTCGGTAGTTGTACACTAGCCTTTAGCGAAGGTAGTCGTACAAGCGCGTAGACGAACTTGATGGGTCGTCGACACCCTGGTACTTGGCGTCCTCTCGACCCTGACAAAGATGAAATGGAACAGCGACGGTCATACGCAGTGAGGCCCCGGGTCTTGCGAGACTTGCATGAACCAAAACAAAGCAAAGCAAGGACCTGGTTGCGATGATGGATGGCTACAGGACTATGGTGGTGCCGAATGGGTGCGATGGCAACCGTGCCCGAAGGCAGCATGCAGGGAGCATGCATCGAGCAGAGTAGGGGGCGCGCCCATGGAAGGAGGTGTCTCGAAGGTGTCGGTTCTGAATCCGGCATATCTCGTAGTAGGGGTCCTAAGCTAGGCGTCTTGGAGCGATGGTAAGATGGACACATGATTTTACCCAGGTTCGGGCTCTCTCAAGGAGATAATACTCTACGTCCTGCTTTTGATTGTATTGATATGGGGATAGTACACAGTACAGGTGTCTACCATGAGATTGTTGTAATGAATATGAGATTGAGATTGTCTATTGACTAGCCTGGCCTCGGTTTATATAATGCACCGTAGGCCTAGGGTTTAGAGGAGCCCTTGTCTTGTGCGCCAAGTCTTGTGGAATCTCCCTTGTATGCATCATGGGCTGCCCAAAGTGGCCCATTAGTGAATCGCCCTGGGGGTCCTCGGCCCGACACACTGGTCGGGAGACGACATGGTGAGTACCCCCTAGTCCAGGACACCATCAGTAGCCCCCTAAACCGGTCTTCAAGTTGGGAACACTCCTCGGTTCTTCCGCACAGTTATTTGTCTTCGGTCGTCGGTCTTGAAAATTGGTTCAACAAATCTTCCCATGTCCGATCTTAAGGATCGCCGAGCTGAATCCGAAGAGTTCACACGTCGGGCATCCGAGGAGCCCCTTTAAGTTCTCGGCCTTTATCAATGCCTTATTATTTTTTACGCCACAGCTCGGGTTTGAAGTGTTTCCCGTGCGGCAGTTTCCTCTTGCGTTCGGGCTCCAACGCCGGACTGTGTCCGAGCTCCAACGCCGGACTATGTCCGAGCTCCAACGTCGAACTGTGTCTGAGCTCCAACGCCGGACTATATCCGAGGTGTCACAGATTACTTCGGTCTTGAAAAAGTTGAAGGAGTTCATACGAGCTTAATGCCGGAAATGCCCTCTATGGAGCCAGCCACTTGCATCCGAGCTTTATGGCGGACTGCTTCCAAGGTGGTGCACCACCTCGGTCTCGGGCTGTTTTTTGCGGAATTTATTTCTGATCACTGCAATTTATTTACTACCAAGATTTACAGCCAGTAGCCCTCAAGGTGTGTGTCGGTCTATAACCCGAGATGCACCTGAAGGGAAAAATAATGATCAAAATAAAACCACTGATCCCAGTAGCCCCTGAGACTTAGGTCAATTTGCAAAATCGGACTGAGGATCAAGTTCTTGCTCGGCAGCATACGTTAGGGATGGAAACGCGGTACACAGTAGTTTCCGAGACTCGGGTTGGGTGCGGCCGACCAACCTGAGGACCGAATCTCCTCGGAAACCATATTGCACTTTGGATTGCTGCATTGAATAGGCAATGCAGTAGCCCCCGATCCTTAATTTAGGCACGGGTGGTCGAATTAAGGATCGATATTTGTTTGACACAAGTTTTGTTACGTTTGACACAATTTATGTGTAATGACTCTATGTATCCAAGTACTTTACATCATTAATGCTCGGATCCGCATTGTACAACACTTTGTTGACCGACCATCGGCTTCAACCTCCTCGGCCAGTAGCCGAGGAGTGTTTGTCCTACTTTATGAAGCCTTTATAAGGGCAAAGATTTACGGCAAACAAGGCAATCCGGCCATACGGTTTTATAACAAAGGTATGCAGAGAGATATGTTATATTACTATTTAACGTAAGAACCATCTTCTAGGAAAAATAGTTCCTTTATAAGTTCCTTTTCCCAGGCTATCATGTTGACAATGATCGTGAAACCTCACCTCCGATCAATGTGGGAGGAGACTAGCAAGGATTTAGTTTGGGAAATGTTCCCGAAATCAGTGGTCTTTAATGAACCGAAATTTTCACTTCCATCGTTGCCGACCAATTATATTCTTAAGATGACTAGCTTTCGGCTTCACCCAGTCTGAGGTACTAACTAGGATGACCCGGAAGTAACAATCACAGAGGTGCTCCCTTTACCTCCTAGCCGAACAATCGGGAACGTAGGGGTTAAGCACAGGAGCCAGGCAACCCAGCTTGGTAAAAATCTTAAGACAAATTGATGCATATTTATGGCTTTATAACGATGATTACGGAAGGCAGCACTCGTATATTGAATACAAATGCTTTTATGCTATATGCTATTTTGACTCCTTTGTGACCCTTTATCTTTTGAGAGTGGCCCATCGTCGGCTTCTACCCCTTTGTAGATGCTATGCAGGGTGTTTCCGCAGTAACAAGACAACCCTTAGCCGACGTCTCGGTGCCCGGAGGCGGTTGTATTAGCGGAAACGAGGCAATCAGATATCTAGGCTTTATAACTTTCACTTAGTCATAGGAGCTTAAAGTTTGGGAGGCCAGTTACTAGCCCCCGGTAAGTGTTCGGCGTCAGCCGAGGTCAAGCCCTTAACACTCCAGGCAAATTTATGAAAGGCCCACGGGGCAAACTCTATCGGTCTATAGTTTGAGAGAGTCATCGGATCGTTGACCAGTTCGCGCTCATTGTGACAGTCAGTTTTCGGCTTTCTCCACTGAGGTACTTCACCAGTTAAATCAGAAGTACAATCGCAGTGGTTCTCCCTTTGCACACCTAGACGAACAAAGTGGAATGTAGGGCACAATCATAGGAGCAGGGCAACCCAACTATTGACCAAAGACACATTTCGAAACTGATGCATATAAGGCAATATCCGAGAACGTTTTGCCGAGGATTGCTCGGAGTACCCTGGCTTTTGGTGGGCTCGGCTCAAGCCGAAGTCCCTCGTTAATATTGCCGATACTTTAAAGGCATCCAACGTTGTACTACGAGAGCCATGCTAGAGACACACAGCATCCCCCGAGACTCAGGTTGGGTGCGGCCGACCAACCTGAGGATCGAATCTCCTCGGGAACTACTTCCAGATGTCATATGCGTTTTGCAAACGCCGAGGTGTAAGTCGGCAGGAAAGATACCGAGTTGTGGGTCTGAAAAGAACTCCCGAGCTAAATTATTATGCAGGGCACCTCGGTCACGAGGATGTCCCGCCTCCTAAAAGAAAAACATACAAATAGCTTAAAAGTTCCATAAGCTCGAAAAGCCAAAAAACTTATGTAAAAACTTCGACGTCCGAACTAAATCAAGTTTTTTGGTGCCAATCCAAAATTGGTTTTAAAGTTAATATGTGCTTCGGTCGTGCTTTAACATGATACATCCGATCTCCAGACTTCAAGCGGGTAAGCCTTCGGCTTCAACCTCCTATCCCGAAGGCGGAGTGCTTCTCAGGCCAGTTTAGCGAACTAAACTCGAATGGCTTTAGAGAGAAACCAGGCTACCCAACTATTGACCAAACACTCGCGTCGGAAAAGGGAGTACTAGAAAAAGACTTTGCAACAACCAAGAAGAAAACAACATTTATTATAAAACGGCTCATATAAATTTAAGAGCCCCAAGTTATCATGGGAAAAGGAAGTGTTTTTAACAAAAAAACTTTTTTATTTAACATAAATATAATGCTTGGTCGAACCGAACAAAAATTGAAAATTGAAAAAAGTTGAGCATGAAAGCGACTTAGCTGATTAATGTGCTGGGTGTTGATGACGTGGTCCGAGCTTGCGGCGGGTCGTGGTCCCAGCCCCCAAGCCGGTCCCGAGGTGCCCGGGTGGAAAGCTCGGCTTGATGAAGTGGCGATGCAACACGGTCGATGTGATGACGCGAAGCCCCAGGTCCAGCCGAGGAGACGAAAGTGGTCGGCTGGTGACGCCGAAGTCCCCAGAGCAACTTGATGAAGAGATGGAGAAGCCACCGGTCTTGCTGGGGTGTTGGAGCGGATCGGCAGAGAGATGTTGGAGCCTCCATGTCAGCCGACGTGTTAAAGCAGGTCGGCGTGGTGGTTATTGGCTTGAAGAAAAGGCGGCATGTCGGTGCTAACGCAGGTCAAAATTTGTGACGCGGTCGATGCCAGCTTGATGAAGTGACCGCGCGGCGATTCCGGTGTGCCAGCCCCGTGCAATCCGTGGGGCGACGATGCCGAACTCTTGGTTGGCTTGCCGAGGTGATGAATCTGAAGGGGTTGACCTCGGCTCGACGAAGCGACGATTTAGCGCAGGTCGGCAGCCGTGGAGCAGTGTTGTCGGGCCGGTTTGACATTGGCACAACGGTGAAAATCGACTCAAAAAAGACTTAAAATTTGTGAGCACGTGTTTGAGAACAACACAATACCTTAAAAAAAATTCCTTTAAGAAGGATGTCCAATATCCCGTTCATGAAGAAAGATGAATTCGGGTCGGATTCGTTTTCGCGCAGGAAACAGATCCGAAAGTTGACGCACTTATCGGGCCGTTCCTGGAGTTTGAACGGTCGGATCGAGCTGAACTTGTTAGGGGTTGTCGATGTAGGAATTACGCAGCGGATCAACGGTTGGATCTTCCAAATGATAAACGAGCTGGGCGCTGGACTCCTCGCCCTAAAGTCGTCTAGATTCACGTCCAGATTTGAGAGGGCTCCGGTATATTGTAGATCGCTGGAGATTCCTCCACCGAAACGCGACGAAATTTTGCAGGGTTATTCTAGACTTAATTCCGCATAATTCCACCGAAGCAATCGTCAAAGCGACACTCGAGGAGGCGGGGACGATGAACACGAATTCGCTGTCCAAAAAAACTGCATGATCGCGCGAGGGCAATGTTGACGTTGAGCCCCCGAGCACCATGGAGGATTCTTCCATGATCTTCGTTGAGAATGGAGTTGATGTTGATGAAGACACCCGTCCGATCTAGATGATCCGACGTGGTGCGCAGTCCTCGGCCTAGCCGAGGTGACCAGTCAAGCCGGCGACGAAGATGACGACGTTGACGATGTAGCTCGGTTCCGACGCGTAGATCGCGATGGAGCCGATCTAAATTCCCATCGCACCGCGGCGACTACCCAGCAGGCTCTCAATGAAAGCACCAATGTCAGTTCTGAATCCGGCATATCTCGTAGTAGGGGTCCTAAGCTAGGCGTCTTGGAGCGATGGTAACATGCACACAGGATTTTACCCAGGTTCGGGCTCTCTCAAGGAGATAATACCCTACGTCCTGCTTTTGATTGTATTGATATGGGGATAGTACATAGTACAGGTGTCTACCATGAGATTGTTGTAATGAATATGAGATTGAGATTGTCTATTGACTAGCCTGGCCTCGGTTTATATAATGCACCGTAGGCCTAGGGTTTAGAGGAGCCCTTGTCTTGTGCGCCAAGTCTTGTGGAATCTCCCTTGTATGCATCATGGGATGCCCGAAGTGGCCCATTAGTGAATTGCCCTGGGGGTCCTCGGCCCGACCCACTGGTCGGGAGACGACGTGGTGAGTACCCCCTAGTCCAGGACACCATCAGACGGGAAGTGGTTGGAGGAAGCAGAGGAGCACCGATGGTCGCGACGGAGGCTCCTGGGCGAAACACGGCAACGGGGCTCGGGTCAGAGGAGCTTCTCGAGGCGCTGGAGTTGACCGAAACTGGGAGCAGAGGAGGCGAGGACGGCCGGAGGAGATCGGGAGCCGGGGCGCAGGACGAAGCACGAAGGAGCTGTGGGCGGCGCTTGGAGAGGAAGGGCGGCGCTCATCGGCGAGAGCAGTGACGGGTCCGCAGCGCCATGGGGGCATAGGTGCTCGCGAGCAAGGGAGCTCGTCTACGCGAGGGTGGCGGAGGAAGCTGGCGATGGGGCGCGGGCAAGGGGCACTGGGGCAGGCGTAGGGATGGAACGAGAGGGAGGGGTCACGGCGGCGCGGAGAGGTGGGCGCCATGGGAGGAGAGCTTGAGGGAGAGCGAGTCGGTCGCCCCCTGGTCACGATGTGTGTGCGTGTGTTGGGTGGCGGCGAGGGAAAGAGAGTGTGAGGGAGAGATCGAGAGAACAGAGGGTATCGGGCTCCTTGCTAGGATTAGGAGGGGGTGCTGACTGGGCCAAATGGGTCGGCCTTCTTGGGCTGGAAAAATGTCCAGGAGGTCCAGTTGACTATGCTGCCCTCTCCCTTTTTTCATTTATAGAAAATATAAAGAAAGAAAGGAGAGAAGAAAAGGTTAGAGAAAGATTTTATGAATGGAGTTAATTTCCTGGACTCACAAAAAAATGTGCTTGGTCCACAAAATAATGGAATAATCTTTATAGCTCCCTAAAATAATGGGAGGATATGTTATAAAGAGAAATTACCATGTGAATTCCCTCAATTTAAATATATCAAGAGATCTATATAATTTTTTATTGGAGTTAAGAAAATTGGTTGCAAATATTAATGGCATGATGGCATGATGCAATGCAAAATAAATTAGAGGAACTAATATAATAATAATAATAACGCAAAGAATCGGTTTTGGGCTGGTACAGAAATTGACATGAATGGATTCAAATCAATCTGGGCCCTAATGTCAGGGGTATAACTCCACGGTGTAACCCGCCCTATTGGGCCGGGTTAAAATATTGACGGCTCTATGATCAAGTTTAAGATGGGCCATGTCATGGAGACAAGACAAGTGAGGCAGTGGCTGACTAAGTCGCTGGGCGGCCCAACACGTGAAGACGGCGGCTCAAGGCCCACAGGCCGGAAGGCGCCGGCCGTTTTCCTTGCTTAAGGAGCAAGGCGAGTTAGAGACATTATTGGTTATGTGTCACGATATGACCCGGAATCTATTGTAAACCCTAGGGTCTTGACCTGTATATAAAGGCAAGCCCCTAGGACCGAAAGACTCAAGTTACAATCTCTCGATAGCTAGGTTTGCGATTCCGCACCCTTGTAATCGAGATCTATCCATCAATACACACAAAGCAGGATGTAGGCTTTTACCTCCATCGGAGGGGCCGAACCTGGGTAAACCCGACTCTCTTTCCCGTTTAACCCCTTAGTCACCACCTAGCGGCGTTGGCCGCGCACCTAAGTCCTTGCACTACGACATCTGCCGTGACAAAACCATGACACTTTCCACCAAAATCACCGGCCCACCTCCACATAATCACCGCCGAAAGACATGGTGCACACAGTATAGCTAGGATCTCAAGGAGCACCTGGCAGCGGGGAAGCAAATCATGACTGCATGCGCGGATGAGGCCGCGATGGCTGCCATGCGTGCTGACCCCCAGATCTTGGAGTAGCACTTAGACATCGAGGCCACCGTCGATGCCTCGCTCGCGGCCGCCGCCACGCGGTTGGCTGCTTTGAACAACAACTCATTGTGTTTTCTCGAGGGCTCCGATGTAGCCTTCGTGAAAGCACAATATGCTCCCTTGGTAGTTTTGATAATTCATGACAACATACATTGTCTCTTGGACTAATATTCTACGTAGTGTATTTCAGGTGAAAGTCCATAGAGAGAGATGGGTTGGCAAAAGGATTGTGGAGATACCCCAAGATGCAAGGAAATGGATTGGAAAAGTTTCAAGCAAGAGGACTCTACATTTTACTTTGTGAGAAATCACTTTGAGTCCATAGGAAAGCCAATACTATAAAAAGGGGGTAAGGTACTGTTGGTGAACAAGATGCTCCATGTGCACAAGTGATAGTCACCAAAAACACCCACAAACTCTTCCACAAAAGTCTGTCCAAAGCCAAATATCCAAAATCGGTGCAACCAACAATTCCCACTCGGTCCCATCGATTCCCAAACTCAGACAGACCCATGCCAAACCCTAGCCATTCGGTGCAACCGATTCTGCATCGGTGCCACCGAGTTCAGTTGCCAACTTTTTGGTTAGCTATTTTCAAGCTTCGGTACCACCGAGTTTTGCCAGTTGGTCTCACCAAGATTTGGAATAACTTCCTGGTTAGCTATTCACAAGAATCGGTAACACCGAGAATTGTGAATCGGTCTCACCGAGTTTTTGGACCAACTCTCTGGTTAGCCATGGTCAAGAATTGGTACCACCGAGACTTGAGAATCAGCGTCACCGAGTTGTGCAATCTGACCGTTGGTCACCTAATCGGTACTACCGAGAGTTACATATCGGTCTCACCGAGATTCAAAAGTTACCACCTTTTGGTCACTTCGGTACCACCGAATTTTATACTTCGGTATCACCAAGTTGGTCACTTTAGGTGTAACGGTTGGATTTTTGGGGATGCCTATATATACCCCTTCACCACCACCCCCTCGAACGAGAAGCACTCGGAACTATTCCATACTTGCCCCATGCAATTTTCTGAGAGAGAGCCACCTACTCATGCGTTGAGATCAAGCTATTCCATTCCTACCATATGAATCTTAATCTCTAGCCTCCCCAAGTTGCTTTCCACCAAATCAATCTCTTCCACCATAGCCAAATCTGTGAGAGAGTGATTGTGTGTTGAGGAGTCTATCATCTTGAAGCACAAGAGCAAGGAGTTCATCGACATTGCCGAGCCTATTACCTTTTGGAGGGTGGTGCCTCCTAGATTGGTTAGGTGTCGCTTGGGAGCCTCCTACTTCGTGTTGTGGAGTTGAACCAAGAAGTTTGTATGGGCAAGGAGATCGCCTACTTCGTGAAGATCTACCCATAGTGAGGCTAGTCCTTCGTGGACGAAAGCCGTTATGGAATAGTCAAGGTTGCTACTTCGTGGACCCTTATGGATGGAGTCCTCCATGGACTCTCGCGACCGTTACCCTCCCTGGGTTGAAGACTCCATAAACGTGGACGTACGATAGCACCACCTATCGAAACCACGGGAAAAATCTTCGTGTCCCTCATGCGTTTGATCTTCCTATCTAAACTCTTTACTTCCATGTGCAATGTCTTTACTTTCCGCTGCCATACTTGTTGACATGCATGTGTAGGGTGTGCTTGACTTGCTATAATTGCTAAAATCTGCCAACCAATTAACTTGGGAAAAGGTTAGGTTTTAATTCTTGCAAGTAGTCTATTCACCCCCCTCTAGACACACACTTCTAGTGATGCCTCAATTGGTATCAGAGCATTGGTCTCCATTGCATCGGTTTCATCACCATGGAGGAAGATGGATGTGTCTAGTATAGGAAGTTTGAGTTGTAGAGTGCCTATTCTTGATGGGGAGTACTATAGTCAATGGAAATACAAGATGCTTGAGCTATTCAATGAGTTTCATTTGAGCAAGTATGTTAAGAACCCCTATGTACCTCCCATTGATCATTTACATCCCACACACGAAGAGGAAATTGATATGCTATGCAATCTTAGAACTGTTAGTCTTATTGTTAGAGGATTGCCTAGAATTGTGCTTAATCAAATAACGAATTTTGAATGTGAGTATACTTTGTGGAATGACTTGGAGAAACGATATCCAAGTTATTCATTGAGTAATCTTGATGAAACTCTTCATAAAATTATTGTCTTTCACAAAATGATGCCTAGTGATCCCAAGTTTGATGACTATCTATTTGTGCTTAGAGACCTCATGCGTGCTAAAGGAGATGTCATAACTATCAGCAACATCATTGTAGAAGCCATTCGAATTCATAAATTTGAACATTGTCATGATCACAACCCTAACAAATCTCTTGTTCCTTGTGACGAGGATTTCCCGCTTGATGATGACAATGTCGAACATGGCTACTATGATGAAGATGAGTTGTTCGACATCGAGCATGAGAAGATCATGAAGAATCTAAGTCTCATGGCAAACTTCAAGGATTACATGTACGGAGGAAAAGAGTGGATTCTCAATAGTGGATGTACCGATCATATGACCGGAGATAGAGACATGTTTAAAGAGATCACACCAAACCATGGACCGCGAAGGTATGTAACTTTTGGAGACAACTCCAAGGGTAAGGTACTTGGTCTTGGTAAGGTGGCCATATCCCATGACATCTCTATTCAAAACGTCATGCTTGTTGAATCCCTTGGCTACAATCTTTTTTCCGTATCTAGACTTGCCGACTTTGGTTTTAATGTGCTATTCACGAAAGTAGACTGCCAAGTGTTTCGTCAAGATAATCATAACATGGGCTTTACCGATTTCCGTAGAGGTGATCTATATATTGTCGATTTCACTAAGAGATCCAAACCTCGTACTTGTCTTATTGCAAAATCTTCTAAAGGTTGGCTTTGGCATAGAAGACTAGGACATGTTGGCATGCGTAATCTAGACAAGCTTATCAAAGGTGATCATATACTTGGTGTTAAATATGTTATCTTTGACAAAGATAGACTTTGTAGTGTTTGTCAAGCTGGAAAGCAAGTAGGTGGAAGTCATCCCGTTAAAAATATCATGACTACTAGGAGACCACTCGAGTTACTTCACATGGATCTTTTTGGTTCCAATGCTTACAAGAGTCTCGGTGGAAATTCCTATGGTCTAGTTATAGTTGATGATTTTTCCAGATTTACGTGGGTATTCTTTCTTGATGATAAGTCGCAGGTGCAAAAGATCTTCAAGAACTTCGCTCGCAAAGCGCAAGATCAGTTTGAAGTGAAGATCAAGAAGGTTCGGAGCGATAACGGATCGGAGTTCAAGAACACCCATGTAGATATCTTTCTTGACGAAGAAGGTGTTTCGCATGAGTTCTCAGCTATGTACACACCTCAACAAAATGGAGTTGTTGAGAGGAAGAACCGGACTCTTATTGAGATGGCAAGAACGATGCTTGACGAATACAAGACGCCAAGACACTTTTGGGCAGAAGCCGTGGAAACATCATGTCATGCCACAAACCGACTCTACTTGCACAAGCTTCTCGGTAGAACGGCATACGAGCTACTCACCGGTAACAAACCCCAAGTTGGATACTTTCAGGTATTGGGCTCAAAGTGCCACATTCTTGATAAGCATCGTCGTACTAAATTTGCTCCTAAATCTCATGAAGGATTCCTACTTGGTTACGGATCGAACTCTCACACTTACCGTGTCTACAACAACTTCACTCGAAAAGTTGAAGAGACGGTAGATGTGAAGTTTGATGAATATAATGGTTCGCAAGTCGAACAATTGCCAAATGATGTAGGAGATAAGGACCCTTCGGAAGCTATCCAAGACTTGTCCATCGGCAAGATTCGTCCCATGGAGGTGAAGGAAAGTACTTCGTCAACTCAAGTGGAAGCCCCTACTTCACGTCAAGGTGAACCTCAACATGGCATGGAGGCCTCCACAAGCGATACACGACAAGATGATGAAGAGGAGGAAGTACATCATGAAGATCCACCACAACCTCCTTCACCACCACATCAAGGAAACGACACCTTCAACAACAACGAAGATGAAGGAGATGAAGATGATGATGAAGCTCCACCATCCAACAAACCGAAGCTACCCTGAGTTCGAGCAAGAGTGACCAAGAACCATCCTCTAAACCAAATCTTTGGTGACATACAAACCGGAAGAATCACTCGCTCTAAAACTCGCTTAGCTAATTTTTGTGAGCATTATTCTTTCATCTCTAGCACTGAACCCTTGAAGGTAGAACAAGATCTTGCAGACCCGGATTGGGTGAACGCAATGCATGAAGAGTTCCACAACTTCGAGAGGAACGAAGTGTGGACACTCGTGGAGAAGCCCAAGGACGAGCACAACATCATCGGAACCAAATGGGTATTTCGGAACAAGAAAGATGAAGACGGTCAAGTTGTACGCAACAAGGCGTGTCTCGTAGCCCAAGGATATACGCAAGTCGAAGGTATGGACTACGGTGAGACCAATGCACCCGTTGATAGACTTGAAGCTATTCGCATTCTTCTTGCCTATGCTAATCACCATGATATCACGCTTTATCAAATGGACATTAAAAGTGCCTTCTTAAATGGTGAGATTGAAGAAGTCTATGTTAAGCAACCCCCTGGTTTTGTGAATCCTAAGAAACCTAATCATGTTTACAAGCTTCGTAAAGCTCTTTATGGTCTTAAGCAAGCCCCACGCGCTTGGTATAAATGCTTAACAAAGTTTCTCATTGAAAAGGGTTTTGAAATTGGTAAAATTGACGCAACCTTATTCACTAAGAGAGTTAATGGTGAATTATTTGTGTGCCAAATCTATGTGGACGATATTATCTTTGGATCTACTAACCCACAATTTAGTGAAAGATTTGGAAGGTTGATGTCCGAGAAGTATGAGATGTCCATGATGTGTGAGCTGAAATTCTTTCTTGGTTTGGAAATCAAGCAAACGAGAGAAGGAACTTTCATCTCTCAAACCAAGTATACCAAGGACTTGATCAAGAAGTTCAACATGCAAGAGTGTAAAGGTATGAAAACTCCTATGCCTACTAGTGGACATGTTGATCTTACCAAGGAGGACGAACTGGTTGATCAAAAAGTTTATCAATCTATGATTTGTTCATTGCTATATCTATGTGCCTCCCGTCCCGATATTATGCTTAGTGTTTGCATGTGTGCTAGATATCAAGCTGCACCTAAAGAGTGTCATCTTTTGGCCGTGAAACGTATTGTGAGATATTTGATACAAACACCAAACTTTGGCATTTGGTATCCCAAGGGATCTTCCTTTAACCTTGTTTGCTATTCCGATTCGTACTATGCCGGTGACAAGGTTGATAGAAAATCCACCTCAGGTACTTGCCAATTTCTTGGCAGATCTCTTGTGTCTTAGTCCTCCAAGAAACAAAACTCGGTATCTCTATCTACTGCCGAAGCTGAGTATATTGCTGCCGGATCATGTTGTGCACAATTGCTATGGATGAAACAAACGCTTAAGGATTATGGAATCCATGTGAAAAATGTTCCATTACTTTGTGACAATGAAAGTGCTATTAAGATTGGTTATAATCTCGTGCAACATTCTCGAACTAAGCATATTCAAGTTCGACATCATTTCATTCGTGATCATGTTGCCAAAGGAGATATTAATCTTAAGCATGTTCGTACCAACAAACAATTGGCTGATATCTTTACTAAGCCACTTGATGAAAAAGTGTTTTGTTACTTGAGGAGTGAGTTGAACATCATTGATGCTTCAAACTTGAGCTAGACTCACTCGATTGCATGCAAGGGCATGAGCTTACTTGATACTTCCATGATACTCTTGACATATTATCTTATACCATGGAATTCTATGCTCCCTTGTATTGCATCTAACCTTTTGTAGGTACTTGGAAGAACAACATTCCACAAGATTGCCATCAACTCATATCTTAAGCAATCTTGTCATGACCAAGTATCCACAACCCCTCTTGATGATGGAATGAAGAAGACAACTCAAACATATCCTTGACACATATTTGAATTTCACAATTGGTATCGTGTCATATCGTGTTCTTCCTTGCATGACTAACCCTATTTAGGTAAAAAGTGTACCAAAACAAGAAGGATAGCTCCCAACTCAAGATGAACTTCATCAACCTCGAGCATCCTCAACGAGTTCACCTACAAGCCACGTCATCAACATCACTCAAAGGTATGTATTAATTTCCTTGAAAAAGCTTTACTCTAAGTCATGAGTTAAAGCAACTCAAGCGATATGAAAACATTAAAATGCTTAATCAAAAAATGGTAACCCCATTTTGAGCTTAACGATGAGTATGACCTATGATCAAGTATTCTTGCTTGGCTCCTAAGTCAATATACTCTAATATAGGTGACCTAGTCACCGACCATCATCTAGATTAAGTATCTTGTTTGGTTCATTCTCTGTTTGCAAGATTTCTTGGAACCACTCAAATCCTCTCTAGTTGATATCTCTTTGTAAAGTCTTTTGCATTTTCTTTGAAAATCCTCTTGACACTTTGTTACAAGTTTTCCAAAATAGTTTGCAAGTTTCTCAAACATTGCCAAGTTTCTTTTTAACCCCTCGAAGCCTCCGACTCAAACCTCTTGGTTCTACCGATTTAGCAGATGAGCTACATAACAACTACTCGGTTCTACCGACCCGTTTGACTCAGAGCCACCGATTGGATTTCCGCTCTGGGTTGTGTTCACATTAGCAAATCTTTGTCTCTTTAGTGATCCTTCAATTGGTATCCTACAAGTGATATCTTTGATTCTTCCGTGATCCCTTGTTATTAAAAAAAGAGAGGGGGAGAAACTCTATTCTAGGATCCCTAACTCAAAGGAGGAGAAGTCTTACAAGATCTATAATTTTCATTTCTGTGAACCCTACATTCTATGACCCTTGTTCTCAAGGATCCCTTCTTAATCAATGATCCTTGTATCTGACCCTGTGTATGACCTTTTTCGAAATTAATGCCAAAGGGGGAGAAATACCAAAGCTTCAAAAGCTAGGGGAGATACATGCTTATGCAAAGGGGGAGATATAATCAAGGGGGAGAAGAGAATATCAAAGCTTATCTCATACTTATATAGACAAGGGGAGATTGCCAAAATAGGGGGAGAAAAATATATTTGGGAGAAAAATGTGTTTATTTCATTTGACTACTCATGTTAGACTTTTCTCACCCTATCCAATCCCAATATCTACATACTAAGATTCAGAGGGAGAGGATGACCTACTATTTCATATCTAGGGGAGAAAGTTCTAAATGATCTTGGAAACATGTCAATCTTAAGGAATACTATCCTCTATATGTTCTCTATATCTTGGTACTATTGAGTTCTATTGCCTTTGATTGATAGAACACTCTTGTGTTTCCTAACATTGTTTTCTCAAGTGTGTTTCTACTACTAGAATGCTCAAGATCTCAAGGTAAGTATATGCATCATATCCTTGGTCAAGATGATCTCTTGCTTCTTGCACATATCGTTTGCAAGAGTGAAGTCTTGAACAAGGATACACCTCATTCATATATATATTTGATGCATATAGCCAAGATACACATGACTCATTATATCCCTTCTACTATATCTGTGTCCATGCATTCCAAAGCAACTATTCTTTAAAGGGATTGCACACATTTAGGGGGAGCAAATCTAAGTCATGTGTCACTCAAAGTCTTCATTATATTTATGCATATCTTTATTTGAAGCTTTGATTGTATGTTGTCATCAATTAGCAAAAAGGGGGAGATCGAAAGCACAATATGCTCCCTTGGTGGTTTTGATAATTCATGACAACATACATTGTCTCTTGGACTAATATTTCTACCTAGTGTATTTCAGGTGAAAGTCCATAGAGAGAGATGGGTTGGCAAAAGGATTGTGGAGATACCCCAAGATGCAAGGAAATGGATTGGCAAAGCTTCAAGCAAGAGGACTCTACATTTTACTTTGTGAGAAATCACTTTGAGTCCATAGGAAAGCCAATACTATAAAAAGGGGGTAAGGTACTGTTGGTGAACAAGATGCTCCATGTGCACAAGTGATAGTCACCAAAAACACCCACAAACTCTTCCACAAAAGTCTGTCCAAAGCCAAATATCCAAAATCGGTGCAACCAACAATTCCCACTCGGTCCCATCGATTCCCAAACTCAGACAGACCCATGCCAAACCCTAGCCATTCGGTGCAACCGAATGGCTTCGGTGCCACCGAGTTCAGTTGCCAACTTTTTTGTTAGCTATTTTCAAGCTTCGGTACCACCGAGTTTTGCCAGTTGGTCTCACCGAGATTTGGAATAACTTCCTGGTTAGCTATTCACAAGAATCGGTAACACCGAGAATTGTGAATCGGTCTCACCGAGTTTTTGGACCAACTCTCTGGTTAGCCATGGTCAAGAATTGGTACCACCGAGACTTGAGAATCAGCGTCATCGAGTTGTGCAATCTGACCGTTGGTCACCTAATCGGTACTACCGAGAGTTACATATCGGTCTCACCGAGATTCAAAAGTTACCACCTTTTGGTCACTTCGGTACCACCGAATTTTATACTTCGGTATCACCAAGTTGGTCACTTTAGGTGTAACGGTTGGATTTTTGGGGATGCCTATATATACCCCTTCACCACCACCCCCTCGAACGAGAAGCACTCGGAACTATTCCATACTTGCCCCATGCAATTTTCTGAGAGAGAGCCACCTACTCATGCGTTGAGATCAAGCTATTCCATTCCTACCATATGAATCTTAATCTCTAGCCTCCCCAAGTTGCTTTCCACCAAATCAATCTCTTCCACCATAGCCAAATCTGTGAGAGAGTGATTGTGTGTTGAGGAGTCTATCATCTTGAAGCACAAGAGCAAGGAGTTCATCGACATTGCCGAGCCTATTACCTTTTGGAGGGTGGTGCCTCCTAGATTGGTTAGGTGTCGCTTGGGAGCCTCCTACTTCGTGTTGTGGAGTTGAACCAAGAAGTTTGTATGGGCAAGGAGATCGCCTACTTCGTGAAGATCTACCCATAGTGAGGCTAGTCCTTCGTGGACGAAAGCCGTTATGGAATAGTCAAGGTTGCTACTTCGTGGACCCTTATGGATGGAGTCCTCCATGGACTCTCGCGACCGTTACCCTCCCTGGGTTGAAGACTCCATAAACGTGGACGTACGATAGCACCACCTATCGAAACCACGGGAAAAATCTTCGTGTCCCTCATGCGTTTGATCTTCCTATCTAAACTCTTTACTTCCATGTGCAATGTCTTTACTTTCCGCTGCCATACTTGTTGACATGCATGTGTAGGGTGTGCTTGACTTGCTATAATTGCTAAAATCTGCCAACCAATTAACTTGGGAAAAGGTTAGGTTTTAATTCTTGCAAGTAGTCTATTCACCCCCCTCTAGACACACACTTCTAGTGATGCCTCAATTGGTATCAGAGCATTGGTCTCCATTGCATCGGTTTCATCACCATGGAGGAAGATGGATGTGTCTAGTATAGGAAGTTTGAGTTGTAGAGTGCCTATTCTTGATGGGGAGTACTATAGTCAATGGAAATACAAGATGCTTGAGCTATTCAATGAGTTTCATTTGAGCAAGTATGTTAAGAACCCCTATGTACCTCCCATTGATCATTTACATCCCTGCTGCACGGATGAGGCCGCGATGGCTGCCATGCATGCTGACCCCCAGATCTTGGAGTAGCACTTAGACATCGAGGCCACCGTCGATGCCTCGCTCGCGGCCGCCGCCACGCGGTTGGCTGCTTTGAACAACAACTCATTGTGTTTTCTCGAGGGCTCCGATGTAGCCTTCGTGAAAGCACAATATGCTCCCTTGGTAGTTTTGATAATTCATGACAACATACATTGTCTCTTGGACTAATATTCTACGTAGTGTATTTCAGGTGAAAGTCCATAGAGAGAGATGGGTTGGCAAAAGGATTGTGGAGATACCCCAAGATGCAAGGAAATGGATTGGAAAAGCTTCAAGCAAGAGGACTCTACATTTTACTTTGTGAGAAATCACTTTGAGTCCATAGGAAAGCCAATACTATTAAAAGGGGGTAAGGTAATGTTGGCGAACAAGATGCTCCACGTGCACAAGTGATAGTCACCAAAAACACCCACAAACTCTTCCACAAAAGTCTGTCCAAAGCCAAATATCCAAAATCGGTGCAACCAACAATTCCCACTCGGTCCCACCGATTCCCAAACTCAGACAGACCCATGCCAAACCCTAGCCATTCAGTGCAACCGATTCTGCATCGGTGCCACCGAGTTCAGTTGCCAACTTTCGGTTTAGCTATTTTCAAGCTTCGGTACCACCGAGTTTTGCCAGTCGGTCTTACCGAGATTTGGACCAACTTCCTGGTTAGCTATTCACAAGAATCAGTACCACCGAGAATTGTGAATCAGTCTCACCGAGTTTTTGGACCAACTCTCTGGTTAGCCATGGTCAAGAATTGGTACCACCGAGACTTGAGAATCGGCATCACCGAGTTGTGCAATCTGACCGTTGGTCACCTAATCGGTACTACCAAGAGTTATATATCGGTCTCACTGAGATTCAAAAGTTACCACCTTTTGGTCACTTCGTTACCACCGAGTTTTACACTTCGGTATCACCGAGTTAGTCACTTTAGGTGTAACGGTTTGATTTTTGTGGATGCCTATATATACCCCTGATACGTATCCAACGTATCTATAATTTTTGATTGTTCCATGCTATTATATTATCTGTTTTGTATGTTTTATATGCATTAATATGTTATTTTATATTATTTTTGGGACTAACATATTAATCTAGAGCCTAGTGCCAGTTTCTGTTTTTTCCTTGTTTTTGTGTATTGCAGATAAGGAATATTAAACGGAGTCCAAACGGAATAAAATCTTCGGAATGATTTTTCTTGAACCAGAAGAAACCTAGCAGACTTGGAGATGAAGGCAGGAGACCTGCCGTGGAGTCACAAGCCACCAGGGCGCGCCCTAGGGGGGGCGCCCCCTTGGCTTGTGGCCCCACGGCAGCCCTCCTAACCCTATTCTTCGGCATATAAATTCCCAAATATTCCCTGGATACCAAAAAGAGCCACGAAAATACTTTTCCGCCACTGGAAGCCTCTGTTCCCGTGAGATCCAATCTTGGAGCCTTTTCCGGTAATCTGCCGGAGGGGGATTCGATCACGGAGGGCATCTACATCAACTCCATTGCCCCTCCGATGATGCGTGAGTAGTTTACCACAGACCTTCGGGTCCATAGCTAGTAGCTAGATGGCTTCTTCTCTCTCTTTGTTCTTCAATACCATGTTCTTCATGATCTTCATGGAGATCTATCTGATGTAATACTCTTTTGCAGTGTGTTTGTCGAGATCCGATGAATTGTGGGTTTATGATCAGCTTATCTATGAATATTATTTGAATCTTCTCTGAATTCTTATATTCATGATTTCATATCTTTGCAAGTCTCTTCGAGTTATTGGTTTGGTTTGGCCAACTAGATTGGTAATTCTTGCAATGGGAGAAGTGCTTAGTTTTTGGTTCAATCTTGCGGTCTCCTCA
The DNA here is from genome assembly GCA_039707655.1 of Elymus sibiricus. NCBI lineage: Eukaryota > Viridiplantae > Streptophyta > Magnoliopsida > Poales > Poaceae > Elymus > Elymus sibiricus. The sequence goes on from CM077669.1 coordinate 270,789,715, forward strand.
CCCAGTGACAAAGTAGGGGTAGCGAGGCACGTATTTGTATTGTTGCCATCGAGGATAAAAAGATGGGGTTTTCATCATATTGCTTGAGTTTATCCCTCTACATCATGTCATCTTACCTAATGCGTTACTCTCTTCTTCATGAACTTAATACTCTAGATGCAGGCAGGAGTCGGTCGATGTGTGGAGTAATACTAGTAGATGCAGAATCGTTTCGGTCTACTTGACACGGACGTGATGCCTATATGCATAATCATTGCCTTGGATATCGTCATAACTATGCGCTTTTCTATCAATTGCTCGACAGTAATTTGTTCACCCACCGTATTATTTTCCTTCATGAGAGAAGCCTCTAGTGAAACCTATGGCCCCCGGGTCTATTTTCCATATTATATTTTCAGATCTATAAACCAAAATACCAAAAATACCTCGCTGCATTCTTTTTACTTTTGTTTTACTTTACGTTCTAGCAATCTTTTATATCTATCTCTATCAGATCTCATCCTTGCAAATAACCGTGAAGGGATTGACAACCCCTTTTAGCGTTGGGTGCAAGAGTTTGATTGTTTGTGTAGGTTCGAAGATTGGGGAATTGCTTGTATCTCCTACTAGATTGATACCTTGGTTCTCAACAACTGAGGGAAATACTTATCTACTTTGCTGCATCACCCTTTCCTCTTCAAGGGAAAACCAACGCAAGCTCATGAAGTAGCAAGAAGGATTTCTGGCGCCGTTGCCGGGGAGATCTACATCAAGCCTACCAAGTACCCATCACAAACTCATCTCTTGTATTTACATTATTTGCCATTTGCCTCTCTTTTTCCTCTCCCCCACTTCACCAATTTTCCATTTTCTTTGCCCTCTTCTTTGTTTGCCCTTTTTCTCGCCGGATCTCTTTGTTTGCTTGTGTTGCAACGTGCCTTCTATATGCTTGCATCTTCGCTTGCTAAAAATCTATTGATATGGATCCTCATCCACTTGCTAATCTTTTTAAAAGACCAAACTATGATGAACCAATTGCTAGTGAGTTGAGTGCACTTGATTATCTCTATGAAATTTTGCTTGAAAATCATGAATCTGAAAATTTTGATGAAGTGTTGAAAGCAGAAATCTATAAGGTGATTCATGATAGCTCCTTGATTGAAAAGCATGATTGCAATGATGTTACTATAAATTCTATTAATGTCAATTATGCTAATGATATGCAAAGCCACAAGCTTGGGGATGCTATGTTTGATGAAGATGATATTTTTTGTCCCACAAGTTTTGATGAACAAATTCATTATGATGATTGCATGCTCGTGTATCATGAAAAGAATGATTTATGTGATAGTTATATTGTTGAATTTCTTCATGATGCTACTGAAATTTATTATGAGGGAGGAACATATGCTTGTAGGAATTGCAATAATATCAAGTTTCCTCTCTATGTGTTCAAAGTTTTGAAGTTATGCTTGTTTTGCCTTCCTATGCTAGTTGATTCTTGTTCCCATAAATTGTTTTCTCACAAAATCCCTATGCATAGGAAGTGGGTTAGACTTAAATTTGTTTTTCATGAGATTCATGATGCTCTTTTGCATATTTCAATTACTACTTTTTATGTGAGCATCATTGAAATCATTATGCCTAGCTAGGGGCGTTAAACAATAGCGCTTGTTGGGAGGCAACCCAATTTTATTTCTTTTGCTTTCGTTTTTGCTTCTGTTTTTGAGTGTTTTACACATTATTACCTCTGTAGTAATTGTGTTTTCTTGTTTAAATTAGTGTTTGAGCCAAGTAAGACCTTTGGGATGGTCTACGGTGTTTGTGATTTGATTTTGCTGAAAAACAGAAACTTTTTCTCTCAGTCCAGGAATTTTGTAAATTCACTGGAACGTGCTTTTGATCTGAAATTTTTACACAAGATTTACATACAAATTGCCCTGATTTTCCTAATTTTTCAGAATTTTTGGAGTTACATAAGTATTCGAAGTCTATAGATTGCTACAGACTGTTCTGTTTTAGATAGATTCTGTTTACTTTGTGTTGTTTGCTTATTTTGATGTATCTATGGGTTGTATCGGGGGGTATGAACCATGGAGAAGTTGGAATACAGTATATATTTCACCAATATAAATAAATAATGAGTTCACAACAGTAACTAAAGTGGTGATTTATTTTTCTTATACTAACGGATCTCATGAGTTTTCTGTTGAGTTTTGTGTTGTGAAGTTTTCAAGTTTTGGGTAAAGATTTGATGGACTATGGAATAAGGAGTGGCAAGAGCCTAATCTTGGGGATGCCCAAGGCACCCCAAGCCATATTCAAGGATACCAAAGAGCCTAAGATTGGGGATGCCCCGGAAGGCATCCCCTCTTTCGTCTTCAATCCATCGGTAAATTTACTTGAGGCTATATTTTTATTCACCACATGATATGTGTTTTGCTTGGAGCGTCTTGTATGATATGAGTCTTTGATTTTTAGTTTGCCACAATCATCCTTGTTGCACACATCTTTTGAGGGGGACATGCATTAATCGTGAATTTATTAGAATACTCTATGTGCTTCACTTATATCTTTTGAGCTAGGCAATGTTGCTCTAGTACTTCACTTATATCTTTTTAGAGCACGGTGGTGTTTTATTTTATAGAAATTATTGAAATCTAGTACCTCACTTATATTATTTTTGGAGTCTTTCAACAGCATGGTAATTGGTTTAGGTTATGAATTTAGTCCTAATATAATGGGCATCCAAGAGGGATATAATAAAAACTTTCATATTAAGTGCATTGAATACTATGAGAAGTTTGATTCCTTGCATATAGTTTTGAGATATAAAGATGGTAATATGAGAGTCATGCTAGTGACTAATTGTGAATTGGAAGAAATACTTGTGTTAAATTTTGTGATTCCCGTAGCATGCATGTATGGTGAACCGTTATGTAACGAAGTCGGAGCATGATTTATTTAATGATTGTCAACCTTTGTGTGAGGGTCGGGAGCGCGCGATGGTTAACTCTTACCAACCTCTCCCCTAGGAGAAAGCGTCTAATACTTTGTTTCGATAACTAATAGACTTTTGCAATAAGTATGTGAGTTCTTTATGACTAATGTTGAGTCCATGGATTATACGCACTCTCACCCTTCCACCATTGCTAGCCTCTCTAGTACCGCGCAACTTTCGCCGGTGCATTAAACCCACCTTCCTCAAAACAGCCACCATATACTTTCCTCAAAACAGCCACCATACCTACCTATTATGGCATTTCCATAGCCATTCCGAGATATATTTCCATGCAACTTCCACCGTTCCGTTTTTCATGACACGCACCATCACTTTCATATTGCATATAGAGTCATATTTTGTTCTAGGTATCGAGTTGTAATTTTTGAGTTGTAAGTAAATAAAAGTGTGATGATCTTCATTATTAGAGCATTGTCCCGTGAGAGAAAAGGATGATGGAAGCTATGACTCCCTCACAAGTTGGGATGAGTCTCCGGACTTTACAAATAATAAAAGAGGCCAGCGAAGCCCAAATAAAAAAAAGAGGCCAAAGATGCCCACCAAAATTAAAAAAAGAAAGAAAAAAAATGAGAGAAAGAGAGAAGGGACAATGCTACTATATTTTTCCACACTTGTGCTTCAAAGTAGCACCATGATCTTCATGATAGAGAGTCTCCTATTTTGTCACTTTCATATAACTAGTGGAATTTTTCATCTTATGCACAACCACTTAGTTTTCTTTTTGAGCTCTCATACACTTATAGCTCTAGTGCATTCGTTGCATGGCAATCCCTACTCACTCACATTGATATCTATTGATGGGCATCTCCATAGCCCGTTGATACGCCTAGTTGATGTGAAACTATCTTCTCCTTTTTCCTCACAACCTCCACCATATTCTATTCCACCTATAGTGCTATATCCATGGCTCACGCCCACCAAAGGGTGTGAAACAATTGCTTGACTTGTCATCGGGGTTGTACATGATTTAGATACTTTGTGTGGGGAAGATGGAGCATAGCCAGACCATATGATTTTGTAGGGATAACTTTCTAAGGCCATGTTATTTCGAAAGGAAGCAATTGCCTTGTTGGTATGCTTGAAGTATTACTGTTTTTATGTCAATATTAGACTTTTGTTTTGAATCTTATGGATCTGAATATTCATGCCACAATAAAGAATATTACATGGATAAATATGTTAGGTAGCATTCCACATCAAAAATTCTGTTTTTATCATTTACCTACTCGAGGACGAGCAGGAATTAAGCTTGGGGATGCTTGATACGTCTCCAACGTATCTATAATTTTTGATTGTTCCATGCTATTATATTATCTGTTTTGGATGTTTTATATGCATTAATATGCTATTTTATATTATTTTTGGGACTAACCTATTAATCTAGAGCCTAGTGCCAGTTTCTGTTTTTTCCTTGTTTTTGAGTATTGCGGATAAGGAATATTAAACGGAGTCCAAACAGAATAAAATCTTCGGAATGATTTTTCTTGGACCAGAAGAAACCCAGTAGACTTGGAGATGAAGGTAGGAGACCTGCCGTGGAGTCACAAGCCACCAGGGCGCGCCCTAGGGGGGGCGCCCCCTGGCTTGTGGCCCCACGGCAGCCCTCCTAACCCTATTCTTCGGCCTATAAATTCCCAAATATTCCCTGGATACCAAAAAGAGCCACGAAAATACTTTTATGCCGCCGGAAGCCTCTGTTCCCGTGAGATCCAATCTTGGAGCCTTTTCCGGTAATCTGCCGGAGGGGGATTCGATCACGGAGGCCATCTACATCAACTCCATTGCCCCTCCGATGATGCGTGAGTAGTTTACCACAGACCTTTGGGTCCATAGCTAGTAGCTAGATGGCTTCTTCTTTCTCTTTGTTCTTCAATACCATGTTCTTCATGATCTTCATGGAGATCTATCCGATGTAATACTCTTTTGCGGTGTGTTTGTCGAGATCCGATGAATTGTGGGTTTATGATCAGCTTATCTATGAATATTATTTGAATCTTCTCTGAACTCTTATATGCATGATTTCATATCTTTGCAAGTCTCTTCGAGTTATTGGTTTGGTTTGGCCAACTAGATTGGTAATTCTTGCAATGGGAGAAGTGCTTAGTTTTGGGTTCAATCTTGCGGTGTCGTCACCCAGTGACAAAGTAGGGGTAGCGAGGCATGTATTTGTATGGTTGCCATCGAGGATAAAAAGATGGGGTTTTCATCATATTTCTTGAATTTATCCCTCTACATCATGTCATCTTACCTAATGCGTTACTCTGTTCTTCATGAACTTAATACTCTAGATGCAGGCAGGAGTCGGTCGATGTGTGGAGTAATAGTGGTAGATGTAGAATCGTTTCGGTCTACTTGACACGGACGTGATGCCTATATGCATAATCATTGCCTTGGATATCGTCATAACTATGCGCTTTTCTATCAATTGCTCGACAGTAATTTGTTCACCCATCGTATTATTTTCCTTCCTGAGAGAAGCCTCTAGTGAAACCTATGCCCCCCGGGTCTATTTTCCATATTATATTTTCAGATCTAGAAACCAAAAATACCAAAAATACCTCGCTGCATTCTTTTTTACTTTTGTTTTACTTTACGTTCTAGCAATCTTTTATATCTATCTCTATCAGATCTCATCCTTGCAAATAACCGTGAAGGGATTGACAACCCCTTTTAGCGTTGGGTGCAAGAGTTTGATTGTTTGTGTAGGTGCGAAGATTGGGGATTTTCTTGTATCTCCTACTAGATTGATACCTTTGTTCTCAACAACTGAGGGAAATACTTATCTACTTTGCTGCATCACCCTTTCCTCTTCAAGGGAAAACCAACGCAAGCTCAAGAAGTAGCAACCCCTTCACCACCACCCACTCGAAAGAGAAGCACTCAGAACTATTCCATACTTGCCCCATCCAATTTTCTGAGAGAGAGCCACCTACTCATGTGTTGAGATCAAGCTATTCCATTCCTACCATATGAATGTTGATCTCTAGCCTCCCCAAGTTGCTTTCCACCAAATCAATCTCTTCCACCATAGCCAAATCTGTGAGAGAGTGATTGTGTGTTGAGGAGTCTGTCATCTTGAATCACAAGAGCAAGGAGTTTATTGACATTGCCGAGCCTATTACCTTTTGGAGGGTGGTGCCTCCTAGATTGGTTAGGTGTCGCTTGGGAGCCTCCTACTTCGTGTTGTGCAGTTGAACCAAGAAGTTTGTACGGGCAAGGAGATCGCCTACTTCGTGAAGATCTACCCATAGTGAGGCTAGTCCTTCGTGGACGAAAGCTGTTATGGAATAGTCAAGGTTGCTACTTCGTGGACCCTTATGGGTGGAGCCCTCCGTGGACTCTCGTGATCGTTACTCTCCGTGGGTTGAAGACTCCATAAACGTGGACGTACGATAGCACCACCTATCGGAACCATGGGAAAAATCTTCGTGTCCCTCATGCGTTTGATCTTCCTATCTCAACTCTTTACTTCCATGTGCAATGTCTTTACTTTCCGTTGTCATACTTGTTGACTTGCATGTGTAGGGTGTGCTTGACTTGCTATAACTGCTAAAATCTGTCAACCAATTAACTTGGGAAAAGGTTAGGTTTTAATTCTTGCAAGTAGTCTATTCACCCCGCTCTAGACACACACTTCTAGTGATCCCTCACTTCGACGACGACTACGAGTTGTTTTCTCAGCGTGCCCGTGCTTTCCTCAACTCCAGAGCCGGCAGGTTGGTGCCCGGACAGGCTGAGGCAACTCACCACTATGAGGAGGGCACCCACGATGTGCAGGCTTCTCCCTCGTCCAAGCCCATCGTTATCGATATCTCCAACGACGAGGAATATCTTGTTTTTTAAGCTTAATTACTAATGACCTGTGTTTAGCTAGCTATGCCTGTTACGCATGTTTGTTTTACCTGTTGCATGTGCTGCTACTTTGTTTCCTTAACAAATTCTAGTGAAATATGTAATGCTACTATGCAATCTGACCTTCTACTATGTTCTATTGTGCAATGTGATGCTCAGTTAACTGTTTGGTTCAGTTGTTTTGGTGATCATCTGCAATGTGATGTTTGATTATTGTTGGTACAATTTTGTTATGTTATGCATGTGAAACATACAATTGCTATATTTCATAGTTCTTAGCACGCTTGGCTTTTCCATGTGGCTTGAATTCATATGCTGGATCTGCAATGCATTTATTTTTTATTAACATATTTTACTGATAGCACGCCAAATCTCACTTAAAACCTGATTAATATCTATTCTTAAACACGTTACAGGGGGAACAATGGGAGACACTGAGGTTTACCATCGAGGATTGCACTTTCTTGATCCTTTGGCTAATAGCACATTATTGTGCAATTGCAGGAACCATTCTAATATTTTGGTTTCTAACAATAATTTGGTCTTGCACATGTAGGTCCTATTGTAAGAGGTTTAGACCCACTGTTCGACCCATTTTGCATGTGGGGAAATGATGTGTAAATGAATATCAGTCAAATCAAGAAACTCAGAAAGATTGTTAAGATAAAGAAACTTGCGACAAAAAACAACAAGTTGTTTGTCTGCACAATGAAGAAGACATCGGTGAACTATAGGATGGTGATGACCCACAAGTATAGGGGATCAATCGTAGTCCTTTCGATAAGTAAGAGTATCGAACCCAACGAGGAGCAGAAGGAAATGACAAGCGGTTTTCAGCAAGGTAATTTCTGCAAGCACTGAAATTGTAGGTAAAAAATAGTTTGATAGCAAGATAATTGGTAACAAGCAAGTAACGGTAACGGTAAACAAGGTGCAGCAAGATAGCCCAATCCTTTTGAGGCAAAGGACAGGCCAGAACAATCACTAGTAATAGGCAAAGTGTTCTTGAGGGTACACGGGAATTTCGTCTAGTCACTTTTATCATGTTGGTTTGATTCGTGTTCGCTACTTTGATAATTTGATATGTGGGTGGACCGGTACTAAGGTGCTGTTCTTACTTGAACTAACAACCTACTTATGATTAACCCCCTCGCAAGCATCCGCAACTACGAGAAAAGTATTAAGACAAAGTCTAACCATAGCATTAAACATGTGGATCCAAATCAGCCCCTTACGAAGTAGCGCATAAACTAGGGTTTAAGCTTCTGTCACTCTAGCAACCGATCATCTAATAACTACTCCACAATGCATTCCCTTAGGCCCATGAATGGTGAAGTGTCATGTAGTCGACGTTCACATGACACAACTAAGGGAATCACAACATACATATCATCAAAATATCAAACACATATCAAATTCACATGATTACTCGCAACATGACTTCTCCCATGACCTCAAGAACAAAAGTAACTACTCACAAATAATAATCATGCTCAAGATCAGAGGAGTATTGAATAGCATAATAGATCTGAACATATAATCTTCCACCAAATTAACCATATAGTAATCAACTACGCAAGGTAATCAACACTACTAGTCACCCACAGGTACCAATCTGAGGTTCCGGTACAAAGATTGAACACAAGAGATGAACTTGGGTTTGAGAGGAGATGGTGCTGTTGACGATGGTTATAAAGATTGTCCTCCCAAAGATGAGAGGGGTGTTGGTGATGACGATAGCTTCGATTTCCCCATCCGGGAGGGAAGTTTCCCCGGCGGAATCGCTCCGCCGGAGGGCAAAAGTGCTCCTACCCAAGTTCTGCCTCGAGGCGGTGGCGCTTCGTCCCGAGAGTCCTCCTCTGATTTTTTCTAGGTCAAGAGTGACCATATACCAGAAGATGGGCACCGAAGGTCGGCCGAGGTGGCCACAACCCATCAGGGCACGCCCAGGGGGGCCTGGCGCGCCCTGGTCGGTTGTGCCCACCTGGGAGGCCCCCTCCGGTAGTTTTCTACTCCAGTATTTTTTATTAAATGCAAAAAAAATCTCCGTAAAATTTCAGCTTCATTGGAGTTGTGCAGAATAGGTATCTCTAGCGTGCTTTTCTTGGGTCCAGAATTCCAGCTGCCGGTATTCTCCCTCTTTGTGTAAACCTTGCATATTATGAGAGAAAGGGCATTAGAATCACTCCCCAAAGCATTATTATTCAACAAAACAAAGTAAATAACAGTAGGAAATCATGATGCAAAATGGACGTATCAGATGGTACTATCTCTTTTACCTTGTCTTTTTTCCCTTTGTGACATTTCAATTTTTCGAAACGAAATTTATGCATATCTTTGTTTCCAGTCCTTTCCAAAGCAGTTCATCGATGAGTACATCTCAAACCACCTGTATGGTCAAGAGGCGAGGAAGGAATTCATACAGCACCCATGGTATAATCTTGAAGTCTTCCTCAAAAGGATGAAGGATGGGCGGGCAACCATCCATAGGCACTGGCATAAAGTTGCAAGAACCTTTGACATCAACGAAGGCTCAATATTTGCCTTCTGCTTTAACTGTTTTCTAGACAAGATTCATCTGTCTATTTACCGTATATGATGCTATTTTCCAAAGGTTTTAGATGTTGCATGTGAAACTCGGTCCTGTCTTGTAATTGGGTAGCTAGGTAGTATATGCCTATATGATGTTGTACTCTGATGTATTTCAATTATGAAATCCTGGTTGGCGTAATACGAAATGAAATATATTGTGTGCATGATATGAAGTGTCAATTTGTTTACTAGCTGGATTATAAATAATAGAGCAATTAGCCTGATTATTGGGGTTTCATATTGCAGACGGTTTGTCATAGAACACCGTCAGCGATGACCTCAACAAACCCACACGGTTTCTGGGAAATTGGCATGCTGGATCTGTGAACAATCACACACGACTTCCGGGCGCAAACTGTGTGCGTTAGAACATCCATTCGCAAACATTTTCACATAAAACGTGTGTGTGATGGACAGCCCTATGCCAAACAGTTTCTTCTAGGCACCGTGCGTGATGGCCACCCCTAACACAGACGACGTTATGCAGAAAATTGTGTGTGATGTACAAGACGAACGGAAACATACGTTTGGGATTCACTGTGTGGGATGCTAAGCACATCTCACACGACTTCCCCAAAATACCTGTTTGTGATGGCCCTTCCAATCGCACACGACATAATTTTGCCTATTGTGTGTGACCAGGAGCAGGCATCGCCAACGGGTTTTCCGTGTCGTGTGGGATAGGCCCCCTCTATCGCCCACACATGCAAGGCGACGGTTTGAGACTACGTCACGGAAAGGGTTAAAAACCGTTTGTATAGCAGGCGCCTGCACTAGTGAATACATCATGCACGGTGCCTAGAAGAAACTGTTTGCCATAGGGCTGCCATCACACACAATTTTTTATGTGCAATCGTTTGTGCAAGGTAACCTATCGCACACAGTTGTTGGCCGAAAGTCGTGTGTGATTGTTAACTCATCCAACACGCCAACTTTCTATAAACCGTGTGGGTTTATTGAGGTAATCGCCCATTGTGATGCCAGACAAACTGTGTGCAATATGAAAACCAAGTAAGCAGCCTAATTGCCATATTATTTACAATCCATTTAGTAATCAAATTGACATTTCATATCAAGCACACAATATATTTCATATTCGTATTACGACAACCAGGATTTCATAATTGAAATCACATCAGAGTACAACATCATATAGGCATATTCGACCTAGCTACTCAATTACACAATAGGACCAAGTTTCACATGCAACATCTAAAACATTTGGAAAGTAGCATCACTGATGGTAAATAGATAGATGAGTCTCATTTAGAAAACTGTTGAAGCGGAAGGCAAATATTGAGTCTTCAATGATGTTGAAAGTCCTTGCAACTTTAGGCCAGTGCCTGTGGATGATTGCCCACCCATACTTCGAACTCCTGAGGAAGACTTCAAGATTATGCCATGGGTGTTGTATGAATACCTTCCTTGCCTCTTGACCATATACGTGGTTTGAGACATAATCATCTACGAACTGCCTTGAAAGGACTGAAAACAAAGATATGCATAAATATCTTTTCTAAAATTTGAAATGGCGCAAATGGAAAAAAGAAAAGGTGAAAGAGATAGTACCATCCTATAGTTGAGTGATGTCTTCTCCATTGTGCAGATAAATATCTTGTTGTTCTTCGTCGCTAGTTTCTTTATCTTAACAATCTTTCTGAGTTTCTTGATTAGAGTGATATTAATGGACACCTCATTTCCCCACATGCAAAATGGGTCGAACAGTGGGTCTAAACCTCTTACAGTAGGACCTACATGTGCAAGAACAAATTGTTAAAAATCCTATATATTGGAATGGTTACTGGAATTGTCCAATAATGTGCTATTAGCCAAAGGACCATGCATGTGCAAACCTCGATGGTAAAATTCAGTGTCTCCCATTGTTTCACCCTGCAACATATAGAAGATAGATATTGATCAGGTTATTAGTGAGATTTGTCATACTATCAATAAAATATGTTGATGAAAAATAAACACCTTGTAGACCCAACAGATAAATTCGAGCCACATGGAAAAGCCAGTTATCTAAACCAAGCGTGCTAAGAACTAGGAAATATAGTGATTGTATATTTCACAAGGTTCTAGTACATCCAAATTTGGTTTATTTCTCATGTGCATAACAATACAAAATTGTACCACCAACAATCCAACATCACATTGCACGATTGAACCAAACATTTAAATGATCGCCACAACAAATGAACCAAACATTTAACTGAGTGCCACAACAAATGAACCAAACATTTAACTGAGCAACACATTGCACAATAAACATACTAGAATATCAGATTGCATAGTAGTATTGCATTAGACATTTCATTCTAAAGGAAAGGCAGGAGAAGCACATGCAATAGGTAAACCAAACATGCTTAACCGACGTAGCTAGCTGTACATAGGTCCTTAGTAATTAAGCTAAAAAACAAGTTATTCCTCATCGTCGGAGATATCGATGACGATGGGCTCCTTATACTTGGAAGAGGGCGAGGCCTCCACATCGTGGGTGCTCTGCTCGTAGTGGTGAGAGATCTGAGCCTGTCCGGGCACCTACCTGCCGGCTCTGGAGCTGAGGTAAGCATGGGCACGCTGAGAAAAGACCTCGTACTCTTCGTTGAAGGCACCTACGGTGCCCTTGAGAAAACACCATGAGTTGTCGTTTAAAGCAGCCAACCGCGTGGCGGCATCCGCATGCGAGGCGTCGACGGTGGCCTCGATGGCTAGGTGTTGCTCCAAGATCAGGGGTCGGCACGCATGGCAGCCTTCGCTGCCTCATCCGCGCGTGCCGCCGCGATTTGCTTCTCTGCTGCAAAATGCTCCCTGAGATCCTGGCTATACTGCATGCACCATGGATTTTGGCGGTGATTATTTGGGGGGTGGCGTCGTGATTTGGATGGAAGGTGTCACGCCAGCGGTTGGGGCATGTGGAATGGGGGAGGAGGAGGTATGGGGGAGGCCTGGATTACTTGACTAGATGGAGGAGGCCGAGCAGCAGGAAGGAGCATCGCCGGTGAAGAGGTGGCGCTGCAAGCTAGCTGTGAAGGTTTGAACTTAGCAAGGTAAGGGGAGCATGAGGAAATGTGGCTTTTTGTTGGTACGAAGGGTGGGGGAGGAAGATATTTCCGCCGCGGCCCAAAATTTTCATTCGATGCAACGAAAAACTGGCGCGTAAAGTCTCATCGGACAGAGTCCCTTCCTCAGAACTGTGTGCAACATGTAAACATCACAAACGAATCCTATAATTTACCCTGTGTGTGATGAGTTTGAACGTGAAAATTTTGGTTTCCAAGCTTCCGGCGTAAGATATTGGATACTACATTGCACATGGTTCGTGCTAACAAATTGTGTGTGATGTACTTGCAATTCATATTCATTTGGAGGACAAAATGGGGATACACCGGAAAATTTTGGTATGCATTTCCCTCGTTATAGTGGTCATCCATGTCATTGCATAATTTAGCATCACTTGCTAATTTGAGTAGTACACAAAAGAGCCTACAACACAGCCCGCACATACTTAATCGCGAAATTAAACAGAGCTGGTTGACCTAAACATTACTCTAACAAAAGACCAGCACTCTAAACAAAGACTAATATTGCGCCTGGCGCTCGTCGATCTCCGGCCTCGCCGCTTTCTCCATGACCAGCTAGCGCTCGACGACCACCAGGGGAAGGGGCTCCATGGTATCCGTCGTCGCATACTCCGAAAGCAACTCGCAGTCCATGTCTGCCGTCTCTTTGGAAAAGGCCGCCACGAGCGGGGCGTGGGCGCCCATGGTCCGGGCGTTGACATCTTCCATCTTGGCTAGGGAGGCCGCCGACAAATGAACTGCTACTCGAGTGCTCCCGACGATTGCCAACTCTTCGAACGTGGGTTGTCGATTGGTGTCGAAGTAGGCCGCTGCTATTTGTGCGATGACCAACACGAGCTGGGCGTAGGCTGCCTCGGTATAGGCATGGGAAGCCGCCAATAGGGCTACGTCTGCCGCCAAGGAACGGACAGTTGTTGTGCCATACTCGTCATTTGCTATCCCCGTCGTGGATGTTGCTGCCGCCATCTCAGCTGTAGCAGCCGCCCTTTCTGCTGCTGCAGCCGCCCTATCAAAGATTGCGACCGCGCTCAAGGAGGTTTTTAGCGCGCTCATGGCTGATGCGAATGCGCTCGGGCCAGAGAGGGTCATCGAAGTTGACCTCCCGACGCGGATCCAAGTCCCCATCTTTCACCGGCGATGTTTGAAGAGTATAATGGGCTTGTGGAGCAAGTGTGGTTCACGCGCCGGCGGTGGACTGTAGCCGACTAAGCTTCCGGCATAAGATATATATGAGGATTAGCCCAAGATATTTTATACTGCATCACACACAATCCATGATCTTGAAATTTTTGTGATGTACTTGATTTTCATATTGTTTTAAAACAAAAAATGATGTTACATTGGCAAAGGAAGGTGTTTGGATTACAATAACATTTATATGTAGTGAACATGCAACTACAGGAGTGTGGTGCTAAAATAGGGAATTATTCATGGTCTTTTTTATACATTAATTGAGTTTTCTAGGCACTTAATGAGCATAAATCAAATTTGAACTACCATCACAAGGCCCGGTGCACAAAAATGGATCAAAAAAATCATATACGTGTACCTGGCGGCATTTTTAGGTCTCATGCAAGAAATAGGAATGAATTTCAAACATCCCGGCTTCATGGCTCGGCCATAGACATCGATAATATAGGTTATTAAATTCTAGTAAATCCAAATATAGTTAGAAATTCATGAAACTTGGCAGTGTCATGGCATGGCACATATGTGCCATGGTAAGAAAATTATCTAATTTGGGAAAAGTTTTGGCACAAGGCTCTTACAAACCAGAGCTTCTCACAAGAAGTTACGTGGTTCTGATAGGGAACGTGTGTCACCTTTTGTCGGCGAAACGACTTCCTCTACCTCTTCTCCCCTTAGCCTTTTTTCTAGAAGCAACATAGACCAATAGGAGTCCCGTGCTAAAATACGGAGTTATTCAGGGTTATATACATTGAGCATAACTCCAATTTGAACTACAATCACAAGGCCTGGTGCACCAAAATGGACAGAAAAATCATATATGTGTCCCTGGCTGCATGTTTAGGTCCCATGCAAGCAATGAGAATGAATTTCAAACATCTCGGTTTCATGGCTCGGCCATAGACATCGGTAATCTAGGTTTTTAAATTCCAGTAAATCCAAAGATCGTCAGAAATTCATGAAACTTGGCATGCTGTCATGACATGACACATATGTGTTGTGGTAATTTTTTTATCCCATTTGGGACAAGTTTTAGCACAAGCCTCTTACAAACCGGAGCTTCTCACAAGAATCTATGTGGTTCCGATAGGGAACATGTGTCACCTTTGGTGGGCGAAACGACATCCGCTGCCTCTTCTACCCTTGGCCTTTTTTCTAGAGGCGACATAGACCAATAGGAGTGACGTGTTGAAATATGGAGTTATTCAAGGTTCGTTTGGCCTTTTTATACATTGGTTGAGTTTTCCAGGCATTTAATGAGCATAATTCAAATTTGAACTACAATCACAAAATCTGGTGCACAAAAATGGATGAAAAAATCATATAAGTGTCCCTAGATGCATGTTTATGTTCCATGCAAGAAATGGGAATGAATTTCAAACATCTCGGTTTCGTGGCTCGACGATAGACATCGATAATCGTGGTTTTCTAAATTCGAGTAAATCCAAATCTCATCAGAAATTCATGAAACTTGGCATGGTGTCATGGCATGGCACATAAAGGCATTGCGAGATTTTATTTTCCAATTTGAGACCCGTTTTCGATTGTTCCTCCTACAAACAACATTGGGAATATTGTTTTAAATTATCGTAAATCCAAAACACATAGAAAATTCATGAAATCGGGCAGGGTGTTGTGATATAGCACAAATATGTTGTGGTATTTTTTGTGTCCATTTTGAGAGAAGGCGAAAATATGTTGTGGTATATTTCTTGTCCATTTTCATGGTATTTTTGGTATTATTAATAAATCATTGGCGTTCTACTGACCATTTAGGTACTGCCACGCGTGGTATCTTTATTGGCTAGCAGGTGCCTTGCGGATGGATGTTTGAGTAGACGGGAGGCGTGTGAGCAGTACCCTACGCAAGCTCACCGGGAAGCGAGCCCTTTGATCCCATCGCCAACGTTTCACACTGAACACGTGTGTGCAGAACGGGAGCTATGCTTCCTTCACCACAAAGTCAGGTGAAAATTTGACGCGAAGGATTGGTGGATTGCGTCATCGCAAACGATTCAGTCTGATGACCTGTCTGCTTAGTACAGACAATTTCGTAATATTTGCATCTGTCATATTGGGTGTATTGCCAATTGTCAAATTGGAAACATTGGCATTTGTCAAAGCATTAACATTGGCATTTGTCAACATTGTAACAGTGACATTTGTCAAATTTTGCAGGAACAAAATCACTAGTACGGTTTAATTTTGCAACTGAAATTCAGTAGACATAGATTTCATTCATAAATTAAGCATTCGTTCTTTATACAAAAAAGTTCAACTCGACAGCTGAACCAAATAAACTTCTCCCCAGTTGTTGCCAACCACGTACTGAAATAACTAGTTCAACTATATATACTAGCTAATTTAAAGTACGCGGTACAGTTCAACCTTATCTATAGTTAGATGAACTGAACAAAATAGCCCCTAAATACTACTACAGACGGGATTTGTACTACTTCCAGCAGCCTCTCCTCTGTTAAGGGTGCTCAATAAGATCCAGAGGAGGAGGAGCCTACAGACGAGTTAGAGGAGTCGAATCCGCCACCCTCCGCCGCTGCCCTCTGCCGGTCCTGAGACGCCTCCTCGAAGCCGCAGGACTCGACATAGATCTCCGCATTCCACACCACTGTTGCGCTTCTGCTACGGCCATGTCGGTGGTGACTTCATTGATTGTGCGGCCCAGCGCTCCTCCTCCTCATCTAGGAAGTTGATGTAGCGTGCAAGGTCGCTGATGCAAAAGCTGAGCGGCTGGACTTTGGCGGCTGATACGTCTCCAACATATCGATAATTTATGAAGTATTAACGCCATATTCACCTATGTTTACAATATTTTTATATGGTTTTGATGCACTTTATATGATTTATTTAGAACTAACCCGGACTAACGCTGTTTTCAGCAGAATTACCGTGGTGTTGTTTTTGTGCAGAAAATGAAAGTTCTCGGAATCACCCGAAACTTTTTGGTGATTTTTCTGGACCAAATAAGCAATATTGGAGTGAAGAACCACCGGAGGGGGTGGACTAGAAGGCCACCACGCAACCGGCCGAGCCCCCCTAGGGGCGCGACCAGATGGCTTGTGGGGCCCTCGTAGCTCCGTTTGGCGTGATTCGAATGCCGAAAAATCCCATAAATACCAAAACCCCAGAAATAAAGACAGACTCCTCATTCCGCCGCCGCAACTCTCTGTATCGACGAAAAACCAATCTGGAGGCGTTCCAGTACCCTACCGGAGAGGGTAGATCATCTCCGGTGGCCATCTTCATCATCCCGGCGGAGGCCATGACCAGGAGGGAGTAGTCCACCCTCGGGGCTGACGGTTTGTACCAGTATCTATGTGTTCAATCTCTCTCTCTCTCTCTCTCTCGTGTTCTTGAGATGGCATGATCTTGATGTATAACGGGCTTTGTTAATATAGTCGGATCATATGATGTTATTCCCTTGCTACCTTGTTGTGATGCATTGAATCTTTACCTTTGAGATCTCGTTATGTTGGATTGAATATTATGGTTTGAGAACACTTGATGTACGTCTTGCGTGGGATACCCGTAGTGACATTGGGCTATTCTATAGATTCACTTGATATATGTTGAGGCATCAACTTGCGGATTCCGGTGACCTAGGGGATCTATGCATATGGGTTGATTGCATGTTTTCATACCACGTTCTCTGATAAAAATCTTGGGGTACTCCTTGAGGTTCTTCGTGTTGGATTGAATATGATAGATCTGAAATTGTTTGATGCATGTCGCATAATTTACCCATGGATACTTGAGGTGACATTGGAGTATCTAGGTGACATTAGGGTTGATTTATATGTATCATTGGTTTTATTCTAGTAGGAACTCAAGGGCTGTTTGTGATACTTATAGGAATACCTGTAGGATCGAAAGTATGTCTAGAGGGGGGGTGATTAGACTACTTGACCAAATAAAAATTCTACCTTTTCCCAATTTGAAGTGTTGGCAGATTTTAGCAATGATAGCAAGTCAAGTACACCCTACACATGCATGTGTAAAAGTATAGCAGCGGAAAGTAACAACAAGCATGTATAGTAGAGGGTAGGAAGGAAGATCAAACGCAATTTGAAGACATGATGATTTTTCCCGTGGTTCCGATAGGTGGTGCTATCGTACGTCCACGTTTATGGAGTCTTCAACCCACGGAGGGTAATGGTCGCGAGAGTCCATGGAGGGCTCCACCCATAAGGGTCCACGAAGTAGCAACCTTGACTATTCCATAATGGCTTCCGTCCACGAAGGACTAGCCTCACTATGGGTAGATCTTCACGAAGTAGGCGATCTTCTTGCCCGTAAAAACTTCTTGGTTCAACTCCACAATACGAAGTAGGAGGCTCCCAAGCGACACCTAAGTAATCTAGGAGGCACCACCCTCCAAAAGGTAATAGGCTCGGCAATGTCGATGAACTCCTTGCTCTTGTGCTTCAAGATGATAGACTCCTCAACACACAATCACTCTCATAGATTTGGCTATGGTGGAAGAGATTGATTTGGTGGAAAGGTACTTGGGGAGGCTAGAGATCAAGATTCATATGGTAGGAAAGGAATGGCTTGATCTCAACACATGAGTAGGTGGCTCTCTCTCAGAAAATTGGATGGGGCAAGTATGGAATAGTTCTGAGTGCTTCTCTTTCAAGTGGGTGGTGGTGAAGGGGTATATATAGGTGTCCCCAAAAATCCAAGCGTTACACCTAAAGTGACCAACTCGATGACACCGAAGTGTAAAACTCGGTGGTACCGAAGTGACTAAAAGGCAGTAATTTTTGAATCTCGGTGAGACCGATACATAACTCTCGGTGGTACCGATTAGATGACCAACGGTCAGAAGGCACAACTCGATGAGACCGATTCTCAATTTTCGGTGGTACCAATTCTTGACAATGGCTAACCAGAGAGTTGGTCCAAAAACTCGGTGAGACCGATTCACAAAACTCGGTGGTACCGATGCTTGTAAATAGCTAACCAGAAAGTTGGCAACTGAACTCGGTGGCACCAAAGTGGAAATCGGTTGCACCGAAGGGCTAGGGTTTGGCATGTGTCTATCTGAGTTTGGTAATCGGTGGGACCGAGTGGAGATTGTTGGTGGCACCAATTTTCATGAAAGGCTTGGACAGACTTTTATGGAAGAGTTTGTTGCTGTTTTTGGTGACTATCACTTGTGCACGTGGAGCATATTGTTCACCAACAGTACCTTACCCCCTTTTAATAGTATTGGCTTTCCTATGGACTCAAAGTGATTTCTCACAAAGTAAAATGTAGAGTCCTCTTGCTTGAAGCTTTGCCAATCCATTTCCTTGCATCTTGGGGTTTCTCCACAATCCTTTTGCCAACACATCATTGAACTTTTCCTGAAATATACTGAGTCGAAACATTAGTTCAATGACATATATGTTGTTATTAATTACCAAAACCACCAAGGGAGCAAATGTGCTTTCAATCTCCCCCTTTTTGGCAATTGATGACAACATATAGATCAAAGCTTCGACATATGATATAATCAATGAATATAATCGTCGCTTTGAGAAGTATGTGATAAGCAAGAGCTCCCCCTAAATTTGTGCATTATTTTGAATTTGCGTTTGAATGCAAATGCACAATCGATTAGGTACATGGGGCACTCTTTTATGTCACATACAACTTGGTGGTGTGCGAGAATAATAAGAATGAATATCATAGTACAACACAATCAAGCAAAGGTGAATGATCATTTCATAAGCATCACAAGGATAGGAAATAGTAGCAATACCCATCAAGTGTATGATCAAACACCAACAAAGTTTAACACAAGCAAACCAACCAAAAGTTATAAATGTTTTGAAAAGCGATAAAAAGCAACGCCCTCTCTCTCGAAGCCTAAAGATCTATATACATATTCTCCCCCTTTGGCAACAAGTTACCAAAAAGTTCAAAGGTATATATCTAAGCGCTCTTCTGGGGCTGATTTCCTCCGGTGGTCGATGAAGGAGTGGAGAGAACGGCATCAGCGAAGACTTCTGCAGACGTCATGGACGGAGTCGGAGTAGCAACTGGAGGAACGAGAGGAGCTGATGGAGCTGAAGAAGCTGTAGCAGGAGCTGATGAAGAAGGTCGCAACTCTGGAGCTGGCACTGTAGCTGATCTAGCCTGAGTAGTGAACTGAGTGCTTGGCCTGAGAGGTGCACGATCCTCATCATCATCATCATCTGTAGAGTGAGGGCTAGGCACTGCGTCAACTTCCTTCTTGAGCTCATTCACAGTCACTATGAGCTTATCCACCTTGTTGTTGAGAATATGGAATTTATTGTCAATGAGCCTCGAGAGGCTCGCCTGGTTCTTCAATATTTCGCTGATGTCGTTCTGCATGCTGAGCACAGAGCTCAGTAGGAGATCCATCTGCTCACTCCTAGACCTTGGCACCTGAGAACTGGAGTCTCTGGCAGCCTCTGCATGTGCCTGTGTTGTAGCTAAGGTGGGATGATCTGGGTCCATCACCACAACGTTGTCTTCTAGCTCTCGCAATAGTGGCAAATGTGGTAGGTCAAGTGCAAATATGTGCTTCTCCAACTTGGAGTTGATAAGCATCTGAATATAGGGTGCATAACAACATGAACGCTTCTGATCAGCAGCAACCCTCTTCACAGTCTCCACTATCAGATCCATCACTCTGAATCTCGTATGTTGATCTAGATGGAGCAGCATGTTGATGGAGTATCCTCTTATCATCTTCTCATCTCCAGACTTAGGCATCAAGGTATGCCTTAAGATAGTGTTGATCGTGCGTAGACCAGCCTGGAGGAAGTAAATGGATCCTAGCTTGTGAGACTTCACATGTGCAGCAGGAATCTCATTGTACATGTTCTTCATGGCATTGTGGCTTGCCTTGGGCTCATTGTACACATTAATGTCACCATCTTCCACCTCTGGGACTCCTAAGATGGCAGCCCACTCCTCAACAGTGGATTCATACCTTGCTCCTTCCGTCATCCACACAATTCTACCATCTCCATAGAAATGAGCAGTGGAGTAGAATTGCATGATCATTTCATCATTCCAAGCAGTAAACTCCTTACCAACAAACTTATCCAGACCAATGTAGTGGAAGTTGTCTTGTACACTTGGGAAGTAGTCCTCATTGTCCTTGATGTACTTCCAGTCCACAAACGTCATATCACTCACAGCAGGGCTCTTATCAAGCAAGATTGTTTCATAGAAATCTTGTTGCTCTTTTGTATAGAACTTGTAGTCCACAGCAGTCTTCCTCCTCTGTGAATATGGATCAACAGCTCTGCACTCTCTCAAACCTGAGTCCTTCCTCTTCTTCATGTCCTCAGCTAACAAATGGCTAGCATTATGTTCTGGAAGGTGTGGTCTTAGCTTCATCAAAGCTGACATAGCATCATCCTCAGCTTCCCTAAAAGTGGAAGTCTTGTTCTTGGAAGCAACTGGGATGTCTCTGGAAAACCTCTTGGGTTTAGGAACAGCAACAGCCTTCTTGGGGGCAGTCTTGGTGCCTTTGGATGATGTATCCTTAGGCATAGCATCAGCCATGAGCTTCTTCTTCTTCTTAGGAGGAGTCTTAGGAGCTAGCTCTTCCTCCTCTTCTTCCTCATCTAGATACTCTGGAGTAGAAGGAAGAACTTTAGCTTTAACAAATCTTGTCCTTTCTCTCTTCTTCTTCTCCCCAGCCGTCTTAGGCATGGACTTCTTGGAGGGCTCAACAGACATTGTTACCCTAGCACTCTCTGGTGCTCTCACTGTCCCTGAGCTAGCATACTCTTTCCTTATTGCCTTCTTCTTCTTGGAAGTAGTGGCAGCAGCAGTTCTCTTGGCAGCATCATCTTTCTTGGACAGCTCCTCAGGTATGAAATCTTCATCCTCCTCATCTGAGTTGAGCTTCCTTCTTTCCCTAGTTGCAGCCTTGGGCAGATTAGGTGAGCTAGGAACATCATCAAAGCTCCCTTCAGGACTAGTGCCTGAGCTCATGTTAACACTTCTCTCTCTGAAGTTGTTTTGGCTATCATCAGACCCTGACATCTCTGACCCTGTGAAATAGAGTATAGAAGAGTGGATAGGTTGAGTCATCACAAAATGCAGACAATTTTCAAAGATTTGAACTAAAATTTCTCAAGATTTGCATTCTGCCAAGTGAATATCGGTACAACCGAGGCAAACTTTTCGGACCCACCGAGACAAACAACCTGCATACCAGAAACTTGGCACCACTTTCGGTGAGACCGAAAATGGGCACTCGGTTTCACCGAGGTTGTTCTCAGTCGACCAGAAAATGGAATCGGTGCTACCGATTCTTTTGCTTCGGTGTTACCGAGATTCAAGTTGCGGACGGCAAACCCTAAAAAATCGTTCGTTCTCTAGTCTACTAGAAATTCTTGTGGATAGATCAATCTCAAACTTTGGCTTATCGATGGAAAAGTCCTAATGCGCAAGATTCGGAGAGGGGAGCGCACGAGGGGTCGAAATCGTACCCTAACTTGGTGACAATCTCGCTATGGCGGCGACGGGGGGGGGGGGGGGAAGAATCCTTCGGCGGTGTGGACTTCCAACGGCGGAGGCGCTCGGGAAGACGAAAGGCGACGTCCAGGGGTATTGTTTAGCAGCTAGGGTTTTTGGAGGGGACAGACTTTTGCGGTTGAATTTGAAAAGTCGGGTCCGCCAGGTAATATACCCTTTGCTGTCGGTGACACCGGTTCGAAATTGTCGGTGCCACCGAGTTTCTCAACTGTCAGTTGACAGGGAAACTCGGTGTAACCGAGAATAAGGAATCGGTGTTACCGAGATGGAAAACCAGATCAAACCTAGGCATTCGGTGAGACCGAGAATTTGGTATTGTTCCACCGAGATGCACTTGGGAGGTTTTAATGGTCAGTCCTTTGTCGATACGGAACTCCGATTGCTCCTCACACAGAGAGATCGAAAAGCACTTGTTCAAATTTTGTGATGCAGCAAGAATAGAATATGAGACAAGAAAGCATAGATAGCTAGAGAGTGGTCCTAGGCATTCTTGTCCATCCAATTCGCAAAAGAAAAATCAAGAGCCAAATAGCAACAATTGGATGTCCTCGAATGAATAAAGAAATGCAGACCAACATGCTCACATAATAAGATGTCAAATGAAATCATGGCAAACATGCACACACATACTAGCATCTATCAAGCATTTTGGCGATGACGGAGTCATCTATATATGAGTATATTGACTTAGGAGCCAAGTAAGAGTACTTGATCATAGGTCATACTCATCGTTTAAGCACAAGTGGGATTACCACTTTTACATAAAGCATTTAATGTTGTCACATTCTAAGAGATGCTTTAACTCAAGTCTTAGAGTGAATCTCCCCCTTGATGTGACATACCCCCATACGAGGGATAAACTAACCTTGGGTTTGTCGTAGAAGACTTCATGTGGGTGATGTAGTGTTGGATGCTCAAGGTTGATGAAGATCACCAAGAGTTGGGAGCATCCTTGTTGTTTCCTTACTCTTCTCACCTACATGGGTTAGTCCCAACACACAAGAGACAAATACAAGGATATCTATGGACATGGAGTGCAAAGCATACATGATGATGTCCATGGATTTGTTGATTACCTTGTCCCTTGCTTACCTTTGAGGGAATGTGTGACTCCTTGAACTATTGCATTTTGTTGACGTTGATTGCAACTAGTTCTTGCCAATAATGAATGTGAGTGAATTTCATTGGCGGAGTCACCCCTCAAGAACTTCTCTCGTTCTTCTTCTTAGGGACCCACATCAACTTGATGGGGATCCTTGGTGTTGAAGTGGCACTTGTAGAAGTTGAGCTTGAAGTAGCCTTGGGAACCCACTCCACCAAAGCTTGGGATTCATCTTCATATGAGTCAATGTCCTCTTGAAGCTTGTCCTTGCCCTTGAGCTTGTGGTCTTGTGGTGGAAGGTCATCTTGAGTGTTTGTTCCCTTGGGAAGAGTATGTTCATACTTCTCCCTTTGAGGAACAAACTTGGGCTTGGGGTATTGACCTTCTTCCCATTCAACTCCATTAGCGTTGAAGTAGCCAATGCCATGGTTCTTCTGGTATCCTCCGTGCTTGCGTACAATCTCCTCAAATTGGTTACACCCGGCAAGACTCTTGTAGATAGCTTTCTCTATAACCCCTTTCAATAAAAAAAATTCTTGCTCAAGTGTAAATTGGCTAAGAGAATCATCATTAGTGGAATAAATAGAACTACTAGAAGCAACATCATTAGATTTAGCATTTTTATTGTTGCTACTAGATGAAGAACCTTTCTTGCCTTTGTTACTAGTTTGTCTTAGTTTAACTTGTGGCATGAATGTAGACAAGAGTAATCGTTTGGCTAGATAAGATGAAGTCTTCTTTCAGAGATCGTCATTGATAGCTTTAAGAAACTCATGTTCTTGCTCCATGGTGAGCTTCTCGAGGCGTAGCTTCTCATGAGTCCTTTCAAGCTCTCTATGATCTTCTAGAGTAGATTCATGGGCTAACTTAAGAGTGTTTAATTCTTTAGTTAGTTGTTCTATTTTCATCTTATCATCATCCACCGACTTATCTTGACTAGCATGAAAATTATCAAGTTCATTTTGACTAACATCACTAGTTTTATCAAAGAGCAAGTCATCATCACCAAGTAAATCATCTTCATCACTATTGAAATCAAGATACTCGGGGTGTGATACCTTGGGGCCTTTAGCCATGAAGCAACTTCCACTCCCTTCATTTGGTGAATCAAATAGATCATAGGAGTTGGTAGTCACTAGTGCAAGTCCGGCAACACCTTCATCTTGACTACAGTCGGAGTTGGAGTGATAGCTTCTCTCGGAGTTGTTGTCGGATTCGGAGCCGGAAACCCATTCACCAACATGAGCTTGATGTCTTCTTCTTGAGTAGCTCTTGGTGTACTTGTCCTTCTTATCCGAGTCCCTACTTCTCATTGAGGGTCTTCGTTCATAACGATCATGTCTACTCCTTCTCTCTCTTTCAGGTGATTCATTCCTTGAGCTTCGTCTTCTAGGTGACTCTTCTCTTCGTTTGTAGGGAGCCGTGCACTCATTGGAGTAGTGTCCGGGCTTCCCACAATTGTAGCAGTTTCGGTCACGACTTGACGAATGCTTCTCTTCATATCTTGAGTTGGAGCTTCGTTCTTTGCCTCTATTCTTTTAGAACTTGTTGAATTTCTTGACCATGAGGCTTATCTCTTCATTGGTGACAAGGTTGTCGCTTGAAGTTGCGGGAGCATCACTTGTTGCTTTGTAAGCACCGCTAGACTTGTTGTGAAGCTCTTCTTTGTCTTTAAGTGTCATCTCATAAGCAACAATCCTTCCAATGACTTCCGTAGGCCTGAGATCTTTGTAGTTGGGCATCATTTGGATCAATGTACACACGGTGTCGTATCTCTCATCCAAAGCTCTAAGTATCTTCTTGATGATGAATTTGTTGGTCATTTCTTTTCTTCCTAAGCCGGCAATCTCATTGGTGATGAGAGCTAGCCTAGAGTACATCTCTACGACTGCTTCACCATCCTTCATCTTGAACTTGTCAAGCTGACTTTGAAGAACATCCAACTTGGATTCTCTCACGGATTTGGTACCTTCATGCATATCAACTAAAGTATCCCAAATCTCTTTTGCATTCTCAAGACGGCTGATTTTGTTGAATTCTTCGGGGCATAGGCAGTTGAAGAGAATGTCACATGCTTGAGCGTTGTATTGCAACATCTTCAATTCATCTGGGGTCGCTTCACGAGCGGGTTCCTTTCCATCACCAAAGAATTCACCTTGCAAGCCAACACGAACAACAGCCCAAACGGTGGGGTTATGACCAAGAATATGCATTTTCATTTTGTGCTTCCAACTAGCAAAATTTGTGCCATCAAAGTACGAACTTCTACGGTGATAATTTCCCTCACTAGACGCCATACTCTCCTAGGTTGTGAGACCAATGCAATGGAGACCAATGCTCTGATACCACTTGTAGGATCAAAAGTATGTCTAGAGGGGGGGGTGATTAGACTACTTGACCAAATAAAAATTCTACCTTTTCCCAATTTTAAGTGTTGGCAGATTTTAGCCATAATACCAAGTCAAGTACACCCTACACATGCATGTCTAAGAGTATAGCAGCGGAAAGTAACAACAAGCATGTATAGTAGAGGGTAGGAAGAAAGATCAAACGCAATTTGAAGACACGATGATTTTTTCCGTGGTTCCGATAGGTGGTGCTATCGTACATCCACGTTTATGGAGTCTTCAACCCACGGAGGGTAACGGTCGCGAGATTCCACGGAGGGCTCCACCCATAAGGGTCCACGATGTAGCAACCTTGACTATTCCATAACGGCTTCCATCCATGAAGGAATAGCCTCACTATGGGTAGATCTTCACGAAGTAGGCGATCTCCTTGCCCGTACAAACTTCTTGGTTCAACTTCACAACACGAAGTAGGAGGCTCCCAAGCGACACCTAACCAATCTAGGAGGCACCACCCTCCAAAAGGTAATAGGCTCGGCAATGTCGATGAACTCCTTGCTTTTGTGCTTCAAGATGATAGACTCCTCAACACACAATCACTCTCTCACAGATTTGGCTATGGTGGAAGAGATTGATTTGGTGGAAAGCAACTTGGGGAGGCTAGAGATCAAGATTCGTATGGTAGGAATCGAATGCCTTGATCTCAACACATGAGTAGGTGGCTCTCTCTCAGAAAATTGGATGGGGCAAGTATGGAATAGTTCCGAGTGCTTCTCTTTCGAGTGGGTGGTGGTGAAGGGGTATATATAGGCATCCCCAAAAATCCAACCGTTACACCTAAAGTGACCAACTCGGTGACACCAAAGTGTAAAACTCGGTGGTACCGAAGTGACCAAAACGCAGTAACTTTTGAATCTCGGTGAGACCGATACATAACTCTCGGTGGTACCGATTAGATGACCAACGGTCAGAAGGCACAACTCGATGAGACCGATTCTCAATTTTCGGTGGTACCAATTCTTGAGAATGGCTAACCAGAGAGTTGGTCCAAAACCTCGGTGAGACCGATTCACAAAACTCGGTGGTACCGATGCTTGAAAATAGCTAACCAGAAAGTTGGCAACTGAACTCGATGGCACCAAAGTGGAAATCGGTTGCACCGAAGGGCTAGGGTTTGGCATGGGTCTGTCTGAGTTCGGTAATTGGTGGGACCGAGTGGAAATTGTTGGTGGCACCGATTTTCATGAAAGGCTTGGACAGACTTTTGTGGAAGAGTTTGTGGGTGTTTTTGGTGACTATCACTTGTGCACGTGGAGCATCTTGTTCACCAACAGTACCTTACCCCTTTTAATAATATTGGCTTTCCTATGGACTCAAAGTGATTTCTCACAAAGTAAAATGTAGAGTCCTCTTGCTTGAAGCTTTGCCAATCCATTTCCTTGCATCTTGGGGTTTCTCCACAATCCTTTTGCAACACATCATTGAACTTTTCCTGAAATATACTTAGTGGAAACATTAGTTCAATGACATATATGTTGTTATTAATTACCTAAACCACCAAGGGAGCAAATGTGCTTTCAATAGCCCAATAGATTGATCGGAAAGAATAACTTTGAGGTGGTTCTACTACCTACACCAATTTCATCTTATTGTTCTCCGCTAGATAGGAACTTTGGAGTGATTCTTGGTTGCACGTTGAGGGATGATCATATGATTCAACTATGTTAGCATTGTTGGGAGATTGCACTAGCGAAAGTATGAACCCTAGGCCTTATTTCAAAGCATTTATACACCATTTTGCCTGCTGTTTTACACTTGCTACCTTGCTGTTTTTATATTTTCAGATTACAAAAACCTATATCTATCATCCATATTGCACTTGTATCACCATCTCTTCGCCGAACTAGTGCACCTATACAATTTGCCATTGTATTGGGCGTGTTGGGGACACAAGAGATTTCTTGTATTTGCTTGAAGGGTTGTTTGAGAGAGACCATCTTCATCCTACACCTACCACGGATTGATAAACCTTAGGTCATCCACTTGAGGGAAAATTGC
Organism: Elymus sibiricus; assembly: GCA_039707655.1. NCBI lineage: Eukaryota > Viridiplantae > Streptophyta > Magnoliopsida > Poales > Poaceae > Elymus > Elymus sibiricus. The sequence goes on from CM077669.1 coordinate 270,817,468, forward strand.
TACTGTCCTACAAAACTCTGCGCTTGGAGTCCCAACACGAGTCTACAAGAATAAAGTTGTGTAGTAGACTTCAAGCTCTTTTCTGGCGCCGTTGCCGGGGAGGTGAGTGCTTGAAGGTATATCTTTAGATTTTGCAATTAAATCTTTTAGTTTCTTGTTTTTCACTACTTTGGTTTTATAAAAGAAAACAACAAAATAAAGATAAATGGATCCTCATCCACTTGCTAATCTTTTCAAAAGACCCGATTATGTTGGAACAATTGCTAGAGAGTTCACTAGATTATATTTATGAGGTCTAAAAATTGTGAAATTTATAAAGTGATTCATGATAGTCCCTTGAATGAAAAGAATGTTAGCAATATTGCTAGTATGAATTCTCTGAATATCCATGATGCTAATGATATGCAAAGCCACAAGCTTGGGGATGCTATGTTTGATGAAGATGATACTTTTAGTCCCCGAAGTTTTGATGAGCAAATTTATTATGATGATGGCATGCCTCTTATCTATGATGATTATGATGATGACATGTATGCTATAAAGAGTGCTAGTAACCATGAAACTTGTCATGATGATTTTAATATCCAAAGTGGTTATGTCAATCAAGTATCTGATGATAGTTATTTTGTTGAGTTTGCTCCCACTACTATGAATGAAAAGAAATATGCTTATGTGGAGAGTGATAAATTTTTAATGCTTGTAGATCATGAAAAGAATGCTTTATGTGATAGTTATATTGTTGAATTCCTTCATGATGCTACTGAAAATTATTATGAGAGAGGAACATATGCTTGTAGGAATTGCAATAATATCAAGTTTCCTCTCTATGTGTTCAAAGTTTTAAAGTTGTGATTGTTTTGCCTTCCTATGTTAGTTGATTCTTGCTCCCATAAATTTTGGTTCACAAATTCCCTATGCATAGGAAGTGGGTTATATTTAAATGTGCTTGTCACGAGATTCATGATGCTCTTTTGTATGTTTCAATTATTATTCCTATTTGAGCATCATTGAAATCATCATGCCTAGCTAAAAGGCATTAAAGAAAAGCGCTTGTTGGGAGACAACCCAACACTTTTATGTTCTGTTTTTGTGTGTTCAAATGATTAAGCTACTGTAGTAATCATGTTTTGTGTCTTCTATTCAATAAAGTACCAAGTAAAGCCTTTGGGATAGTATGGATACTTGTTGATTTGATTATGTGCAAAAACAAACTTTTGTCTCCAGTAAAGAATTTCTCTGATTTTACTGGAGCGTCAAAAAATTCTGAAATTTTTACGCAGTATTTATATGCAAATTCTATAAGTTCTTCTAATGTTTCAGAATTTTTATAGACAGGAAAGTATGGTTACACTACAGATCTTCACAGACTGTTCTGTTTTTGACAGATTCTGTTTTGCATGCATAGTTTGCTTGTTTTAGTGTTCCCATAGCTTATATTCAGTGATATAAATTATGTGAATGGTAGAATACAGTAGGTATTATGTGAGAACAATTATTAATCTTGTCTTAACAATACCTAAGTGAATGATCTATATTTACTATACTAACCCATCTCACGAAGTTCCGTTAAGTGTTGTGTGATTGAAGTTTTCATGTTTTGGATGAGACACCGATATAAGAAGAATAAGGAGTGGTAAGACCCTAAGATTGGGGATGCCCAAGGCACCCCAAGGTAATATCCAAGGAAGACTCAAGCGCCTAAGCTTGGGGATGCCCCGGAAGGCATCCCCTCTTTCGTCTTCAAGATTATCGGTATATCTTACTTAGAGCTATATTTTTATTCATCACATAATATGTGTTTTGCTTGGAGCATCATTCTATTTTGTTGTTATATGTTAGATGTTATTATAATCTTGTCTTTCAATAAAAATTTCCAAGAATTGCTTTAGGATGCTTGAATTGCATGTTTGATGTGTGCTGTGTAAAAACAGAAACTTTTGCTCTAGTATTTGAATTTTCATATTTTATTGGAACGTGGAAAGTTTCTGAAATTTATACACAGTGTTGTAATATAAATTCTTTATCACTTCCTAAATTTTCATAATTTTTTGAGTTATAGAAGTACACTGGTTTAATTGATTGCTACAGACTGTTCTGTTTGGACAGATTGCTGTCCTAGTTTTGTTATCTACATATCCTATAGTTTCCATAGCCTATATTGGTAGATATAAATTGTGGAAACGATAGTAAACAGTAGGTGATGTTTGAAAATTATTTTGCAACTTGTCTTGGCATTACATGAAATGTGGATTTATTCTTATGTATACTAACCTATCTCACGAGTTCTTTTCAAGTTTTGTGTGGATGAAGTTTTTGAGAATAGGTGAAACCATGATATGAGAGGACTGAACAAGATACAAAAGATCAAGCTTGTGGATGCCCAAGGCACTCCAAGTAAATATTTTAAGAAGTCTCAAGCATCTAAGCTTGGGGATGCTACGCATCCCACCTCTCTTCATTAACAATTATCGGTTAGCCTATGTTGAGCCTAAATTTTTATTTGTCCACATGATTTGTGCTATTCTTGGATTGCTATTTTTCTTTTGCTTGCTGTTTAAATAAAATACTAATATCTGAAAATATTTATTGAGAGAGAGAGCCCTCACATAGCTACTTGATTGTTTACCTACTCATTGATCTTCACTTATATCTTTTGAGAGTAGTTTGAGGTTTACTCATGTGCTTCACTTATATCCGGAGAGTAAATTGTGTATGAATTAAATATCATAAATATGAAATTATCAGTGTGCTTTATGCTTGGTAGTAGCTTTACATCTAGTTTATAAAGTAAAATCTATTGAAGTTTGACAGTCATCAAATTGGTCATACAAGCAATTCATGAATGATTAGTATAAGAAAGAGAACTTTCACATATAAATATATTATCTTGCACAACTTTTATGATTGTGAATACCCATCCATTATTTTCAACGTTGATCAAATAGTTGAAGTTGGACAAGGAAGACAACGTAATGGTTATGTTTGGGTATATTTGCATAGAAGTTATATTGTTATGGATCCTCGAACATGTGGTGCTTGTTTAGAACCTTTTGCTAGCGAAAACTTCATACTAAGTAGAGATACTACTTGTGCATCCAAATCCTTGAGCCAAGTTTCTTCCATGAGAGTCCACCATACATACCTATATATGGTATTTCACTACCATTCCAAGTAAATTTGCATGTGCCACCTCTAAACATTCAAATAAATATCTGTTTTGTGTGCTCGTACCACTCATGGAGCGATGGGGCGGTCATTATCTTCCATGCTAAGCGAGTTATTCTCAAGATGAGTGTTTATTCACTTTTCATTGCACGAGAGAGGCTGGTAAAAAGGATTCCCAGTCCTGCATAATACAAAAATAAATAAAAACTCCCCCTAGAAAGTTGATTGTTTGGAGGGAAACCGTGGATTCGGCCAGCCATGGAATGTGTTTGAATGGTGGAGGGGGAGTAAAAGTTTAAATTCTGTTTGGGAACCGCCAATAATGTGATTAGCATGGAAGATATTGAATACTCTGTTGTGACGTTGACATGAAAGGAACACCACTCAAAATTACATATTCATCTCTGCTTTAAACAATGAGCTCTGGCACATATGCAAATCCCTGCTTCCCTCTGCGAAGGGACAATCTATTTACTTTCATGTTACTTACTTTCATGTTGAGTCAACTTCTTATTCCAACCTCAATCTATTAGTTGGCAAGCACCATGTGGTGGGAAAAGACCCAAACATATATATCCACTCAAATATATTTGATCATGATTCATTATTGCTGACAATTATCTTTATGATAAGTGTGTTGGGACACGAAACATCAAGCCCCTATCTTTCTCTGTGTTCGATGGATGTTGTTTGTTCTAAAAATATGCCTTGAGTATTAGCAATCATAAAAGACTATATTATAATTGAGTATGTAGAGCTCTTACTTAGACTTGATGATGTATTGAAATTGTTTGATGACCAAGAACATAGATTGTTAAGTTTCAATAGAATGCATTGTTTGAACCATGACATGCGAATTGATTGCTACTCTATCATGATGATTTTTATGAGAAAAAGTTGCTGGTTATGATGCTAGAAAAGTGACTGAAATTATCAATGATCAAAACTATTCACTAAGCTAGCATTCACACTTCATAAATTATTTCTTTTATCATTTACCTACTCGAGGACGAGCAAGAATTAAGCTTGGGGATGCTGATACGTCTCCAACGTATCGATAATTTATTAAGTATTCATGCCATATTCATCTATGTTTACAATACTTTTATATGGTTTTGATGCACTTTTTATGCTTTATTTAGAACAAAACCGGACTGACGTTGTTTTCAGCAGAATTACCATGGTGTTGTTTTTGTGCAGAAAATGAAAGTTCTCTGAATCGCCCGAAACTTTTTGGTGATTTTTTCTGGACCAAATAAGCAATATTGGAGCGAAGAACCACTGGAGGGGCTGGACTAGAAGGCCAGATGGCTTGTGGGGCCCTCGTAGCTCCGTTTGGCATGATTCCAATGCTGAAAATCCCATAAATACTAGAAACCCCAGAAGTAAAGAGAGACTACTCGTTCCGCTGCCGCAACTCTCTTTATCGACGAAAAACAAATCTGGAGGCGTTCCAGTACCCTGCCGGAGAGGGTAGATCATCTCTGGTGGCCATCTTCATCATCCCGGCGGAGGCCATGACGAGGAGGGAGTAGTCCACCCTCGGGGCTGATGGTTTGTACTAGTAGCTATATGTTCAATCTCTCTCTCTCTCTCTCTCTTTCTCTCTCTCTCTCGTGTTCTTGAGACGGCACGATCTTGATGTATCACGGGCTTTGTTAATATAGTCGGATCATATGATGTTATTCCCTTGCTACCTTGTTGTGATGAATTGAATCTTTACCTTTGAGATCTCGTTATGTTGGATTGAATATTATGGTTTGAGAACACTTGATGTACATCTTGCGTGGGATACCCATAGTGACATTGGGGTATTCTATTGATTCACTTGATATATGTTGAGGCATCAACTTGTGGATTCCGGTGACCTAGGGGATCTATGCATAGGGGTATTGCACGTTTTCATACCATGTTCTCTGATAGAAATCTTCGGGTGCTCCTTGAAATTCTTTATGTTGGATTGAATATGATAGATCTGAAATTGTTTGATGCATGTCGCATAATTTAGCCAAGGATTTTTGAGGTGACATTGGAGTATCTAGGTGACATTATGGTTGATTGATATGTACCATTGGTGTTATTCTAGTAGGAACTCTAGGGCTGTTTGTGACACTTATAGGAATAGCCCAATAGATTGATCGGAAAGAATAACTTTGAGGTGGTTCTACTACCTACACCGATTTCATCTTATTGTTCTCCGCTAGGTAGGAACTTTGGAGTGATGATCATATGATTCAACTATGTTAGCATTGTTGGGAGATTGCACTAGAGAAAGTATGAACCCTAGGCCTTATTTCCAAGCATTTATACACCGTTTTGCTCGCTGTTTTACACTTGCTACCTTGCTGTTTTTATATTTTCAGATTGCAAAAACCTATATCTATCATCCATATTGCACTTGTATCACCATCTCTTCACCGAACTAGTGCACCTATACAGTTTGCCATTGTATTGGGTGTGTTGGGGACACAAGAGATTTCCTGTATTTGATTGCAGGGTTGTTTGAGAGAGACCATCTTCATCCTACACCTCCCACGGATTGATAAACCTTAGGTCATCCACTTGAGGGAAAATTTCTACGGTCCTACAAAACTCTGCGCTTGGAGGCCCAACAAGAGTCTACAAGAATAAAGTTGCGTAGTAGACATCAGCGGTCTCCTACTCTTCCCGCCTTCGGGCCGCGGTGGCGGAGCGGGGTATGACCCCGGCGGCTGACAGAGGGGTGGCGGCCGCAGCTATTGCTGGCAGTGTGGCGACAACGGCGGCCGGCGGTGTGGTGGCGGCCATGGCAGCCGCCGGCAGCAGCTGCCTTTGGGCAGCGGTGGCGGAGCTTGTGGTCCATGTCATGCGCACATCTAATCGGGCTGCCACATGCATTACACGCTTCGGCGAACTGCTCCGCTGACGTGGTGCAGCCTCCCAGCTGTAGCTGTCCGCTGGAGGAGTGGTTTACCGACGACGGCAGATCGGTGCCATTGGCGATTGGGGGAGAAGCAAACTAGAGAAGCTCCGAGGAAGTTGGGGATGGATGCAATGTGGAGTCGCCGGCTGTGAGGGTTTATAAAGCGGCCCGACAAGCATTTGGGGTTTGGGGGACTTCGCCGAGCCGGGTGGGAACCTGCATGGCTACTCTAGGGAACCTGCGCGGTTGCGTGGGAATTGGCTCGCCGATGCCTTTTCGAGACAACTCTTGGCCGAACGAAACGCCTGTTTGGTCCCGAAGCGTGCACTGGTATCCTCGGGTGGGAACGTGATGACAAGATGTGACGGAGGAGGAAGACATGATAAGTACACAAATGATTATAATAGAAAAATGTTTGTGTTTTATTACATAGCAAACGCTAATTCTCTATGCACCGTCGCGAACTGCTCAATCATGAGGTTGCTCTCGGTTTAGGCGGCCGCGGCGCGCTCTGCTCACGCACTCTGCCGGTGTCCATCCACGTGCAAACGGTCACGTACAATTGGGGTGCCATATGCATGCGGTTGCGCCGTGCCTGGCACCACGATGCAGTTCCTTGTGCCACGATGCATTTAAGCGCTGTGAAAACTTCCATGCGGTTGCCGGCGTCCAGCGACAGTTCACCATTGTTGTCAAAGTGGACACCCACATCAGGAACACAGACCTCTCAGTGGTGTACTGATACGTCTCCAACGTATCTATAATTTTTTATTGTTCCATGCTGTTATATTATCATTCTAGGATACATTTTGGGTCTTTATTACCAGTTTATAATATTTTGACCACTAACCTATTGACCCAGTGTCCAGTGCCAGTTGCTACTTTCTGCATGTTTTTTACTTTTCAGGTTTACAGTACCAAACGAAGTCCAATTGCCACAAAACTTTTTTATGATTTTTTCTGGACCAAAAGAATACCTGGAAGCTTTGGGAGGAGACCTGAGGCCGCACGAGGGCACCAGCACGCAACATGGCACGCCTTGGGGGGGGGTCGCGCCCTGATGTATGTTGGCCCCCTCGTGGCTCTCCTGATGCCCCTCTCTGGCCTATAAGTTCTCTAATATTGCAAAAACCCTGAAGGCAGTCCTGAAACCCTTTTTCCACCACCGCAAGTCTCTGTTCCGTCGTGAGGCCATCTGGAGTTCCGTTCCGGCACCCTGCCGGAGGGGGGTCGATCACAGAGGGCCTCTTCATCAACCTTGCTGCCCTCATGATGATGTGCGAGTAGTTCACCACGGGTCCATAGCTAGCACCTATATGGCAATCTCTCTATCTCTTGATCTTCAATACAATGATCATCGCATCTTCGCTTTGATCTATCCGATGTAATCCTATTGTGCGGTGTGTTTATTGGGATCCGATGAATTGTGGGTTTATGTTTAGATTATTCATGAAAAGTATTTGAGTCACCTTTGAATATTTAGATTCTTATTTGCATGATCATTGTAGCTTCATAATTCTCTCTGATCTATCGGTGCGCTTTGGCCAAGTAGATTGATTAATCTTCAGTGGGAGATGTGTGTTGTGGTAGGTTCAACCTGACGAGTTTCTATATCCCAGTGACAAAGTAGGGGACACGATACGTCTTTGTGTTGTTTCTACTAAGGATAACATGATGGGGTTTATTTATATTGCTTGAGTTTACTTTGTCTAGATCATGTCATCGTTCTCCATGCATTACTTTGTTTTACTTAATACTCTAGATGCATGCTGGATAGCGGTCGATGAGTGGAGTAATAGTAATAGGTGCAGGCAGGAGTCGCCCTATTTGTTTATGGACGTGATGCCTATATACACATGATCATTACCGTTAAAATCGCATAACTATCCTCTTTTCTATCAATTTCCCAACAGTAATTTGTCACCCACCGTATGTTGCCTACATGAGAGATGTCGCTAGGGAAAACTATGGCCCCCGGGTCTATTCACTTATAAATTTATAGCTGCTACTATTACCTTGCTGCCTTTATTTACTTTTTTTGCAATTTACAATTATCTACAAGTATCTACACAACTTATTTGCTTGCAAATAATGAGATGAAGGGGATCGACAACCCTCTTGCCCGCGTTGGGTGCAAGTTGTTTGCTCTTTTGTGTGCAGCCGCTGATGACGGTTGAGGATCGATATTCCTATTGGTTCGATAAACCTTGGTTTCATAATTGAGGGAAATACTTACCCACTTTGTGCTGCAATTACCAGTTCCTCTTCACGGAAAACCCAACGCAGATCACAAGTCTTAGGAAGGATTTCAGGCGCCGTTGCTGGGGAATATCATCACCAACTATCAAGTAACTTCACACAAATTTTCATTCACTTGTTTATCTTTTTATTTGCTTTTATATTTAGTTTGTTACATAAAAAATCAAAAATACAAAAATATTTATCTTTGCTAGTTACTAGTTTACTTCTTTGTTTGCATGAAGTTGCTATCATGTCTGATTTTGAAATTAAAGGTGTTTCCGCCTCTAGTGTGGAATCCCTTGAACATCCAACTTCCCCTTGTGGTAAGAATGCTAAAAGAAAGTTTGATGAAGTTTCTAAGGAAAAACTTGATAATCTTGCGGATGACGATCCTTCCAAAAGTGAACCCATTATGCAAACAAAGAAACTCCGTATAGGTAGTGGAAATATTATTGGCAAAAGTGTGATTCAAGATTTTTTTAGTTGTGTGGGATCATTACCATTGATAGGAGGTTCCATTGTTGCTAGAACTACAAGTTATGCGGATGATATATCTTTGCTTATAGCACAGTTGGAAAGACAATTTGTCCATATGCATCCTTTCATACAATGGTTATTTCTAGAATCCTCTAATATTCAGGAAGCTCTTGCTAAACGTCTAGCCACTATAGTTCTTGTTCAAGAATTTGACAATGTCATGCAAGTGGCTAGAGATATATTTGCTCATTATAGGGTTAACTGTGATTGCCCACCAATAGAAGGAATTCTTTATGAGTTGGAAGGTATAAGGAAACTAAGATCCACGGATTATGTTGCTTATGATGAAAACCTTAGAAAGAAGGTTCCACCTAATGTCCTAGTTGATAAAATATCTGAACATAATGATAAATTTTCTATAACAAAACTTGGAATGGGTTATGAGCTTGAGCGAGAATTAAGGAAATATCTTTATCGAAACTTATACAATTAGGAGATGACTATCACTTATGAGAAACCTAAAGAGGAGCCTCCTATTCCTCCTGAAATAGATCTCTCGGATCCTTGTGTTGTGAAGTTTAGTCCCCTCAATTATTTTTGCTTACCTACTACAAAACTTTCTGCTGAAAGAAGGGAATATTATTATAGCATGAAGGATAGTATCCGTGCCTATTACAACACTTGAAACTATGCATTATGCCTAGCTAGGGGCATAAAACAATAACGCCTGTTGGGAGGCAATCCAATAGTTATCTATATTTTTGCTTTTCACTTCCTATTTGTTTTTTATAACATGATTATTGCCTCTATAATGATTATGTTTTTGTGTTTCAATTAGTGTTTGTGCCAAGTAAAGCCTTTGGGATGACTCACAAGATGAGTAGAATCAATGCTGAAACAAAATAGAAACTTTTGACTCCCGTACAAAAAAATTCATTTTTTACTGGAGCGTGATAATGATCTGGATTATTTAAACAGTATTGATATACAAATTTCTGAGGTTTTTCTAATTTTTCAGAATTTTCAGAGTTAAGGAAGTATAGGTTCTCTACAGATTGCTACAGACCGTTCTGTTTTAGACAGATTCTATTTTTGCTTGCATAGTTTGCTTGTTTTGATTATGCTATGGATTGTATCGGGGGGTATAAGCCATGGAGAAGTTAGAATACAGTACCTATGATGCAATTATGAAATAAGAATCAATTTATAACAGTACCTAAAGTATTCAATATGTTGCCTATACTAACGGATCTCACAAAGTTTTGTTGAGTTTTGTGTGATTGAAGTTTTCAAGTTTTGGGTGTTATCACGATTGACAAAGGAATAAGGAGATTCAATAGACTAAGCTTGGGGATGCCCAAGGCACCTAAAGGTAACATTCTAAGGAAGACTCAAGCGTCTAGGCTTGGGGATGCCCCGGAAGGCATCCCCTCTTTTGTCTCAATCCATCGGTATGTCACTTCACTACAGGAATCAGGCTCTTTGCCATCTGTCATAGTAGATGGCAAAGGGACAACCACGGACGGCAAAGGTCTTTGCCATCCGCCAGCGGACAACAAAATTTTCGGCCGAATAAACTCCAGCAAAGGGGTTCTTTGTCGTCTGCCGTTGCACAGCAGACGGCAAAGTTTTTTTGCCGTCAGCTTGCAGACGGCAACGCGGCTGGACGGCGTAGTACTGATGGTAGCACCGTTAGGTGGATAACGGCCCCCACAAAGCCCTTTGCCGTCTGCCCCGGACGGCCCCCCACTTAGTCCTTTGCCGTCTGCCTCGGAAGGCCCCCATCCAGCACATTGCCGTCTGCCCCGGACGGCCCCGCCCAACCCTTTGCCGTCTGCCCCCCCCCCCCCCCCCGATAGCCCCGCCCAACCCTTTGCCGTCTGCCCCTGACGGCACCCCCACCCAGCCCTTTGCCTTCTGCCCCGGACGGCAAAGAAGCCAAATGGCCCCAGGCCTAGCGCTCCCAGGTTTAACAGGTGGCTACCACATGCCCGCTTTGCCGACGGTGGCCGTCGGCAAAGAGGTCTTTGCCGTCCGGGGCAGACGGCAAAGAGGCTGTATTGCCTCTTTTTTGCCTGTTTTTTGTTATATTCAACAATTTTCACAGGCAAATATATGATATGTATATATATATTTCATAGAAACAATATCTCTGCCATATGGATATGATCAACCAACAATTATACCAAATTAAAAGTATCAAATGTCACATTGTTCACCATATTACAATAGTTTCATCCATACATACATAGTCTCATACATAGGTAGAGAGTTTCACGTAAGTTCATCGATACAAAATGAAAACAGAAAGTAAACACTAGCACTACATCAAAGCAAGCTAAAGTGAACTCAATCAAATCTGCAAAATTGGAAATAAGAAAGTTGGAATAAGAATACTAGAAGAAGTAGAAGATCTAGAAGTAGAAGAAAATCTAGAAGAAGAAGATGATGAAGAAGCGTTTTTCTTCTCTCTCTTTCTCCTCTTGTTTTTCTTCTTCTTATTGCTTATTTGTGTCATTTTAGAGCTAACCTAGGTAATTATCACATTTTTGACCTAACTAAGCTTATTGTGTCAGTTTGCAAGAAAATAAGCTAAGTCTGTGGCATCTATGAGGTTACCAAGTCTATTATGCCATTTTTGAGTTAACTAAGCTTATTATGTCATTGTGGAGGAAACAATGCTAAGTATAGGTCATTTTAGAGCTAACTTAGGTACAATATGTCATTCTGGAGGTAAGTAAGCTTACTATGTCTTTTTAGAGGAAACAAAGCTAACTTAGGTAAAATATGACATTTGTCTAAGTGCTAAGTTTGTCTTTGTGCTAAGTTTGGCTAAGTGCTAAGTTTGTCTTTGTTTGAGAAAATGAGCCAAGTAAGTGGAATATTAGGGCCTAACGTCCTCGTCATCACAGAGGTGAAGCACCGGGGTTGCTCGGGCCGGTGTCACCTGGAGCACTACTTGGCCCTGGAGAAGGATCGTGCGATGCGGCTCGGGAGTTATGTTGCACCAAAGATCATTTGCGTTAGCATGATGACGCTGAAATGTTAAGACTACTAACTAATGAACACTGAAATGAAACTCGCCGTTCCAGCCGTGATAATGACTGGCATCGGCGGAGGGGTCTGGCCAGTCTTCTCGCACAAAGACTGCACATTTGGTTTTGACAAGTCAATCATATTGGTTATTAATGAAACGAACATGTAGTGCATGATTTGGCTAATATGAAGAAGAAACTTACCACGAGGAGCTCGTACATGGCCCGGTGAGATGCATCGTTCCGTGCCCTCTCCTCCTCCAACAACCTAGCCGTCCTCTCCTCCAAATCCCTCTTCTCCTCCGCCGCCTGCCGGGCCTGTTCCGCCAGAAGCGCCTGGGTTCTCTCTCTCTCTTTCTGCAGAGCAGCCTGCAACACAACTCCTCGTTAGCATTGTAATCATCTTTGTTCGCACACACAATGTAATGGAGGAAAGCTATCTAAGTCCGTATGACTAACCTCGATGGCGAGCTGGACTGGCCGTGGACGAGGCATTATCTTAGGATAGGAGCTCGTTTGGCGCGCCTTGATCTGCCGGAGAGTGCGCGAAGACCGTATAAGTCCATCTCCAATGGCTATATGGCCATGGGGCCTCCCGCCACCAGCTATCATCACCAGCTCTGGATAAATAGGATGATGGCTCGGGTTGAAGTCCTCCCCATTCACCGCCTTCCCCACATCTCTGTACCTCACGAGCTTGTTGTGGGAGGAGATGTTGGTGAAGTTGTCGCGATTATCGAGGTCATACTTAGAGAATGCCTTGGCCTTCTTGTACGAGGCAATATGGGCCATGGCATAGAGGTCGTACACCTGTGGCACCTCCGTCTTATTGTAATGCGCCTACAAGAGAGGAACAAAGTATTAATAAAGGGGTCAAGCTAGCATCAAGAATGAATTGCAGGAATCATGAAGCTAACCACATCCCCAGTTCCGCCCGAACTAAAATAAGTTGGCACTGCCTTGATGGTGTGGCACACCTTCTATTTGGGCACGCCGTTCCTTGCAATTGTCGTGGACGGCTCGCCATTCGTCAGAGCACCACTCATTCACCAACGCCTCCCAACAATCCATCTTATCTGCACACCATCTCGGGGGCACCTAAGTTAGTAAAGAGAAATTTGAGACCTACGCCTACGAATCAAAGCAAGGAAACTAAGTACAATGCCTTAAGAATAGGTAATTACCTTCATGTACTGCTCCTTGTGCAGAAACTTTTCGCGGCACAATGACTCGTCCTTCTACATACGCCGCGAGGCGTAGTAGTCTCGAACAGCCTGTACCCGAGCCTCGTGCCGTAAGTTCTTTAGTAGGCACCTGCACTCGTCATCGATATCCTTTGCCGCGGCCTCCTCGTATCCCTCCTCACACCTGTAGAAGGTCTGCAATCAAACGAGACAACACTGATTAGTACAATAACTAGCTATTATTGACTTTTTATTGTGTAAAGGAGAAATTACCCAGAACTTTCTGATCACCATGTCGGCCCTCGTGTGGCACAACACATCGTCGATCATCTCCTCCGGTGGGGCCGGGGCAGCCAAGTCGTGCTCCCAGTTCAATCCTAACTCTGGAAGCTTACCCTCACCGGGCAACGTGACAAACCCCGGGAAGTTATGCCGTAAAATTACAACAAGGATTGAGTGGGGCCTGCGGACATCCTTGGCGTGAATCCAACCCCTGCAGTATGACAAAGCCAACACATTAGATATGTGAAGAAACGTGAAGGCAAAAGGTTTTAAAAGAGTAAATGCACTTACTTCTCCTTTTCAGGCCTAATCGGCCACCTCTGCTCGCGGGTCGCCGTCACGGGCGGGAGCCGTGTACACCCACGCTGGTAGAGGGTGGCCCCCTCAACCACCTCGTCCCCGCTATCAGAAAACTGATCCCCGCCACCATCAGCATGGCCACTCGGCTACGGCTGAAACAGATCCGGCCAAGTATCCCATCCGGTCGAAGCGTGTGGAGTCTCGTAGGACGAAGCATCTGGCACAGGAGTCTCGCGGGTCGAAGTGTCTGGGACAGAAGGATCGTCGACCCGAGGCTCGTGGACAGGAGTCCTTGTAACCTCCACCTTAGACGGGTCCACCGTAGCAGTCCTGTGCTAGGGTGAATCAGCTGGGGGTGGCAGCAAGGAAGGCGTAGCAGCCTTCGTACCTCTCCCGCGGCCACCACGTGTACCTTTAGGAGCTCTCTTCTTCCCCCGACCTCCTCTCCCGGTGGGCAGCTTCGTCGACGAAGAAGCGCCCTCGGGTGTCCCAATAATGTCGTACAACGCTCTCCGGAGAGTTTGGGGTGGAATGGAAGTACCCCTCCCACCACGCGCCGACGAAGGAGCCTCGGATCGCTCTCGACCTGCGCCCACCATCTTTCAACACCTGCCATGAGAAAGAGTAAACGAAATTAGTACAACATACAAAAATTGAATACCGACATGAATAATAACATGTATATATATAATTTGAGTGTATCATCATCATGTATATAATAAAAATGGAATAATACCTGACATGAACTAATAATAATCTTCATCGTCTATATATGCTCCGGGATCAATAAATGCATCATCATCATCACTATCATCAATAAATGCATCATCATCATCACTATCGGGAACAACATGTGGAAGGCCTCCTTTATGTAATCGGTCAAGCATTGAGAGGTCATCCGCAGCACTAACCTCTTCTTCTTCCGTCTCTTCTTGTTCCGGCTTAGGGGTGAAGTCGGATTCCCTGTCGCTGTCTACTTCAATGTTCTGGGGTGAAGTAGAGCGGTTTTTGAAACGGTTTTTGGAAAGACGTGTTTCTTGGAAGAATTCTCCTTCATATGTGTCTGGGTTAATGTGAGGTTCATAATCATCTTCATTGAAGGGAGGTGGTCTAAAACGTGGCGGCACATCATAAACGACATCCCAATCATTCAGATTTGGATCAGTTTGGCAGGCCCATGGTAGATAGAAAACTTGGGTCGCCTGTTGAGCCGTAACATAGACATCGGGAACATCTAAATGGGTGCTTTGTTTGATTTCGACTAGCCCTATATGTTCATGAGTCCTTCTAGTCTCCTTCGGCTGGAACCAATAACATTTGAAGACTACGACGTTTGGTGGGTTTTCACCAAATAAGAATATAAGTTCATAAATTGCTTCAACTCTTCCATAATACTCGACACCTCCTTCGCTGATAGTAGAGACACAACAATTTGTAGACCTTCGGTCGGCCATAGATAGCTCTTTGCCAAAAGTACGAAAGCGATACCCGTTGATGTCGTATTTGTCAAATGAACGGACCTTATAGTCGAAACCATTAGTGAGTTGTCTCAATTCGGCGTCCATAGACTCTGAATTAGCCTACAAGTTTAAAACAAAAGGATTGTTGCATTAGCCGCAAACTAGACGAAGAAATGAAATGGTCTAATGTAAATTACCCTCTTGTTTGAACCAAGAGATGAAACCAGGATAGCCGCCTCCATGCTTTGCCAGGAGCTCATACTCTTTGATGGAATCCTTTTGGATCACCGCTCCAACCGAGAATTTGGCGACGTATCGACTGTATCACATATCCGGGAATAAGAGCAGTTCAAAGGAATTAGAAGTTGCGAAACAATGTACCGAGAACTTACTCGATGTACGGCCGCACTTCTGTTAGGTTGTTGAAGATATACAACGAAATGGTCCGCCATTCTTCGACATCCAACGCTATTGCTTTCGAAGCACCGGCTGGTGCGAGCTTCCCTTTGAATAGGCAAAGGTTGGATCGACCTTTTTCACGGTCGCCATCATTGTACCGAGGCTTCGGATTATGCAAATGACGATTCTTGGCTTCGTAGTGTGTTGTCACGAAGTTTGCCGCCTCCTCAGTAATGAATGCCTCGGCCATCGATGCTTCAATTCTACAATTATTTTTATATTTTGCTCGAAGCGTCTTCTGCATCCTCTCAGTTGCGAAGCACCAACGATTTTGCACGTCCCCCCCCAATCTTGCCTCGGTCGGGAGATGCAAAATCAAATGTTGCATTGGGTTAAAGAAGCCCGGTGGAAAGATCTTTTCTAACTTGCAGATCAACTCCGGTGCCAACTCTTCCACTTCATCTAGCACGTCAAGCGATAGTTCTTTCGCACAAAGAGCACAGAAGAAATAGCTCAGCTCTGCCAGTACTAGCCATTCATCCTCAGGGATAAAGCCACGCAACATCACCGACATTACCCGCTCAAGCCATATGTGCCAATCATGACTCTTGAGACCAAATATTTTCAATTTGTCAAGACTCGTTCCCCTCTTTAGATTCGCTGCATACACTACAGGAATCAGGTTCTTTGCCGTTCGCCATGGCAGACGGCAAAGGCACAACCACGGACGGCAAAGACCTTTGTCGTCCGCCAGCGGACGGCAAAATTTTGGGCCGAATAAACTCTGGCAAAGAGGTCCTTTACCGTCTGCCTTGGCACAGCGGACGGCAAAGATTCTTTGCCGTCAGCCTGCAGATGGCAATGAGCCTGGACGGCGTAGTACTGACGTTAGCACCGTTAGGTGGCTAACGACCCCACCAAAGTCTTTGTCGTCTGCCCCAGACGGCCACGCCCAGCCCTTTGCCGTCCGCCCCCCGCTATGCCGACGGCCACCGTCGGCAAAGAGGGCACCCTTTGCCGTCGACCCACCGACGGCCCCGCCCAGCCCTTTGTCGTCCGCCCCCCGCTATGCCGACGGCCACCGTCGGCAAAGAAGCCAAATGGCCCCAGGCCTGGCGCTCCCAGGTTTAACAGGTGGCTGCCACGTGCCCTCTTTGCCGATGGTGGCCGTCGGCATAGCGGTCTTTGCCGTCCGGGGCAGACGACAAATAGGCTGTATTGCCTCTTTTTGCTTGTTTTTGTTATATTCAACAATTTTCACAGGTAAATATATGATATGTATATATATATTTCACAGAAACAATATCCCTGCCATATGGATATGATCAACAACAATTATACCAAATTAAAAGTATCAAATGTCACATTGTTCACCATATTACATTAGTTTCATCCATACATACATAGTCTCATACATAGGTAGAAAGTTTCACGTAAGTTCATCGATACAAAATGAAAACAGAAAGTAAACACTAGCACTACATCAAAGCAAGCTTCCATGAACTCGATCAAATCTGCAAAATTGGAAATAAGCAAGTTAGAATAAGAATACTAGAAGAAGTAGAAGAAGATCTAGAAGTCGAAGAAGATCTAGAAGAAGAAGATGATGAAGAAGCATTTTTCTTCTCTCTCTTTCTCCTCTTGTTTTTTCTTCTTCTTATTGCTTATTTGTGTCATGTTATCACATTTTTGACCTAACTAAGCTTATTATGTCATTTTGCAAGAAATAAGCTAAGTCTATGGCATCTATGAGGTTACCAAGTCTATTATGCCATTTTTGAGTTAACTAAGCTTATTATGTAATTGTGGAGGAAACAATGCTAAGTATAGGTCATTTTAGAGCTAACTTAGGTACAATATGTCATTTTGTAGGTAAGTAAGCTTACTATGTCTTTTTAGAGGAAACAAAGCTAACTTAGGTAAAATATGACATTTGTCTAAGTGCTAAGTTTGTCTTTGTGCTAAGTTTGTCTAAGTGCTAAGTTTTTCTTTGTTTGAGAAAATGAGCCAAGTAAGTGGCATATTACGGCTTACCGTCCTCGTCATCACGGAGGTGAAGCATCGGGGTTTCTCGGGCCGGTGTCACCTGGAGCACTACTTGGCCCTGGAGAAGGATCGTGCGATGCGGCTCGGGAGTTATGCTGCACCAAAGATCATTTGCGTTAGCATGATGACGCTGAAATGTTAAGACTAGTAACTAATGAACATTGAACTGAAACTCACCGTTCCAGCCGTGGTAATGACTAGCATCGGCGGAGGGGTCTGGCCGGTTTTCTCGCACAAAGACTGCACATTTGGTTTTGACAAGTCAATCATATTGGTTATTAATGAAACGAACATGTAGTGCATGATTTGGCTAATATGAAGAAGAAACTTACCACGAGGAGCTCGTACATGGCCCGGTGAGACGCATCGTTCCGTGCCCTCTCATCCTCCAACAACCTAGGCGTCCTCTCCTCCAAATCCCTCTTCTCCTCCGCCGCCTGCCGGGCCTGTTCCGCCAGAAGCGCCTGGGTTGCCTCTCTCTCTTTCTGCAGAGCAGCCTGCAACACAACTCCTCGTTAGCATTGTAATCATCTTTGTTCACCCACACAATATAATGAAGGAAAGCTATCTGAGTCCGTATGACTAACCTCGATGGCGAGCTGGACTGGCCGTGGATGAGGCGTTATCTCAGGACAGGAGCTCGTTTGGCGCGCCTTGATCTGCCGCAGAGTGCGCGCAGACCATGTAAGTCCATCTCCAATGGCTATATGGCCATGGGGCCTCCCACCGCCAGCTATCATCACCAGCTCTGGATCAATAGGACGCTGGCTCGGGTTGAAGTCCTCCCCATTGACCGCCTTCCCCACATCTCTGTACCTCACGAGCTTGTTGTGGGAGGAGATGTTGGTGAAGTTCTTGGGATTGTCGAGGTCAGGCTCAGAGAATGCCTTGGCCTTCTTGTATGAGGCAGTATGGGCCATGGCATAGAGGTCGTACACCTATGGCACCTCCGTCTTATTGTAATGCGCCTACAAGAGAGGAACAAAGTATTAATAAAGGGGTCAAGCTAGCATCAAGAATGAATTGCAAGAATCATGAAGCAAACAACATACCCAGTTCCGCCCGAACTGAAATAAGTTGGCGCTGCCTTGATAGTGTGGCACACCTTCTATTTGGGCACAACGTTCCTTGGCATCGTCGTGGACAGCTCGCCATTCATCAGAGCACCGCTCATTCACCAACGCCTCCCAACAATCCATCTTATCCGCACACCATCTCGGGGGCACCTAAGTTAGTAAAGAGAAATTTGAGAGCTGCGCCTACGAATCAAAGCAAGGAAACTAAGTACAAGGCCTTAAGAATAGGTAATTACCTTCATGTACTGCTCCTTGTGCAGAAACTTTCCACGGCTCGACGACTTGTCCTTCTTAATATGCCACGAGGCGTAGTAGTCTCGAACAGCCTGTACCCGAGCCTCGTGCCGTAAGTTCTGTAGTAGGCGCGTGCACTCATCATCGATAACCTTTGCCGCGGCCTCCTCGTATCCCTCCTCACACCTGTAGAAGGTCTGCAATAAAACGAGACAATATTGATTAGTACAATAACTAGCTATTATTGATTTTTTATCGTGTAAAGGAGAAATTACCCAGAACTTTTTGATCACCATGTCGGCCCTCGTGTGGCACAACACATCGTCGATCATCTCCTCCGGCGGGGCCGGGGCAGCCAAGTAGTGCTCCCAGTTCAATCCTAACTCTGGAAGCTTACCCTCGCCGGGCAACGTGACAAACCCCGGGAAGTTATGCCGTAAAATCACACCAAGGATGGAGTTGGGCCTGCGGACATCCTTGGCGTGAATCCAACCCCTGCAGTATGACAGAGCCAACGCATTAGATATGTGAAGAAATGTGAAGGCAAAAGGTTTAAAAAGAGTAAATGCACTTACTTCTCCTTCTCAGGCCTAATCGGCCACCTCTGCTCGCGGGTCGCCGGCACGGGCGGGAGCCGTGTACACCCACGCTGGTAGACGGTGGCCCCCTCAACCACCTCGTCCCCGCTATCAGAAAACTGATCCCCGCCACCATCAGCATGGCCACTCGTCTCCGGATGATGCAGATCTGGCCAGGTATCCCATCCGATCGAAACGTGTGGAGTCTCGTAGGACGAAGCGTCTGGCACAGGAGTCTCGCGGGAAGAAGCGTCTGGCACAGGAGTCTCGCGGGTCGAAGCGTCTGAGATAGAAGGATCGTCGACCCGAGGCTCGTGGACAGGAGTCCTTGTAGCCTCCACCTCAGACGAGCCCACCGTAGCAGTCCTGTGCTCGGGTGAATCAGCTGGGGCTGGCGGCGAGGAAGGAGTAGCAGCCTTCCTACCTCTCCCGCGGCCACCACATGTACCTTTAGGATCCTTCCTACCTCTCCCCTGACCTCCTCTCCCGGTCGGCAACTTCGTCGACGAAGAAGCGACCTTGGGTGTCCCAATACTGTCGTATAACGCTCTCCGGAGAGTTTGGGGTGGAATGGAAGTACCCCTCCCACCACGCGCCGACGAAGGAACCTTGGATAGCTCTCGACCCGCGCCCACCATCTTTCAACACCTGCCATGAGAAAGAGTAAACGAAATTAGTACAACATAAAAAAATTGAATACCGACATGAATAATAATATGTATATATATAATTTGAGTGTATCATCATCATGTATATAATAAAAATTGAATAATACCTGACATGAACTAATAATAATCTTCATCGTCTATATATGCTTCGGGATCAATAAATGCATCATCATCATCACTATCATCAATAAATGCATCATCATCATCACTATCGGGAACAACATGTGGAAGGCCTCCTTTATGTAATCGGTCAAGCATTGAGAGGTCATCCGCAGCACTAACCTCTTCTTCTTCCGTCTCTTCTTGTTCCGGCTCAGGGGTGAAGTCGGATTCACTGTCGCTGTCTACTTCAATGTTCTGGGGTGAAGTAGAGCGGTTTTTGAAACGTTTTTTGGAAAGACATGTTTCTTGGAAGAATTCTCCTTCATATGTGTCTGGGTTAATGTGAGGTTCATAATCATCTTCATTGAGGGGAGGTGGTCTAAAACGTGGTGGCACATCATAAACGACATCCCAACCATTCAGATTTGGATCAGTTTGGCAGGCCCACGGTAGATAGAAAACTTGGGTCGCCTGTTGAGCCATAATATAGACATCGGGAACATCTAAATGGGTGCTTTGTTTGATTTCGACTAGCCCTATATGTTCATGAGTCCTTCTAGTCTCCTTCGGCTGGAACCAATAACATTTGAAGACTACGACGTTTGGTGGGTTTTCACCAAATAAGAATATAAGTTCATAAATTGCATCAACTCTTCCATAATACTCGACACCTCCTTCGCTGATAGCAGAGACACGACAATTTGTTGACTTTCGGTCGGCCATAGATAGCTCTTTGCCAACAGTACGAAAGCGATACCCGTTGATGTCATATTTGTCAAATGAACGGACCTTATAGTCGAAACCATTAGTGAGTTGTCTCAATTCAGCGTCCATAGACTCTGAATTAGCCTACAAGTTTAATACGAAAGGATTGTTGCGTTAGCCGCAAACTAGACGAAGAAATGAAATGGTCTAATGGAAATTACCGTTTGTTTGAACCTAGAGATGAAACCGGGATAGCCGCCTCCATGCTTTGCCAGGAGCTCATACTCTTTGATGGAATCCTTTTGGATCACCGCTCCAACCGAGAATTTGGCGACATATCGACTGTATAACATATCCGGGAATAAGAGCAGTTCAAAGGAATTAGAAGTTGCGAAACAATGTACCGAGAACTTACTCGATGTACGGCCGCACTTCTGTTAGGTTGTTGAAGATATACAACGAAATGGTCCGCCATTCTTCGACATTCAACGCTATTGCTTTCAAAGCACCGGCTGGTCCGAGCTTCCATTTGAATAGGCTAAGGTTGGATCGACCTTTTTCACGGTCGCCATCATTGTACCGAGGCTTCGGATTATGCAAATGAGGATTCTTGGCTTCGTAGTGTGCTGTCACGAAGTTTGCCGCCTCCTCAGTAATGAATGCCTCGCCATCGATGCTTCAATTCTATGTTTATTTTTATATTTTGCCTGAAGCGTCTCCTGCATCCTCTCAGTTGCGAAGCACCAACGATTTTGCACGCCCCCCCAATCCTGCCTCGGTCGGGAGATGCAAAATCAAATGCTGCATTGGGTTAAAGAAGCTCGGTGGAAAGATCTTTTCTAACTTGCAGATCAACTCCGACGCCAACTCTTCCACTTCATCTAGCACATCAGGCGATAGTTCTTTCGCACAAAGAGCACGGAAGAAATAGCTCAGCTCTGCCAGTACTTGCCATTCATCCTCAGGGATAAAGCCACGCAACATCACCGGCATTACCCGCTCAAGCCATATATGCCAATCATGACTCTTGAGACGAAATATTTTCAATTTGTCAAGACTCGCTCCCCTCTTTAGATTCGCTGCATACACTACAGGAATCAGGTTCTTTACCGTCCGCCATGGCAGACGGCAAAGGCACAACCACGGACGGCAAAGACCTTTGCCATCCGCTAGCGGACGGCAAAATTTTGGGCCGAATAAACTCTGGCAAAGAGGTCCTTTACCGTCTGCCTTGGCACGGCGGACGGCAAAGATTCTTTGTCGACAGCCTGCAGATGGCAACGAGCCTGGACGGCGTAGTACTGACGTTAGCACCGTTAGGTGGCTAACGGGCCCACCAAAGTCTTTGCCGTATGCCCCAGACGGCCAAGCCCAGCCCTTTGCCGTCCGCCCCCCGCTATGCCGACGGCCATCGTCAGCAAAGAGGGCACCCTTTACCGTCCACCCCCCGACGGCCCCGCCCAGCCCTTTGTCGTCCGCCCCATGCTATGCCGACGGCCACCGTCGGCAAAGAAGCCAAATGGCCCCAGGCCTGGTGCTCCCAGGTTTAACAGGTGGCTGCCACGTGCCCTCTTTGCCGACGGTGGCCGTCGGCATAGCGGTCTTTGCTGTCCGGGGCAGACGGCAAAGAGGCTGTATTGCCTCTTTTTGCTTGTTTTTGTTATATTCAACAATTTTCACAGGTAAATATATGATATGTATATATATATTTCACAGAAACAATATCCCTGCCATATGGATATGATCAACAACAATTATACCAAATTAAAAGTATCAAATGTCACATTGTTCACCATATTACATTAGTTTCATCCATACATACATAGTCTCGTACATAGGTAGAAAGTTTCACGTAAGTTCATCGATACAAAATGAAAACAGAAAGTAAACACTAGCACTACATCAAAGCAAGCTGCCGTGAACTCGATCAAATCTGCAAATTTGGAAATAAGAAAGTTAGAATAAGAATACTAGAAGAAGTAGAAGAAGATCTACAAGTCAAAGAAGATCTAGAAGAAGAAGATGATGAAGAAGCATTTTTCTTCTCTCTCTTTCTCCTCTTGTTTTTTCTTCTTCTTATTGCTTATTTGTGTCATGTTATCACATTTTTGACCTAACTAAGCTTATTGTGTCATTTTGCAAGAAAATAAGCTAAGTCTATGGCATCTATGAGGTTACCAAGTCTATTATGCCATTTTTGAGTTAACTAAGCTTATTATGTCATTGTGGAGGAAACAATGCTAAGTATAGGTCATTTTAGAGCTAACTTAGGTACAATATGTCATTTTGTAGGTAAGTAAGCTTACTATGTCTTTTTAGAGGAAACAAAGCTAACTTAGGTAAAATATGACAATTGTCTAAGTGCTAAGTTTGTCTTTGTGCTAAGTTTGTCTAAGTGCTAAGTTTGTCTTTGTTTGAGAAAATGAGCCAAGTAAGTGGCATATTACGGCTTACCGTCCTCGTCATCACGGAGGTGAAGCATCGGGGTTGCTCGGGCCGGTGTCACCTGGAGCACTACTTGGCCCTGGAGAAGGATCGTGCGATGCGGCTCGGGAGTTATGCTGCACCAAAGATCATTTGCGTTAGCATGATGACGCTGAAATGTTAAGACTGGTAACTAATGAACATTGAAATGAAACTTACCGTTCCAGCCGTGGTAATGACTAGCATCGGCGGAGGGGTCTGGCCGGTCTTCTCGCACAAAGACTGCACATTTGGTTTTGACAAGTCAATCATATTGGTTATTAATGAAACGAACATGTAGTGCATGATTTGGCTAATATGAAGAAGAAACTTACCACGAGGAGCTCGTACATGGCCCGGTGAGACGCATCGTTCCGTGCCCTCTCCTCCTCCAACAACCTAGCCGTCCTCTCCTCCAAATCCCTCTTCTCCTCCGCCGCCTGCCGGGCCTGTTCCGCCAGAAACGCCTGGGTTGCCTCTCTCTCTTTCTGCAGAGCAGCCTGCAACACAACTCCTCGTTAGCATTGTAATCATCTTTGTTCACCCACACAATGTAATGAAGGAAAGCTATCTGAGTCCGTATGACTAACCTCGATGGCGAGCTGGACTGGCCATGGACGAGGCGTTATCTCGGGACAGGAGCTCGTTTGGAGCGCCTTGATCTGCCGGAGAGTGCGCGCAGACCATATAAGTCCATCTCCAATGGCTATATGGCCATGGGGCCTCCCGCCGCCAGCTATCATCACCAGCTCTGGATCAATAGGATGTTGGCTCGGGTTGATGTCCTCCCCATTGACCGCCTTCCCCACATCTTTGTACCTCACGAGCTTGTTATGGGAGGAGATGTTGGTGAAGTTCTTGGGATTGTCGAGGTCAGACTCAGAGAATGCCTTGGCCTTCTTGTACGAGGCAGTATGGGCCATGGCATAGAGGTCGTACACCTGTGGCACCTCCGTCTTATTGTAATGCGCCTACAAGAGAGGATTAAAGTATTAATAAAGGGGTCAAGCTAGCATCAAGAATGAATTGCAAGAATCATGAAGCAAACCACATACCCAGTTCCGCCCGAATTGAAATAAGTTGGCGCGGCCTTGATGGTGTGGCACACCTTCCATTTGGGCACGCCGTTCCTTGGCATCATCGTGGACAGCTCGCCATTCGTCAGAGCACCACTCATTCACCAACGCCTCCCAACAATCCATCTTATCTGCACACCATCTCGGGGGCACCTAAGTTAGTAAAGAGAAATTTGAGAGCTACGCCTACGAATCAAAGCAAGGAAACTAAGTACAAGGCCTTAAGAATAGGTAATTACCTTCATGTACTGCTCCTTGTGCAGAAACTTTCCGCGGCACGACGACTTGTCCTTCTTCATACGCTGCGAGGCGTAGTAGTCTCGAACAGCCTGTACCCGAGCCTCGTGCTGTAAGTTCTGTAGTAGGCGCCTGCACTCGTCATCGATAACCTTTTCCGCGGCCTCCTCGTATCCCTCCTCACACCTGTAGAAGGTCTGCAATCAAACGAGACAACATTGATTAGTACAATAACTAGCTATTATTGATTTTTTATCGTGTAAAGGAGAAATTACCCAGAACTTTTTGATCACCATGTCGGCCCTCGTGTGGCACAACACATCGTCGATCATCTCCTCCGGCGGGGCCGAGGCAGCCAAGTAGTGCTCCCAGTTCAATCCTAACTCTGGAAGCTTACCCTCGCCGGGCAACGTGACAAACCTCGGGAAGTTATGCCGTAAAATCACACCAAGGATGGAGTTGGGCCTGCGGACATCCTTGGCGTGAATCCAACCCCTGCAGTATGACAGAGCCAACGCATTAGATATGTGAACAAATGTGAAGGCAAAAGGTTTAAAAAGAGTAAATGCATGTACTTCTCCTTCTCAGGCCAAATCGGCCAGCTCTGCTCGCGGGTCGCCGGCACGGGCGGGAGCCGTGTACACCCACGCTGGTAGACGGTGGCCCCCTCAACCACCTCGTCCCCGCTATCAGAAAACTGATCCCTGCCACCATCAGCATGGCCACTCGGCTCCGGATGATGCAGATCCGGCCAGGTATCCCATCCGGTCGAAGCGTGTGGAGTCTCGTAGGACGAAGCGTCTGGCACAGGAGCCTCGCGGGACGAAGCGTCTGGCACAGGAGTCTCGCGGCTCGAAGCGTCTGAGATAGAAGGATCGTCGACCCGAGGCTCGTGGACAGGAGTCCTTGTAGCCTCCACCTCAGACGGGCCCACCGTAGCAGTCCTGTGCTCGGGTGAATTAGCTGGGGGTGGCGGCGAGGAAGGTGTATCAGCATTCCTACCTCTCCCGCGGCCACCACGTGTACCTTTAGGAGCCTTCCTACCTCTCCCCCGACCTCCTCTCCCGGTCGGCAACTTCGCCGACGAAGAAGCGACCTTGGGTGTCCCGATACTGTCGTACAACGCTCTCCGGAGAGTTTGGGGTGGAATGGAAGTACCCCTCCCACCACGCACCGACGAAGGAGCCTCGGATCGCTCTCGCCCCGCGCCCACCATCTTTCAACACCTGCCATGAGAAAGAGTAAACGAAATTAGTACAACATAAAAAAATTGAATACCGACATGAATAATAATATGTATATATATAATTTGAGTGTATCATCATCATGTATATAATAAAAATTGAATAATACCTGACATGAACTAATAATAATCTTCATCGTCTATATATGCTTCGGGATCAATAAATGCATCATCATCATCACTATCATCAATAAATGCATCATCATCATCACTATCGGGAACAACATGTGGAAGGCCTCCTTTATGTAATCGGTCAAGCATTGAGAGGTCATCCGCAGCACTAACCTCTTCTTCTTCCGTCTCTTCTTGTTCCGGCTCAGGGGTGAAGTCGGATTCACTGTCGCTGTCTACTTCAATGTTCTGGGGTGAAGTAGAGCGGTTTTTGAAACGTTTTTTGGAAAGACATGTTTCTTGGAAGAATTCTCCTTCATATGTGTCTGGGTTAATGTGAGGTTCATAATCATCTTCATTGAGGGGAGGTGGTCTAAAACGTGGCGGCACATCATAAACGACATCCCAACCATTCAGATTTGGATCAGTTTGGCAGGCCCATGGTAGATAGAAAACTTGGGTCGCCTATTGAGCCATAATATAGACATCGGGAACATCTAAATGGGTGCTTTGTTTGATTTCGACTAGCCCTATATGTTCATGAGTCCTTCTAGTCTCCTTCGGCTAGAACCAATAACATTTGAAGACTACGACGTTTGGTGGGTTTTCACCAAAGAATATAAGTTCTTAAATTGCTTCAACTCTTCCATAATACTCAACACCTCCTTCGCTGATAGCAGAGACACAATAATTTGTAGACTTTCGGTCGGCCATAGATAGCTCTTTGCCAAAAGTACGAAAGCGATACCCGTTGATGTCGTATTTGTCAAATGAACAGACCTTATAGTCGAAACAATTAGTGACTACTCTCAATTCGGCGTCCATAGACTCTGAATTAGCCTACAAGTTTAATACGAAAGGATTGTTGCATTAGCCGCAAACTAGACGAAGAAATGAAATGGTCTAATGGAAATTACCGTTTGTTTGAACCAAGAAATGAAACCGGGATAGCCGCCTCCATGCTTTGCCAGGAGCTCATACTCTTTGATGGAATCCTTTTGGATCACCGCTCCATCCGAGAATTTGGCGACGTATCGACTATATCACATATCCGGGAATAAGAGCAGTTCAAAGGAATTAGAAGTTGCGAAACAATGTACCGAGAACTTACTCGATGTACGGCCGCACTTCTGTTAGGTTGTTGAAGATATAAAACGAAATGGTCTGCCATTCTTCGACATCCAACGCTATTGCTTTCGAAGCACCGGCTGGTGCGAGCTTCGCTTTGAATAGGCTGAGGTTGGATCGACCTTTTTCACGATCGCCATCATTGTACCGAGGCTTCGGATTATGCAAATGACGATTCTTGGCTTCGTAGAGTGTTGTCACAAAGTTTGCCGCCTCCTTAGTAATGAATGCCTCGGCCGTCGATGCTTCAATTCTACATTTATTTTTACATTTTGCTCGAAGCGTCTTCTGCATCCTCTCAGTTGCGAAGCACCAACAATTTTGCACGGGCCCCCCCAATCTTGCCTCGGTCGGGAGATGCAAAATCAAATGCTGCATTGGATTAAAGAAGCCCAGTGGAAAGATCTTTTCTAACTTGCAAATCAACTCCGGCGCCAACTCTTCCACTTCATCTAGCACGTCAGGCGATAGTTCTTTCACACAAAGAGCACGGAAGAAATAGCTCAGCTCTGCCAGTAATAGCCATTCATCCTTAGGGATAAAGCCACGCAACATCACCGGCATTACCCGCTCAAGCCATATGTGCCAATCATGACTCTTGAGACCAAATATTTTCAATTTGTCAAGACTCGCTCCCCTCTTTAGATTCGCTGCATACCCATCGGGGAACATCAACTGCATTTTCACCCACACGATCATTTCCCTCATAGCTGGCCTTCCAAGATTGAACCATGCCTTTGGCTTCCTCCAGTTCTTCTTTCCTTTCGGTTGTCGCATGTTTTTTAACGGTCTATCACATAGAGCCTCCTAATTGACTCTAGCCTTAGGATTATCCTTTGACTTCCCTTCTATGTTGAACAATGTACCAAAAAGGGCCTCGGCGATATTCTTTTCAGTGTGCATCACGTCGATGTTGTGTGGGCAAAGGAGGTCTTTAAAATAAGGCAGATCCCACAAGCATATCTTGTGAGTCCAGGCGTGTTCCGAATTATACCCTTTGAAATATCCTGGACGCTCTGGATCAGGCTCGAGAGCGTTTAACTGATCCATGGTCTGTTGGCCTGTCAATGCAGGTGGTGCAGAGTTTTTGACAACTCTACCTTTGATGAAATTCTTCTTGTCTTTTCTGAACTTATGGCGAGGATCCAGGAACTGTCTATGCAAGTCGAAGCAAGAATACTTGCGACCCGCCTGCAGCCAATGGAACTGAAGACCTGCCTTTCATGTGGGGCACGGGAACCTTCCATGCACACACCAGCCAACGAATAGTGCATACGCCGGCAAGTCATGCGTCGAGTACATGTACCACAAATGCATTTTGAAGTTTTGTTTTGTAGCGGCATCATATGTCTTGATTCCATTATCCCAAGCTTCTTGCAATTCATCCTTAAGCGGCTGCATGTGCACATTCATATTCTTCCCCGGATAGTTGGGCCCTGGAATTATCAACGTCAAGAAAATGTTCTTTCTTTTCATAATCTCTCCAGGGGGGGGAGATTGAGTGGAATGACAAATACAGGCCAACAACTGTATTGGGTTGCTGTCATACCAAACACATTGAACCCATCCGTGCTGATGGCGACTCGAGGATGCCTTGGATCTGCCACTTTATCCTTATGTAATGCATCAAAGTGCTTCCACGCAAAAGCGTCTGAAGTGTGTCTTAACATCGGATTCCCATCTGCATCTAGTTTGGTTCTTTTGCCCAATTTGTGCCACGTCATCTGTCTGGCCATCTCTTCGACCATGAAAAGACGTTGAAGTCTTGGTATGATTGGCATATACCGAAGAACATTAATTGGCATTTTGGTCTGACTCTTCTCACCCATACCGTTGTCTACCACAACATACCTGGAAGACTTGCAAATGGGACAATAGTTCAAGCCCGCATACTCAAGCCTAAATAAGGCACATCCATTCACATAGGCACCTATCTTCTCATAGGGCATCTTAAGCGCGCGTAGGATTTGGTCCGACTGGTACAGGTTTGCAGGCAATACATTGCCTTTGGGTAGAAAGCATCCAAATATTGTCATCATCGCGTCGTAGCATTCTCTGCCCAGGTTGAACTGAGCCTTCAGAGCCATTACTTGCGCGATGGCATCTAGCTAACAAAGCTCAGTGTGCTCGTGGAGAGGACCTTCTGAAGACTCCAACATTTCATAGAAGGCCTTTGCAGATTCCTCCATCTCATCGTCCGAATCCCTAGCATCATCAAAGTCTTGGACCATGTCTTCGATCCCGGTACCATGCTTGTCGGTGCGACAACGAACCAACTCAGCTCTGGCATCTTGGGCAGACTCACCATGAAATCTCCACACCGTATAATCAAGCGTAAAACCCCACTTCTGCAAGTGTTTACCCATTTCATCCCGTGTCCACTTTTATGGTTGTCGCACCGGACACAGGGGCACCAGGTTATTTCCTGGCCATTTGCAAATGCGGCTCTCAGAAACCCCTTGGTTTTTGTTAACCATTCAATGGTCATGTTTTTCTGACTAGGGTGACCGGTGTACATCCACGCACGATCACTCATCTTGCCTACTTACTAAACACACAAGAAATATATATATATAATTCATCATCTATATTCATCAGTTAATCAAGTTTGTCAGTTCTATTACGTCCATGCAACCTACATGCTAATAGGTAAAGATAGGTCCTAATCCCACCCGAGTATGTGTAGATTGGGTTCGTTTTCCCATGCTCTGCTCCGGATCCGACGCAGAATTTTGGCAGCACCTCCCTGCTGTTCTCCTGATACACGTCTCGGCAATAAGCAGAGAGGATGTGTACCCGGAGAACAATAGGGAGGCACTGACGAAATTCCGCATCGGATCCGGAGCAGAGCATAAGGGAAAACGAACCGAATCTGCACATACTCGGGCTGTCCATGTTGGAAATATGCCCTAGAGGCAATAATAAATTGGTTATTATTATATTTCCTTGTTCATGATAATCGTTTATTATCCATGCTATAATTGTATTAATTGGAAACTTAAATACATGTGTGGGTACATAGACAACACTGTGTCCCTAGTAAGCCTCTAGTTAAACTAGCTCGTTGATCAAAAGATGGTGAAGGTTTCCTAGCCATGGACATGAGATGTCATTTGATAACGGGATCACATCATTAGGAGAATGATGTGATGGACAAGACCCAAACTATAAACATAGCATATGATCGTGTCAGTTTATTGCTATTGTTTTCTGCATGTCAAGTATCTGTTCCTATGACCATGAGATCATGCAACTCACTGACACCGGAGGAATACCTTGTGTGTATCAAACGTTGCAACGTAACTGGGTGACTATAAAGATGCACTACAGGTATCTCCGAGGGTGTCTGTTGGGTTGGCATGGATCAAGACTGGGATTTGTTACTCCGTATGACGGAGAGGTATCTCAGGGCCCACTCGGTAATACAACATCATAATGAGCCTTGCAAGCAATGTGACTAAAGTGTTAGCCACGAGATCTTGTATTACGGAACGAGTAAAGAGACTTGCCGGTAACGGGATTGAACTAGGTATAGAGATACCGACGATCGAATCTCGGGCAAGTAACATACCGAAGAACAAAGGGAACAGCATACGGGATTAACTGAATCCTTGACATAGAGGTTCGACCGATAAAGATCTTCGTAGAACATGTAGGAGCCAATATGGGCATCCAGGTCCCGCTATTGGTTATTGATCGTAGAGGTGTCTCGGTCATGTCTACATAGTTCTCGAACCCGTAGGGTCTACACACTTAACGTTTGGTGACGGTTAGTATAGTTGAGTTATTGTGTTGGTGACCGAAGGTTGTTCCGAGTACCGGATAAGTTCCCGGACATGACGAGGGTCTCCAGAAGAGTCCGGAGGTAAAGATTGATATATGTGATAATAGTGTTTTGATCTCCGGAAGGGTTCCGGAATTCACCGGAAGGGGTTCCGGATGTTTACCGAAGTGTTCGGGTGCAGCAACACTTTATATAGGCCAAAGGGGTAAAGCCCACGAGGTATTGGAAAGTGCAAAAGGAAGTTTTGCTGCTGCCTTAAGCGGTACTACCGCTGGTAAGGCAGTACTACCGCGTAAGCGGTACTACCGTTGTGAAGCGGTACTACAGCTCAAGCGGTACTACCGCTCGTGAGCGGTACTACCGCTTGTACGCGGGACTGCTGCGATCCGAGTTGGACTCTTTCCCTGCGGGCCAAACTGACCTTGTGCGGGCAAAACCGACCTGAAGGAGGCTTTTACTCCAAGTTTAGACTCCAAGGCTCAACATATAAATAGAGGGGAAGGGCTAGCACACGGGACACATCAAGATTTCCCAAGCCGTGTGCCGGCAACCCTAACCCTCTAGTTCCTCCCATCATAATCTCCGTAGTGCTTGGCGAAGCCCTGCAGAGATTGTTCCTCACCACCATCACCACGCCGTTGTGCTGCCGGAACTCATCTACTACTTCATCATCGCTCGCTGGATCGAGGAGGTGAAGGCGTCATCAAGCCGTACGTGTGTTGAACGCGGAGGTGCCGTCCGTTCGGCACTAGTTCGTGATCGGATCGAGGGACGACTTGCGATTTGGATCGCGGAAACGTTCGACTACATCAACCGCGTTTCTTAACGCTTCCGCTTAGCGATCTACAAGGGTATGTAGATTCACTCTCCCTCTCGTAGATGCTCATCACCATGGATAGATCTTGCGTGTGCGTAGGAAAATTTTTGTTTCCCATGCGACGTTCCCCAACAGTGGCATCTGAGCTAGGTCTATGCGTAGATGAGATCTCGAGTAGAACACAAACGAGTTGTGGGCGTGGGTGTATACATATTGCTTGCCGTTACTAGTTGATACTTGATTCGGCAGTATTGTGAGATGAAGCGGCCCGGACCAACATTACTCGTACGCTTACGAGAGACCGGTTCCTTCAACTGACATGTAACTTCGTTGCATAAAGATGGCTAGCGGGTGTCTGTCTCTCTCACTTTAGTTGAATCGATTTCTATGAAGAGGGTTCTTTTAGAAGATCAAAAAGCAATCACTACACCACGTTGTGGTTTTGCGTAGGTAAGAACGGTTCTTGCAAACCCGTAGCAGCCACGTAAAACTTGCAACAACAATTAGAGGACATCTAACTTGTTTTTGCAGGGTATGTTGTGATGTGATATGGCCAATTACATGATGAGATATATGTGATGTATGAGATGATCATGTGTTGTATAGAATATCACGACTTGCATGTCGATGAGTACGGCAACTGGCAGGAGCCATTGAGTTGTCTTTAATTATTTTCGCCGTTTTGCTTTACTTTATCGCTATGAGTTAGCAATAGTCGTGGAAGCAACAGTCGGCGCGACAACCTTATGGCGACACGTTGATGGAGATCAAGATGATGAAGATCATGGTGTCATGCCGGTGACGATGGAGATCATGCCGGTGCTTTGGAGATGGAGATCAAAAGCACAAGTTCATGGCCATATCATGTCACTTATGATTTGCATGTGATGTTAATCCTTTTATGCCTTATTTTGCTTAGGACGACGGTAGCATTATAAGGTGATCCCTCACTTAAATTTCAAGATAAATTGTGTTCTCCCCGAGTGTGCACCATTGCGAAAGTTCGTCGTTTCAAGACACCACGTGATGATCGGGTGTGATAGACTCTATGTTCACATACAACGGGTGCAAGCCAGTGTTGCACATGCGGAACACTCGGGTTAAACTTGACGAGCCTAGCATGTACAGACATGGCCTCGGAACACAAGAGACCGAAAGGTCGAACATGAGTCATATAGTAGATATGATCAACATGAAGATGTTCACCATTGAAACCACCTCAACTCACGTGATGATCGGACTTGAGTTGGTGGATTTGGATCATGTTACACTCGAATGACCGGAGGGATGTCAATCTGAGTGGGAGTTTTAAGTAATATGATTAACTAAACTCATTATCTTGAACAATAGTCTAAGTTGTCTTTGCTATATTTATGTTGTAGATCATGGCTCGCGCAATAGCACCCCTGAATTTTAATGCGTTCCTAGAGAAAGATAAGTTGAAAGATGATGGAAGTAACTTTGTGGACTGGGCCCGTAATCTAAGGATTATCCTTACGGCTTCCCAGAAGGCGTATGTCCTTGATGCACCGCTTGGTGATCCACCCGCTCCAGTTGAGTCTCTAGACGTTGTGAACGCCTGGCAGGCTCGTTCTGAAGATTACTCAATAGTTCAATGTGCAATATTGTATGGCTTAGAACCGGGACTTCAAAGACGTTTTGAACGTCATGGAGCATATGAGATGTTCCAGGAGTTGAAGTTTATCTTTCAGAAGAATGCCCGGAGAGGTATGAGATCTCCGATAAGTTCTATGCTTGCAAGATGGAGGAGAACGGGTCTATCAGTGATCACGTACTCAGAATGTCTGGGTACTCCACCCGTCTGGCTGAATTGGGGATGCCCCTTCCGCCAGAGGCTATCACTGACAGAGTTCTTCAATCATTGCCACCTAGCTACAAGAGCTCCGTGTTGAACTATAACATGCACGGGATGAACAAGTCAGTCGCCGAGCTGTTTGCGATGCTGAAAGCCGCTGAGTCTGAAATTCAGAAGGAGCATCAAGTGTTGATGGTCAATAAAACCACTAGTTTCAAGAAAAATGGCAAGGGTAAGAAGGGTAACTCCAAGAAGAGTGGCAAAGCAGTTGCTCCTCCCGTGAAGAAACCCAAGGCTGGACCCAAACCAGAAACTGTGTGCTTTCATTGCAAGGGAACTGGACACTGGAAGCGGAACTGCCCCAAGTATTTGGCTGACAAGAAGGCGGCCAACAACAAACAAGGTATATATGATATACATGTTATTGATGTGTACCTTACCAACTCTCGTTGTAGTGCCTGGGTATTTGATACCGGTGCGGTTGCTCACATTTGCAACTCTAAACAGGAACTGCGGAATAGACGGAGGCTGGCAAAGGACGAAGTGACGATGCGCGTGGGAAATGGTTCCAAGGTTGATGTGATCGCCGTCGGCACGCTCGCTCTTCGATTACCATCGGGATTAGTGATGAACCTAAATAAATGTTATTTGGTGCCTGTGTTAAGCATGAACATTATATCTGGATCTTGTTTATTGCGAGACGGTTACTCATTTAAATCAGAGAATAATGGTTGTTCTATTTATATGAGTAATATCTTTTATGGTCATGCACCCGATGTGAGGGGTTTATTCTTATTGAATCTCGATAGTAATGATACACATGTTCATAACATTGATGCCAAAAGATGTAGAATTGATAATGATAATACCACTCTCTTGTGGCACTGCCGTTTAGGTCATATTGGCGTAAAACGCATGAGGAAGCTCCATGCTGATGGACTTTTGGAGTCACTTGATTTTGAATCACTTGACACATGTGAG
The DNA here is from genome assembly GCA_039707655.1 of Elymus sibiricus. Taxonomy (NCBI): domain Eukaryota; kingdom Viridiplantae; phylum Streptophyta; class Magnoliopsida; order Poales; family Poaceae; genus Elymus; species Elymus sibiricus. Next base: position 270,851,978 of record CM077669.1, read on the forward strand.
CCATGCCTCATGGGCAAGATGACTAAAACGCCGTTCTCTGGAACAATGGAACGGGCAAGTGACTTGTTGGAAATCATACATACTAATGTGTGCGGTCCGATGAGCATTGAGGCGCGCGGTGGTTATCGTTACTTTCTCACCTTCACTGATGACTTAAGTATATATGGGTATATTTACTTAATAAAACACAAGTCTGAAACATTTGAAAAGTTCAAACAATTTCAGAGTGAAGGTGAGAATCATCGTAACAAGAAGATTAAATTCCTACGATCTGATCGAGGAGGAGAATATCTGAGTTATGAGTTTGGCAGTCACTTAAGACAATGTGGAATTATTTCACAACTGACACCGCCTGGAACACCACAGCATAATGGTGTGTCCGAACGTCGTAATCGAACCTTATTGGATATCGTGCGATCTATGATGTCTCTTGCCGATTTGCCACTATCATTTTGGGGTTATGCATTAGAGATAGCTGCATTCACTTTAAATAGGGCACCATCGAAATCCGTTGAGACAACGCCATATGAACTTTGGTTTGGCAAGAAGCCAAAACTGTCGTTTCTTAAAGTTTGGGGATGTGATGCTTATGTCAAAAAGCTTCAACCTGAAAAGCTGGAACCCAAAGCGGAGAAATGCGTCTTCATAGGATACCCAAAAGAGACAGTTGGGTATACCTTCTACCTCAGATCCGAAGGCAAAGTGTTTGTCGCTAAAAACGGAACATTTGTTGAGAAATAGTTTCTCTCGAAAGAATTGAGTGGGAGGAAGATAGAACTTGATGAGGTTGTTGAACCTTTACTTCAACCTGAAAGTAGCGCAGCGCAGAAAGATGTTTCTGTAGAGCCTACATCAGCTGAAGAGGAAGTTAATGATGATGATCATGAAGCTTTGGATCAAGTTGCTATCGAACCTCGTAGGTCGACAAGGACGCGTACTGCTCCTGAGTGGTACGGCAACCCTGTCTTAGAGGTCATGTTGTTGGACAACGATGAACCTATGAGCTATGGGGAAGCGATGATGAGCCCAGATTCCGAGAAGTGGTTAGAGGCCATGAAATCCGAGATGGGATCCATGTATGAAAACAAAGTGTGGACTTTGGAAGTATTACCTGAAGGGCGTAAGGCCATTCAAAACAAATGGATCTTTAAGAGGAAGACGGACGCGGACGGTAATGTCACCGTCTATAAAGCTCGACTTGTGGCAAAGGGTTTTTCACAAGTTCAAGGAGTTGACTACGATGAGACCTTCTCACCCGTAGCGATGCTTAAGTCCGTCAGAATCATGTTAGCAATAGCTGCCTTTTTCGATTATGAAATTTGGCAGATGGATGTCAAAACAGCATTCCTTAACGGTTTCCTTAAGGAAGAGTTGTATATGATGCAACCAGAAGGTTTTGTCGATCCAGAGAATGCTGACAAAGTTTGCAAACTCCAGCGATCCATTTATGGACTGGTGCAAGCATCTCGGAGTTGGAATCTTCGCTTTGATGAGGTGATCAAAGCGTTCGAGTTTGTACAAGTTTACGGAGAAGCTTGTATTTACAAGAAAGTGAGTGGGAGCTCTATAGCGTTTCTAATATTATATGTGGATGACATATTACTGATTGGAAACAATATAGAAATGTTGGAAAGCATGAAGGAATATTTGAACAAGAGTTTTTCAATGAAGGACCTAGGAGAAGCTGCTTTCATATTAGGCATCAAGATCTATAGAGATAGATCAAGACGCTTAATAGGACTTTCACAAAGCACATACCTTGACAAAGTTTTGAAGAAGTTCAAAATGGATCAGTCCAAGAAGGGGTTCTTGCCTGTTTTGCAAGGTGTGAAGTTGAGTAAGACTCAATGCCCAGTGACTGCAGAAGATAGAGAAAAGATGAGTGTCATCCCCTATGCTTCAGCCATAGGCTCTATCATGTATGCAATGATGTGCACAAGACCCGATGTCAGCCTTGCCATAAGTATGGCTGGAAGGTTTCAAAGTGATCCAGGAGTGGAACACTGGGCGGCGGTCAAGAATATCCTGAAGTACCTGAAAAGGACTAAGGACATGTTTCTCGTTTATGGAGGTGATCAAGAGCTCGTCGTAAAGGGTTACGTCAATGCAAGCTTTGACACTGATCCGGATGACTCTAAGTCACAAACCAGATACGTATTTATTCTTAACGGGGGTGCGGTTAGCTGGTGCAGTTCCAAGCAAAGCGTGGTAGCTGATTCTACATGCGAAGCGGAGTACATCGCTGCCTCGGAGGCGGCGAAGGAAGGTGTCTGGATGAAGGAGTTCATGACAGATCTTGGAGTTGTGCCTAGTGCGCTTAACCCAATGACTCTGTTTTGTGATAATACTGGTGCCATTGCTCTAGCCAAGGAACCAAGATTTCACAAGAGGACCAGGCACATAAAGCGACATTTCAATTCCATTCGCGATTACATCAAGGAGGACGACATAAATATTTGCAAAGTACACACGGATTTGAATGTTGCAGATCCGATGACTAAACCTCTTCCAAGGGCTAAACATGAACAACACCAGAACTGCATGGGTGTTCGATTCATTACAATGTAAATCACATAGTGATGTGAACTAGATTATTGACTCTAGTGCAAGTGGGAGACTATTGGAAATATGCCCTAGAGGCAATAATAAATTGGTTATTATTATATTTCCTTGTTCATGATAATCGTTTATTATCCATGCTATAATTGTATTAATTGGAAACTTAAATACATGTGTGGGTACATAGACAACACTGTGTCCCTAGTAAGCCTCTAGTTAAACTAGCTCGTTGATCAAAAGATGGTGAAGGTTTCCTAGCCATGGACATGAGATGTCATTTGATAACGGGATCACATCATTAGGAGAATGATGTGATGGACAAGACCCAAACTATAAACGTAGCATATGATCGTGTCAGTTTATTGCTATTGTTTTCTGCATGTCAAGTATCTGTTCCTATGACCATGAGATCATGCAACTCACTGACACCGGAGGAATACCTTGTGTGTATCAAACGTTGCAACGTAACTGGGTGACTATAAAGATGCTCTACAGGTATCTCCGAGGGTGTCTGTTGGGTTGGCATGGATCAAGACTGGGATTTGTTACTCCGTATGATGGAGAGGTATCTCAGGGCCCACTCGGTAATACAACATCACAATGAGCCTTGCAAGCAATGTGACTAAAGTGTTAGCCACGAGATCTTGTATTACGGAACGAGTAAAGAGACTTGCCGGTAACGGGATTGAACTAGGTATAGAGATACCGACGATCGAATCTCGGGCAAGTAACATACCGAAGAACAAAGGGAACAGCATACGGGATTAACTGAATCCTTGACATAGAGGTTCGACCGATAAAGATCTTCGTAGAATATGTAGGAGCCAATATGGGCATCCAGGTCCCGCTATTGGTTATTGATCGTAGAGGTGTCTCGGTCATGTCTACATAGTTCTCGAACCCGCAGGGTCTACACACTTAACGTTTGGTGACGGTTAGTATAGTTGAGTTATTGTGTTGGTGACCGAAGGTTGTTCGGAGTCCCGGATAAGATCCCGGACATGACGAGGGTCTCCGGAAGAGTCCGGATGTAAAGATTGATATATGTGATAATAGTGTTTTGATCTCCGGAAGGGTTCCGGAATTCACCGGAAGGGGTTCCGGATGTTTACCGAAGTGTTCGGGTGCAGCAACACTTTATATTGGCCAAAGGGGTAAAGCCCACGAGGTATTGGAAAGTGCAAAAGGAAGTTTTGCTGCTGCCTTAAGCGGTACTACCGCTGGTAAGGCAGTACTACCGCTGTGAAGCGGTACTACCGCTCAAGCGGTACTACCGATTGTTCGCGGGACTGCTGGGATCCGAGTTGGACTCTTTCCCTGCGGGCCAAACCGACCTCGTGCGGGCAAAACCGACCTGAAGGAGGCTTTTACTCCAAGTTTAGACCCCAAGGCTCAACATATAAATAGAGGGGAAGGGCTAGCACACGGGACACATCAAGATTTCCCAAGCCGTGTGCCGGCAACCCTAACCCTCTAGTTCCTCCCGTCATAATCTCCGTAGTGCTTGGCGAAGCCCTGCAGAGATTGTTCCTCACCACCATCACCACGCCGTTGTGCTGCCGGAACTCGTCTACTACTTCATCATCGCTCGCTGGATCGAGGAGGTGAAGGCGTCATCAAGCCGTACGTGTGTTGAACGCGGAGGTGCCGTCCGTTCGGCACTAGTTCATGATCGGATCGAGGGACGACTTGCGATTTGGATCGCGGAAACGTTCGACTACATCAACCGCGTTTCTTAACGCTTCCGCTTAGCGATCTACAAGGGTATGTAGATTCACTCTCCCTCTCGTAGATGCTCATCACCATGGATAGATCTTGCGTGTGCATAGGAAATTTTTTGTTTCCCATGCGACGTTCCCTAATAGTCCATGGATAACGTTGCACAATTCGAAAGGATGGCGGTTATAAATATGCAAAGACATGCATATTTATAGATGCCGCCCTTTCGAATGGGAGACGCATACTGGTCACGCATACTGATGATTGAAGACACCTATAGCTAGCAAGTTTCATCGGCACGAAGACCGGAACAGAGCAAATTAACTGGGGGAGGAGATGTCATTTGTGCTCACCCACGAACGCGTCGGGGAGCTCGAAAAACGCACGGGGAGGTCGTCGAACAGCAAACTCTCGCAGCGACAAAACAACTGCACATTGAAATCCACCCGATCAACACAAATATTCAATCCCGATAGAAAAATCTCTCTATATGTAACTACTTTTGCACTTCTATTTTATTATTTTTCTCATGTATTTCTTCTTCTTCTTCTTTTTCTTCTTCTTCTTCTTCTTCTTTTCTTCTCCTCTTCTTCTTCTCCTCTTTTTCTTCTTCTTTCTCCTCCTCTTCTATTTTTCCTCTTCTTCTTCTCCTCTTCTCCTCTTTTTCTTCTTCTTCTTCTTCTTTTTCTTCTTCTTCTTCTTCTTCTTCTTCTTCTTCTTCTTCTTCTTCTTCTTCTTCTTCTTCTTCTTCCTCCTCCTCCTCCTCCTCCTCTTCTTCTTCTTCTTCTTCTTCTTCTTCTTATTCTTCTTCTTCCTTCTTTTGCTTTTTCCTATTCTTTTCCTCTTCTTCTTCTCCTTTTCTCCTCTTTTCTTATTTTTCTTCTTCTTCTTCTTCTTCTTCTTCTTCCTCTTCTTCCTATTTTTCTTTATCCTCTTCTTCTACTTATTCTTCTTTTCTTCTTTTTTCTCTTCTAACCTAACTAACTAACCTAATAAACCAAGCTAACTAACTAACCTAACTAACCTAATAAAGTAAAAAACTAACCTAACTAATTTAACAGAAATAAAAAAATCAGGAAAAACAAAATAAAAATAGGGGCGGCCGGCGGGGGGGTACTCACTAGCGGGGGCGGCTGGGGCATCGTGGGCGGCGGGGCTCCGGGGCGGCTGGTGGCGGGGACAATGGGGCGGCGGGGCGTTGGGGGCGGCGGGGCACCGGGGCGGCGGGGAGAGCAAGCGCGATGGGGGCGGTGGGGCGGCGGTGCGATGGAGGCGGTGGGCGCGATGGGGGCGTTGGGGGCGGCGGGGCGGCGGGGAGGACGGGCGCGACGAGGGCAATGGGGTGGCGGCGCGATGGGGGAGGTGGGCCGCGACGCGACGGGGGTGGTGGGGCGGCGGCGCGACGGGGCCGGTGGGCGCGACGGGGACGGTAGGGCGACGACGGCGGTGGCGGCGGTGGGCGTCGGGGAGAGAGGGGAGTGGGAGTAGGAGTGGGTGAGAGTGAGAGAGAGGGGCCGGGGTGGGGGCGGGACGGCCGTTAGTACCCGTTAGGGCATTGCCGTCTGCTGGCGGACGGCAAAGAGGCTAGCCTCTTTGCCGTCTGCTTTAGGACTCGTTGCCGTCCGCTAGCAGACGGCAAAGAAGATGCCAAATTTAACCTACCCACCCCGCGGTCAGGTGGGGCCCAGCTGTCGCTTTGTCGTCTGCTGTGCGGCTCTTTGCCGTCTGCGAGCTGACGGCAAAGAGCTGACTGATGGCAAAGACCCTCTGTGCCATCTGCCAACTCTTTGCCGTCTGCTTTCTGGCAGCTGACGGCAAAGACCCTCTTTGCCATCTGCCAGCCGACGGCAAAGAGCTGGCAGACGGCAAATAACTGAATTCCAGTAGTGATACCCATCATGGAACATCAACTGCATTTTCACCCACAAGATCATTTCCCTCATAGCTGGCCTTCCAGGATTGAACCATGCCTTTGGCTTCCTCCAGTTCTTCTTTCCTTTCGGTTGTCGCATGTTTTGTAACGGTCTATCACATAGAGCCTCCTGATCGACTCTAGCCTTAGGATTATCCTTTGACTTCCCCTCTATGCCAAATAATGTACCAAAAAGGGCCTCGGCGATATTCTTTTCAGTGTGCATCACGTCGATGTTGTGTGGGCAAAGGAGGTCTTTAAAGTAAGGCAGATCCCACAAGCATATCTTGTGAGTCCAGGCGTGTTCCGAATTATACCCTTTGAAATATCCTGGACGCTTTGTATCAGGCACAAGAGAGTTTAACTGATCCAGGGTCAGTTGGCCTGTCAATGCAGGTGGTGCAGAGTTTTTGACAACTCTACCTTTGATGAAATTCTTCTTGTGTTTTCTGAACTTATGGCGAGGATCCAGGAACTATCTATGCAAGTCGAAGCAAGAATACTTGCGACCCGCCTGCAGCCAACGGAACTGAAGAGCTGCCTTGCATGTGGGGCACGGGAACCTTCCATGCACACACCAGCCAACGAATAGCGCATACGCCGGCAAGTCATGCGTCGAGTACATGTACCACACATGCATTTTTAAGTTTTGTTTTGTAGCGGCGTCATATGTCTTGATCCCATTATCCCAAGCTTCTTGCAATTCATCCTTAAGCGGCTGCATGTACACATTCATATTCTTCCCCGGATAGTTGGGCCCTGGAATTATCAACGTCAAGAAAATGTTCTTTCTTTTCATAATCTCTCCAGGGGGGGAGATTGAGTGGAATGACAAATACAGGCCAACAACTGTATTGGGTTGCTGTCATACCAAACACATTGAACCCATCCGTGCTGATGGCGACTCGAGGATGCCTTGGATCTGCCACTTTATCCTTATGTAATGCATCAAAGTGCTTCCACGCAAAAGCGTCTGAAGTGTGTCTTAACATCGGATTCCCATCTGCATCTAGTTTGGTTCTTTTGCCCAATTTGTGCCACGTCATCTGTCTGGCCATCTCTTCGACCATGAAAAGATGTTGAAGTCTTGGTATGATTGGCATATACCGAAGAACATTAATTGGCATTTTGGTCTGACTCTTCTCACCCATACCGTTGTCTACCACAACATACCTGGAAGACTTGCAAATGGGACAATAGTTCAAGCCCGCATACTCAAGCCTAAATAAGGCACATCCATTCTCATAGGCACCTATCTTCTCATAGGGCATCTTAAGCGCGCGTAGGATTTGGTCCGACTGGTACAGGTTTGCAGGCAATACATTGCCTTTGGGTAGAAAGCATCCAAATATTGTCATCATCGCGTCGTAGCATTCTCTGCCCAGGTTGAACTGAGCCTTCAGAGCCATTACTTGCGCGATGGCATCTAGCTAACAAAGCTCAGTGTGCTCGTGGAGAGGACCTTCTGAAGACTCCAACATTTCATAGAAGGCCTTTGCAGATTCCTCCATCTCATCGTCCGAATCCCTAGCATCATCAAAGTCTTGGACCATGTCTTCGATCCCGGGACCATGCTTGTCGGTGCGACAACGAACCAACTCAGCTCTGGCATGTTCGGCAGACTCACCATGAAATCTCCACACCGTATAATCAAGCGTAAAACCCCACTTCTGCAAGTGTTTACCCATTTCATCCCGTGTCCACTTTTATGGTTGTCGCACCGGACACAGGGGCACCAGGTTATTTCCTGGCCATTTGCAAATGCGGCTCTCAGAAACCCCTTGGTTTTTGTTAACCATTCAATGGTCATGTTTTTCTGACTAGGGTGACCGGTGTACATCCACGCACGATCACTCATCTTGCCTACTTACTAAACACACAAGAAATATATATATATAATTCATCATCTATATTCATCAGTTAATCAAGTTTGTCAGTTCTATTACGTCCATGCAACCTACATGCTAATAGGTAAAGATAGGTCCTAATCCCACCCGAGTATGTGTAGATTGGGTTCGTTTTCCCATGCTCTGCTCCGGATCCGACGCAGAATTTTGGCAGCACCTCCCTGCTGTTCTCCTGATACACGTCTCGGCAATAAGCAGAGAGGATGTGTACCCGGAGAACAATAGGGAGGCACTGACGAAATTCCGCATCGGATCCGGAGCAGAGCATAAGGGAAAACGAACCGAATCTGCACATACTCGGGCTGTCCATGTTGGAAATATGCCCTAGAGGCAATAATAAATTGGTTATTATTATATTTCCTTGTTCATGATAATCGTTTATTATCCATGCTATAATTGTATTAATTGGAAACTTAAATACATGTGTGGGTACATAGACAACACTGTGTCCCTAGTAAGCCTCTAGTTAAACTAGCTCGTTGATCAAAAGATGGTGAAGGTTTCCTAGCCATGGACATGAGATGTCATTTGATAACGGGATCACATCATTAGGAGAATGATGTGATGGACAAGACCCAAACTATAAACGTAGCATATGATCGTGTCAGTTTATTGCTATTGTTTTCTGCATGTCAAGTATCTGTTCCTATGACCATGAGATCATGCAACTCACTGACACCGGAGGAATACCTTGTGTGTATCAAACGTTGCAACGTAATTGGGTGACTATAAAGATGCTCTACAGGTATCTCCGAGGGTGTCTGTTGGGTTGGCATGGATCAAGACTGGGATTTGTTACTCCGTATGATGGAGAGGTATCTCAGGGCCCACTCGGTAATACAACATCACAATGAGCCTTGCAAGCAATGTGACTAAAGTGTTAGCCACGAGATCTTGTATTACGGAATGAGTAAAGAGACTTGCCGGTAACGGGATTGAACTAGGTATAGAGATACCGACGATCGAATCTCGGGCAAGTAACATACCGAAGAACAAAGGGAACAGCATACGGGATTAACTGAATCCTTGACATAGAGGTTCGACCGATAAAGATCTTCGTAGAATATGTAGGAGCCAATATGGGCATCCAGGTCCCGCTATTGGTTATTGATTGTAGAGGTGTCTCGGTCATGTCTACATAGTTCTCGAACCCGCAGGGTCTACACACTTAACGTTTGGTGACGGTTAGTATAGTTGAGTTATTGTGTTGGTGACCGAAGGTTGTTCGGAGTCCCGGATAAGATCCCGGACATGACGAGGGTCTCCGGAAGAGTCCGGATGTAAAGATTGATATATGTGATAATAGTGTTTTGATCTCCGGAAGGGTTCCGGAATTCACCGGAAGGGGTTCCGGATGTTTACCGAAGTGTTCGGGTGCAGCAACACTTTATATAGGCCAAAGGGGTAAAGCCCACGAGGTATTGGAAAGTGCAAAAGGAAGTTTTGCTGCTGCCTTAAGCGGTACTACCGCTAGTAAGGCAGTACTACCGCTGTGAAGCGGTACTACCGCTCAAGCGGTACTACCGATTGTTCGCGGGACTGCTGGGATCCGAGTTGGACTCTTTCCCTGCGGGCCAAACCGACCTTGTGCGGGCAAAACCGACCTGAAGGAGGCTTTTACTCCAAGTTTAGACCCCAAGGCTCAACATATAAATAGAGGGGAAGGGCTAGCACACGGGACACATCAAGATTTCCCAAGCCGTGTGCCGGCAACCCTAACCCTCTAGTTCCTCCCGTCATAATCTCCGTAGTGCTTGGCGAAGCCCTGCAGAGATTGTTCCTCACCACCATCACCACGCCGTTGTGCTGCCGGAACTCATCTACTACTTCATCATCGCTCGCTGTATCGAGGAGGTGAAGGCGTCATCAAGCCGTACGTGTGTTGAACGCGGAGGTGCCGTCCGTTCGGCACTAGTTCATGATCGGATCGAGGGACGACTTGCGATTTGGATCGCGGAAACGTTCGACTACATCAACCGCGTTTCTTAACGCTTCCGCTTAGCGATCTACAAGGGTATGTAGATTCACTCTCCCTCTTGTAGATGCTCATCACCATGGATAGATCTTGCGTGTGCGTAGGAAATTTTTTGTTTCCCATGCGACGTTCCCTAACAGTCCATGGATAACGTTGCACAATTCGAAAGGATGGCGGTTATAAATATGCAAAGACATGCATATTTATAGATGCCGCCCTTTCGAATGGGAGACGCATACTGGTCACGCATACTGATGATTGAAGACACCTATAGCTAGCAAGTTTCATCGGCACGAAGACCGGAACAGAGCAAATTAAGTGGGGGAGGAGATGTCATTTGTGCTCACCCACGAACGCGTCGGGGAGCTCGAAAAACGCACGGGGAGGTCGTCGAACAGCAGACTCTCGCAGCGACAAAACAACTGCACATTGAAATCCACCCGATCAACACAAATATTCAATCCCGATAGAAAAATCTCTCTATATGTAACTACTTTTGCACTTCTATTTTATTATTTTTCTCATGTATTTCTTCTTCTTCTTCTTTTTCTTCTTCTTCTTCTTCTTCTTTTCTTCTCCTCTTCTTCTTCTCCTCTTTTTCTTCTTCTTTCTCCTCCTCTTCTATTTTTCCTCTTCTTCTTCTCCTCTTCTCCTCTTTTTCTTCTTCTTCTTCTTCTTTTTCTTCTTCTTCTTCTTCTTCTTCTTCTTCTTCTTCTTCTTCTTCTTCTTCTTCTTCCTCCTCCTCCTCCTCTTCTTCTTCTTCTTCTTCTTCTTCTTCTTCTTCTTCTTCTTCTTCTTCTTCTTCTTCTTATTCTTCTTCTTCCTTCTTTTCCTTTTTCCTATTCTTTTCCTCTTCTTCTTCTCCTTTTCTCCTCTTTTCTTATTTTTCTTCTTCTTCTTCTTCTTCTTCTTCTTCCTCTTCTTCCTATTTTTCTTTATCCTCTTCTTCTACTTATTCTTCTTTTCTTCTTTTTTCTCTTCTAACCTAACTAACTAACCTAATAAACCAAGCTAACTAACTAACCTAACTAACCTAATAAAGTAAAAAACTAACCTAACTAATTTAACAGAAATAAAAAAATCAGGAAAAACAAAATAAAAATAGGGGCGGCCGGCGGGGGGGTACTCACTAGCGGGGGCGGCTGGGGCATCGTGGGCGGCGGGGCTCCGGGGCGGCTGGTGGCGGGGACAATGGGGCGGCGGGGCACCGGGGCGGCGGGGAGAGCAAGCGCGATGGGGGCGGTGGGGCGGCGGTGCGATGGAGGCGGTGGGCGCGATGGGGGCGTTGGGGGCGGCGGGGCGGCGGGGAGGACGGGCGCGACGAGGGCAGTGGGGTGGCGGCGCGATGGGGGTGGTGGGCGGCGACGCGACGGGGGTGGTGGGGCGGCGGCGCGACAGGGCCGGTGGGCGCGACGGGGACGGTAGGGCGACGACGGCGGTGGCGGCGGTGGGCGTCGGGGAGAGAGGGGAGTGGGAGTAGGAGTGGGTGAGAGTGAGAGAGAGGGGCCGGGGTGGGGGCGGGACGGCCGTTAGTACCCGTTAGGGCATTGCCGTCTGCTGGCGGACGGCAAAGAGGCTAGCCTCTTTGCCGTCTGCTTTAGGACTCGTTGCCGTCCGCTAGCAGACGGCAAAGAAGATGCCAAATTTAACCTACCCACCCCGCGGTCAGGTGGGGCCCAGCTGTCGCTTTGTCGTCTGCTGTGCGGCTCTTTGCCGTCTGCGAGCTGACGGCAAAGAGCTGACTGATGGCAAAGACCCTCTGTGCCATCTGCCAACTCTTTGCCGTCTGCTTTCTGGCAGCTGACGGCAAAGACCCTCTTTGCCATCTGCCAGCCGACGGCAAAGAGCTGGCAGACAGCAAATAGCTGAATTCCAGTAGTGATACCCATCATGGAACATCAACTGCATTTTCACCCACAAGATCATTTCCCTCATAGCTGGCCTTCCAGGATTGAACCATGCCTTTGGCTTCCTCCAGTTCTTCTTTCCTTTCGGTTGTCGCATGTTTTGTAACGGTCTATCACATAGAGCCTCCTGATCGACTCTAGCCTTAGGATTATCCTTTGACTTCCCCTCTATGCCGAATAATGTACCAAAAAGGGCCTCGGCGATATTCTTTTCAGTGTGCATCACGTCGATGTTGTGTGGGCAAAGGAGGTCTTTAAAGTAAGGCAGATCCCACAAGCATATCTTGTGAGTCCAGGCGTGTTCCGAATTATACCCTTTGAAATATCCTGGACGCTCTGTATCAGGCACAAGAGAGTTTAACTGATCCAGGGTCAGTTGGCCTGTCAATGCAGGTGGTGCAGAGTTTTTGACAACTCTACCTTTGATGAAATTCTTCTTGTGTTTTCTGAACTTATGGCGAGGATCCAGGAACTATCTATGCAAGTCGAAGCAAGAATACTTGCGACCCGCCTGCAGCCAACGGAACTGAAGAGCTGCCTTGCATGTGGGGCACGGGAACCTTCCATGCACACACCAGCCAACGAATAGCGCATACGCCGGCAAGTCATGCGTCGAGTACATGTACCACACATGCATTTTTAAGTTTTGTTTTGTAGCGGCGTCATATGTCTTGATCCCATTATCCCAAGCTTCTTGCAATTCATCCTTAAGCGGCTGCATGTACACATTCATATTCTTCCCCGGATAGTTGGGCCCTGGAATTATCAACGTCAAGAAAATGTTCTTTCTTTTCATAATCTCTCCGGGGGGGAAAATTGAGTGGAATCACAAATACAGGCCAACAACTGTATTGGGTTGCCGTCATACCAAACACATTGAACCCATCTGATTCCCATCTGCATCTAGTTTGGTTCTTTTGTCCAATTTGTGCCACGTCATCTGTCTGGCCGTCTCTTCGACCGTGAAAAGGCGTTGAAGTCTTGGTATGATTGGCATATTCCGAAGAACATTAACTGGGATTTTGGTCTGACTCTTCTCACCCATACCGTTGTCTACCACAACATACCTGGAAGACTTGCAAATGGGACAATAGTTCAAGCCCGCATACTCAAGCCTAAATAAGGCACATCCATTCTCATAGGCATCTATCTTCTCATAGGGCATCTTAAGCACACGTAGGATTTTGTCCGACTGGTACAGGTTTGCAGGCAATACATGGCCTTTGGGTAGAAAGCGTCCAAATATTGTCATCATCGCGTCGTAGCATTCTCTGCCCAGGTTGAACTAAGCCTTCAGAGCCATTACTTGCGCGATGGCATCCAGATGACAAAGCTCAGTGTGCTCGTGGAGAGGACGTTTTGAAGACTCCAACATTTCATAGAAGGCCTTTGCAGATTCCTCCATCTCATCGTCCGAATCTCGAGCATCATCAAAGTTTTGCACCATGTCTTCGATCCCGGTACCATGCTCGTCGGTGCGACGATGAACCACCTCAACTCTGGCACGTTGGGCAGACTCACCATGAAATCTCCACACTGTATAATCAGGCGTAAAACCCCACTTCTGCAAGTGTTTACCCATTTCATCCCGTGTCCACTTTTTATGGTTGTCGCACCGGACACAGGGGCACCAGGTTATTTCCTGGCCATTTGCAAATGCGGCTCGCAGAAACCCCTTGGTTTTTGTTAACCATTCAATGGTCATGTCTTTCTGACTAGGGTGACCGATGTACATCCACGCACGATCACTCATCTTGCCTACCTACTAAACACACAAGAAATATATATATATAATTCATCATCTATATTCATTAGTTAATCAAGTTTGTCAGTTTTATTATGTCCATGCAACCTACACGCTAATAGGTAAAGATAGGTCCTAATCCCACCCGAGTATGTGTAGATTGGGTTCGTTTTCCCATGCTCTGCTCCGGATCCGATGCAGAATTTCGGCAGCACCTCCCCGCTGTTCTCCTGATACACGTCTCGGCAATAAGCAGAGAGGATGTGTACCCGGAGAACAACAAGGAGGCACTGACAAAATTCCGCATCGGATCCGGAGTAGAGCATAAGGAAAAACGAACTCAATCTACACATACTCGGGCTGTCCATGGATAACGTTGGACAATACGAAAGTATGGCGGTTATAAATATGCAAAGACATGCATATTTATAGATGCCGCCCTTTCGAACGGGAGACGCATACTGGTCACGCATACTGATGATTGAAGACACCTATAGCTAGCAAGTTTCATCGGCACGAAGACCGGAACAGAGCAAATTAAGGGGGGGAGGAGATGTCATTTGTGCTCACCAACGAACGCATCGGGGAGCTCGTCAAACGCACGGGGAGGTCGTCGAACAACTGCACATTGAAATCCACCCAATCAACACAAATATGATGTTTTTATAACAAAATCGGAATATATATATGACCCAACTCATAATTTACAAAACTATGACCCCGTCGGCCTCTGGAAGGCCGAAGAGCACCTTTTCGGTCAACAGGAGGCCGAAGAGGTGTCGGGGGTCGGGGTCGGGTGTCAGTGGCGTCGGGTGTCAGTGCCGTCGGGGGTCGGGGGTCAGTGGCATCGGGGGTCAGTGGCGTCAGGGGTCGGGGGTCGGGGATCAGTGGGGTCGGGGGTCAGTGGCGTCGGGGGTCAGTGGCGTCGGGGGTCAGTGGAGTCGGGGGTCGGGGGTCAGTGGCGTCGAGGGTCGGGGGTCAGTGGCACATTTTCTTCCTTTTGTTCTTTTTCCTTTTTTTCTTCTTCCTCTTCTTCTTCTTCTTCTTCTTCTTCTTCTCTTCTTCTTCTTCTTCTTCTTCTTCTTCTTCTTCTCTTCTTCTTCTCCTCTTCTTCTTCTTCTTCTTCTTCTTCTTTTCCTTCTTCTTTTCTTCTTCTTTTCCTTCTACTTTTCTACTTTTCTTCTTTTCCTTCTAATTTTCTTCTTCTTCTTCTTTTCCTTTTCCCTTTTTTCTAACCTAATTAACTAACCTAACTAACCTAACTAATAGTAGCTAGATAATTACTAACCTAAGTAATCTAATTAATTAGATGAAAAAATAAAAAAACAGGAAATATAGCTACTCACCGGAGTTGGGGGCGCGGCCGGGCTTCGGGGGCGGTGGCGGCGCCGGGGCTGCGGGTGCGCCCGACCGGGGCGGGCGCAGAAGCTGGCGGCGGGTGTGGCTGGCGGCGGTGCGGGCAGGAGGGCCGGCGCAGGGAGGGGTGGCCATGGGGAGGAGGGGTGGCCGGCGCGGGGAGGGGTGGCCGCGGGGAGGAGGGGTGGCCGCCGCGGGGAGGAGGTGGCAGCGGAGAGGAGGGCCGGCACGGGGAGGGGTGGTCGGCGCTGGGAGGGGTGGCCGCGGAGAGGAGGGGTGGCCGCCGCGGGGAGGAGGTGGCAGCGGAGAGGAGGGCCGGCACAGGGAGGGGTGGCCGCGGGGAGGAGGGGTGGCCGGCACGGGGAGGGGTGAAGGCGGAGAGGAGGGCCAGCACGGGGAGGGGTGGCCGCAGGGAGGAGGTCCGGCGAGGGGTGGCTGGCGGTGGTGGGGGGGAGTGAAGGGGGATGCCGGTGTGCGGTGTGGGTGGAGAGCGAGAGGGGGTAGAGGGGGGGAAGAGAGGGAGGTGGGGCCGGGGGGGAAACGGCCGTTAGGTCACGCATCCTCTTTGCCGTCTGCCCCCGGATGGCAAAGAGCATTCCAGCAGACGGCAAAGCCAGAGCGGACGGCATAAAGTCCATCCGTTGGACCCCGCCAGGTCCACGGCCTAGTGGGGCCCACCTGGTCTCTTTGCCGTCTGCCTTTGGGCTCTTTGCTGTCCGCTGGCAGACGACAAAGTGTGCACTGATGGCAAAGAATATCTTTGTCGTCCGCTGGCAGACGGCAAAGTGTGCACTGATGGCAAAGAATATCTTTGCCATCAGGCAGTTCTTTGCTGTCTGTTTTTTGTAAGCTGACAGCAAATCCTTTCTTTGCCATCTGCCAGCAGACGGCAAAGAACTGGCAGACGACAAATTCTCTGATTCTAGTAGTGCTTGAAGCTATATTTTTTATTCGTCTCATGATATGAGTTTTTCTTGGAGCGTCATTTGTTTTTGTTTGATTTTACTTTTAGTTTGCCACAATCATCGTTTGCTGGACTCATCTATTTAAGAGAGACACACCTTCATCATAATTTGTTAGAATACTCTATGTGCTTCACTTATATCTTTTGAGCTTAGCAGTTGCTCTAGTACTTCACTTATATATTTTTGAGCATGGTGGCGTGTAGATTTTATAGAAATAATTTCACTCTCGTTCTTCACTTATATTTGTTTGAGAGTTAACAAATAGTGACGGTAATTTGCATGAGTCATAAGACTAGTCCAAAAATGTTAGTTATTCAATGAGTGATAATTAAAACCATCATGTAGCACATATAGAGAAATTGTGGGTTAATGATATTGATGTGGTAATATGGAAAAGGTGTGAGTTCATAATTGTTGATTCATAGAAGTGTCGATATTAAGAGAGGTTAACTTCTTGTTCGTCTAAAAATTAAAGAGGCATGGTGATGATGTGTGAGCATTTCTATTCCTCATTGAAATCCAAGTGTTGTTTCGGGTCAGAAGCACGCGCTAGTTAACTCCTACCAACCTCTTCCCTCGGGGCATGTGAAAGCACAACTTCTCCCTAGGTGGTTTTGGTAATTAATAACAACATATATTTCATTGGACTAATGTTTCCACCAAGTGTATCTCAGGAAAAAGTTCAGTGATGGGATGGCCAAAGGATTGTGTGGAGAACCTCACCAAGGAAAGGAAGGAATAGAATTGGCCATGCTTCAAGAATGAGGACTCTACATTTTACATTTCGTAAGAAATCACTTTTGAGTCCATAGGAAAGCCAATACTATTAAAAGGGGATGAGGTAAATATGATGATCTGGTTGCTCAAGTGCTTAGAAATTAGCCACCAAAAATACTCACCCACTTTCCCACACAAATCTTCTGTCCAAAGCAAAAAGTCAAAATTCGGTGACACCAACATTTCCCATTTGGATCCACCGACTTTTACCCTAGACAGAAGCCAAACCAAACCCTAGCATATCGGTACTACCAACATTCCATTCGGTGCAACCGAAACCAGTGACCAACATTCTTTTAACCAATTTCTTAAAATCGGCCCCACCGAGTTTCAGGAATCGGTCTCACCGAATTTTGGTAACTGCCTAGGTCACCCATACCGGTACCACCGAGATTCATATATCGGTCTCACCGAAAACGCCAAAGTTGCCACATTTTGCACTAGTCGGTGCAACCAAGTTTTCACTTCGGTTTCACTGAGTTGGGCAATAATGTTGTAACGGTTGGATTTTTAGAGAAGCCTATATATACCCCTCCACCACCTCTCACTCGCAAGAGAAGCACTCAAAACATACACCCACTTGCCATATCCAATTTTCTAAGAGAGAGCCACCTAGTCATGTGTTGAGGTCAAGATCGTCCACTCCAACCATATGGATCTTGATTTCTAGCCTCCCCAAGTTGCTTTACACCCAATCAATCTCTTATACCCATGCCAAATCTGTGAGAGAGTGATTGAGTGTTGAGGAGACTATCTTTTGAAGCACAAGATCAAGGAGTTCATCATACTACCACATCTATTACCTTTTGGAGGGTGATGCCTCCTAGATTGCTTCGGTGTCGCTTGGGAGCCTCCTTTTTCGTGATTGTGGAGTTGAACCAAGAAGTTTGTAAGGCCAGGAGATCGCCTACTTCGTGAAGATCTACCCCGAGTAAGGCTAGTCCTACGTGGACGTAGGCCATCATGGAATAGACAAGGTTGCTACTTCGTGGACCCTTCGTGGGTGGAGCCCTCCGTGGACTCTCGCGACCGTTACCCTCCGTGGGTTGAATCTCCATAAACATGGACGTGCGATAGCACCACCTATCGGAACCACGGGAAAAATCTTCGTGTCTCCAAACTGTGTTTGATCTTCTTATCCCTACCCTCTTACATATGCATGTCTTTACTTTCTGCTGCAATACTCGTAGACATGCATGTGTAGGGTGAACCTTACTTGTCACAATTGCTAAAATCTGCCAACAATTAAAATTGGGAAAATGTTATATTTTTATTTGCTCAAGTAGTCTAGTGAGGGAAATTATCATCGTAGAGGTCCATACTTTTGATCCTACAAGTGGTATCAGAGCCTTGGTCTCCATTGCATTGGTCTCACAACCTTGGAGAGTATGGCGTCTAGTGAGGGAAATTATCATCGTAGAGGTCCATATTTTGATGGTACAAACTTTGCTAGTTGGAAGCATAAGATGAAAATGCATATTCTTGGTCATAACACCGCCGTATGGGCTGTTGTTCGTGTTGGCTTGCAAGGTGAATTCTTTGGTGATGGAAAGGAACCGGATCGTGAAGCGACCGCAGAAGAATTGAAGATGTTGCAATACAATGCTCAAGCATGTGACATTCTATTCAACTGCCTATGCCCCGAAGAATTCAACAAGATTAGTCGTTTTGAGAATGCAAAGGAAATTTGGGATACTTTGGTTGATATGCACGAAGGTACCGAATCCGTTAGGGAATCTAAGTTGGATGTGCTACAAAGTCAACTTGATAAGTTCAAGATGAAGGATGTGTTGGGTTCTACCATACGTGCATCGGATGCAAATTAAAATTTTCCTACGCGCAGAACTTCCAAGAACATGCTACAGAGATGGATCACAGATTGTTACCACTAGACGCGCAGTGCCATGCAGCAGAAGTAGAGTTGGGGCAGCGCGTCCGCGAGGTCCGTCTCTTCCTCGTTCGATCTCCCTCGAACAGCCGGTCGCCGGATCCCATGTACAGGTTCACCGTAGGGCACAAGTGCACCGTCTCTATTGGTATCCGCGCGTGCAGGAGGAACACCATGCGGCGGACTGCTAGGTCCGATCACACAGTTCGGTGGCGAATGGAGGTGGCTAGTTGCAACACATGCAAATCACTAATGATGGCACCGAAGCGATCAACCAGATTGGTGTGCCGCACCTCCACTATATATAGGCATCCATCGCAGTCTCAACTCTTGGGCCTCGTACGGATCCTAAAGCCCACGTGTTCCTTCCCTTAAGCGCGCGACCCCTTAGGTTCTTGTTCACTTGGGCGCGAGTCAAATCACATCCAGCTCGACTAGTCGGTAGCGGCCTCTAGCAAAGCGTGCCAACTCCAAGTGTCCGATGAAGTTGGTTAGGCGAACTTGTAATTCATACTTCTATTCCCTTTGCCACACGATATATGTTGTCATGCTCAAGGCGAGTCTGTCATCCTTGTGTTAGCCCGACCTCTTTCTCGTTCCAGAGTTGCCGACCACAAATCAGATTATCTCATAATCCTTGTCACATGGCCATGCTTATCATGGTCGGATCACATGAGGGGCCCAGAGTATATCTCTCCTGATCGGAGGGGCAATCCCATCTTGCTCAACCATGTCTCGCAGCATGGGTCTAGACAAGTCCGAAACCTACCTTTATAACTACCTAGTTACGGAGTAGCGTTTGGTCAGCCCAAAGCAGGTCTATCACCATCCAGAGTACATGTGCCAGCTCAGGCCTTAGGACATAGAACGTATGTTGTACTAGAGACTCACAGATGACATATCTCTGTGTCTCATAGTTTGGTCTGTCCAACTCAGACCTTATCTCAACTTGGATCCGACTACGTCGAATCCGACCAGATCTTTCTGAGTCCATATTATCCGCCTAGCATCCAATGCTACATGGTCAGTGAGACCGGACCATCCACCGTGTCATATGCTAGTCTAACTGGTTGTCCATCCACACAGCCCTTTCGACTAGGGACCATTTAGGACTGTCAGCATACAATGCATAGTCTCACAAACAAGTCACGCACTTGTTAATACATATCATTGATAATTTCCAAGGACTATCTTTATTCATAAACACATAGGAAATATCATCATACATCATTACCTCTAGGGCATATCTCCAACAGTCTCCCACTTGCACTAGAGTCTATCAAATAGACTTTGAATGCCCATAGCTCTAACGTGCCCCTCATGCTTGGGTTGTGGAAGCGGCTTAGTCAACGGATCTGTAACATTTTCATCCGTATGAATCTTGCATAAATTAGTATCACAATTCTTTATGAGCTTTCATATCATGTGATATTTTCGGTCTATGTGCTTGGTCTTGTGGTGTTGTCTCAGCTCCTTGGCCTATGCGATGGCACCTGAATTGTTGCAATACAGGTCCAAAGGTTTTTCCCAGCCTGGGAACACACCAAGATCCTCCAAGAACTTCCAAATCCAAACACCTTCCTTTGCGGCTTCACAAGCCGCAATGTATTCGGCCTCTGTTGTGGAGTCGGCCACCGTATCTTGCTTGGAACTTGTCCAACTCACGGCTCCTCCATTCATGACATACAAGAATCCAGTTTGCGATCGACAATCATCCCTATCGGTTTGGAAACTAGCATCAGCGTAACCCTTTACGTAGAGCTCCTCCTCACCTCCATAAACTAGGAACATCTCTTTAGTCCTTTTCAGGTACTTCAGGATAGTTTTCACCGCTGCCCAGTGACTCTCACCTGGGTCAGGATGGTATCTGCTTGTTAAGCTTATTGCATAGGCAACATCAGGTCGAGTACATAGCATGGAATACATGATGGATCCTATTACCCAAGCATACGAAATCCTACTCATCCGGTTTCGCTCATCAGAAGTCGTAGGACTCTGAGTCTTGCTTAGCCTTATACCGTGTGAGATGGGCAAGAACCCTTTCTTGGCCTCACTCATGTTGAACTGCTTCAACACTTTGTCTATGTACGTGCTCTGGCTTCACCGAGCAGCCTCTTCGATCTATCTCTATAGATCTTGATGCCTAAAATGTATACTGCTTCTCCAAGGTCTTTCATCGAAAACTTGCCATTCAATGATTCCTTGACTGAGTTCAGCATCGAAACATCATTTCTGATCAGCAGTATGTCATCCACATACAGGATCAAAAGCACTACCGAGCTCCCACAAGACTTCTTGTATAAACAATAGTCCTCTTCGTTCTTGATGAAACCAAGGTCAACGATGACTTCATCAAAATGAATGTTCCAACTCCGAGCTGCTTGCTTCAATCCATAAATGGATCTCTTGAGCTTGCGTATTTTACTAGGATTATTTGGATTGACAAAACCTTCAGGTTGTATCATGTATACATCCTCCTTTAAATTTCCATGAAGGAAAGCCGTTTTGACATTCATCTGTCATATCTCATAATCGAAATATGCAGCTATAGCTAGTATGATCCTCACCGACTTTAGCATCGCTACCGGCGAGTAGGTCTCATCATAGTCAATTCCTTGAACTTGTCCATAACCTTTAGCAACAAGACAAGCTTTGTGGGTCTGAGCATTTCCGTCCACATCGGTTTTCTTCTTAAGACCCATTTGCAACCAATGGCAATTACGCTAGGTGGCGGATCAACCAAGTCCCAGACTTGATTATCATCCATGGACTTTAACTCGGATCTCATTGCCTCCGGCCATGCCTCGGAATCTGGGCTCACCATCGCTTCCACATACGTGGCCGGATCGTCACTTTCTAGCAACTACACATCGTGCACTCTGCGCAATCTTTCCGACCTCCGTGGCTCCGATGCCGATTCCACTACGGGTTCCCTGAATAATTCCGGTATGATCTCCCCGAGTGGCTCTCGAGTTTCTTCCAGTTGCACCATTCTCCCACTGGCTTCCCGACTGAGAAACTCTTTCTCTAGGAAAACCCCGTTCCGAGCAACAAACACTTTGTTCTCTTCTCGGTTGTAGAAGCTGTATCCCAAGGTTTCCCTCAGATATCCCACGAATATGCATTTATCCGATTTGGGTGTAAGCTTGTCTGACATGAGTCGTTTGACAAATGCTTCACAACCCCAAATATTTAGAAAAGACAAACTACGACTCTTCCCAGTCCACATCTCATGTGGTGTCTTATCTACGGACTTTGATGGTACCCTATTAAGTGTGAAAGCTGCAGTTTCTAGAGCGTATCCCCAGAATGACAAGGGTAAATCTGATTTGCTCATCATTGATCGGACCATGTCCAACAAGGTTCGATTTCTCTGTTCTGACACGCCATTTCTCTGCGGCGTACCCGGAGATGTGAGCTGAGGTACTATACCTCGCTTTTCAGATGATCATCAAACTCTTGGCTCATTTATTCACCTCCTTGATCTGAGCGCAAAAGCTTTATCGTCTTGCTGATTTGATTTTCAACCTCGTTTTGAAACTCTTCGATCTTTTCAAAAGTTTCCGACTTGTGCCTCATCAAATAGATATATCCATATCTACTCAAGTCATCGGTAAAAGTCACAAAGTACTAATAGCCACCTGTGGCCGTTGTGCTCATTGGACCACACACATCACTGTGTATAAGCTCCAACAACTCGGACGCCCTTTCGCAACTCTTTGCAAAAGGAGACTTAATCATCTTGCCTAGCAAGCATGATTCGCATGTGTCGAACGACCAAAGTCGGACGAAGTTAGGAGTCCATCATCCTGGAGCTTCTTCATGCGTTTCAGACTAATGTGTCCAAGCCGGCAGTGCCAGAAGTATGTCGGAATTATCTCATTAGGCTTATGCCTCTTGACATTCATGTTATAGACTGGTTCTGTTTCCAGATTCAAAATAAAAAGCCCATCTACAATGGGTGCATAGCCGTGGAACATTCCATTCAAATAAAATGAACAACCATTGCCCTTTAAACTGAATTCATAACCCTGACTCATCAAGCATGAGCAGAAATAATGTTCCGACTAAGTGCGGGAATGTAATAACAATTATTCAATTCCAAAATAAATCCAGAAGGAAGCTTGAGCTGCATAGTGCCGATCTCGAACGCAACAACTCTTTCTTTGTTGCCGACCCTGATGCCAATCTCCCCTTGTGCCACATGCCTAGTTCCTATCAGCCCCTGCATCGAGTTGCAAATATGAACAACCGAGCTGGTATCAAATACCCAAGAGCTACTAGGTATGTCAACAAGGTAAATGTCTATAACATATGCAACAAGTGTACCTTTGCCTGAAGAAGCATTTCCGGCCTTCTTGCCATGCTCAGCAAGCCACTTGCTACAGTTCCTCTTCTAGTGACCAGTTTCCTTGCAATGAAAGAAAATGGTCTTTGAGTCCAGTCCCTGCTTCGGCGCAGCGGTGGACACAACCTTCTCCGTGCCTTTTGCCTTACCCTTTTTCTTGGACCAACTCTTCTTGACCTTAGCCGAGTTCTGCACCATCAACACTTGATGCGTGCCTTTCTTAATATCTTGCTCTGCCACCTTGAGCATCCCATGCAATTCAGTGAGCTTCTTATCCATGCCGTGCATATGATAGTTCGAGATGAACGTCCCATAGCTAGGTGGAAGAGAACCCAGAATTGCATCCGTGGACAGCTCGTCCCCAAGTGGGAAGCCTAACCGATCCAAAGCTTGCACGTACCCGATCATCTTGATCACATGCGGGTTCAGTGGAACACCCTTTTTCTGCTTACAATCCGTCAAGGATAGCCAGACGTTGAACCTTTCGGTCCTAGTCTGCACCTGAAACATGCTCTTGAGACTATCGATCATATCGAAAGACTGAATGTTTTCAAAAATGCTGTTGCAAATCGGGCTCCATACAAGCCAGCATGAGGCAGCTAATCTCGTTTGATTCATCAACGAGTTTCTGGTAGGCAATTTTGGTTGTGGCATTAGCATTATCGGCATGTACCTGTGGAAGTGGATCCTCTAGAACATGTTCCTTTTTATCGTGCTTGAGAACAATTCTCAAATTTCTATACCAGGTGGTAAAGTTTGTTCCATTTAGTTTATCCTTTTCCAGAATCGATTTCAATGCAAAGTTGGGTTGAGCAGGTGGTGCCATTGATCTACAACAGAAAATATGCAATCACTAAGCAATGTGTTTATGTAGAGTAATTCAAGCCTTAAACAGAACTACTCCCACTGAAGTCAGCATCCCTTCGCAAACTCTCAGTGATTCAGGACCCGTCTAGCACGAGCGACTAGTGAGCTTTAGCATCACTGCTAGCCAACTTGCCTATTTGGTAAGAAACTCCTTGCTAATCGTATCTCTATACGACTCCTGTCAGTCAGATAGGTATCTTATACCCCGGCTCCCAACCTTCTTTGCCACAAGGCCCAAAACCATTTTGATAGCCTTGTCAAGTTAACCTAATGCAGTGCATGTCCGTGTCCGACACGAACCCTCCAGTTCAAGGACACCTAGTGGCACCTCAATTTTATGAGCCCACCACAAGACGTACTTGACGTGCGAAGGTGCAACATCCGGAATGGCAATGTGCTTGATATTAAAGAGGGATCTTTCTAACATTTTAACATGCATAGAAAAAAGAAGCAATATCAATCACATATAAACATAAATATGTGAAATAGTATGGCTCCTTCATGGACATCCTTTCTGGCCGGCTCCAACTCCGATGACCAAGGCGGAACTGCATCTTGTTCGTCACATCAGGACGCCAAAGCCTCGAACTTGATGTCTGTTCTCCAACTACTGCAACTAGTAATGAATTTACAGAGAATCACAAATCGCCACACATGTTGTTATACAATATAATGACAACACTTTGGCTCCTGCCGGCTGACAATCATAACACGCAGGTCATGTTAAATTACACACATGCATCACATACATATGAGCCATACTATTCACATCAAACCCGCAAAACAAAGTTATGCCTAGAATCTCATTCTACCGGTTTGTGTGATCGTGTACGAAATACAAGCCGCTACGCACACGGTGGTCCGACGTTTTTAGAAATCACAGATCAAATCTGTACTCTGATCACGCCGAATTTTCTGATCTGACCGATCTTATCGATCATCGCGAACCCGATTTGGATTTACGTTTCACTGTTAACCCTGATGTCGGATACCGACTGGTAGGGGTAGGTTGTGTCACGACCTCGTCGATTCCGATTGATAGAAAACATGGCCTCAATGATCCCCATGTGAAGTTGATCTCACCAACCGTGCACATAGCCGATCTCATAAACGACAACATATCTCATCTGCCGCCTCCACATATCAAATATGCATCCGATCTGAAACCAAAACCTATAACCTGGCTCTGATACCAATGTTGGGTTCTACCATAGGTGCATCACATGCAAATTAAAATTTTCCTACGTGCAGAACATCCAAGAACATGCTACAGAGATGGATCACAGATCGTTACGACTAGACGCGCAGTGCCGTGTAGTGGAAGTAGAGTTGGGGCAGCGCGTCCGCGAGGTCCGTCTCCTCCTCGTCCGATCTCCCTCGAACAGTCGGTCGTCGGATCCCACGTACAGGTTTGCCGGAGCGGCGCAAGTGCATCGCCTCTAATGGTATCCACGCGTGTAGGAGGAACACTGTGCGGCGGACTGCTAGGTCCGATCACACAGTTTGGCGGTGAGTGGAGGTGGCTAGTTGCAACACATGCAAAGCGCTAATGACGACACCGAAGTGATCAACCAGATGGGTGTGCCCCACCTCCACTATATATAGGCATCCGTCGCGGGCTCAACTCTTGGGCCTCGCACGGATCCTAAAGCCCACGTGTTCCTTCCCTTAAGCGCGCGACCCCTTAGGTTCTCGTTCACTTGGTCGCGAGTCAGATCACATCCGGCTCGACTAGTCGGTAGCGGCCTCTAGCAAAGCGTGTCGACATCAAGTGTTCGATGAAGCTGGTTAGACGAACATGTACTTCATACTTCTATTCTCATTTCCACACGATATATGTTGTTGGGCTCAAGGCGAGTTTGTCATCCTTGTGTTAGCCCGACCTCTTTCTCGTTCCAGTGATGCCGAGAACAAATTAGATTATCTCATAATCCTTGTCGCATGGCCATGCTTATCTTGGTCGGATCACATGAGGGGCCCAGAGTATATCTCTCTTGATCGGAGGGGCAAATCCCATCTTGCTCAACCATGTCTCGCAGCATGGGTCTGGACAAGCCCGAAACCTACCTTTATAACTACCCAGTTACGGAGTAGCGTTTGGTCAGCCCAAAGCAGGTCTATCACCATCCTGAGTACATGTGCTAGCTCAGGTCTTAGGACATAGAACGCATGTTGTACTAGAGACTCACAGATGACATATCGCTGCGTCTCATAGTCGGGTCTGTCCAACTCAGACCTTATCTCAACTTGGATCTGACTACGTCAAATCCAACCAGATCTTTCTGACTCCATATTATCCGGCTAGCATCCAATGCTACATGGTCAGTGAGATCGGACCATCCACCGTGTCATATGCTAGTCTAACTGGCTTTCCGTCCACACAGCCCTTTCGACTAGGGACCATTTAGGACTATCATCATACAATGCATAGTCTCACAAACAAGTCACGTACTATTTAATACACCAATGAGATTGCCGGCTTAGGAAGTGAAGAGATGACCGACAAGTTCATCATCAAGAAGATACTTAGAGCCTTGGATGGGAAGTACGATACTGTGTGCACATTCATCCAAATGATGCCAAACTACAAAGATATCAAGCCCACGGAAGTCATTGGAAGGATTGTTGCCCATTAGATATCACTCAAAGAGAAGGAAAAACTTCACAACAAGTCAAGCGGTGCTTACAAAACTTCAATTGACACTCCCGCTACATCAAGTGACAACCTTGTAACCAATGAAGAGATAAGCCTCATGGTTAAGAAATTCAACAAGTTCTAGAAGAGTAGAGGCAAAGAAAGAAGCTCCAATTCAAGATATGAAGAGAAGCGTTCATCTAGTCGTGACCGAAATTTTTACAATTGTGGAAGGCCCAGACACTAATCCAATGAGTGCACGCCCCCCCCCCCCCCCCACAAAAGAAGAGAAGATTCACCTAGAAGAAAGAGCCCAAGAGATGAGTCACCTCAAAGAGAGAGAAGGAGTAGAGATGATCGTTATGAATGAAGATCCTCAAGGAGAAGTAGGGACTCGGAGAAGAAGGACAAGTACACCAAGAGCTACACAAGAAGAAGACATCATGGTCATGTTGGTGAATGGGTTTTCGGATCCGAATCCGACAACCACTCCGAGAGAAGCTATCACTCCGACTCCGACTATAGTCAAGATGAAGGTGTTGCCGGACTTGCACTTGTTTCCTCAAACTCCTACGACATATTTGATTCACCAAATGAAGGTAGTGGAAGTTGCTTCATGGCTAAATTCCCCAAGGTATCACACCCCGAATACATTGACTTTAATAGTGATGAGGATGACTTACTTGGAGACGATGACTTGCTATTTGACAAAACTAGTGATATTAGTCAAAATGAACTAGATAATAATCATGCTAGTCAAGATAAGTCCATGTGATGATGATAAGAAGGAAATAGAGCGACTAACTAAAGAATTAAACACTCTTAATTTAGCCCATGAATCTATTCTAGAAGATCATAGAGAGCTTGTAAGAACTCATGAGAAGCTACGCTTCGAGAAGCTTAATTTGGAGCAAGAACATGAGTTTCTTAAAGCTATCAATGACTATCTCCGAAAGAAGACTTCTTCTTATCTAGCCAAATGACTACTCTTGTCTACGTTCATTCCACAAGTTAAGACTAAGCAAACTAGTAACAAAGGCAGGAAAGGTTCTTCAACTAGTAGCAATAGAAATGATAAATCCAATGATATTGCTTCTAGTAGTTCTATTGATTCCACTAATGATTGTCTTAGCCAAGTTACACTTGAGCAAGAAAATGATCTATTGAAAGGGATTATAGAAAAAGGTATCTACAAAAGACTTGCCGGATGTAAGCAATTCGAGGAGATTGTACACAAGCATGGAGGATACCGGAAGAACCAATGCATTGGCTACTTTAACGCCAATGGATTTGAATGGGAAGAAGGTCAATACCCCAAGCCGAAGTTTGTTACCCAAAAGGAGAAGTATAAACATACTCTTCCCAAGGAAACAAAATCTCAAGATGACCTTCCACCACAAGACCACAAGCTCAAGGGCAAGGACAAGCTTCAAGAGGAGATTGACTCATATGAAGAAGAGTCCCAAGCCATGGTCAAGTGTGTTCCCAAGGCTACTCCAAGTTCTACTTCAACTAATGCTACTTCAACCTCAAGGATTCCCATCAACTTGATGTGGGTCCCCAAGAAGAATATCTAGAGAAGTTCTCGAGGGGTGACTCCGCCAATGAAATTCACTCACATCCATTATTGGCAAGGACTATTTGCAATCAACTCCAACTTTATGAATAGTTCAAGGAGTCACACATTCCCTCAAAGGTAAGCAAGGGACAAGGTCATTAATGAATCCATGGACGTCATCACGTACTCCATGTCCATGGATATCCTTGTATTTGTCTCTTGTGTGGGACTAACCCATGTAGTCGAGAAGAGTAAGAAAACAACGAGGATTGCTCCCAACTCAAGATGATCTTCATCAACAATGAGCATCCACTACTACCTCACCCACATGAAGTCTTCTACGACAAAACCCAAGGTTAGTTTATCCCTCTTAGGGGGGATGTCACATCGAGGGGGAGCTTTACTCTAAGACTTGAGTTAAAGCATCTCTTGAAGATGTGAACACATTAAATGCTTTATGTAAAAGTGGCAACCCCACTTGTGCTTAAACGATGAGTATGACCTATGATCAAGTATTCTTACTTGGCTCCTAAGTCAATGTACTCATATATAGATGACTCCATCATCGCTAAAGTGCTTGGTAGATAATAGAGTGGTTTTGCATGTTTGCCATATTTCATTTGACAATTTATTGTGTGAGCATGTTGGTATGCATATCTTTTCTCATTCGAGGATATCCAATTGTTGTTATTTGGCTTTCATTTTTCTTTGGCCAATTGGATATACAAGAATGCCTAAGTACCCTCCTCTAGCTATCTATGCTTTCTCGTCTCAAATTCAATTCATGCTTCATCACAAAATTTGAGCAAGCACTTCTCGAACCCTCGGTGTGAGGAGCACTCGAAGTTCTGTTTCGTTAAGAGCCGACTTCCAAAACCTCCCCGGTGTATTCTCGGTGTAACCAACCTCAAAATCTCGGTTTCACCGAAGCCTAGGGTTGATCTAGTTTTATGATCTCTGTAGCACCGATTCCATAATCTTGGCTTCACCGAGTTTCCCTGTCAACTGACAATAGAGGAACTCGGTGGCACCGATATTGTAGAATGTCACCGACAGCTATGGTATATATATATATATAGACCGTCTATTCTGACATCGATGTGAGAATAACTATTCTAACAACACTTCCGAACTTCAGGGTTAACGCGGGTGCACTGCATCCCTATCAAATGAACACTACAATGTCAGCAGAAAATACTGCACGCGTTTTTCCGGCACTGTTTTCGCTCCAGTTTCTAAACCGTTTGTCGGAACGAGACATATAATATACTTTTGGATAGCTACGGAAAATCCGCAACTTTTCCATGTTGACCACTTTTCGCGATTCCACACGGTTTAAGAGCAGTTTCGAAAACGGTGGCCGCCCGACGAGTGGCAGCGAGCGTATTTTCGCGTTTTTTTCTAAACCGCTTTGTCGGAATGAGTCAAACGATAGGGCGTTGGAAAGATATCATCGAGGTGCAACTTTTTCATGTAGATCACTCTCTCTAATTCCTTAGGGTTTTAGAGTAATTTCAAATGTACTAAAAACGGAATTCTGTTTTTCAATTTTTTCGATTTTTTGTGACGGATTTCGCTCCAGTTTTCTAACCGTTTGTCGGAACGAGGTGTGTGATACGGAGTTGGAAAGCTGTGGAGTAGGCACAACTTTCATATGCTGGCCATTTGTTGAGATTCCTCACAGTTTTAAAGGAATTTTAAAAACGGTATCGCTGCATACGTGTGGCAGCGAGCTTATTTTCGTAATTTTTTCCAAACCGCTTGTCGGAACGATGCAAATGATACATCGCTGGAAAGATATCGACGAGGCACAACTTTTTCGTGTAGAATACTCGTTGTTGACACTCTGTTAGACATATTACCAAAACGCGGACACTCTGTTTTTCGTGACACAAAAATCGACGTGTTGACCACATCGGACTGAAGAGCGCACTGCTTCAGACGGAAAACCGCACTAGATCAGACGGACAACTTCACTGCATGGTTTCTTTTGTTAGACATATTTTTTTCTCAGAGGAGGAAGTGAAGTGTGCTTTACATCAGACGTAAGTGAACCACAATACTGTCGAAAAGTGAACCCCAATTTTTTTGTCATGTCCGTAACAATTTTCTGCACTGCATATTTTTTTTGGTTAACGAAATATGCACTGCAAGTACGAGGCGAGTGGACTGCATTTTTTGTTTGCACACTATACATTACACACAAGCATTCATCCACATCCAGAATATTTCCTCTCTGCATTTTCTCAAACAATAAAATGATCTTGTTTTAAAGGATCAGATATGCACTCTTATGCTTCATTAGTGACTACACTGCACTCTTATTTCCTCTATCCATTTTCTCAAACAACAAAATGAATTTTAAAGGATCAGATAGGCTCTCTTCTCCTTCGTTAGTGACCAAACGCCCTGCAGTTGGGCGCATCTGAACCGCACTTGTGCTACAAGGGAGCTGCTAGAGAAACAATCTCCGACGAGTGGTTGGGGCAGGATCATGCTGGACGTCAACAGGAGGCCACAAAAGTCCACGGTGACCCAGGCTCGCTTCTCATCCCGGCAGACGACGCGGCCGTCTGCAAGCCCCCGCATGGAGGACTGGAGGCGATCTACCAGCATTGTGCATCAGGCAGCTAAGGGGATCTGGGAAGGGGGAGTGGAAGCTGCGGCTCTACAAAAATAACAAAACGGAATCACAACAAAACAACATCAGACTGCAGTGCACTTGAGTCTTACTGTTCGCAGGCGAGGTAGCAAAAATAAGCAAACTAAAATAGGGAACTCCAATGGCATATGAACCGTAACACAAAGTAGTGACCCTTGGTGCTTATAACGGCAAGGTCAATGACCCATAGTGGAGCTAATGGAGCTGCTCACCGGCCATCAAGGTGGAGCACAAAGAAGGAAGAGGTGAGATGAAGGTCATGGTCGTCAGGATGGGGGACTAGCACACGAGATTGGGAGCTCCATCCAACATGGATCTCATCGGGAGTGGACACTAGGAGAGGAGGAAGTGGGGCACCAGCAGGGGAGAATGCCGACCGCCATGGATGGAAGGCTCCATGCCGTCCTCCTCTCATCATCTTGGAGAAGTAGATGAGATCGCCGCCGCTGGACGCCAAGGACAGTAGCAGCGGGGCCGGCTGTCGCGGTCGCGCGCAACACACGCGCCCTCAAACTCGACGGTCAACGGCGGCGGTAGGGGGCCTCGTGCTGCTCCACCATACACGGCCCAGATCCGACACCGAGGAAGCACGGGGAGGCCAAGGCCGCTCAGATCCGACGACGGGGGCTCTGGCGGCGCGAGGGAGGAAGCCCGCGGTGGTGGCCGGCCGGCGTGGCACCTGGGACGGCACGACAACGCGGGAAGGTGGCTGGTGCAGTGGCCCGCGGAGGTAAGGCGGCCGGAGGCAAAGAAGGAAGTGGTGGCGCTCGCCGGCCCTCAAATCCGGCCACCACGCGCCGGAGGGCGTCAATCTGGTTCCTACACGTGCTCTAGCAGCGCTGGTTGGTGGTTGGTGGCCGGGGGCCGCGCCCGATGAAAGTGGAGGGCGGCAGTGGTTGGTGGAGGGTCGGGTGGTGGGGAATGAGCCGAGGAGGAAGGTGAGGGCGTGGGGGAATTAGTCGGGGAGGAAGGTGGGTGCGTGGGGGTGTTTTTTTTTGTTTTTTGGTGGTTCGGTAGTGTAGGGTGGACGACTCGGTTCGCTGGTTTATGTAGTTCAAAAGTGTTGTTAGAATAAACATGGTGTTGTTAGAATAAGGTCTTAAGGTGTGTTGTTAGAATAGACCCACCCTATATATATATATATATATATATATATATATATATATATATATATATATATATATATATATATATATATATATATATATATATATATATATACACTCGTCGGAACCGGTTTTTGAAATTACTTCTTCAAAACCCGTGGTCCCCGCAAAACCTTAGCTGCCGCTCAACGTCTTCGGACTTCTCCCTCGCTCTCGTGCGTCTGCACCACAGGAGGTTCTCACCGGCGACAGCAATCGCCCCGCCGTCGCCGCCATAGGAGATCGTCACCAAGTTAGGGTAACGCCTCGAATCTTTGCACTCCCCGTCCAATTCATGTGCAAAAAATTAATTTCCATCTTCTTCCCACTGTGTGAACAAGTTCCATCATCGAGAAATTCCATTAGATTATAGAACGATGAATTTTTAGGTTTAACCATCCGCAAATCGAATCTCGGTGTCACCTAGTCAGAAAAATCGGTTCTACCGATTTTTTTTTAGGGGTAAAGATAACAGTCTCGGTGAAACCGAGTGGCCATTTTCGGTGAAACCAAAGAGGCTGCCAAGTTTCTGTTAAGGTGGGTGTATGTCTCGGTGTCTCCGAATTTTTTGACTCGGTGGAACCGAAATCCTTTTTGCAAAAAAATAAACTTAAGATTTTGAGTTCAAATTTGCTAAAACTTTCTGTGTTTTGTGATGCTCAACCCCTCTGCTCTTCTATACTCTATTCACAGGGTCAGCATGTCAAGGTCTCTTGATAGCCAGAATGACTTCAGGGAGAGGGAAGTTGACACGAGTTCAGGCACAAGCCCAGATGCCAGTTCTTCATCTTCACAAGATCTAGGCACCCCAAGTTCTCATGGGATGCCCAAGGCTGCCACCAGGGCAAGGAGAAAGTTGAATTCTGAAGAGAAGGACTCAGACTTTGTGCTAGAGGAAGTGCTAGCCATGAAGAAGCAAGACAAGAAAGAGAGGGCTGCTAAGAAATCTGCTACAGAGGCCACTTTAGCTAAGAGGCCAGTAAGGAAAGAGTATGCTAGCTCTGAAGCTATGGGAGCACCTGAGAGTGCCAGAGCAAACACATCACTATCTGTTGAGCCTTCAAAGAGCTCTATGCCTAAGAAGGCAGGTGAGAATAAGAGAGCTAGGAAGAGAATAGTACGTGTCATTGGCAGGCCCACTTCCATGTTTGAAGACCCAGCTGAGGCTGAGGAAGGGGAAGTGGGTGGAGAGCCAGCTGCCCAAGCTCCTCCTTCCAAGAAGAAGAAACAGCTTGCAGATGCTATGCCCAAGCAAGCTCCATCAAAGAGAAAGCAGTCTGCACCCAAGAAGCCAGTAGCTCCTAAACCTAAAAGGACATCCAGAGACATTCCAGCAGCTGCAAAGAACAAGGGATCTACTCCCGGAGATGATGAGGAAGAAGACTTGACAGTTTTCAGGAAACTCATACCTCATCTTCTTGAACACAATGATGCTCACCCAGTAGCTAAAGATATGAAGAAGAGAAGAGATTCAGGACAGAGGAAATGGAGAGCAGATGACCCCTATGCCCCCAGGAGAAGGACTGCTGTAGATGATAGATTCTACACCAAGGAGCAACATGATTTCTATGAGACGACAATTTTGGATTAGTGCCCAACAGTCAGTGATATGAGGTATGTTGACTGGGCCTACATCAAGGATAATGAGGACTACTTTCCCTGTGTGCATGTCAACTTCAAGTGCATTGATATTGAGAACTTTGTTGGTAGAGATTTTACTGCCTGGAATGATGAGATGATCATGCAGTTCTACTCCACAGCTCATTTCTATCCAGATGGCCGTATCATATGGATGACTGAGGGAGTCAGGTACCAATCCACTGTTGATGAGTGGGCTACTATATTAGGAGCCCCACAGGTAGAAGAAGGAGACTTGCATGTCTATGCTAAGGCCAAGATGAATTATAACTCAATGGCCAATATGTACAAGGAAATCCCATCCACTCATGTGCATTCACATAAGTTCGGCTCTGACTATCATTTGCAAGCAGGACTACCCACCACCAACACTATCTGGAGGTATACCTTGATGCCCAAGTCTGGAGATGATAAGATGATCAGGGGGTACTCCATTAACATGCTGCACCACATAGACACCCACACCAGGATTAGAGTGATGGATTTGATAGTTGAGACAGTCAAGAGGAGAGCTGTTGATCAGAAATGATCTTGTGGATATGCTCCTTACATTCGGATGCTCATCAACTCCAAGCTGGAGAAGAATGTATATGCACTTGATCGTCCTCATATGCCACTTCAGCCAGATTTTGAAGATAATGTTGTGGTGATGGATCCTAGTCATCCCACTTCATCTACTGCACAGGCAGAGGCAGAGGCAGCTAGAGCCACCAGTGCTCAAGTACCCAATACTAAGAGTGAGAAAATGGATCTTCTCATTAGCACTATCCAGGGTATGCAGAAGGATATCAAGGACATCTTGCTCAACCAAGAAAGCCTTGAGAGGATTGTGGAAGATAGGTTCACTATGTTGAACAACAAGGTGGATGAGCTGACGACGTCTGTGGGTGAGCTCAAGAAGGAAGTGGATGCAGTGCCTATCCCTCATTCCACTGATGATGATGATGACAGTCCACCTCTCAGGACCAGCACTCAGTTCAAGACCCAGTCCAGGACTCCTATGGTGTCAGCTCTAGAGACGAGGCCTACCTCATCAGCACCTGCCATAGCTCCATCAGTTCCTCCTGCACCTCCAGTGTCTACTCCACCACCTCAAAGGACTTCAGCAGAAGTGTTTGTGGATGCACTTCTCTCGACTCCTTCGACAGCCACAGGAGCAACTTCATCGTCTCATGGAGGAGACCATGCCCAGAGCAACGATTAGCTCTATAGCTTTGAACTTTTTGGTAACTTGTTGCCAAAGGGGAGAGGTTACAGTTCATAGGGCTTCGAGAGAGAGTGTGTTGCATTTTGGTTCCTCTCTGCAGTTTAAGACTTTTGGTTTATGCTTATCGTTCGTTTGAAAACTTTGTCGGTGTTTGATCATATAATTTTGTGTGATGCTACTACTTTGCTATCTTTGAGATGTCTACATGATGATCATTCACTTAATGATTGGTGTGATGTGCTTATGCAATTCACTCATATTAATTTTTGTGCACCACCAAGTTGTATGTGACATGGAAGAGTGACCCATGATCCTAATCGATTGTGCATTTGCATTCAAACGCAAATTTAAACTAATGCACAAATTTAGGGGGAGCTCTTGCTTATCACATACTTCTCAAAGCGACGATGCTATTCATTGATTATATCTTTTATCGAAGCCTTGATCTATATGTTGTCATCAATTACCAAAAAGGGGGAGATTGGAAGCACAACTTCTCCCTAGGTGGTTTTTGTAATTAATAACAAAATATATTTCATTGGACTAATGTTTCCACCAAGTGTATCTCAGGAAAAAGTTCAATGATGGGATGGCTAAAGGATTGTGTGGAGAACCTCACCAAGGAAAGGAAGGAATATAATTGTCCATGCTTCAAGAATGAGGACTCTACATTTTACATTTTGTGAGAAATCAAGTTTGAGTCCATAGGAAACCAATACTATTAAAAGGGGATGAGGTAAATATGATGATCTGGTTGCTCAAGTGCTTAGAGATTAGACACCAAAAATACTCACCCACTTTCCCACACAAATCTTCTGTCCAAAGCCAAAAGTCAAAATTCGGTGACACCAACATTTCCCATTAGGATCCACCGAGTTTTACCTTAGACAGAAGCCAAACCAAACCCTAGCATCTCAGTACTACCAACATTCCATTCGGTGCAACCGAAACCAGTGAACAACATTATGTTAACCAATTTCTTAAAATCGGTCCCACCGAGTTTGAGGAATCGGTCTCACCGAGTTTTGGTAACTGCCTAGGTCACCCATATCGATACCATCGAGGTTCATATATCGGTCTCACCGAAAACGCCAAAGTTGCCACATTTTGCACTAGTCGGTGCAACCGAGTTTTCACTTCGGTTTCACCGAGTTGGGCAATAATGTTGTAACGGTTAGATTTTTGGAGAAGCCTATATATACCCATCCACCACCTCTCACTCGCAAGAGAAGCACTCAGAACATACACCCACTTGCCATATCAAATTTTCTGAGAGAGAGCCACCTACTCATGTGTTGAGGTCAAGATCATCCACTCCAACCATATTGATCTTGATTTCCAGCCTCCCCAAGTCGCTTTCCACCCAATCAATCTCTTCTACCCATGCCAAATTTGTGAGAGAGTTATTGAGTGTTGAGGAGACTATCTTTTGAAGCACAAGAGCAAGGAGTTCATCATACTACCACATCTATTACCTTTTGGAGGGTGGTGCCTCCTAGATTGGTTAGGTGTCGCTTGGGAGCCTCCTTCGTCATTGTGGAGTTGAACCAAGAAGTTTGTAAGGGCAAGGAGATCGCCTACTTCGTGAATATCTACCCCGAGTAAGGCTAGTCCTCCGTGGACGTAGGCCATCATGGAATAGAAAAGGTTGCTACTTCGTGGACCCTTCGTGGGTGGAGCCCTCCATGGACTCTTGTGACCGTTACCCTCTGTGGGTTGAAGTCTCCATAAACTTGGACGTACGATAGCACCACATATCGGAACCACGGGAAAAATCTTTGTGTCTCCAAATTGCGTTTGATCTTCTTATCCCTACCCTCTTACATATGTGTGCCTTTACTTTCCGCTGCAATACTCGTAGACATGCATGTGTAGGGTGAACTTGACTTGTCACAATTGCTAAAATCTGCCAACAATTAAAATTGGGGAAATGTTAGAATTTTATTTGGTCAAGTAGTCTAATCACCCCCCTCTAGACATACTTTCGATCCTACAGCATGCGAGGAGTACTTTGACTTGTGATAAAACTAATAAAACTTTGCAATAAGTATATGAGTTCTTTATGAGTAATGTGAAACCATGGACATATGCAATCTCACCACCTCATATTTGTTAGCCTCTTCTGTACCGTGCATAGCCCGTTCTCATCTTGAGGATCGGTGCAACTTTTGCCAGTGCATCCAAACCCCGTGACATGATACGCTATGTTGGACATAATCCTCATTATATCTTCCTCAAAATAGCCACTATACCTACCTATCATGGCATTTCCATAGCCATTCCGAGATATATTGCCATGCAAATTCCATCGTCACTTCACATGACTAGTTCGTTCATCATCATATTGCTTTGCATGATCATAAAGAGCTGACATAGTATTTGTGGCAAAGCCACCGTTCATCATATTTTTGATACCTTTCAAGCTAGATCATTGCACTTCCTGGTACACTGCCAGAGGCATTCATATAGAGTCATATCTTCATATCAGTTCTTCATATCGAGTTGTAAGTAAATAAAAGTGTGATGATCATCATTGTTAGAGCATTGTCCCAATGAGGAAATAAAAATGGGGGAGGCCAAATGAGCCCACCATTATGAATAAAAAAATGATAGAAAATGAGAGAAGGGACTTTGCTACTATCCTTTACCACACTTGTGCCTCAAAGTGGCACCTTGTTCCTCATATAGAGAGTCTCATGTTATGTCATTTTCATATGCTAGTGGGAATTACTTTTTCATTAGTATAAACTTGGCTTGTATATTCCTATGACGGGCTTGCTCAAAGGTCTTCATGAGCAAGCAAGTTCGATGCACACCCCACTTAGCTTCATTTGAGCTTTCATACACTTATAGCTCTAGTGCATCATTTGCATGGCAATCCCTACTCCTTGCGTTGACATCTATCGATGGGCATCTTCATAGCCCGTTGGTAAGCCTAGTTGTTGTGAGACTATCTTCTCCACCTTTTGCCCCTTTGACATCTACCACCATATTCTATTCCACCTAAATGCTATGTCCACTGGCTCACGCTCATGTATTGCGTGGAGTATAAAAAGTTGATGCATATTGAAAAGTATGATCCAATTGCCTGACTTGGACACCGTGGTGCTTGACATTTGTATTAATGTGGTGAAGATGGAGCCATGCCTTGCTACTATAATAAGATGAATGCGGGTAAACATTCTTTGACGATCGTATACTTTGAAAGATTGATGGTTTTGTTTCTTATACTTATAAGTATTGCTAGGTTAATATTTGTTAATTCATCATTTCTCAATGAGCATACATGCATAAGATTACATAATGGATAGCATGTCACATAAAAAATTCTGTTTTTATCATTTACCTACTCGAGGACTAGTAGGAATTAAGCTTGGGGATGCTTGATACGTCTCCAACGTATCTATTATTTTTTATTGTTCCATGCTGATATATTATCATTCTAGGATACTTTTTGGGTCTTTATTTACCAATTTATAATATTTTTGAGCACTAACCTATTGACCCAGTGCCCAGTGCGAGTTGATGTTTTCTCCATGTTTTTCACTTTTCAGGTTTACAGTACCAAACGAAGTCCAATTGCCACGAAACTTTTTTATGATTTTTTCTGGACCAAAAGAATACCTAGAAGCATCGGGAGGAGACCGAAGGCCGCACGAGGGCACCAGCAAGCAACAGGGCGCGCCCTGGGGGCGCCCTGATGTGTACTGGCCACCTCGTGGCTCTCCTGACGCCCCTCTCTGGCCTATAAGTTCTCTAATATCGCGAAAACCCTAAAGGAAGTCCCAAAACCCTTTTTCTGCAGCCGCAAGTCTTTGTTCCATCGCGAGGCCATCTGGAGCTCCGTCCCGGCACCCTGTCGGAGGAGGGATCGATCACGGAGGGCCTCTTCATCAACCTTGCTGCCATCATGATGATGTGTGAGTAGTTCACCACAGACCTACGGGTCCATAGCTAGTACCTATATGGAAATCTCTCTATCTCTTGATCTTCAATACAATGATCATCGCATCTTCGCTTTGATCTATCCGATGTAATCCTATTGTGTAGTGTGTTTGTTGGGATCCGATGAATTCTGGGTTTATGTTCAGATTATTCATGGAAAGTATTTGAGTCACCTCTGAATATTTAGATTCTTATTTGCATGATCATTATAGCTTCATAATTCTCTCCGATCTATCAGTGTGCTTTGGCCAAGTAGATTGATTTATCTTCAGTGGGAGAGGTGCGTTGTGGTAGTTTCAACCTGACGAGTTTCTATATCCCAGTGACAAAGTAGGGGACAAGATACGTCTTTGTGTTGTTGCTACTAAGGATAACACGATGGGGTTTATTCATATTGCTTGAGTTTACTTTGTCATCATGTCATCGTTCTCCATGCATTACTCTGTTTTACTTAATATTCTAGATGCTTGCTGGATAGCGGTCGATGAGTGGAGTAATTGTAATAGGTGCAGGCAGGCGTCGGCCTATTTGTTTATGGACATGATGCCTTTATGCACATGATCATTGCCATGAAAATCACATAACTATCTGCTTTTCTATCAATTGCCCAATAGTAATTTGTTACCCATCGTATGCTGCCTACATGAGAGATGCCGCTTGGGAAAACTACGGCCCCCGAGTCTATTCACTTATAAATATACAAACGCTACTATTACCTTGCTGCCTTTTTTACTTTTTATTTTATTTTGCAATTTACAATTATCTACACAACTCATTTGATTGCAAATAATGAGATCAAGGGGATTGACAACCCTCTTGCCCGCGTTGGGTGCAAGTTGTTTGCTCTTTTGTGTGCAGCCGCTGAAGACGGTTGAGGATCGCTATTCCTATTGGTTCGATAAACCTTGATTTCATAACTGAGGGAAATACTTACCCACTTTGTGCTGCAATTACCCTTTTCCTCTTCATGGAAAACCCAACGCATATCACAAGTATCATGTACACCAATGCCCCGGTCTCGGTGGAGAACTCCATCGAAACTATGGAGCAGTTTCTTGCTGATTATGACAAGTGAAAATTGGTCGTCTTTGACCTCGAGTACACTGGCGGTCGTGCCGGGTATGACCAGAAGGTTGCCATCGCCCAGTTGTGCGTGCACCATCACGTCCTCGTCTACCACTATTGCCTGTCCACAAGGCCTTGCGAGCGTTTCGCCAGGTTTGTCAACAACGCTAACTATAGGTTCGCAACGACGGACACCACTAGCGATCTAAAGGTGCTCAAGACATTGGGCTTGGCCTACTAGAAACTTGTCGACATGTAAGGGCAGTACATGGTCGAGGGTAGCAATAAGAAGAGGAATTCTCTGGTTGACCTCGCCAGGGCCATCATTGACCCCTATGACGGAGACATGAAGGTTGAGTCCGACAAGGACAAGCCTCTCTAGCACAAGGCCTGGGTGAATAAACTTGATGAAGAACACATCAATTATGCGACCAAGGACGCGTACACAACATACAAGATGTATAGGAGGATCGTTGACATGAGGAAGTGCCTCCTTTCTACAGACGGCGAGGGATAGCCACAAGCAGAGCCGTCACTACTGCAGGATGGTCCAAAGCCAACACATCAATCAGAGACCCTTCAACGAAACTATGTGCGATGCATGAATCGCAAACTGTATAGTTCAAGCTCCATCGCCAACAACGCGAACTATGTGCGATGGCGGACCCATCAAATACGATTCAGAAATGACTTACGTGTACGATTTGTGCCATATATTTCTTCCATACAAACTGTTTGCGATTAGCTAAAATAAAACAAATGGTTACAGAGATCCAGATGTGGGCGATAGAGGGCACACAGTTCACTACCATCAACTATGTGCAATGATACAGTAGAACACAAACGATTCGGCATAATAATATGTGTGCGATATACAACAAAGAGGTGAGTAATCAGATCATGTGCGAACACCAGAAATAACACAGACGATTGTTGCTAATAAACTGTGTGTGTTGTGGGGAAACGCTTGCTGGTATACAATTGCCAGCGATTGACGAAATCATAACTAACGGGTTTTGTAGTTTAGTCCGTGTGTACTGTGATTTGCTCTGTCTGGACATCTATGCTGCGTAC
The DNA here is from genome assembly GCA_039707655.1 of Elymus sibiricus. Classification (NCBI taxonomy): domain Eukaryota; kingdom Viridiplantae; phylum Streptophyta; class Magnoliopsida; order Poales; family Poaceae; genus Elymus; species Elymus sibiricus. Next base: position 270,892,831 of record CM077669.1, read on the forward strand.
AGGTCACTCCGGTGAACTATTTGCGATGATCCAAAATAACACAAACGGTTGCACGGATCAAGATGTGTGCGACAGACGGCATACCGTGCGCTCGGATGAACTGTGCGCGATGAGCCAAAATAACACAAACAATTCGGTGTAACAAGATGTCTGTGATGCCCAGCAAACAGGTCAGTAATCTAAATTGTATGGAAAGATGGAAAATAACACAAATGATTCCTGGTAATAAGCACCTGATCCAGAAAATGATTGCACAAATTATCGTTCATACTCCAACATAATCAACTAAACAACATAATAGCGACAGTACATATCAGCAAGGTTCAGAAAACGGCAAAATGGAAACAGCTACTCGTCGGAGTTGTTGCGGGGCTGGCCTGTTGGTTCGACTATGTTCAAATATTGTCTTCACTCATGCAACATTCTCTCTCGGGAAGAAGGATCCACATCCGGGTCGGCGAGGACCATGTCTTGAACACTTCATAAGCCCGACCATTCTTCTGCTCCTGCTCCATCACAGTAGCTCCGGTCTCATGGAAAATCCCGTCCATGGCCAAAGGCGGGCGTGCGATGCTCCCATGACGGAGATTTTCCAAGCGGCCGTAAACAACAATGCCATAAGCTACGCGCTCTACTAGAGTGGTAGCAGACTCTAAGGAGGATGCTGCCCTTACCGCGGCCAAATCCGAGTGAGCGACTAAGGCAACAACGACCTCATCGGCGCGTGCTACCCTTTCGAAGGCCAAAGGCGCACGTTCTGCGTACAGAACCATGCTTTCCCGCAACAGATCTGATGTAACCTCCATCTTTTCCACTCTTGCCGCCAAGGCCTCCGGACCCTCATCGGCGCGTACCGCCACTGCATCTGCCGCGGGCTCCTGCGCGCGTAGGATCTGCCTCAACCACGCGCTTTCTGCCATGGAGAGGGGGGCCAAGATTCTGATGACATGTGTAATGTTGAGGATTTTGTGAAGGCGAAGACAGTTGGGAGAAGAAGGTTATATTTGGGAGCTGCGAGAGGGGAAAGAGACGATGGAGAGCGAAGAGTGGTGATATTTATTTATGACCCTATACATGATTGTAGAGAGTTGCTACATTTTTTCTGTGTGCGATTATGTGTGCACCGGAAAGAATTCAAAAATTGCGACGTTATACACATGTACCGCAAACCGTGTGCCATGCAAAAATAGATATATCACACCCAGGTGTAAAATACGAAGCGCCTTCGATGAGTCACGCAACCACACACGGGTGTAAAGTGACAAATGTGTGCCACGACTCGCCGCCCGTCGTCGCCTATACCCTCACCATTGGTGGCTGGTCGTCGCTCATGGGCTCCATTTAGTCTTCCCGCCCTCGATACAATGCTTCATGCACAAGCGCAAGCGCCAGCCACAACGGTAAATTGAAAAATCCCCAATCCCCTTGGAAGTAGCTAGTTATAAATAACCACAACGGTGCCTGGCGGCGGTGAGTCACTGATCCCCTGGCTAGTTTCCACACATACCGTCAAACCCCCAATGGAGGACGACAGGATGTAGTTGGGCGATGGTGGAATCGAGGCTGCCGCCGCGATGGTCGGCTTGAGGTCGACGGCCATGCCGACACCTCTCCTGAAGACAGCCAGAGGAGGCAGGAATCACGACAGGAGCAAGCCAGCAGGTTAGTCAGGGTCGTCTTGAAAGCAACGAGGGATCGCGAGCGGGCGATATTGCGGGCTCGACACAAAGTGCGCTAGATGGTGCGGGCGGCGGAGCAGGAACCGCGACGCCGCAAGGACAATTGCTGAAGTGGCCGCCGCACAAGGCACATGCTTATGTCCCAGATGGAGGAGGACACAGCTTTGGACGCCACGGGAGGCCTGGCGACCGTGGCTGCAACACTAGCGATAGCCAGGGTCTCCTCGGCTGCCGAGACGATGTACGAAGACCCGGCAGACGCGGCAGTCCTGGTGGGAGCCACGCTCGAGATAGTACTGGCAATCACTAATGTCGAGGCTGATCCTGCCTCGGTCGATCAAGGTGTAGGTCATCGACTTGGCGACCACCTGTCCTCCTGACCCAAGGAACGACACGATGGACGATGGCAGTTGTGCGTGCTGGGTCGACGTTAGGGGCAGTAGCACTTTTGTGCACGCACAATTCATATATATTATATTGATGTAAATTAGAGAGCAAATGTTTTCTTAATTACTCCGTCAACTAGGCACATGACCAATTTGAGCATGTAATTGCTCGATTGAATTGTTCATGCATGCCAAATGTGTCAATTTTATGTGCTGGCCTATCTATATATATCATCTCATTTTGGAATGTGAACAATTAATATGAGAAATGCCTTTTGGAAATCGGCGCTGATCACCACTTGGAAACACATGGATATCATATGATCCATAACTTAACAATCTTGACAACCATATGATCCATAACTACATACTTAAGATAGTAACAACCAGCGCATTTTATGAAGCACATGGCCAGCAACCACAACTATACACTGGAACGAGCTTGATCACGACATTTCGACATCCCTTCACTACCTTTGTAGATCATGAGTATGACAGTGTCTCCAATTTTCAAATGTGGACGCATTGCCAGGACAACAGAGAACCTATTAATTTTCAAGGTTCCATTTGTGCGGGAAATACAGTACCTTGCAATAAGTTTGGCGTTCCTACTAGGAACAAGTGTGATAGGACCACACCGGGGAATACATTCAGGAACAACTGCATCGGGCAATTTCTGTTGCAATGAAGAACAAAAACCAATTGTAACCTACCATTGAAGCTATCTATAGTTTATGAACAACAACATAAAAATAATATTTTTTACCAGCATTTTGTTGACACAATTGGAATTTTTCAATGTGTGCAGCAGTGTCATATTTGTTCCCATCCCAAATGCAGCGTTCAAATATTCTATTGGTAGTTTATGAACAAATTTTATGACATGCTCGAAGCCTTTCCACTAAAATTTGGTATGGTGAGTAACATACAGATTTTTAGCTATGCATCAAACATATCCTGCGTAAAAATTTGAAAGTGCTTATTTATTCAGGAAAGTGAAGAAGAATAGTGGGCATACATTGGTCATTAGAAGTTGCTGTTGGCTAGGAAACAGAGTCAGAAAAGGAAATCCCAATTGGTTGCTGGCTGGGAAACAAAGTTGAAAGAACACTAACCTGGATCAGAATCCGGTCGGATGATGCTGCTGGGGAAGTAAACATCCATGTTAAAACCAGGCTTCGATGTATGCACTAGAATTTTACTGTCATCTTTAAGTTCATAAAATTGAGATAATTTCCTCCAAAGGCACGGATCAAAATAGGGGCGACCAACGTTATCATTTTTTACTCGTACTTTCATTGTACATCCATGGTTCATGGTCAATATGACATCAATGGAGTCAACAACAAAGTAAAGGCCGAGATATCTGTGTACACGTGTTCTTGCAAAGCAAGGGACGTACTACGGGAAATGATAAGATCGTTCCATATAATAGATCAACAAAGAAAATATGGGATAAATTGAAAGAACATAACAATAGCTGAAATGAAAGTACAAAAATATATAGTTAAACAAATAATGTAACCAAGATGATATGCAAATATGAGGGTAGTTGAAAGAACAATACAACATAAATTTCCCTAATTTAGAAGAAAAAATCTTCTTTGACGTCTATGTTGCATGTAACACCTTTTATCCAAATTTAGCAATGTATAGTAAATGCTCATAATATTAAGCCATGCCAACCACGGTAGGGTGAGATTGAACATACCGTGCGCCCCCTGAAGTCGTCTGGTATGGTGAGATAGAACTTCTTGTCCGTCTAGACGTCGCCACCAAAATTGCCTAATTTGTGCTTGCACTGTGGGCACTACGAATGAAAACCCTCGAATCAGATACAAGAAAATTTCATTGACGACTATTTCTCCCGGGTGATTGACAGGGACATACGAACTGCGATAAGGGATGCTCAAATATTTTGCAAAATTAATTACCTGGTTATCCAATAGAAAAAACCTGGCCCGATCCCACAGAAATCCCCAATCGAGCAGCGTTGAGAAAGTCGGCGCCGATAGGCGTTGGCGAGGGGATGAAACAAAATGCGGTAGCGTTCGTCGATGGTAGCCAGGTGCGGCATGCCTCGTCGAGCTCAAAGATTTGGGCAGGCCGGGGTCGAGAACGAGCAACTATACAACAATGTGAATCAGGATGAAGGGGGAGAGGGCCGGGCCGATTGAGGGTCTGCATAGGAAACGGTTCATAAACAGGAACCGTGTGTGATTAATGTCATTATGATATGTCATTACAAACTAAAATCCCAAATACAGTATACGGGTGCGATGGGAGATGTGTGGATTGGCATTTGATCGTGGTGCATCCTACGGTGCGGATGCGCAATCCGTGTGGCTGGGGTTCTGGCCAATCAGAACGCAACGCACAATAGGGTGAACGCACATGGTTCCAGAAGGCACATGGTCTTCACAAAGTAACCGTCCGCCCAAACAAATCACAAAGTTTGAAGGAAAACCCATATTTCTTTGGTCGTTTCACCATGATTTATTTTCTACGATCAACATACCCACTAGAATGCACCATGTTCAAATTTGACATTTTTCGATCTTTTTTTTACTACATTTAGGTTTTTGTGTGCACTTCTAGGCATTTATTGCTAATAATTCAAGTTCGAACGTTCTGTACATGAAAAGGTGTTCAAAAACGGTTCGAAAAATCATAATTGTGTCATTGAATAACTTTTCATGTATTTTACAGGAAATTAATAGAATTTTAAAGGATATGTGTGTGAAGAGGCAACCAAGGATGTCTCGTTTATTGGTTTTGTAACTCTAGAGAAATGGAAAACATGCTTGAAAAACATGATACCTCGTGTGGTGCCTTGGCATGACCTCAATATGACGTGGTAAATATTTGAGGAGGTTTGGCTAATGTCGCCATACCCACTCTTCATATATCGAACCATCCCCTATGAAATTTCATGGTTCGGGGAGCGAAATTGCCATGTTTTGAAGGGGAACCCATATTTCGTTGGTCCTTTAAATTTGATTTATTTTCTATGATCATCATACCCGCCACAATGCTCCGTGTCCAAATATAACATTTTTCTGGGCTCTTTACAATATTTAGACTTTTATGTGCACTTTTCTAGGCCTTTTATGCTTATAATTCAATTTCGGACAATCTATACATGCAAAAATGTAAAAAACGGTTCTCAAAATCATAATGGTGGTATTACGTAACATTTCATCTATTTTACAAGAAATTAATTGAAATCAAAATGATATGTGTGGGCAGAGGCAACCATAGATGTGTCGTTTATTGGTTCTTTAACTCTAGAAAATGGAAAATATTCCTAAAAACATGATACCTTGTGCGGTCTCCTGTCACGACCTCAATATGGTGTGTCAAACATTTGAGAAGGTTTGGCTAATGTCGCCAGACCCACTCTTCATATATCGGACCATCACCTATGAGGTTTCACGGTTTTGGGAGGGAGATCACCATGTTTTGATGGGGAACCCATATTTCCTTGGTCCTTTAAATTTCATTTACTTTCTAAGATCATCATACCCACTACAATGCTTCGTGTCCAAATTGAACATTTTTCTGGGATTGTTTACTATATTTAGCCTTTTATGTGCACTTTTCTAGGCTTTTTGTCCTTATAATTCAATTTCGGACAATCTATACATGAAAAAATATGTAAAAAACGGTTTTAAAAATCATAATTGTGGTATTACATAACATTTCATCCATTTTACAAGAAATTAATTGAATATAAAATGATATGTGTGGGCAGAGGTAACCATAGATGTGTTGTTTATTGGTTTTTTAACTCTAGAAAATGGAAAACATGCCTGAAAAAAATGATACCTTGTATGGTCCCCTGTCAAGACCTCAATATGGTGTGTCAAACATTTGAGAAGGTTTGGATAATGCCGTCATACACACTCTTCATATATCGGACCATCACCTATGAGGTTTCATGGTTTTGGGAGGGAGATCGCCATGTTTTGAAGGGGGAACCCATATTTCCTTGGTCCTTTAAATTTGATTTATTTTTCTACGATCATCATACCCACTACAATGCTCCGTGTCAAAATTTAACATTTTTCTTGGTTCGTTTACTATATTTAGGCTTTTATGTGCACTTTTCTAGGCCTTTTGTGCTTATAATTCAATTTCCGACAATCTATACATGAAAAAAATGAAAACGGTTTTAAAAACCATAATGGTGGTATTACATAACATTTCATCTATTTGACAAGAAATTAATTGAAATTAAAATGATATGTGTGGGTAGAGGCAACCATAGATGTGCAGTTTATTTGTTTTTAACTCTAGAAAATGTAAAACATGCCTGAAAAACATGATAGCTTGTATGGTCCCCTGTCACGACCTCAATATGGTGTGTCAAACATTTGGGAAGGTTTGGCTAATGTCGTCATACACACTCTTCATATATCAGACAATCACCTATGAGGTTTCATGGTTTTGGGATGAAGATCGCCATGTTTTGAAGGGGAACCCATATTTCATTGGTCGTTTCTCCTTGATTTATTTTCTACGACCAACATATCCACCACAATGCTCTGTCTTCAAATTTGACATTTTTCCTGGCTCGTTTACTATATTTAGTCTTTTACGTGCACTTTCTAGGCATTTACTGCTTATAATTCAAGCTCGAACATTCCGTACATTAACATGTATTCAAAAACGGTTTGAAAATCATAATTGTGTCATTTAATAACTTTTAATTTATTCTACAGGAAATTAATAGAAATTTAAAGGATATGTGTGGGAAGAGGCAGCCACATATGTGTTCTTTATTGGTTTTTTAACTATAGAAAAAGAAAAACATGCCTGAAAAACATGATACCTAGCGTGGTGTCGTTATGCGACACCAGTATGCCGTGGTAAATATTTGAACACCAAGCAAATTATTAATTATGTCTATCTGATACTATCAGTTTACCAAAAATACAGTTTTAATCGCAAACATTTTCTTACGACGAACTGTTTGCAAAACATTCGATTTCACGATAGAGAGAAGGCTTGTAATGTGCATGCGAGCTCGCTTTTAATGCCGAGCCGTGCATGCTAGAGCTTTTCCACCCCGCAGTTATTTGCAGTGGCAGCTGCATGGCCACTTATGTGCCTTGGCAATGCTACCGCGCCTGGACTGTTGACGAGACCGTGCGTCTGGCAACACGCAACGACGATGGCTCAGGTTCTCGATGCCCGCGCAAGGTCTCGATGACCGCGCATGCTCTAGAAACATGCATGCTTGTAAATCTCGGCCAGGGCGCGCCGTGGAAAATTATGTAGCCAAAGCACGGACTGCGACATCATATATATCGATATCGAGTGCTATAAAAAACCACCAAACTATAAGGATTTCAGGCTAGGGCCCGGAGCCATCTCCATTAATCGATCATGCCACCTCGCCGCACACTAACTACTAAGGAAGCGATGGCATGCCGCCGCACCGAGTTCATCGTAGCCCGCGACTGCACACTAACTGGTAAGGAGGCAATGGCATCCCACCGCCTCGAGTTCTTCACCGCCCACGACCGCACACCAACGTGGGCGGACTAAGCCGCCTATGCTGAATGGGCGAAGGATGAAGCGGAGGCCAAATCCGCACAGGCCGGGCGGAAAAATGGAAAAGCTCGCAAGAAAAGAGAGTCCATCCGCGCCAAGAAAGAAGCAGCCACACATGCTGTTGAGGAGAGTTGGGCGAAGATCCAAGGACGGTGGGTTGCCGCTGGCATGGCCGAGAAGGAGAACGACCACCTCTGGCCAGCATGGCACAATGCCTCCACCCGCCATCAGGATCGCGGCGGTAGCTACCAATGCCATTGGCAAGAGCTGGACGGAGATCCAAGCACGGTGTGGGCTGCTGCCGATAAGGCCGATAGCGATTATCGAGGGTGTCTGGCCAGCAACGGAGATGTAGTTTGCGTGTGTGTCGCCCGAAAGTTTGTTGAATTAATTATGAGCATGCAAGTACTAGTACTTACCCCTACTAGTAGTTTTTAGAGCAAATTATGATCTGCGAATTTAAGTACGTTCATCGAGTGTACAATTTTTCTGACGTGGGATCACCAATTTTCTCTTTTCTCACACACGGATATTTGATGCGCTTTTCTCTGTGTTGCGTGTTTCCCCCGCGTAAGGTTCGAGTTTTGCAGCGAAATTTTCAGTAGGCCCGCGATTTCAGAATCTATTCCTCCCACCCCATAACCAACCATCACATTTCCCCCACATCCCCCCTCTCCTTGCAGTCCAAACTGTTGCCACCACAACCAAATCTACGTTCTGCCCCAGCCTCGCTCGTCGATCTAGTGAGGTAACCATCAATCTCCATCACTGCCCCGACCCGATTGCTCAGATGGAGCCTGCGAACCACCCTAATGCCTCCACATCCCCACCCCTTATCGCCGAGCATCCCCGCATAAGCCCAAGCACATATCACGCAGAGGTCGAGGAGCTCATGGCGGTCGATGGCTCGGTGGCCGCTGTGCGAGTCAAACCGGAGGAACACCTTGCTGCCGATGCTGCCAACTTGGTGCGGGCTCTGGCCGAGATGAAGTGCCCCACGCTTAACATTTACTTGTTGCTTGTACACGTACATATGTTAGCGGTACTGATCCACGCTTTGACCCGTAGGTACACCTCGCCGCCGACTTTGGTCGGGCACTACTCGAGATGAAATTCCTAAGTAACTACCCCTCGGGATTTACCAAGTATGAACTGTCCAGTTCAATTTTACCAACACTATTTGTAATGTTTAACCGTGTCAATTTCAGTTTCACCGGTACAAGTTTTAATCGCCATGTTAGGTTGTCTGTACTCTATAGTTAACATGTTCGTTGTTTATTTCAGTTATGCGCACTGTGTTGTTCAAGTATGAACTGTCCAGTTCAATTTCACCAATACGAGTTACAAACTTACAATGCCTATGCTAGGTTGTTGTTAAGCCTGTTGTAGTGAACAGTTATATCCATTTTTTACGCTGTCCATTCGGTACCGTGCTACTCTTTACAATGAAGATATCACTGGAGATGCTGTCCTTCAATTACCATTAGATATTTTTGGTGGATGTTAACCATGTTCTACTTGACATGCCTTTCCATGTACTTACGCATGGTCACAATGCACGATGATGTTTTTTACTGTCGAGGTTAGTCACATCCTAATATCTTATAGTATTATACATCATTTGTGCAATTGCAGTTTAGCTTCTAACATCAACTTGTTGCTTGTAGGTACATATGTTAGCGGTACTGATCCACGCTTCGACCCGTAGGAACACCTCGCCACCGACTTTGAGTGGGCTCTGGACGAGATGAAGTGCCCCAGCAACAACCCCTCGGGATTTACCAAGTATGAAATGTCCAGTTCAGTTTTACCAATACTAGTAGCAAAGGGTATGTTTTGTACAGTTGATGTGTTAAGTCTGTTGTAGTAAACACGGCTAACACATCTTGGCTATTTCCCCTACCCTTTTCTAGACAACTGGTCCATTTTCTGTTCTAACAGCACCTGGCTCGCGATGTTTAACTGTGTCAATTTTAGTTTCACCGCTACAAGTTTTAATGACTATGTTAGGTTGTCTGTACTCCGTAGTTAACATGTCCGTTGTTTATTTCAGTAATGCGAACTGTTGTTCAAGTATGAACTGTCCATTTTAATTTCATCAATACCAGTTACAATCTGACAATGCCTATGCTAGATTTCTGTTAAGCTTGTTGTAGTAAACAACTCTATCCACTACTTTTCCTCTTTCCCTTTGCTACCGTGCTACTCCTCGCAATGAAAACATCATAGGAGATATTGTCGTTTAAGTAACATTTGCTATTTTCGGTGGATGTTAACCCTGTTGTATTTAACACACCATTCTATGTAGTTATGTAGGGCTACAATGCGGGATACTATTGTTTACCATCGAGGTTAGTCACATGCCATTGCGTTATAGTATTTTACATCATTTGTGCAATTGTAGCTTAGGTTCTAACATTTATTTGTTGCTTCTAGGTACATATGTCAGCAGTACCGATCCACGCTCTGACCCCATTTGTATATGGGGCAATGAGATAAACATGAACAAGCATCAAGAGAGGAAAGTAAGAAAAAAAATTAGGCAGAAGAGACATATGTTTGGAATTAAACTCTTTATTACACTTTATCCAAGACAACAGTGAACTTTAGGATGGTAAGTAATATATTACCTTCTTTTCCTGCCCAGAATAAGTTACTCTATTAGACATGAATACCTGAAAGTTGTGTCTTTTCAGTGGTTCCCAAAGGAATTTACTCAAGATTACCTTGCAAACTACCTGACCGGAGTGGAGGCCACGAAGGTTATAGTATATAATTCATGCTACCATGATAATGGTCTAGAAGTCTTCCTGAAGGCGGTGAAGGATGTATGGGTGATCATCACAAGGGGTTGGACAACATTTGTGCGCACCTTTGGCATGGAGGAGGGCACGTTATGGGTATTCCACTTCTTCAACACCATCGACAACCAAAAGGATTTACAATTCTCTCTTCACCTTTACCGCTTCTAGTACTATATATTCTGGTTCATCATATTTAATCTTCTACCGAACTATATATATAACCATCGAACATGTACTGAGCTTTTGATTTATGCATTGGCTGTCGAACCATTGTAATTATGGTATGTATTGATGGATGTGAAATCCACATTTCATAATTAAAATTTTTAAATTTCCAATTATAAAAATAAATTATGAAAGTAAGCGATTAGGTAATAAATTACAGTGCACACAGTTAGAACGAATGAACCGTGTGCGATGGTCTCATATATTACACATGATTGTTTGAAAAATAGTGTGTGTGGTCATCAACTTTACAACACACGGTCGCATATTTTGCACGTGTGGGATGTGCGCAATGTCACACACTCGTTTGCACGCCGTAAGCGTGTGCGATTGGTGTCAACAACACAAACGGTTACAAACCTGCATGCGTGTGTAATTTAGGACGATAAGAAGACGGTGGCATAAGAAGCGCGTGTGTGATCGGAATAACTATCGCAGATGAGTATTAAATTGGCACGTTGGCAATAGTAGAGCCACCGCACACAGTTAAAAGTTTCGGACCGTGTGTCATAATGTACCTATGCAAACAGGTCGTGGGATCAAATGTTTGTGATGTCCATATTTCGCACACGAATATGTATGCGCCATCGTCTCAGATGTGTGGTTGATCACAAACGTAATGTCAAAGTGTGGCATGTGCGATAGGCTACGACTTCGCATACGGTTACTTTAGGAGAATCGCTCGCAGGCGCTCCGCCCATCGTGGGCAATGTTTCGGTGTCGTGTGGGATGGGCCCCCTATCGCCCACACACGCAAGGCAACGGTTTGGAACTGTGTCGCGGAAAGGGGTTAAAAACCGTTTGTATAGCATGTTACGATACGAGTGAGTGGCAGCAACCGTCGTCACAAGAAGTACATGTTTTCATGATCATCTACTTCTTGTAATTTTTTATTGCGGAATGTACATGTGTTGTGTAGTCACTTATGTAATTGGATGTTCAATTTGTTATGCAAATATGTTGTTGTTCTGTAGACATAGCATATATAGATGTTGTGCAAACAGAGCAAATCAAATCTCACAGGCTTAAACTAAGGAACACGTCGGTGATGATTTCATCAATCGCTCAAAATTTTATACCAGCAATTGTTTGCCCACAACACACACAACTTGTCAGGAGGAATCGTCTTTATTATTATCTGTCTTCCCAATCGATTCTGATTACTGACCTGTTTGTCAGGTATCACACACATCTTCTTACGCTAGATCGTTTGTGTTCTGCTGGATCAGCGCAAATAGTTTATCCGACTAAGCTATATGCCTTACATCGCACAAATCTGTATTTGGTTAACTGTTTGTGTTATTTTGGCTAATCGCAAATAGTTCACGAGGACTAGCTGTATGCCACGTATCGCCCACATTTATATTTGGTTAACCGTTTGCTTTATGTTGGTTCATCGCAAATGGTTCGTTTGGATCAACTGTTTGCCGCGTATTGCCCACACACCTGTTTTATGAATCATATTTGATGGACCTGCCACCGCACATAGTCCGTGTTATTGGTGAAGGGTCTCCTATTGATGTGTCATCTTTGGACCTTCCTACAGTCGTGTCCCTTTGTTGTTTGAAGAATACCGGAGGGGGGAGCGGAAGACCTGTTGGGCAAGACGCTGCCCCGGGAGGACGACATTATCACGCGTACAAGCGTGCCACGAGCAACCATATCACCATGGTACAAGTTATACTAAATTGTATTTCCAACCAATCGTAACCTCCGGCAAGGCCTCTCTCAACACTGTAAATAGGGGAGACTGAGGCCTCAGTGGAGGCCGATCTTTTTTACCATTGTAACACACTCATTTTAGCTCTATACTATTGCAATACAATAGAGCACGAGTAGGATATTACACCAAGAAGGTGGCCCGAACCTGGGCAGTTCTTCGTATTCATCCACCACATTTCATCCATGAGTTAGGATAGTTGTACGTGTTCAGTCCCTGGCCGAACTCTCAAAGAGTTGTTGCCCACAACTCATATGTAGTTTGTTAGAAACCAACATTTGGCACACCAGGTAGGGGACTGAGGCGTTCTACTAACCATGTCGGGCAATTGCTGTCTCTCCAAGTGATGCCTCCCGTTGGCATACTGTTGAGGCGGGAGGCGATGGATTTCTCTGACCGCTCACCCCATGCATGGCGCACGGTTGGTCGGTGTAGTCCACCCCAAGCAAGTGTTGCGAATGTAACTCCGCTGGCTTTCGGGATACCCCGTGATACGTCCATTTTGCATCATGTTTTGCCGATGATATTTATTATGTTTTGAGTCATGATTTCACTTTATGATTCAATCCTAATGCCTTTTCTCTCTTATTTTGCAAGTTTCATAGAATGGGGAGATTGCCGACAGCTGGAATTCTGGACTGGAAAGGACCACTTAAGAGCTAGATATTCTCTGGAACTCCAAATGAGCTGAAGATTGACATAGAATTATTTTGAAATATATAAAAATTATTGGCGAAAGAATCAACAGAAGGGGACCCACCAGGTGGCCACGAGCCTGGGGGACGCGCCCTACCACCTAGGGCGCGCCCCTAGCTTTTGAGCCCCTTGACAGGCCTCTGTTTCCCATTTTCTCTTATATGATGTCATTTACCCTAGAAAAAAATAAAGAGAACACTTTCGGACGAAGCGCCGCCGTCTCGAGGTTGAACCTGGACAGGAGCACTTTTGCCCTTCGGCGGAGCGATTTCGACGGGGAAACTTCCCTCTGGGAGGTGCAAATCGAACCCATCGTCATCACCAACGCTCCCTCCATCATGAGAGGACCAATCTTCAATAGCATCTTCACCAGCACCATCTCATCTCAAAACCTAGTTCATGTCTTGTGTTCAATCTTTGTCTCAAAACCTCAGATTGGTACATGTGGGTTGCTGGTAGCGTTCATTACATCTTGTAGTTGATGCTAGTTGGTTTAATTGGTGGAAGATTGTATGTTCAGATCCTTAAGAATATTCATTACATCTCTGATCTTGAACATGATGATACTTTGTGAGTAGTTACTTCCATTCTTGAGTAGGAGGGAGAATTCTTGTCATAAATAATCATGTGAGGTTGGTATTCGTTCGATATTTTGATGATGTGTATGTTACTCTTCCTTTAGTGGTGTCTTGTGAACATCGACTACATGACACTTCACCATATTTGGGCCTAAGGGAAAGCATTGGGAGGTAATAATTATATGACAGGTTGTGAGAGGGACAGAAGCTTAAACCCTTGTTTACGAGTTATTCCGTAAGGGGCTGATTTGGATCCACATGTTTCATGCTATGGTTATATTTATCTTAATTCCTGTTTCGAAGTTGTGGATGCTTGTGAGAGGGGGTTGTCTATTCAAATAATAATAGCAGCCTAGCGCCGGTCCACCCACATATAAAATTATCAAAGTACCGAACACAAATCATCTAAACATAATGAAAGTGACTAGAAGAAATTCCCATGTGTCCTCAAGAGCGCTTTACTTCATATAAGAGTATGTTCCGGCTTTTCCTTTGCTACAGAATGGATTGTACCACCTTTCTACACCATTGTTACAATTGTTATTTCTTACTTGTTACGAATTGCCTTGCTATAAAACTATCTGTCGCCGCTACTTTCAGTGCTTGTAGAAACTTCCGTACTGAAAACCACTTGTCATTTCCTTCTACTCCTCATTGGGTTCTACACTCTTACTTATATAAAGGACTATGATTGATCCCCTATACTTTTGGGTCATCAAGAGTCTTTTCTGGCGCTGTTGCCGGGGAGTGAAGCGCCTGTGGTAAGTGGAATTTGGTAAGGAAACACTTTTATTATGTGGTGAAATTTATTGTCACTTATTAATATGGAAGATAATCCTTTGAGGGGCTTGTTCGGGGTATCTTCATCTCGTCCGGAAGTGGCAAGAGACACTCATCAACCTACTGAACATACTGAAAATATTTACTATGAAATTCTTTAGGTATGTTAGAGAAACTGCTAGCTCATCCTTATGCAGGAGATGGAACAATACATCTTGATATGGACTTGAGCTATATAGATGAAATTTGTGGATTATTTAAGCTTGGAGGTTTATTTGACAATGGTGTTAAGAAGAAGGTTTTCCCTTTATCTTTGGAGGGGAAGGCATTGATTTGGTATAGGCTGTTGGATGATGCCGGTGCATGGGATTGGAATCGATTGAAGCTGCAATTCCACCAAAAAAAATATCCTATGCATTTGGTTCATCGTGATAGGAATTATATTATAAGTTTTTGCCTCATGAAGGAGAAAGTATCGCTCAAGCTTGGGGAGGCTTAAATCTATGATGCATACATGCCCTAATCATGAGCTCTCAAGGGAAATAGTCTTACAAAACATTTATGCTCGGCTTTCTCATGATAATCAATCAATGCTCGATTTTTCATCTACTGGTTCCATTATGTTGAGAACTATTGATCTCAAATGGGATCTTCCATAAAGAATTAAATGCAACTCTGAAGATTGGGAAATCAACAAAACTAGAGTCAGGTATAAATCTTGAGTTTGATTGTGTTAAATCTTTTATGGAAACTGAAGCTTTTCATATGTTTTGTGCAAAGTATGGACTTGGCTCTCAGATAGTAGCTACTTTATGTGAATCATTTGCTTCTCATGTTGATCTCCCTAAGGATAAGTGGGTTACATTTCATCCTCCTATTGAATAAACTTGTGAGGAACCTGTATAGCTAAAGAAGAAACAATTAATCCTTTATAATGTTGATCCAGTTGTGCCCACTGCACATATTGAAAGGCCACCTTTTCCTGTTAGGGTTAGGGAACATGCTAAATTTGCGATTGTGGTTAATAAGAGTAATATCAAACGACATAGTCCCTCTGACAAATAAAGGTAGAACCTAAAGTTGCAATGATTAATGGTCTATTGGTTGATAATGTTGATTGTCATGTTATATATTTCTGTGTTGAAGCATCTTGCATTGCTAAACAAGATCCTAAAGATAAACATAAACCTCTTGTTGGCATGCCCGTTGTTTCTATTAAGATTGGAAATCATTTTTACCATCGCTTATGTGATATGGTTGCTAGTGTTGGTGCAATTCCATTTACTCCATATCAAAAAATTATGCATGATGTTGCACCTATTGAGTTAGAAGATATTGATTCTACTATTAAGCTTGCAAATAGAGAGACTATTTCACCACTTGGGATTGTTGGAGATGTGGTAGTCTTGTGTGGTAAGATCAAATACCGTATTGATTTCTTAGTCCTTGGATCACTACACGATAATTTTTGTCCCATTATATTTGGTAGACCCTTCTTGAATACTGTTAATGAAAAAATTAATCGCACTAAGGAAACAGTCAGTGTTAACTTTAGTGATACATCACATGACTTTAATTTCTCCAAGTTAAGAATTTTCTAGTAAAAATGAAAGAATTGGTCTTGCCTCTATTTGTTGTACCTCCCACCGATCCATTAGAACAATATGTGCTAGACCATGAAAATGATATGCATATGAAATAAAGGAAAGAAATACATGATATATTGTTTAATCAAACGCCTATCCTTAAATATAATCTGCCAGTTCAAACTTTGGGGGACCCTCTACCTCCTAAGAGTGACTTTGGGTTTGAATTAAAGAAGCTACATGATACACTGAAATATGCATATCTGGATGGAAAGAAGATATATCCTGTTATTATTCATGATGTTCTTTCAGAACATGAAGAAAAGAGAATACTTAAGGTTGTGAAGAACCACCCTGCTGTAATTGGATATACTCTGGATGATCTTAAGGGCATTAGTCCCACTTTATGCCAGCACAAGATTAATGTGGAACCACATGCTAAACTAGTCGTTGATCATCAACATCATTTGAATCCTAAAATGAAGGATGTGGTAAGACCTGAAATATTAAAGCTTCTGTAGGCAGGTATAATTTATCCTATAGCTGATAGTAGATGGGTAAGTCCTGTTCATTGTGTCCCTAAGAAAGGAGGCATTACCGTTGTTCCTAGTGATAAAAATGAACTTATCCCTCAAAGAATTGTAACTGGTTATAGGATGGTAATTGATTTCAGGAAATTAAATAAAGCTACTAGAAAAGATCATTACCCCTTTCATTTTATTGATCAAATGTTACAAAAAATTTCTAAGCATATACACATTTGTTTCTTGGATGGATATTCTGGTTTTTCTCAAATACCTGTAGCAAAAGAAGATCAAGAGAAAACCACCTTTATTTGTCCTTTTGGAACCTATGCTTGTAGACATATGCCTTTTTCTTTATGCAATGCAACTGCTACCTTTCAAACATGAATGACTGCTATATTCACTGACTTTTGTGTAAAGATTGTTGTTGTATTCATGGATGATTTCTCTGTTTACGGAACCTCTTTTGATGATTTCTTAAACAACCTTGATCGAGTTATGCAGAGATGTAAAGAAACTAATATTGTCTTGAATTGGGAGAAGTGCCACTTCATGGTGAACAAAGGCATAGTCTTTGGGCATAAGATCTCCGAAAGAGGTATCCAGGAAGTTAAAGCTAAAGTTGATGAAATTGAGAAAATGCCATGTCCTTAAGATATCAAGGGTATTCGAAGTTTCCTTGGTCATGTTGGTTTCTATAGAAGGTTCATTAAGGATTACTATAAAATTTCAAGGCCTCTTACCAATCTTCTGCAAAAATATGTTCCATTTTTTTGATGATGATTGTGTAGAAGCCTTTGAAATACTTAATCAAGCCTTAATGTCCCCACCTATTGTTCAACCACCTGACTAGAACCTACCCTTTGAAATAATGTGTGATGCTAGTGATTATGTTGTTGGTGTTTTCTATGACAAATAGTTGATAAGAAATTCAATGTTATTCATTATGCTAGTAAAACAATAGACACTGCTCAAAAGAATTATGCTACTACTGAAAAGAATTTCTAGCAGTTGTGCTTGCATGTGATAAATTCAGATTTTATATTGTTAATTCTAAGGTAAAAATTCACACCGATCATGCTTCTATTAAATATCTTATCAAAAAGAAAGATGCTAAACCTAGACTAATTAGGTGGGTTCTTTTACTTCAAGAGTTTGATTTGCATACCGTTGATAGTAAGGGAGCTGAAAACCCTCTAGAGGATAATTTGTCTATGATGGAATGTT
The DNA here is from genome assembly GCA_039707655.1 of Elymus sibiricus. Classification (NCBI taxonomy): domain Eukaryota; kingdom Viridiplantae; phylum Streptophyta; class Magnoliopsida; order Poales; family Poaceae; genus Elymus; species Elymus sibiricus. The sequence continues at coordinate 270,910,595 of CM077669.1, forward strand.
CTTGATGATCCACTGCATATTAATGATAGTTTTCCCGAGGAGCAATTAGTTGTTATAAATCCTTCTATTTCTCGCAATAATCCATGGTGTGCAGAGTATGTGAATTACATTTTTGCTAAATATATACCACCCAATTTCACATACCAACAAAGGAAAAAGTTCTTCTTTGACTTGAGACATTACTTTTTGGGTGACCCACATTTATATAAATAAGGAGTAGATGGTATTATTAGATGTTGTGTACATGAGCATGAACAAAAACAAATCCTACGGAAGTGTCATTCTGAAGCATATGGAGGATGCCATGCGGGAGACAGAACTGCATATAAGGTATTACAGTCTCGTTTTTATTGGGCTACTCTCTTCAAGGATGATGCATGTAAGTTTGTCCTTTATTGTCATGAATATCAAAGAACTAGTAATATTGGTAGACGTAAGGAAATGCCAATTAATTATTCACTTTTCATTGAACCATTTGATGTTTGGGGCGTTGATTATATGGGACATTTCCCTTCCTCTAATGGATACACTCATATTTTAGTTATTTTTTATTATGTCACTAAGTTGGTAGACACTATTCCAACTAGTATTGCTGATCACAACACCTCTATTAAAATGCTTAAAGAGGTTATGTTTCCGAGGTTTGGAGTACCTAGATATTTAATGGCTGGTGGTGGTTCACATTTTATTCATGGTGCATTTCGTAAACTCTTAGCTAAATATGATGTCGGTCATAGAATTGCTTCTCTGTATCATCCTCAATCTAGTGGTCGTGTTGAATTGAGCAACAAAGAAATAAAGTTAATTTTGTAAAACACCGTTAATAGATCTAGGAAGAATTGGCCTAAGAAACTAGATGATGCATTGTGGGCATATAGAACTGCTTATAAAAATCCTATGGGTACGTCCCCTTATAAAATGGTCTATGGAAAAGTTTGTCATTTACCTCTAGAGTTAGAACATAAGATATTTAGGGAAATTAAGGGACTTAATTATGATTTCAAACTTGCCGGTGAAAATAGGCTATTTGACATGAGTTCTCTAAATGAATGGAGGACACAAGCTTATGAAAATGCCAAGCTGTTTAAAGAAAAGCTAAAAGATGGCATGATAAGAGAATACAAAAATGAGAATTTAACATCGGTGATCATGTTCTATTATACAATTCTCGTTTCAGATTCTTTGCAGGAAAACTACTCTCCAAATGGGAAGGACCTTATATTATTGACGAGGTTTATCAGTCCGGAGCCATGAAGACCAACAACGCCGAATGCACAAATCCTAAGGTGGTTAATGGGCAAAAAATGAACATTATATTTTAGATACGCCCGTTAATGAGGAAACCAACATCTATTATATATAAAAAGTACTTGATGGGTTAACCAGAATAAAAAGAATTATGCTAGAAAATTCCACGTTAATCAGAAAATATTGACCGTCAATCGGATAGATCATCTGTTATTTTTAATCTCTAACCCGTTTGAACTGCGTACCATAATATGGTGGGTCCAAACCAAGTTGACCGTATATTCGTCGGTGGGTCCAAACCAAGTTGACCGTATATTCGTCAAGTAACATAGACATTGATGCCCATGATTTGAATATCTTACATGCATGCACGTTAAAGAAAAAAAATCTCACTTAAAAAACGGAACCAACTTTGGTCACCTTTACTCATGCATGTACGTCAAAAAAAGAACACTAACCTAAACAATAATGACCAACTTGGCCAGGTTAACTCATGCATGCACGTCACCCCACAAAAAAAAACTCATGCACGCACGACAAAGAAAAAAAGGGACCTGTCACCTAAAAAAGGTAACCAACTTGCACGTTTACTGCCTCTTCCATATGTTTTGCATGCATGCAGATTTTTTTGACACATGCATGCACGTCAAAGAAATAGATATCTCACCTTGAAAAAATATCTAACTTAACCACGATTTACCTCTTCCAAATATTCCAGCATGCGAATTTTTTTGGACAGGGATCTGGCATGCGTGACCGACTCCACAAAAAAAGAATGAAACATCCATGCGTGATTGCCTGTCCCAAGTTTTCATCAACATTTTCCCAGATAAAAACATTTCATCAACGGATGGTGCTTGACTGCTTCGGCAAGTCTACTTCGATCAGTACTCCCACGTACATAAGGCATTAGAAGATAAATTAAAAATCACAAATACATCATGTCGCGGACGCTTTCCTGCTCGGCATGCTAACATTATCTTACGTCCTATGAGGCACTACAACCTATAGCACCGGCATAGTGTACTGTGTCTACGTACATGTTAGGAGCCAGCATCGCTAAGTGTGCAACTAGCATCGAGGCCCGCAACTTAGCTAAGGCACGCGGTGCACTCCAGAAAAAAGAGAAATAGGCTAGAAAATCCCATAAGATTTAGAGATCCGACCATTTAATTTATAGACTAAAATACGAGAGCCGTTAGATTAGTTTTAAGTGGAAAATTTACCCACCAATGCCATTATTAAAAAGGAAAACAATTCATTCACGTGTGCCTACAATAAAGAGAACTAGAGTGGGAACAACTAGCGCGGGACACTGTTCTCTCAAAAAAAACTAGCATGGACCTTTGACTGTACGATAGAAAAAACAGTAGCGTGAAAAAAAGCGTCAAACTTTGCCTATACGATAGAAAAAAGAAACATCTAGCGTGGACTCTTTCCTCAAAAGAAAAAACTAGCATGGAACTACCTGGAAAAATAAAACATCGTGGTACTAGGACATGCTGGTAAAAAAACTAGCGTACTAGGCAGGCAGATGCCTCGACATATATGCATTCATGCATTCAACTAGCGTGGGACTCTTACCTCAAAAATAAATAGCGTGGGACTCCACACAAAGAAAAAAAAACAGAGAGCATGGTACTAGGACGTGATGGTAAAAAAACTAGGTACTACGTGGGCAGATCCCATGATGTATGTGCATGCATGTATTCTCCCATGAAATATCGACGCATAAAAAAAATCAGGCATCCTGTTCCATTATTCCTTGGACCCTATTGCCTATTAAATGATCCATGTTTCTTCCATCGAGCGGAACGACCAAACTAAAAGTACGCGCTCAAGGAACCAAACTGGAGCCGGCTGTGACAAGGCCAAAACCTATTAAGAGAGGATCTCACTAATTAGCCCCACGTCCTTGCTCCTTGTGACATATTCAAAATGCAATGGAATGCGCCAAGCAAACAATGATGCAATACACAGTTCGGCCCATGTGGGTTGAAAGGCAAACTATGTAGTGTCAGCAACAACCACAAGTTGAAGCATCTGTTTGATCTATTTTGAAGTCATCCAGGACTCCCATCATTGTATCTTCTCCTTGCATGCACATGCCTTCCGTTTAGTTTTTAGTCAAGAGGACACATGGGAAAAGGTTGATAGGCAATGCCTAATCGAATCACATGTTTACGCACCGACATGAACTTCCCGTTCATAGACAAAAATAAATTAATGGTATCATCACAGGTAAAAAAAAAATCCTTTTTCGAGGGAAAACTATTGTTTGCTATCACATGCTACCCAGAAAATAAGATGAAAGGAGAATGAGCATGAAAAAAAATATTGGTTCCTGCTTGAGTAATCATGGACTTACCAGCCCATAAAGTTGATTGGTTCCACAAATATTTATTATGATTAACCTCTTTGGCTTTATTCCATTGTAGATGGCGGTAAACTATGGTGGCTCGGGCTATGGAGCAGGATCAAGAAACATAGGAGCATAAAGTGAAACATGGATGAATCACAGAGTAATCATAGGAAGATAAAGTTTCCACAGTATTGTTTCATGTATGTATCATGGTGTGATGCCGCCAATAAATAAGTCGGCTTTCGCTTGTGCCATGGTGGCTTGAGGTGATGAGTGAGGTTTCAAGATCTGATGGAATTGGAGCCGGAGAGTTCATTCCCTTGATAACAAAAAACAAGTATGAGCATATCTGTGTGTTTTTAGTTCTGCATTGTACTCTATGTGCCCTATTGGTGTATTTTGAGCACTCAAATGAATCATGGTGAGCACTTGTATATAAAGCTTAAACATGGGTTGTTGCCTCTTCATATTATTTATAACTTCCAGTATTTTTCCGTTTCCTATGTTTGCTTATCCAGACTACATGTGTTTTGTAAGTGAGTTATCCTTTTTTGTTATGTTGATTGTTTGCTTCCATAATACTGGATAATGGACATCTCCTTGTGCTTGCACTCCTAATATTACCAATAATGTATATATAAACAATCTACCAATTACTTGTACATACCAACATGCCATTTGAATGCCCTTACATAAAAGGCTTGATAAAAGTTGAATATGGCTTTGTTGGCATGGTCCATATTGCATACGTATTTTTTTCGATTAGCAAACAATTGGGACTTATTCGGCTAAGCTAATATTCACTGTCTTTTTATTCAATTACTCATGAATAGAATATTCAAGTACTTTGGTTTTACAATGGTTAGTTTCCATTTAGGAATGGTCTCTTCCTATGTTTACAAATATATATATTCATTGTATGACAAGTTACAATTTTCATATCTTCTTTTACTTATGTTCTTACTCTCCATAAAAATAGGTCCTGTTAGTTATTTTGGCTTCTCAAATTGATAGAACAGGGCCAGACATAATTGGCGAATATTACATGTACACACATCTACAACTAACAGATTAATATGTAAATCCCACACAACATTAGCAAATATACATATCCCTATCTTTGTTTAAATAAAAAAACTTAGAAAAACTAACAAGATAAAAGGCTAGAAAATGATACAAATAAATTGCAAAATAGGACAAATTATGAATAGTTGGTATAGCATGCATAGCAAGCAGATACATGCATGCTTAATTCATAACATATACTTATATACCAATCAAAATACCAAACATACCTACGGAAAAACTGTGTTTGCAAAAGGGTCATATTTTTTAATATGATCACATTTGGTTCCAAATTTTTTTTATTTAGAAAAATCAAATTAAAATGTTCTCAAATTTATAAAATTCTAGCCCGCGCATCGAGCGGGCCACTCTGCTAGTTATCCAAATGATGACACTGGGGAGCACATAAAAGAGACCTTCCAAACACTCTGGAATCCTGAAAAAGGGTAGGTATGTGGTACGGTAAGTAATCCAAAAGTTCAATAGAAGAATTTTTTGTTCGTTTTAGAATAATTAAAATTACAAAAAAAATAACCAGCCAGGAAAGTGCACGAGGTGGCCACGAGCCAAGGGGCGCGACTGCCAAAGTCGTGGGCCCCTCGTGGACTTTCCCGACTCCGCTTTCCTTTTGTAGACTTGTCGTTCATGGGAAAAATTCATTATATATACTCCTTGATGTTTTGACCACCGTATCGCATGTTTTCCCTTTGTTCTTATTTCGGCTTGTTTTCTGTCAGATCTAGATCGCTATGTCTTCGTCAAGCTCGAGTAAGGACCAGTTCTTCGAGAAGGTCATCAACCCCTACCCACTGGACGTGATGAAGCACCGTCAAACCATTGAGATGTGTGAGGGGGTGCTCCAGGTCTAGGATGTTCAAGACCCAAAGAATGAGGGAAGCGATAGGGCCAACCTTCATGCAGTGGAGCAGGAAATCTTCAGGTTCCAAGGGATGGTTGAACGTGGTCTGAGTGCTAATGACTCCATGATCACGAACTTCATCCGGGAGCATAAGTTGGATAACAAGGATATTGGAGAATCCATCTTCAATCTTCATGACCGGATTGAGCATCTTCAAGGTAAAATCTATGACCTGCAAAACCAAAATTGTGAGTATGAATCCAGGTTTAAAAGGATTAGCATAGCTGTAGATTTCAGGATTCCGGAGACATGCCCTTCTTTCTTCCATGGGGAGTCCATGCCTTGAAAGATGGATTAAAAGCCCACCACTTCATCACCACCATCACCGAAGAAAGAAACTTGAGTACATGGGTATGGGTACCAGCCTTGGCTTGTTCCAAGCTTGGGGGAGGTGCCCTGGTATCGTATCACCATCCCTTTTACCATCATTATCAATATTAATTCAATCCTTAGTTATTATATGATTTAGATGAATAAATTTTTAGTATGCTCTAGTTTCAAGTGTTTGCTTTGTGAGATATCTATCTATGTAATCGAGTGTGAGACTTATATAATAAAGAATAGTTTGTAATTGTTTGCTTTACTTTCTTGCATCAACCTTAGAGGTTAAAAGAATAAAAAGATCATATGCTAATCCTATGGTGAGTGATGACTACACATAAAAAGAGTATAATTGGTAAAATGTCTTGGAAATTGACAAACATAGCATTTGTCATTGATGCAATTCATGAAAAATTAATGATGAAAGAGAGGTCTCACATACAAATATACCATCTTGGACATCTTTTATGATTGTGAGCCCCCATTAAATATTCTATGCATGATCAACTAGTTGATGTTGGACAAGAAAGACAATGTAATGAGTTATGTTTGCTTATATTCACTTAAAGTTATATTTTCATGGATCCTCTAACATGTGGTGCTTGATCATAATCTTTTGCTAGGCAAAAACATCGCACCATGTATAGATACTACTTGTGCATCCAAAAACCCTTAAACCAAGTTCCTTGCCATAAGAGTCCACCATGTCTACCTATGGATTGAATAAGATCCTTCAAGTAAGATTTCATCGATGCAAAACCAATAAAAATTTCTCCTAAATATGCATGATCTTTTATTGTAGTGGAAAATACGCTTTGTACGAACTTTTGATGGCAAAGAAATAAAAGTGACAAACTGCATAATAAAGTTCGTTGTCATATGGGGCAACATAAAGTGACTACCCTTTCCATTATGAGCTTGCACATCCAAATAAAAGAAGTGCATGACAACCTCTGGTTCCCTCTGCGAAGGGCTTATCTTTTATTTTTCTGTATTTACGTTTATGCAAGAGTCAATAATGTTAATCCCCAGTCTGTTCTTATTATTCTCTACTTGGCAAGCATCATGCGGTGGAGAAATATCCAGGCACATATATCCAGTTGAATGTAGGTGATCATGAGTTATTATTGTTGACATTATCCTCGAGATAAACATTTGGGTTTTGAAAATTATAAACCCCTATCTTCCTATGTGTCTGACTGAAACTTTTTTGCTTCACAAATATGTCGTGAGTGTCAGCAATCATAGAAGACTAGATGATAGTTGAGTATGTGAACTGGCTAAACAAAGGTATGACATAGACTCTTTCTAAAAATATGATGGATTATAATTGTTTTAATGACTAAGAACATTGTTAGTTTTCAATAAGGTTTATGATTCATACTTTAGCTTGTGGATAGATTGTCAGGACCGGTTTTCCAGGATTTTAATTCCCAGTAAATGGCCCTTGTGCTCACCAGCCCCAGGATTACTGTTAGCTGATGAAACACAAAATTGATACAGAAATTCCAAGCAAAATACAAAAAAATATGCAGTACAAGACCATTCTGGTCTATGAGTACAACAAAAGGTTTCTAGTGGTTGATGGCAGAAGCGGTTTGCGGATCGTCAGCGTCTATGGGACTCCATTTCACACAGGAACAACTGACCTGGATAACTCCTATCCTCGCGTATCTGCTATCTTCGATGCCTAGGTTCCGGACTGTCATCGTTGAGCTCCTCTCCAAGCAAGAAATCTGGCCAAGAAAATAGCCAGGGACAAGCCAGTGAGTACTTTGAATGTACTCGCAAACATCATGAAAACAGGTATAAAATAACAGATGATAATCACGCACTGAAGTAATCCATGATCACTTAGTTAGTCACCAAATAAAATTTATGACGCACGCAAGCAGGTCATCTAAATTAAACATGAATGGCAATCAGAGAATAAAAAGAAATAAAGTAAACCGATCGGGTGTCTGAAGCGACGCCTCAAAAGGATAATAATATAAAGCATGCCTCAGTCGAGCATCTGAGCGACACCACATAAAGGGCTTATAAAGAAAATAAATAATGAGCATGCCACAGTCGGGCGTCTGAGCGACACCACATAAAGGGCTTATATAAGAATGCTCACAATGAGTGTCCAGGAGGTAGAACCATCCCAGGAATACTCAATAATTCAAATAATATAAATGGTTAGTCCACAATAATAACAATCATAATCATCATTTGCCACACGTCATGATCAATGTTCCGGATTAGAAGTTTTCCTTCGAAGACCGACACTAAGACCGACACTTGACCCATCCCAGACTGTAGTCCTCAACCGCGGACACGACTATTCGAATAGATATAAACTCTGTAGAGGGTGTACTCTTTACCCACGAGTAACAGATTCCTTTAGTCCATCGGGACTAATTCCGTTTACGGTCTTTGAATTGAAAACACACCTGACCCGCATACACTAGCTTAACTTCCCGATGCCTGGAATCACCCACGACATTCGTTAAGCAAAATTCTAAGTGGGGAGGCTACAACCTCGATTAGCATGGGATCACAAAATTTATAACGCGCGCAAACTAGGGGAGCTACCCCCTCGGCTCCAACCGGAAACACCCATGCCCCCGGACCAGGTGGCATGCCTATCGGATGCAGCCGGCATCTTCCACCATGGCCTCTCTGTACGGTGTGTGCTAAGAAAGGGGTTGACAACTTACTGAACCGTACCCTACCTGCAGTAGGGACAAGTGGTAGCACAAAACAAGTATGGGGGTTACTGGCACAAGACTCGATCTATGGTCGACTCAGGAGGTTTATGTGTTCCCTGCATGATTAGCACGACAGATATATTCCACACCAACAGACAGAATCACCACTCGTCATACCTCACCATGCCTTACTGAATATACTCGTCTCAACGAAATATCAGTAACAAGTTCGTGTCTACCCAAGACAGAGACTTTCCCGGATTCCTTCCGGTAGGCATGAAAGGCATACGAGGGTGAATACTGTCACAAGCATTTCAATTCCAACAGCAAGGAATTATCATCATGTTCTTGCAAACATGCTCACTTCATCACATGAAATAATGGATACTTCAAGTCATCTTAGTGTTGTAGTCACATCAAACAACACACAACAAAAATTATGCCAGGGTTCAGAATGCTTGCCTTTAGTGTGTGGGTAGGCGATGAGCACTCCAAAACTTTTGAAAGTTTTTGTCTCTCTCCATTTCCTATTTTGAAAGTATTTGCATCATCACGCAATTCGAAAACAGTATAGAAAAGTTGTTGGAATTTTTTTCAAATAAATTTGAAAATAAACTAGATGGAATTTGGGAAACAGCAGAAAAAGAATCAGGTCCATTGGAGTTGTATTTTAAAAGTTATAGCCAGTCAAAGTTCAGGTCAAATCTGTTTTTAAAATAAATCACAAAAAGAAAATGGTTTGAATCGAATACGCTTTCGAGGAGGAGAAGACATACTTTGGGGGTTTACGCTATCACTTGAGCCAGCGCGGCCGATGCTGGGTCACTGACAGTGGGTCCATCGGGCCCACTGGTCAGGTTTGACCAGTCGCCTCTTCCCTCCCTCCTCCTGCGGTAGAGACGGGGCGCGACTCCGGCGATCGTCGCCGGCGTACGGAGGCTCCTAGGGTCCTCCTACGGTTGGGAATGGATCCTCCACTCTAGGGCGGTCCTCCCGGTGGTCGCCACGACCGGGGGTTTGGAGGGGTTCGCCGGCGGCAAGCTCCGAGGCGGCGGCGGTTTTCTGGTCAATAGGGGAATCGTCCTAGGGTGGCTCCCAGTTGACGTTGAGAAGTGGAGTGGCTCTGCGGGGCCGAGGGTAATCTAACTGCGGCAAGGGGAGGACGAGGGAGGCCCTGGCTGCGACAAATTTTGCCAAGGGACGTCGGCGGCCGAAGCTACCGGAGGTGAGGGAGACGATGGCGTCCGGCTAAATTGAAGCAAGGGAGAGCTACCTATGGCTTGACTGAGTATGCTGACGAGCTCACGGGGTCTCTAGGGGCTATTTATAGGCGGAGCTAAGGCGGTTCAGCGACGGCGGGGATAAGATCGCCGGCCTGTTGCAAGGGCGACGTGGCGACGACTGGCATTGGTCGGCGCTATCAAACGATCTCCCTACTGCTCAAGGGGCCGAGCTGGCGCGCGCGTGTGGCTGGGGCGGTGCTGCCATGGCAGGGCCGGGCTGTAGCCGACGGCTAGCCGCCAAGGGGGCTCGCTGCGGTGGCGCTGCGGGGTGCCAGAGGTAGCAGAGTGGCACGGGCGAGCGGATGAGCACGGGGATTGGCCCTGCGGGCGAGCAAAAGCCAGGGGCGCGGGGTTAAGCGAACGCAGCGGCTCGGCTGCGCGCGCGTACAAAACGTGCGCTCTGGGCGCGCCCAGAGCATGCACGCCATGTGCTCGGCGAATTGCCAAGGCATGCCAGGAGGCTCTAATGCACATGAGTTTTAGCAGGGTGGGGTTATAGACCAAGGTAGAGCTATGTGACATGCTGGTTTGGCCTGGGGAGCTAGTCCACAAAGTAAACTTATTCCCATGCCAAATCTGTTCATGAACACAAGGTGCTCGACAGAATGCCAAGGGCATCAAGGCAACTCTACTGGTGGTCAAAATCTCCAGGTTGGGGTCTCTTTAGGTGTAGGTGATGATGGCAAAGCTAGTTGGGCAAAACCCGAAACTTACTAGTGCAAGTTTTGCAAAACTATAGTTCTGGTCAGAAAATAAAGGCTGTTATTGCATGTGCTTAAAATCTACTAATGGCTCTGATCTCCTGGACTTAAGAGTTTGGTAGGGTAAACCACAAGAAGGAAAAAATCTCATGGGCAATAGGGTAAGATAAAATGGGGTTGCAGTACAAACTACCAAACTGGACCAGAACACAAAAGAGGATGGTTTGCTCAAAATTTCCAAAACACAAGGCTGTTTCTTTGCATAAATGTGATGTAGGAACCTCACATGTCTTCTACAAATTTTTGTAGAATTTTTAAATGAAGTTATCCACTGGTTGTAGTGCAAAAGAGGCTCTAAAAATTATGAGAAACCATTTTAAAAGAAATAAAGCTCAGGAAAATAATTATAGAAATATTTCCACTGATCATATATAATAAAAATGAAATGTTCTTGAGTAGGCACTCAAGTCCAAAAATATTTTTGAAAAGTTTCTACTTGGAGAGAAAACTCCACAACTCAGAAGAAAGAAGTGATCCTGAAATCAATAGATGATCCATAAAATAAAAATTTAATTTCCTGGCAAAATTTTAATTAATAAAACATGGTCAAATTTTTGGGGTGTTACAACACTACCCCCCTTAAGAAAAATCTCGTCCTCGAGATTTGCTAAGGACGGTTTCAAAAATATTACTCCTACTATCACAAAGTAATATCACAAAAAGTATTTATCCTACTCATGCAACAAGACGTGGCTACAGCGAGTGGACAAATAATTGGTGAACTACAGTGGTGTACTGGCGCTGCGTGGAAAAATCTACGGTTGAGGAAACCGAGAGATTTCTACTTATGGCTACGGTAAATTTAGAATAAATTTCTAAATTTACAAATTACACTGGTTGTACCCGAGTGCAGAGTGCTCTCTCTGGCTGACATGTGGACCCGGGGCCCACTGTCAGTCTCTTCTTCTTCCTCGGGCTCTCCTCTCTTCCTCTCTCTCGCGCGCTTTCCCGCACTTTCTCCACCGGCGGCGTCTAGCGCGTAGAGCATCTAGGCCATACTGCGGTAGTGCGCGGCGTGCTAGCTGCCGGCGCAGCGTGCACTCACCTCGCGGGCTAGTGTGCTGTCGGCACTGCTCGCGGATTCGCCTCCGAACACCGGCGATCGAGCGACGAGCGGCGCTGGTGGACTTCGTTCACCGTACACCGATCTCGAGCTATAAAATGATCGCGGTGCTTCTCTCTTCTTCCTGGCCTCGTTTCTTCCTTTCCTTCCTTCTTCTCCATTTCTGTTTGCAGGAGCTCGAGACGAGGCTCTAATGGCGGAGGTGATGCCGGATTGGTACACGATCCTGATGTGTGGAGGGTTGGCGGCAGTGCTGGGGTTCTCCGTGCTCTTGTGCGTGATGATCCTCGATGATCGTCGTGATGCTACTGCTCGAGTGTTGGCTCTTCGCGGCGGCGGTGATCATGAGGATTAGGTGTCGGTGTCAGGTGCTAACTGCTACTGCTGTCAGTGTGCTGGAGGCAATCTATACTAGAATAATAACCCACAAATTTCTCTTTCAGAAATTGTGGTGTGTCAGTGCGGTGATCTGTTAGGTGCAAAATGTGTACGTGGTTTAGTGCGTGTGGTCGAGTGGTTGTGGCTGTTAGCCTGATGTCGTGGTGCTGCGTGAATTTAAATCTATGTCATGGGGAAATATTTGTTGCAATGGTTCAAAGAAAATCCAACCTCGCGATTTACGGAGGGTGAAAACAGTTGATCAAAAATTACAGCAGAAACAAATTCACTCACATCAATTGAAACTAAACAGTTTATTCATAGCACAAACTTAGGATACAACGCATAAGCTAAATCACATAAATAAATGCTAGGCTAACAAACATAGTAGTGGCGTCTACAACGCAAACGCAAGATAGGCTGGGTCCTGAGAAAATGTCTCCGGCATTGGGGCACATTCTTCTTCTACCGGAGGAAGCGGATTGACTAGTCGAAGAACGCGCCTCTCCTGGTCTGGCCTCAGTGGTCTGCCAATGGCAATCTGAGGATTCAAATCAGTGAGGCTCTGGAGATAACCCATTACTCGCTGGGTCAAACGCTCTTGCGCGATGACGTACTGGGCAAGGTTGGCCAGTACCGGGTCCCTCTCAATTCGCCCACCGGGAAAAGATGCTACTTCTCCGGGTGCTGCACGACTCGGGAAGTAATAATACCCCCTTTCGCTGGCATAGGGTACTGCGAATGGAAGGCGAGCAAGCGCTTCGTACGCAGCAGCTTCTATGGCCATTTGCGGAGTCGACATAGATTTCCCCACGAAGGAGACTTCCGTTGGGTCTTAGTTTGGGTTTGCGGGAGGGATGTGCACTACTGCCCAATATTTCGAGGCGGATGGGGTGATTCTTGTTTTGAGCAGCTCGTACTGGGGTGGATGGGTAGAACTCATGGTACTGCAGGTAAAGTCCCACAGTATTCTAACACAACTACCTGGGGTTGCATCTGGAGTTCTCAGATGAATACTAGGGCTCGGCATGGCAAAAGTGGCTGTTAGAGCTGTGCACAAAGTGGGAGATGCTTGGTAAGGTCACGGAGTGGCCTCTTATATAGCATCAGGGCTAGGTTACCTATTTCGGTGTGGGGGCAAACTAGTTTGTCGATTTTGCGCTATGGGGGGGGGGGGGGTCGGGGTCAAAGCCACAGATATACGTATCTCACAAAAGTGACGGATTACTGTGGGTGTCGTCTGGGGGTGATTTTTGGTAGCTACACCCGGAATTTAATATGCAACCGTACGCCCACATACTTGTGCGTGGCTACTATTCAAAACAAGGGCACACAAGCAGTCTGCATTTTATTCATGGCGATCACAAGGTCACACTATTACATGGCGTAGAATACTAAGACTCGGTACTACTCGAGTGACTTAGTCTACGTCATTAATATCTAGTCGTGCGTGCCTTGTGGACGTCGAGGCTTCTCCATGGGCCTCACCATCGGGGTTTGCTGGATGGGGTTGTGGAGCTGCAGGGTCGGGGTAGCGATGATGACCATCGCGGGGGTTGGTGGTCACAATCCCGTTGGAGCATGTCCCCAAAAGGCGACGGAGCTCTTCCGGGGATACAAACGCATTCCGGCCGGCTGCAGGGGCAGACCTCAAGGACTCGATCGGCTGTCCAAACAGCACGACTGGGTTGTCGGCGTCGGGCACATCTTCTCCTCTTGCTGGGGCTCGACGGACAAGTTCTCCACGAGCGGCGATCAGATCGAGGGTGACCTGATCGAACAATGCCTCTAGTGCCCTTACATAGCGCACCAGATGCAACAATGCAGGATCCGTCTCGTGGTCTCCGTTGGCAACCTGGGGTGGCCTGCTATACCCGTCACGGCTGGGGTAGTAGTAGAAACAGCGGCAGTTAACTCTTGGCGACAGGTGCCAGAGTTGAACTATAGCCTCTCGAGCGGCCAGCTGGATGGCTTGTGGCTCAAAGGAAGTTGTCCTTCCGGTGAACCTGTAGGGGCGTTCTGGCGCTATACCCCTACCATAGACGTGCACCGTGGCCCAGGATTGGCGGCTCTCACCGCTCATGAGCCCTTGGTACACAACATATTCTGGGGGCTCTTCTAATGCAAAGGCATGACGGGTGAGGTTTGCTAGCACGGTTACAAAACCTCCAAGGTTGGTTGCTGTGGTCTCATTGTGAACAATGGGGCTAGGAATCTTGGCTTGGTTTTGGAGCAGAGGCTGTGCTGTGCTGGGTTGGGGCTAACGTTCCCTTTTATAGAAAAAGAAAACGGAGTCTTCCTTCGCACGCTTGCGAATGAGACAAATTAGGTGTCGGTCACTGGCCTGTGATCGACAGGCTAGGCTGATAGGTTGGGCACCGACTGCCAAAAGGTGTCGGGGTCACTGTGTGGCTATCGTATATGATAAGCTTGGTTGTGGTTAGGTTTGGTGGGTGGTAACCTAGGTCTTATTGTCCAGGCTAAGATAGGATTAGCCAACGGTCAGCCTGGCTCTGATACCAAGGTTGTCAGGACCGGTTTTCCAGGATTTTAATTCCCAGTAAATGGCCCTTGTGCTCACCACCCCCAGGATTACTGTTAGCTGATGAGACACAAACTCGATACAGAAATTCCAAGGAAAATACAAAAAAATATGCAGTACAAGACCATTCTGGTCTATGAGTACAACAAAAGGGTTCTAGTGGTTGATGGCGGAAGCGGTTTGCGGATCGTCAGCGTCTATGGGACTCCATTTCCCACAGGAACAGCTGACCTGGATAACTCCTATCCTCGCGTATCTGTTATCATCGATGCCTATGTTCCGGACTGTCGTCGTTGAGCTCCTCTCCAAGCAAGAAATCTGGCCAAGACAATAGCCAGGGACAAGCCAGTGAGTACTTTGAATGTACTCGCAAACATCATGAAAACAGGTATAAAATAACAGATGATAATCACGCACTGAAGTAATCCATGATCACTTACTTAGTCACCAAATAAAATTTATGACGCACGCAAGCAGGTCATCTAAATTAAACATGAATGGCAATCAGAGAATAAAAAGAAATAAAGTAAACCGATCGGGTGTCTGAAGCGACGCCTCGAAAGGATAATAATATAAAGCATGCCTCAGTCGGGCGTCTGAGCGACACCACATAAAGGGCTTATAAAGAAAATAAATAATGAGCATGCCACAGTCGGGCGTCTGAGCGACACCACATAAAGGGCTTATATAAGAATGATCACAATGAGTGTCCAGGAGGTAGAACCATCCCAGTAATACTCAATAATTCAAATAATATAAATGGTTAGTCTACAATAATAACAATCATAATCATCATTTGCCACAGATCATGATCAATGTTCCGGTTTAGAAGTTTTCCTCCGAAGACCGACACTAAGACCGACACTTGACCCATCCCAGACTGTAGTCCTCAACCGCGGACACGGCTATTCAAATAGATATAAACTCTGCAGAGGGTGTACTCTTTACCCACGAGTAACGGATTCCTTTAGTCCACCGGGACTAATTCCGTTTATGGTCTTGGAATTGAAAACACACCTGACCCGCATACACCAGCTTAACTTCCCGATGCCTGGAATCACCCACGACATTCGTTAAGCAAAACTCTAAGTGGGGAGGCTACAACCTCGATTAGCATGGGATCACAAAATTTATAACGCGCGCAAACTAGGGGAGCTACCCCCTCGGCTCCAACCGGAAACACCCATGCCCCCGGACCAGGTGGCATGCCTACCGGATGCAGCCGGTATCTTCCACCATGGCCTCTCTGTACGGTGTGTGCTAAGAAAGAGGTTGATAACCTACTGAACCGTACCCTACCTGCAGTAGGGACAAGTGGCAGCACAAAACAAGTATGGGGGTTACTGGCACAAGACTCGATCTATGGTCGTCTCAGGAGGTTTATGTGTTCCCTGCATGATTAGCACGACAGATATATTCCACACCAACAGACAGAATCACCACTCGTCATACCTCACCATGCCTTACTGAATATACTCGTCTCAACGAAATATCAGTAACAAGTTCGTGTCTACCCAAGACAGAGACTTTCCCGGATTCCTTCCGGTAGGCATGAAAGCCATACGAGGGTGAATACTGTCACAAGCATTTCAATTCCAACATCAAGGAATTATCATCATGTTCTTGCAAACATGCTCACTTCATCACATGAAATAATGGATACTTCAAGTCATCTTAGTGTTGTAGTCACATCAAACAACACACAACAAAAATTATGCCAGGGTTCAGAATGCTTGCCTTTAGTGTGTGGGTAGGCGATGAGCACTCCAAAACTTTTGAAAGTTTTTGTCTCTCTCCATTTCCTATTTTGAAAGTATTTGCATCATCACGCAATTCGAAAACAGTACAGAAAAGTTGTTGGAAATTTTTTCAAATAAATTTGAAAATAAACTAGATGGAATTTGGGAAACAGCAGAAAAAGAATCAGGTCCATTGGAGTTGTATTTTAAAAGTTATAGCCAGTCAAAGTTCAGGTCAAATCTGTTTTTAAAATAAATCAGAAAAAGAAAACGGTTCGAATCGAATACGCTTTCGAGGAGGAGAAGACGTACTTTGGGGGTTTACGCTATCACTTGAGCCAGCGCGGCCGATGCTGGGTCACTGACAGTGGGTCCATCGGGCCCACTGGTCAGGTTTGACCAGTCGCCTCTTCCCTCCCTCCTCATGCGGTAGAGACGGGGCGCGACTCCGACAATCGTCGCCCGTGTACGGAGGCTCCTAGGGTCCTCCTACGGTTGGGAATGGATCCGCTACTCTTGGGCGGTCCTCCTGGTGGTCGCCACGACCGGGGGTTTGGAGGGGTTCGCCGGTGGCGAGCTCCGAGGCGGCGACGGTTTTCTGTTCAATAGGGGATTCGTCCCAGGGTGGCTCCCAGTTGACGTTGAGAAGTGGAGTGGCTCTGCGGGGTCGAGGGTAATCTAACTGTGGCGAGGGGAGGATGAGGGAGGCCCTGGCTGCGACAAATTTTGCCGAGGGACGTCGGCGGCCGAAGCTACCGGAGGTGAGGGAGACGACGGCGTCCGGCTAAATTGAAGCAACGGAGAGCTACCTATGGCTTGACTGAGTATGCTGACGAGCTCACGGGGTCTCTAGGGGCTATTTATAGGCGGAGCTAAGGCAGTTCGGCGACGGCGGGGATAAGATCGCCGGCCTGTTGCAAGGGCGAGGTGGCGACGACTGGCGTTGGTCGGCGCTATCAAACGATCTCCCTACTGCTCAAGGGGGCGAGCTGGCGCGCACGTGTGGCTGGGACGGTGCTGCCATGGCAGGGCCGGGCTGTAGCCGACGGCTTGCCGCCAAGGGGGCTCGCTGCGGCGGCGCTGCGGGGTGCCAGAGGTAGCAGAGTGGCACGGGCGAGCGGATGAGCACGGGGCTTGGCCCTGCGGGCGAGCAAAAGCCAGGGGCGCGGGGTTAAGCGAACGCGGCGGCTCGGCTGCGCGCGCGTGCAAAACATGCGCTCTGGGCGAACTGCCAAGGCATGCCAGGAGGCTCTAATGCACATGAGTTTTAGCAGGGTGGGGTTATAGACCAAGGTAGAGCTATGTGACATGCTGGTTTGGCCTGGGGAGCGAGTCCACAAAGTAAACTTATTCCCATGCCAAATCTGTTCATGAACACAAGGTGCTTGACAGAATGCCATGGGCATCAAGGCAACTCTACTGGTGGTCAAAATCTCCAGGTTGGGGTCTCTTTAGGTGTAGGTGATGATGGCAAAGCTAGTTGGGCAAAACCCGAAACTTACTAGTGCAAGTTTTGCAAAACTACAGTTCTGGTCAGAAAATAAAGGCTGTTATTGCATGTGCTTAAAATCTACTAATGGCTCTGATCTCCTGGACTTATGAGTTTGGTATGGTAAACCACAAGAAGGAAAAAATATCATGGGCAATAGGGTAAGATAAAATGGGGTTGCAGTACAAACTACCAAACTGGACAGGAACACAAAAGAGGATGGTTTGCTCAAAATTTCCAAAACACAAGGCTATTTCTTTGCATAAATGTGATGTAGGAACCTCACATGTCTTCTACAAATGTTTGTAGAATTTTTAAATGAAGTTATCCACTGGTTGTAGTGCAAAAGAGGATCTAAAAATTATGAGAAACCATTTTAAAAGAAATCAAGCTCAGGAAAATAATTATAGAAATATTTACACTGATCATATATAATAAAAATGAAATGTTCTTGAGTAGGCACTCAAGTTCAAAAATATTTTTGAAAAGTTTCTACTTGGAGAGAAAACTCCACAACTCAGAAGAAAGAAGTGATCCTGAAATCAATAGATGATCCAGAAAATAAAAATTTAATTTCCTGTCAAAATTTGAATTAATAAAACATGGTCAAATTTTTGGGGTGTTACATAGATTGTCACTTGTTCATGAGAAGTTTTATGATATCATGCTGCTCATATGATAATGATCAAGATGCTTTCATGTATGTATTTTATTTTATCGACACCTCTATCTCTAAGCATGTGGTCACAATTATCGAGTTTGGCTTTCGCTTGAGGACAAGCGAGGTCTAAGCTTGGGGGAGTTGATACTTCCATTTTGCATCATGTTTTTCCGATGATATTTATTATGTTTTGAGTCATTATTTCACTTTATGATGCAATCATAATGCCTTTTCTCTCTTATCTTGCAAGTTTCATACAAAGAGGGAAATCGCCGGCAGCTGGAATTTTGGACCGGAAAAGACCAACGAAGAGATGGATATTCTCCGTAACTCCAAATGAGCTAAAAATTGACAGAGAATTATTTTGGAATATATAAAAATTATTGGCGAAAGAAATCAACAAAAGGGGATACACTAGGTGGCCACGGGCCTGGGGGGTGTGCCTGATACGTCTCCAACGTATCTATAATTTTTGTCTGTTCCATGTTATTAACTTATTATATGATCATTCTAGGATACTTTTTGAGTAATTATTTACCAATTTATATTATTTTTGAGCACTAACCTATTGACCCAGTGCCTAGTGCCAGTTCCTGTTTTTTGTGTGTTTTATGTTTCGCAGAAATTCCATATCAAACGAAGACCAAACACGATAAAATTTTACGGAGATTTTTTTGGAATATATGTGAATTTTGGGAGTTAGAATCAATGCAAGACGATGCTGAAGGGCCCCACAAGCCAACAGGGCGCGGCCTAGGGGGAGGGGGTGCGCCCTGATGGCTTGTGGCCAGCCCTTAAGTCAGTTGGGGCCCTCCTTCCACCGCAAGAAAGATATTTTCGTGATAAAAATCCCCTAAAATTTCAGCCCGATTGGAGTTATGGATCTCCGGATATTTAATAAATGGTGAAGGGGTTCGAAAACAGTCGCGAAAACAGAAGTGAGACAGAGAGATAGATCCAATCTTGGAGGGGCTCCTTCCCTTCAAGAGCCATGGCGGCCATGGACCAGAGGGGAAACCCTCCTCCCACCTAGGGAGGAGGCCAAGGAAGAAGAAGAAGGAGGGGGGCTCTCTCCCCCTCTCTCATTGTGGCACCGGAGCTCCGCCAGGGCAACCATAGTGATGGCAATCTACACCAACAACTTCGCCGCCGTCAGCACCACCACCATCACCTTCCCTCATCTATCTACAGCGGTCCACTCTCCCGCATCCCGCTGTACCGCCTACTTGAATATGGTGCTTAATGCTATATATTATTATCCAATGATGTGTGGTTATCCTATGATGTTTGAGTAGTTCATTTTTGTCCTATGGGTTGATTGATGATCTTGATTGATTTGAGTTGCATGGTTTATTTTGGTGATGTCCTAAGGTGCCTTCCGTGAGGCGCACACGTGAAGGAATCCCGCTGGAGGGTTTGCAATATGTTCATGATTCGCTTATAGTGGGTGGCTAGAGTGACAGAAGCTTACACCTGAGTAAGGGATTTTTTACGTATGGGATAAAGGGGAGTTGATGTTTAATGCTATGGTTGGGTTTACCTTAATGATTTCTAGTAGTTGCGGATGCTTGCTAGAGGTCCAATCATAAGTGCATATGATCCAAGTACGGAAAGTATGTTAGCGTATGCCTCTCCCTATTATAAAACTGCAATAATGATTATTGATCTTGTTATCAATTGCCTAGGACAATCTCGCAAATCCTATCACCACTTTTCCACACTCGCTATATTTACTTTATTGTTCTTTTATTAAAATAGCACCTAACTTTTATTTCTACGTTCTTTATTATATTGCAAAACTATCTTTGCATCTACAAAGTACTTCTAGTTTTATTCCTGCTAAGTAGTTTCATACTTGTTCTAGGTAAAGTAAGCGTTAGCGTGCATAGAGTTGTATCGGTGGTCGATAGAACTTGAGAGAATATTAATTCTACCTGTAGCTCCTCGTTGGGTTTGACACTCTTACTTATCAAAAAAGGCTACAAACGATCCCCTACACTTGTGAGTTATCAAGACCATTTTCTGGCACCGTTGTCGGGGAGCAATAACGTAGCGGTTGATATTCTTATGTGTGCTTGTTTTCTTTATCACTAAGTAATTTAATTTTCTGTTATAAGTTGTTTTATATCTTTAGTTATGGATATGGAACACGAAACACCAAATAAATTAGTTGTACTTGCTACTCATGGAGATGGGGAACCTCCTAAAACCCTCGATGCTTGTTATGTGAAACTCATTAATTACTACTTTGATAATCTTGAGAAATCCTCATTCAACTTGATAATGGGAGACGTTGGAACAACATGAGTACTTTAGGGATTATCGCTTGTCTAAAAAAGGGAAACACTTATGGGATCAAATTAAAATGTTGCACTGGTATGCTTGGGATTTATGCGCGAGAAGTGATTATGCTTGTTGCTCTAAGAGTAAGGGTCTACACCTTCCCTTTCAACGTGAATTTAATGATAATAAAACCTTGGCTTCTTATGCTAATGGTACATATGATTACTATGATGTGGAACAAATAGAAGAATTTGTTGCTTTTAAGGGTGCATATGAAATTGCTTCTTTGATTGAAAAGCATGATGAAATTCCTTACAAATCTGAAAATTTTGCCATACTTAAATATTGCTATGAGAATTATGAATACAATGCCGATATTAATGAATTTATTGAAAGAATGACCGCTGCCTTGGAAGAGACTAATATTTTGCAGGAATCTATGGAAGAATAAATTGCTGAAACTATGAGATCATTAGATGAAAAAGATGAGGAGGAGAGTAAAGAACAAAAGGAGGAAGAGCGTATTAGCTACCCGTGCCCACCTTCTAATGATAGTAACTCTTCAACTGATACATTGTTTAATTTCCCTTCGCACATACCGAAGGATGATGCTATGATGATTGCTATGATCCCTTGGATTCATTTGAAATATCCCTTTTTGATGAACTTGATGCTTGCTATGCTTGTGGCCATGATGCCAATATGAATTATGCTTATGGAGATGGACTTGCTATAGTTCCTTATGTTAAGGATGAAATTGTTTATATTGCACCCACACACCTGGTGGTGGAACGATGATGTCCAGAAGGCAATTAAGGAGAAGAAAGATTGTTTCAGACGCCTATATCTGGATAGGAGTGCAGACAACATAGAGAAGTACAAGATGGCAAAGAAGGCCGCAAAGCGAGCTATGAGTGAAGCAAGGGGTCGGGCGTATGAGGACCTCTACCAACGGTTAGACACGAAGGAAGGCGAAAGGGACATCTATAAGATGGCCAAGATCCGAGAGAGGAAGACAAGGGATGTTGACCAAATCAAGTGCATCAAGGACGGAGCAGATCAACTTCTGGTGAAGAACGAGGAGATTAAGCATAGATGGCGGGAGTACTTTGACAAGCTGTTTAATGGGGAGAGTGAGAGCTCTACCATTGATCTGGACGACTCCTTTGATGATACTAGCAGGCGTTTTGTGCGGCGAATCCAGGAGTCGGAGGTCAAGGAGGCTTTAAAGAGGATGAAAGGAGGGAAGGCGATGGGCCCTGATTGTATCCCCATTGAGGTGTGGAGAGGCCTCGGGGACATAGCGATTGTATGGCTAACCAAAATTTTCAACCTCATTTTTCGGGCAAACAAGATGCCAGAAGAATGGAGACGGAGTATATTAGTACCAATCTTCAAGAACAAGGGGGATGTTCAGAGTTGTACTAATTACCGTGGAATCAAACTGATGAGCCATACAATGAAGCTGTGGGAAAGAGTCATTGAGCACCGCTTAAGAAGAATGACAAGCGTGACCAAAAATCAGTTTGGTTTCATGCTTGGGAGGTCGACCATGGAAGCCATTTTCTTGGTACGACAACTTATGAAGAGATATAGGGAGCAAAAGAAGGACCTGCATATGGTGTTCATTGACTTGGAGAAGGCCTATGATAAGATACCACAGAATGTTATGTGGTGGGCCTTGGAGAAACACAAAGTCCCAACAAAGTACATTACCCTCATCAAGGACATGTATGATAATGTTGTGACAAGTGTTCGAACAAGTGATGGCGACACTGATGACTTCCCGATTAAGATAGGACTGCATCAAGGGTCAGCTTTGATTTTTCCTTGGTGATGGATGAGGTCACAAGGGATATACAAGGAGATATCCCATGTTGTATGCTCTTTGCGGACGATGTGGTGCTAGTCGATGAGAGTCGGACGGGGGTCAACAGGAAGTTGGAGTTATGGAGGCAAACCTTGGAATCGAAAGGTTTTAGGCTTAGTAGGACTAAAACCGAGTACATGAGGTGCGCTTTCAGTACTACTAGGCACGAGGAGGAGGAGGATGTTAGCCTTGATGGGCAGGTGGTGCCTCAGAAGGGCACCTTTCGATATTTGGGGTCATGTTGCAGAAGGATGGGGATATCGATGAAGATGTGAACCATCGAATTAAAGCCGGATGGATGAAGTGGCGCCAAGCTTCTGGCATTCTGTGTGACAAGAGGGTGCCACAAAAGCTAAAAGGCAAGTTCTATAGGACGGCGGTTCGACCCGCAATGTTGTATCGCGCAGAGTGTTGGCCGACTAAAAGGCGACATGTGCAACAATTAGGTGTGGCGGAGATGCGCATGTTGAGATGGATCTGTGGCCACACAAGGAAGGACCGAATCCGGAATGATGATATAGGAGATAGAGTTGGGGTAGCGCCAATTGAAGCCCCACTTATTATATTATCATTCTAGGATACTTTTTGAGTAATTATTTACCAATTTATATTATTTTGGAGCACTAACCTATTGACCCAGTGCCCAGTGCCAGTTCTTGTTTTTTGTGTGTTTTTTGTTTCGCAGAAATTCCATATCAAAGGAAGAACAAATGCGATAAAAATTTACGGAGATTTGTTTTGGAATAAATGTAAATTTTGGGAGTCGGAATCAACGCAAGACGATGCCCGAGGGCCCCACAAGCCAACAGGGTGCGGCCTAGGGGGGACGCCCTGGTGGCTTGTGGCCAGCCCTTAAGTTGGTTGGGGCCCTCCTTCCACCGCAAGAAAGATATTTTCGCGATAAAAATCCCCTCAAAATTTCCGTACGATCAGAGTTACGGATCTCCGGATATGAATAAAACGTTGAAGGGGTCCGAAAACAGTCGCGAAAACAGAAGAGAGATAGAGAGATAGATCTAATCTCGGAGGGGCTCCTGGCCTCCGGGAGCCATGGCGGCCATGGATCAGATGGTAAACCCTCCTCCCACCTTGGGAGGAGGCCAAGGAAGAAGAAGGAGGAGGGGGCTCTCTCCCCTCTCTCCCGATGGCACCGGAGCGCTGCCAGGGCAACCATCGCGACGACGATCTACACCAACAACTTTGCCGCCGTCATCAGCACCACCATCACCTTCCCTCATCTATCTACAGCGGTCTACTCTCCCGCATCCCGCTGTACCCCCGACTTGAACATGGTGCTTAATGCTATATATTATTATCCAATGATGTGTTGCTATCCTATGATGTTTGAGTAGTTCCTTTTTTCCTATGGGTTGATTGATGATCTTGATTGATTTGAGTTGTGTGGTTTATTTTGGTGCTGTACTAAGGTGCCTTCCATGAGGCGCACACGTGAAGGAATTCTACTGAAGGGTTTGCAATATGTTCATGATTCGCTTATAGTGGGTAGCTAGAGTGACAGAAGCTTACACACGAGTGAGGGGATTGTTTACGTATGGGATAAAGGGGACTTGATGTTTAATGCTATGGTTGGGTTTACCTTAATGATTTCTAGTAGTTGCAGATGCTTGCTAGTGGTCCAATCATAAGTGCATATGATCCAAGAATGGAAAGTATGTTAGTGTATGCCTCTCCCTCATATAAAACCGCAATAATGATTACCGATCTTGTTATCAATTGCCTAGGACAATCTCGCAAATCCTATCACCACTTTTCCACACTCGCTATTGAAAGCACATTTGCTCCCTTGGTGGTTTTGGTAATTAATAACAACATATAAGTCATTGGACTAATGTTTCCACTAAGTATATTTCAGGAAAAGTTCAATGATAGGATTGGCAAAATGATTGTGGAGATTGTGGAAATAACCCAAGATGCAAGGAAATGGATTGGCAAAGCTTCAAGCAAGAGGACTCTACATTTTACTTTGTGAGAAATCACCTTGAGTCCATAGGAAAGCCAATACTATTAAAAGGGGGTAAGGTATTGTTGGTGAACAAAATGCTCATACGTGCACAAGTGATAGTCACCAAAAACACCCACAAGCTCTTCCACAAAAGTCTGTCCAAAGTCAAATATCCAAAATCGGTGCAACCAACACATACACTCGGTGCCACCGATTCCCATACTCAGACAGACATTAGCCAAACCCTAGCTTTTCGGTGCAACCGATTCTGCTTCGGTGCCACCGAGTTTAGGTTGCCAACTTTCTGTTACGCAGTTTCACAAAATCGGTACCACCGAGTTTGTTGAATCGGCATCACCGAGATTGGGCAATCTGACCGTTGGTCACCTTATCGGTGCAACCGAGTTTCATATATCGGTCTCACCGAGATTCAAAAGTTGCCACCTTTTGGTCAGTTCGGTACCACCGAGATTCACACATTGGTGTCACCGAGTTGGTCATTTTGTGTGTAACGGTTGGATTTTTGGAGATGCCTATATATACCCTTCACCACCACCCACTCGAAAGAGAAGCACTCAGAACAATTCCATACTTGCCCCATCCAATTTTCCGAGAGAGAGCCACGTACTCATTTGTTGAGATCATGCCATTCCATTCCAACCATATGAATCTTGATCTCTAGCCTCCCCAAGTTGCTTTCCACCAATCCCATCTCTTCCACCAAGCCAAATCTATGAGAGAGTGATTGTGTGTTGAGGAGTCTATCATCTTGAAGCACAAGAGCAAGGAGTTCATCGTCATTGCCGAGCCTATTATCTTTTGGAGGGTGGTGCCTCCTAGATTGGTTAGGTGTCGCTTGGGAGCCTCCTACTTCGTGTTGTGGAGTTGAACCAAGAAGTTTGTAAGGGCAAGGAGATCGCCTACTTCATGAAGATCTACCCATAGTGAGGCTAGTCCTTCGTGGACGGAAGCCGTTATGGAATAGTCAAGGTTGCTACTTCGTGGACCCTTATGGGTGGAGCCCTCCGTGGACTCTCGTGACCGTTACCCTCCGTGGGTTGAAGACTCCATAAACGTGGACGTACGATAGCACCACCTATCGGAACCACGGGAAAAAATCATCGTGTCTACAATTGCGTTTGATCCTCCTACCTTTCCTTTCTACTAATGCTTGTTGTTACTTTCCGCTGCTATACTCTTAGACATGCATGTGTATGGTATACTTGACTTGCCGTGAATGCTAAAATCTGCCAACACTAAAATTTGGGAAAAGGTAGAAATTTTATTTGGTCAAGTAATCTAATCACCCCCCTCTAGACATATTTTCGGTCCTACAAGTGGTATCAGAGCTTTGGTCTCCATTGCATTGGTCTCACAACCTAGGAGAGTATGGCGTCTAGTGAGGGAAATTATCACCGTAAAGGTCCGTACTTTGATGGCACTAATTTTGCTAGTTGGAAGCACAAAATGAAAATGCATATTCTTGGTCATAACCCCGCCGTTCGGGCTGTTGTTCATGTTGGCTTGCAAGGTGAATTCTTTGGTGATGGAAAGGAACCAGATCGTGAAGCGACCGCGGATGAATTGAAGATGTTGCAATACAATGCTCAAGCATGTGACATTCTCTTCAACTGCCTATGCCTCGAAGAATTCAACAAAATCAGCCGTCTTGAGAATGCAAAAGAGATTTGGGACACTTTGGTTGATATGCACGAGGGAACCGAGTCCGTGAGAGAATCCAAGTTAGATGTTCTTCAAAGTCAGCTTGACAAGTTCAAGATAAAGGATGGTGAAGGAGTCGCAGAGATGTACTCTAGGCTAGCTCTCATCACCAATGAGATTGCCGGCTTAGGAAGCGAAGAAATGATCGACAAATTCATCATCAAGAAGATACTTAGAGCTTTGGATGAGAGATACGACACCGTGTGCACATCGATCCAAACGATGCCCAACTACAAAGATCTCAAGCCTACGGAAGTCATTGGAAGGATTGTTGCTCATGAGATGACACTCAAAGACAAAGAAGAGCTTCACAACAAGTCTAGCGGTGCTTACAAAGCCACAAGTGATGCTCCCGCAACTTCAAGCGACAACCTTGTCACAAGTGAAGAGATAAGCCTCATGGTCAAGAAATTCAACAAGTTCTACAAGAATAGAGGCAAAGAACGAAGCTCCAACTCAAGATATGATGAGAAGCGTTTGTCAAGTCATGACCGCAATTGCTACAATTGTGGGAAGCCCGGACACTACTCCAATGAGTGCACGGCTCCCTACAAACGAAGAGAAGAGTCACCTAGAAGACGAAGCTCAAGGAATGAATCACCTCAAAGAGAGAGAAGAAGTAGAGATGATCGTTATGAACGGAGACCCTCAAGGAGAAGTAGAGATTCGGAGAAGAAGGACAAGCACACCAAGAGCTACACAAGAAGAAAACATCAAGCTCATGTTGGTGAATGGGTTTCCGGCTCCGACTCCGACAACAACTCCGAGAGAAGCTATCACTCCGACTCCGACTATAGTCAAGATGATGGTGTTGCTGGAATTGCACTAGTGACTACCAACTCGTATGATCTATTTGATTCACCAAACGAAGGGAGTGGAAGTTGCTTCATGTCTAAAGGCCCCAAGGTATCACACCCCGAGTATCTTGATTTCAATAGTGATGAAGATGATTTGCTTTGTGATGATGACTTGCTCTTTGATGAAACTAGTGATGTTAGTCAAAATGAACTTGATAATTCTCATGCTAGTCAAGATAAGTCAATTGATGATGATAAGATGAAAATAGAACAACTAACTAAAGAACTAAACACTCTTAAGTTAGCTCATGAATCTACTCTTGAAGATCATAGAGAGCTTGTAAGGACTCATGAGAAGCTACACTTCGAGAAGCTCAACTTGGAGCAAGAGCATGAGTTTCTTAAAGCTATCAATGACGATCTCCGAAAGAAGACTTCATCTTATCTAGCCAAACGACTACTCTTGTCTACATTCATGCCACAAGTTAAAACTAAACAAACTAGTAACAAAGGCAAGAAAGGTTCTTCATCTAGTAGCAACAATAAAAATGCTAAACCTAATGATGTTGCTTCTAATAGTTCTATTGATTCCACTATTGATGATTCTCTTAGCCAAGTTACACTTGAGCAAGAAAATGCTTTATTGAAAGGAATTATAGAGAAAGGTATCTACAAGAGTCTTGCCGGGAGGATACCGGAAGAACCATGGTGTTGGCTACTTCAACGCTAATGGAGTTGAATGGGAAGAAGGTCAATACCCCAAGCCCAAGTTTGTTCCTCAAAAGGAGAAGTATGAAAATACTCTTCCCAAGGGAACAAACACTCAAGATGACCTTCCACCACAAGACCACAAGCTCAAGGGCAAGAACAAGCTTCAAGAGGCCATTGACTCATATGAAGATGAATCCCTAGCTTTGGTGGAGTGGGTTCCCAATGCTACTTCAAGCTCAACTTCTATAAAGGCTACTTCAACACCAAGGATCCCCATCAAGTTGATGTGGGTCCCCAAGAAGAAGAACTAGAGAGTTCTTGAGGGGTGACTCCGCCAATGAAATTCACTCACATTCATTATTGGCAAGAACTGTTTGCAATCAACATCAACTCTATGCAATGGTTCATGGAGTCACACATTCCCTCAAAGGTAAGCAAGGGAAAAGGTAATCAACAAATCAATGTACATCATTTCACATGCTTTGCACTCCATGTCCATAGATATTCTTGTATTTGTGTCTTGTGTGTGGGGACTAACCCATGTAGGTGAGAAGAGTAAGGAATCAACAAGGATGCTCCCAACTGTTGGTGATCTTCATCAACCTTGAGCATCTACCACTACCTCGCCAACATGAAGTCTTCATCAACAAAACCTAAGGTTAGTTTATCCCTCCTATGGGGGGATGTCACATCAAGGGGGAACTTTATTCTAAGACTTGAGTTAAAGCATCTCTTAGAATGTGACAACATTAAATGCTTAACGTAAAAGTGGTAACCCCACTTGTGCTTGAATGATGAGTATGACCTATGATCAAGTATTCTTACTTGGCTCCTATGTCAATATACTCATATATAGATGACTTCGTCATCGCCAAAGTGCTTGTTAGATGCTAGTATGTATGTGCATGTTTGTCATGATTTCATTTGACATCTTATTGTGTGAGCATGTTGGTCTGCATTTATTTACCCATTCGAGGATATCCAATTGTTGCTATTCGGTTTTTGATTTTTCCTTTGCCAATTGGATGGACAAGAATGCCTAGGACCACTCTCTAGCTATCTATGCTTTCTCACCTCACATTCCATTCATGCTGCATCACAAAATTTGAACAAGTACTTTTCGATCCCTCTGTGTGTGGAGCACTCGGAGTTTCGTATCGACAAAGGACTAACCATTAAAACCTCCCAAGTGCATCTCGGTACTACCGATTCCATATTCTCGGTTACACCAAGTTTCCCTGTCAACTGACAGTTGAGGAACTCGGTGACATCAAAAATTTAGAATCGGTGTCACCGACAGCAAAGGGTATATATGCTGTGGACCCGATGCTTTGAAAATCAATCCTCAAACTATCGCGCCTCAAAACCCTACGCTGCCGATTCGTGACCCCTGGTCGTCGCCTTTGCTTCCCCGTGCGTCTCCGCCGCTGGGATCCTCGCCGTCGACGGGCATCTTCGCCGCCGTCTTCGCCATAGCGGATCCGTCGCCAAGTTAGGGTACGGATTCGATTCTTCTTGCGCCCCCCGTCCGATTCTTGCGCAATGAAGTTAGATTTTATCGATAAGCCACAGATTGCAAACCTCCGTATCCTCTAAAAGTTCCTGTAGATTAGCGAACGATTGATTTTTTAGGTTTTGCCATCCGCCACATGAATCTCGGTAGAACCGATGCAAAAGAATCGGTAGCACCGATTCTGTTTTTCTGGCCAGCTGAGAACACCTCGGTGGAACCGAGTACTAATTCTCGGTGTGACCGAGAATAGTGCCAAGTTTCTGGAAAGCAGGTTGTTTGTCTCGGTAGGTCCGAAATTTTTGTCTCGGCTGTACCGACATACATTTAGCAGAATGCAAAATTTGAGAAATCTTAGTTCAAACTTTCAAAAACAGCTGCATTTTGTGATGACTCATCTTCTTCTACTCCTCTATATTCTATTCACAGGCTCAGTATGTCAAGTGCTGAGGACAGTGAGAACAACTTCCAAGAGCAGAATATTGTCATGAGTTCAGGCACTAGTCCTGAGTCTAGTTCCTCTTCAGATCCAGGCACCCCCAGTTCTCATGGGTTGCCCAAGGCTGCTACTAGGGCCAGGAAGAAGCTGAATTCAGATGAGGAGGATTCCGATTTTGTGCCAGAGGAAATTCTTGCCAAGAAGCAAGAGAAAGCTGCTAAGAAGTCTGCTAATGAAGCCACCTCTTCAAGGAGGACTGTCAGCAAGGTATATGCTAGCTCTGAGGCTATGAGAGAACTTGAGAGTGCTAGGGCTTCCATGACAATTGAGCCCCCAAGGAAGTCATTGCCTAAGAAGGCATGAGAGAAGAAGCATGCCAGAAAGAGGATTGTCTATGTCACTGGTAGGCAAACTTCCATGTATAAGGACCCTGAGGAGGCTGCTGGTGCTGCTGCTGAGGAGGAGGAAGAGCAGGTTGTCAAGGCCCCTCCCAAGAAGAAGCAAAAGAAGCTTATGGCAGATGCTATGCCAAAGACTGGCACATCCAAGAGCACCAAGTCTGCCCCCAAGAAGGCTGCTGCTGAAGAGCCCAAGAGGACATCCAGACAGATTCCAGCTTCTGAGAAGAACAAGGGAACTACCTCCAGAGTTGAGGATGAGGATGCCATGTCTGCTTTGATGAAGGTTAGACCACACCTTCCTGAACACATGCCAGCCATCCACTTGCTGAAGATATGAAGAAGAGGAAGGATTCTGGTTTGAGGGCATGGAGAGCTGTTGATCCATATGCCCAAAGGAGAAAGACAGCTGTGGACTACAGATTCTACACCAAGGAGCAACATGATTTCTATGAGGCTGTGCTGCTTGACAAGAGTCCAGCTGTGAGTGACATGAGATATGTTGACTGGAAGTACATCAAGGCTAATGAAGATTTCTTTCCAAATGTTCAAGACAACTTTCACTGCATTGGTTTAGATGAGTTTGTTGGCAAAGAGTTTACAGCATGAAATGATGAGATGATCATGCAATTCTACTCCACTGCTCATTTCTATGGAGATGGTAGAATTGTATGGATGACTGAAGGAGCTAGATACGAGTCCACTGTTGATGATTGGGCTGCCATCTTAGGAGTCCCAGAGATGCAGGATGGTGACTTGGATGTCTACTATGAATCCAAGGAGAGCCATGATGCTATGAAGGATGTGTACAATGCTATCCTTGCTGCTAACTTGAAATCTCACAAGTTAGGTTCTATCTACTTCCTCCAGGCTGGCCTCCACACCATGAACACCATTTTGAGGCCTACCTTGATGCCCAAGTCAGGAGATGAGAAGATTATCCGAGGCTACTCCATCAACATGCTGATCCATCTTGACAGACACACTAGGATTAGAGTCATGGATTTGATTGTAGAGACAGTGAAGAGGGTTGCTGCTGATCAGAAGCGCTCATGCTACTATGCACCCTATATCCAGATGCTCATCAACTCCAAGATGGAGAAGCACATCTTTGCTCTGGACAGACCCCACTTGCCCCTACAGCCAGATTTAGAGGACAACATTGTGGTGATGGACCCAGAACATCCCACATCAGGTGCAGCTCAAGCACAGGCAGAGGTAGAGGCAGCTAGAGCCACTAGTGCTCAGGTCCCTAGATCCAGGAACGAGCAAATGGATCTGTTGATCTCATCTGTTCAGGGCATGCAGAAGGACATTAAGGACATTCTGAACAATCAAAACAGTCTTGTCAGGATCTTTGAGAACATGATCAAGACACTTAATGACAAGGTGGATGGGCTGACCGAGACAGTCAATGAGCTTAAGAAGGAAGTTGACTATGTGCCTCTTCCCCACTCTTCAGATGATGATGATGATGATGATGATGAGGATGACTCACCTCTTAGGCCAGGCACACACTTCACCACTCAGGCCAGATCAGCCACTGTGCCAACTCCAGATTTGAGGCCCTCTTCATCAGCACCTGCTACTGTCACCTCAGCTCCATCAGCCCCAGTTCCTCTAGTTGCCACTCCAACTCCATCCACGACATCAGCTGAGATCTTCGCCGACGCAGTTCTCTCGACTCCTTCATCAACAACCGGAGGAGATCAGCCCAAGAACGCTTAGCTATATCTCTTTGAACTTTTTGGTAACTTGTTGCCAAAGGGGAGAAGTGTATATAGATCTTTAGGCTTCGAGTGAGAGAGCATTTGGTTTTTATCGTTTTCAAAAACATTTGGTCTTTTGGTTGCTTGTGTTAAACGTTTGTTGGTGTTTGATCATACGCTTAATGTGTGTTGCTACTATTTCCTATCATTATGCTACTTATGAGATGATCATTCATCTTTGCTTGATTGTGTTGTGCTATGATGTTCATTCTAATTATTCTCGCACACCACCAAGATGTATGTGACATGGAAGAAGTGCCCCATGTACCTAATCGATTGTGCATTTGCATTCAAACGCAAATTTAAAATAATGCACAAATTTAGGGGGAGCTCTTGCTTATCACATACTTCTCAAAGCGACGATTATATTCATTGATTATATCATATGTCGAAGCTTTGATCTATATGTTGTCATCAATTACCAAAAAGGGGGAGCTTGAAAGCACATTTGCTCCCTTGGTGGTTTTGGTAATTAATAACAACCTATAAGTCATTGAACTAATGTTTCCACTAAGTATATTTCAGGAAAAGTTCAATGATAGGATTGGCAAAAGGATTGTGGAGATTGTGGAAATACCCCAAGATGCAAGGAAATGGATTGGCAAAGCTTCAAGCAAGAGGACTCTACATTTTACTTTGTGAAAAATCACCTTGAGTCCATAGGAAAGCCAATACTATTAAAAGGGGGTAAGGTATTGTTGGTGAACAAAATGCTCATACGTGCACCAGTGATAGTCACCAAAATCACCCACAAGCTCTTCCACAAAAGTCTGTCCAAAGTCAAATATCCAAAATCGGTGCAACCAACACATACACTCGGTGCCACCGATTCCCATACTCAGACAGACATGAGCCAAACCCTAGCTTTTCGGTGCAACCGATTATGCTTCGGTGCCACCGAGTTTAGGTTGCCAACTTTCTGTTACGCAGTTTCACAAAATCGGTACCACCAAGTTTGTTGAATCGGCGTCACTGAGATTGGGCAATCTGGCCGTTGGTCACCTTATCGGTGCAACCGAGTTTCATATATCAGTCTCACCGAGATTCAAAAGTTTCCACCTTTTGGTCACTTCGGTACCACCGAGATTCACACATCGGTGTCACCGAGTTGGTCATTTTGTGTGTAACGGTTGGATTTTTGGAGATGCGTATATATACCCTTCACCACCACCCACTCGAAGGAGAAGCACTCATAACTCTTGCATAGTTGCCCCATCCAGTTTTCTGAGAGAGAGCCACCTACTCATGTGTTGAGATCATGCCATTCCATTCCAACCATATGAATCTTGATCTCTAGCCTCCCCAAGTTGCTTTCCACCAATCCCATCTCTTCCACCAAGCCAAATCTGTGAGAGAGTGATTGTGTGTTGAGGAGTCTATCATCTTGAAGCACAAGAGCAAGGAGTTCATCGTCATTGCCGAGCCTATTACATTTTGGAGGGTGGTGCCTCCTAGATTGGTTAGGTGTCGCTTGGGAGCCTCCTACTTCGTGTTGTGGAGTTGAACCAAGAAGTTTGTAAGGGCAAGGAGATCGCCTACTTCATGAAGATCTACCCATAGTGAGGCTAGTCCTTCGTGGAAGTAAGCCGTTATGGAATAGTCAAGGTTGCTACTTTGTGGACCCTTATGGGTGGAGCCCTCCGTGGACTCTCGCGACCGTTACCCTCCGTGGGTTGAAGACTCCATAAACGTGGACGTACGATAACACCACCTATCGGAACCACGGGAAAAAAATCATCGTGTCTACAATTGCATTTGATCCTCCTACCTTTCCTTTCTACTCATGCTTGTTGTTACTTTCCGCTGCTATACTCTTAGACATGCATGTGTAGGGTGTACTTGACTTGCCATGAATGCTAAAATCTGCCAACACTAAAATTTGGGAAAAGGTAGAAATTTTATTTTATCAAGTAGTCTAATCACCCCCCTCTAGACATACTTTCGGTCCTACAGCTATATTTACTTTATTGTTCTTTTATTAAAACAGTACCTAACTTTTATTTCTACGTTCTTTACTATCTTGCAAAACTATCTTTACATCTACGAAGTACTTCGAGTTTTATTCCCGCAAAGTAGTTTCATACTTGTTCTATGTAAAGTAAGCGTTAGCGTGCGTAGAGTTGTATCGATTGTTGATAGAACTTGAGAGAATATTAATTCTACCTTTAGATCATCGTTGGGTTAGACACCCCTACTTATCGAAAAAGGCTACAAACGTTCCCCTACACTTGTGGGTTATAAGTGCCCTACCCCCCAGGGGCGCACCGCCCTAGCTCGTGGGCCCCCTGGCAGGCCTTTGGTACCCATCTTCTCCTATATGATGTCATTTAACTTATAAAAAAAAAATCAAGAGAACACTTTTGGGATGAAGCGCCGCCGTCTCGGGACAGAACCTGTGCAGGAGCTCTTTTGCCCTTCGGTGGAGCGATTTCATCGCGCAAACTTCCCTTCGGCAGGGGGAAATCAAAGCCATCGTTATAAGCAATGCTCCCTCCATCATTGGAGGACCAATCTTCATCAACATCTTCACCAGCACCATCTCATATCAAACCCTAGTTCATTTCTTGTATTCAATCTTTGTCTCAAAACGTCAGATTAGTATTTGTGGGTTGCTAGTAGTGTTGATAACATCCTGTAGTTGATGCTAGTTGGTTTAATTGGTGGAAGATTATATGTTCAGATCCTTAAGCATATTCACTACACGCCTGATCTTGAAAATGATGATGCTTTGTGAGTAGTTATTTTCGTTCTTGAGGACATGGGAGAAGTCTTGTAATAAATAATCATGTTAAGTTGGTATTCGTTCCACATTTTCATGATGCACGTGTTGCTCTTTATTTAGTGGTGTCGTGTGAACGCTGAATACATGACACTTCACCATATTTGGGCCTAAGGGAAAGCATTGGGAGTAATAATTAGATGATGGGTTGACATGAGTTATTCCGTAAGGTCTGATTTGGATCCACGTGCTTCATGCTATGGTTAAATTTATCTTAGTTCTTCTTTCATAGTTGCGAATGCTTGCGAAAGGGGGTAATCATATGTGGGTTAGGTACAACACTCTAGCACCGATCGACTCACATATAAAATTATGAATGTAACGAACGTGAATCAACTAAACATGATGAACCGTGACTAGTCGAAATTCCCATGTGTCCTCGAGAGCGCTTTACTTCATATAAGATTATGTTATGGCTTGTCCGTTGCTACAAAAAGAATCGGGCCACCTTGCTGGACCATTGTTAAAACTATTACTTGTTACTTGTTACAAATTGCCTTGCTATAAAACTATGTGTCACCGCTAATTTCAGTGCTTGCAGAAACTTCCGTACTAAAACCCACCTATCATTTCCTTCT
Source organism: Elymus sibiricus (assembly GCA_039707655.1). Lineage (NCBI taxonomy): Eukaryota > Viridiplantae > Streptophyta > Magnoliopsida > Poales > Poaceae > Elymus > Elymus sibiricus. The sequence goes on from CM077669.1 coordinate 270,945,938, forward strand.
GCTCCTCATTGGGTTTGACACTTTTACTTATCAGGACTATGATTGATCCCCTATACTTGTGGGTCATCACTTTGCGGCCTGATAGACGATCAAAACGCATGCTGCAAAGTGCGCCGCCATCTCTTAGCCAATTTGGCAAGCAGGCGAACAAAAATGTCGACACCGCCCTGTCCTAAGGAGAGAGAGTGTTCATGTTGAAGTTGTGCCCGCTGCTCATGTGTCACTGTTTTGGCGGTGCGGAACAGGAGCTCTCCCTCAAAGTCTCGAGCCTATTTTAGCTGGATGACCGAGGAGTTGCACGAATCCACGGCCAGGCATGCGCCACGGGAAGGCACGCACTTATCTCCAAGATGTAGACCCTCTGTTGGCCAACGTGTTGTGGGCCGAGGGTGCTGACCTGGCGCGGTCGCCTTGCTGGCCCTATGTTCATGACAGACTCTGATGGAAGATGGCGTTTGTGCCTTAGTTTGTCCAAGGATGATGAAAACATGGTGGATAAGGCTGCTCCTGTCACCACAACGGGAAGGCGCCCCTCCTGACGCTGGCCTTTCGGGTTGAGTAATGCGGGAAACATCTTACAAAGCTTGGTGTCACTCTCCTTGAACCTCGGCATGGAATTCGCTCGTCAAGACATCCTTCATGGTCCCGGCAAGCCGCCTCGGGGCGAAAAATTCCCCGAACGTGACGAGGGCACTTGACCCCGGGTATGTTTCCCGGAGCCACGAAGACCGGATCGACACAAGAACCACTTCGTCGCCAACATGTCACGCCCAAAATGCAGTACTATCCTCGCGATGGCTCGAGGGCCTCAATAAGGATAGAAGTGCATTTCGGGTCACTTCGCAAGAATGGAAATCGTCATAATACATGTAAAGAAGAGATGAGTATATGGAGTTGGTTTAAACTCGCCACATGCTACAACATAAATATCTCAATACATCAATACATACAATCATCATACAGAAGACCAGGATCTGACTACGGATTAAATCAAACAATAAAGAAGACGACGTCCACCCTTGCTAATCACGGGCTGCCAACCTGGAACCCATCCTACGATCGATGAAGAAGAAGAACTCCAAATAGAACAATCATCGCTCTCACGTCAAAGCATCACATTACCGGCACCTGCATCTGTTGTTGTAGGAATCAATGAGCCACGGGGACTCAACAATCTCATCACCAAGGGTATCAAGACTAGCAAAGCTTAATGGGTGAGGTATGTTTAAGTGGTGAGGTTGCAGCAACACTAAGAATTTATATCTGGCTAACTTACGAGTACAAGAATAACAAGAGTGATCTAAGCATAACAGTCGTGAACTAGTAATGATCAAGAAGTGATACTGAACACCTACTTAAGAGTCAAACATAACCCCACCGTGTTCTCTTCTTGGTTCAAACATCACAAGACGCACACGGTTGGTGTATTTTAATTAGATTTTGTGTCAAGTTCTCTACAACAGGATATTATAAATTTCCAAGTCTCCACATAACCACGGGCACGGCTTTCTAAAAGATTTAACCCTGCAGGGGTGCTGCAAGTAGTCCATCATAAATTAGCACACGCATCCGATGGAAAAACCTCACACCGTGATAACACGATGCTTACGATATGGAATCCCGGTGGACAACCATTCGTCAAAGGTAAATCAAATCCAACAAGGCCTCTCGGTATGTCGACGACCCAGATAGGAGCCGCGTATCTTGTTCTCAGGACAGGACGGATGAGCTATGGTTACCACACCAATCCTCGAGTTGCCCCGGGCAGCGTTAATAAACTGCTCTAGGTTTGACCAACACTCATGAGGAGCACTGTCCCAGTTTGTTGTTAATTATCCACAGGGGCCGACAAGTCCCTATGCAAGTTTTAGTTTGTTATTTAGTGACTAGAACACATATTGGGCTTCGCTGGAAGAGTTTTATCCTAAAACGAATGATCAGGGGGCCCCATAATACCCCACATGTGTTAGAAGTGCTCATCAAGGAATATAACACCGGTATAAAGAAAACTAGGGCGGCAAGAGTGGAACAAAACACAAGGCAAATGTGGGGACCCCGACACATAAGTCGAAGTCTCCGAATGCATGTGTACGGTGATCCCAAGATCAATGCTCACTGATCACACAGAACTGAATCATCAAGAGTCTTACATCCATTACATACCGTCATATACAAATATGCCATTATGGTCAAGTCTTACATAGATAGGGCCATGAAGGCCAATCATCAGATGAACACTCGCAACAGAAATCTTCAACGATAACTTGGACCCATGCCATCTGCCTTAACCCTGCATGCATTCTGACTGGGAAGCGTCCTAATTCACATGTTCATCACCAAATAAATATTTACCAAATTCATGTTCTTCCACGCCTGGCTAATTATATAACCAGGGACTAGCCAGTGAGTACTTTCGAATGTACTCGCAAGCAACCCATGATTGAAAGCGGGATAACATGCAAGGCTTAGCACTAAATTGGTATGTTTGCGGAAAGCTAGTTTCTGAGTGCAATAACATGTCCTACGATTTTACAAATCATGCATCAACAGGTTACAAATATCCATATGAACATGTTACAGATATCAATATAAATGGAGTAACTCAACTCTAGTTTCATCATCTCGACAGACCAACTGTCATAGCTCAAGGTTTTCCTTCACATACCCAAGTTTTGTAGAACACTGGCCATAGTTTAAGCAGCACCACCCAACTATCCATGACTATGGACACGACTATTCGAATAGTTTGTCACTCTCTACAGGTTGCACACTTTGCCCACAAGACTCGGGGAACTTTCGTGTCAACCACGACTCACGGTATATTACATACCCGAGGTAAGCATCCGAATAATTTCTTTCCCTCGACAACACAAAACAAAGGGTCCACTCGTGGTACACAACCCTCATGATGTACATCACATCGTACCATCCATGAGGGGACACAATGGTGTGCCCGGTGTCTATCAAAAAAATGCATAGTCGTCCATCCAGGCATGACCCCATACCAAGAGGGACCACACCACTAGTAATACGGGCTCTCTGCCAGCATCGACCAAAGTAATCATCAAAGCCCCGTTCCATAAGGGGTATTGTGGTGGTACATGTAAGGTTGGGAATGGTCGACAAATCGTAAATCTAATCCGTTTTCAAAAACACACACGCAACTTGCCTCGGTACACCACTACTTTATCAAGAGGATACCTAGCTCAATTTCTGCCTCGGTCATTAGTTGCACCCAATGGGGTTTTCGTAAAGTCTTTGATAAAACATTTTGTTTTCCGTCTTGATGCATATCCCCATCCCACTTGCGTAGCAACTACTTAGCATCCTATCTACTTCCTACCCACATAACTCTCAACGGGAAATAGAGTCATGCACAATGCAAGTATCGATGATAAATGCAACGGAGACAAGCCTAGCAAGGTTGTCACCACATCCACATGCTTTTCCAATGCAACAATAAAAGTCCTATAATGAAATGCATAAAAGGTTTCATCAACATGGTCAAAGGGCTGCCTGCCTGGCTCGGCAAAGTCTTCAACTCTTCTGGTCCTTCTCCAAGCACCCCGTCTACTTCGTCAATTAACGTAGAACGCAATCACAATAAGCAACACAACAAGGCAGAAAATAAAAGACTTCTCAAAATAGGAATTTCATTTTTCTAGGACACCGCTGGTTCTATGGAAAATAACCAAAGTAGTCCTACTAGATTTTAAACACTAGGGGTTTTACTACGATGGAATCAAAAGGGAACATGGACTTGCAAAGAGTCCACATAATTCCTTTTTGTAAAAATGAGTGAATGCATTCATTAAATCAGGCATGATTTTATAAATAAGAGGGAGTTGGTTTTACTAGATTTGGACATCATATGATTAATCTAGGAATTTCCCAAGTTAAATCATATGAAGAAATGGGTTATTTAATAGATGCAACAAAATCTATGCCTAGCAAAAATGTCAACCTATTTTTGTTAAATACTAGATTAAAAACTAAAAATACCATATGGGTTGGCTTTGGAGTTGGAGTGACAGAAACAAGAATGTGGATTTAAACAGTGGATTTAAATGCCTAACTATGGAATTAATCGTGGACAATGGAGAAAAGGTTGTCCAAATGGAGTGAGCGTTACACCATTAAATAGCTGGGATTTTTACAAGTTTATAGGAAATTGATTCACTTGATTTGGACAAATATAATGATCTGTGGAATTTTTGGAAAAATCACCGAAAATGGAAAAAGAAAATAGCCACTGTGTGACCGGGCCAAAACAGATCCATACTGGGCCAGTCTGGAGCCAATGCGGCCCAGGCGGGGCCCAATGTCAGTCACAAGGAGGGGAAAGGAGAGAGGGGATAGGATGATAGGTGGAGCCCACCTTTCATCTTCTTCCTTAAAACAGGGAGGTCTGGGCGCTCACCGGCGATGATCTCGACGGCCGCTCGAAGAGTGGGTGGTACGGGGGAACACAGGGGGCTCCCACTGTTCGGGTAGATGTGGAATGGACACCGGAGGTGCTCGGGTTCGCCGACGCTGAGTTCTTGCGGGGGAGGGGGTTTGGGAGGTCGCCGCTTAGGCCGTTGCAGGCTGCAAAAACCACCCGAGAAGGAGGGGATCACATCAGTGCACTTAGAGAGGACCAGGGGAAGTGAGATGAGCGCCAGAGGTGGCCTATACCTCGATATCAAGGATGACCCGAGTCCACGGCGTCGAGCTCAATCCCAAGCATAGGAGGTCTCGGAGATTGCTAGGGGGCGCCGTTGCTCGATTGAGGTTGAGAGAGGGAGTCCAAAAGGGAGAGAGGGTCACGGGAGAGGCTTATATAGCCGATCCTAGGTTCATCGTGGACAGAGTAAACAGCCGTCCGTGGGGGCGGCTCAATTGGCCACGGGAGGGGGCCAAGGGCTCTGCACGGGGCTCGGGGGTTTGACATTGACGCAGAGAAGAGAGAGGGAGCCAGAGGCGTTAAGGGTGGGTCCCCCGCGTGAATGGGCACTAGCCAGTGTGGGAGGCGTCGGGCATGCGCGGCAACCGTTGCCGAAGAGAGACAGAGGAGGGGCCGACAGCCAGGCCATTTGCGGACGTCGAGAGGATGTCAAGGGACAAGGTTCCGCCTCCCCAGGCTGTTGGGGCTCGAGATGGGAGCCGCTACAGTGTGGGGCGCACTGTAGCACACTCCAGAGCTCGGCAACTGGATGCCAATGCATGCCCGCGCACTCTGGGCATGCCCACCTTTGTCCACTGGCCCTTGGAAGTTCTGTAGATGCTCTAGGATGCTTAGGATGCAAGGAAATAGTAGAAGTAAAAGGAATGGAGGTACAAAGGGTGTTGTCTTGGTAGAAAACAGGGATTTGAAGGTTTACCCCCCCCCCCCCCCCAATGACTTAGCTATGGCCTGAAATATTTACTGGAAATAAATGGGGATCAGGTCAAGCTGTGGTAAAAACTTGGGGTCAAGTAGAACTCATTTGGTGCTCCTATGATTGATTGCAAAATTGAACCAGAAGTTGTTTGATCAGGGTTTGAGCTAGATAGATTGTTCTCCTTGACATGAGAATTAACAAGAGTTAATGGTAGGTTCAAATGATGTTGCTCACAAAGTTTGAGCTCATTTGAAGAAAGTGGCCAATGCAACTTTGGCAAACCCTAGAAATGGGCAGAAATGGATTTGCATAGATCTAGCTAATCTACACTATTCTCCTCGATGCACCACTTGGTGTAGATCCATCATTAGAGCACTTGAACATGTCCACAAATTTTGAGCTCAATTGGTGACACTTGCCAATGTGAAGTTGATCATGTTGGAGATATGCCCTAGAGACAATCATGTGATGATTTGATTTCCTATGTATGCATGAGTATTTGTATTGTCCTTGAACATCATCAGTGATATGTATCAATAAGTATCTGACTTATTTGTGAGACTATATATTCTATGATGATTGTTCTAAGAGTCCCTAGTTGTTAAGGTTATGCGGATACATATCCTTTACTAGTATACGATTAAGTTGATGACTATGTTTCACAAGTCATGTGAGTAGAGATGCTAAACTGATAGTATGGACTTGGGGTTTGAGATCACGGAGTCGGACAGATCCACTTTGAGACACAGCGAGATATTGTCATCTGTTAGTCTCAAGTACAATGTATATGCCATGTCCTAGACTTGAGGTCCTCGTATGTTCTCGTGATGAGGATCGACTTACTTAGGGTCTGTCAAACGCTACTTTGTAACTGGGTAGTTATAAAAGTAGCTTTTAGGTGAGTCGTGAGACATGCCGCGAGACATGGTTGACCAAGATGGGATTTGCCCCTCCGTGAGGAGAGATATTCTCTGGGCCCTCTTGAGTGATCAATTCAGAAAGCATGGCCATGCGACATGGCTTAAGTGTTAACCCGGTTCGGGAATCTGTATCACGGTTTTGAGAAGAGATGTCGAGCTACGACAAGGGTGACAAGTACTCGACTTGAGATCGACAACCTATATCATGAGGCAAAAGGAATGTTGTATATGACACATTGTCGAGGTTCGTCTAACGACTTTGCGCACACATGGGTGTTGGCATGTTCTGCTAGGAGCTGCTACCGACTATCGACTCGGGTTGTGTCCATGTTTACATGAACCTATAGGGTCGCACACTTGAGGGATTGCAGCCCATTCGGATTGGATCCGAATGGAAAATGGGACTAGAATCGTCGGGGGCCTCAAGTGTTGAGCCCACCTCGGAGGTCTATATAAAGGGGAGTGGGCGCACATTTCAGGGTTGATTCTTTTTCTCCACTCGACAGCCACCGCCACTCCCCACGCCACCATGCCGCGCGATCGGACCTAGCTGTCCGCCGCCTGATGCTGCCCCCATACTTGTGGATACCTTGGAAGCATCGCATCTGCGGTGCTTGGACGAACCGTTCGAGGGATCTGCGAGGAGCTGCTCGTGGGAGATCACTATTCGTGGTAGATTGGCTACACGCATCACCAACTCTACTTCCGTTGTGGTGACTGCGCGTCTAGTGGTAAACCCGATCTCGTGATTGATTTCCAGCAGCATGTTCTTGGGTGCGTGGTAGAAATTTTTATTTGGCGCTAGCGTAGCATACCGTGTGTTCCAACAGATCAAAGTTGAATCTGAACAAAGAGGATTTTGGGGCACTTTTGTGAACCAAAACAATTTGGATTGACATGAAACTTGTCAAGATCATCATATGAGGCATATGCGTCTTGCTAGAATTTTCCTGGATTTATTTGAAAATATTTCTTACAGAAATATTTCAATAACTTGAAATATCCATAGAGGGTTTTGGAGGGTTATTTAATAGATGTAACAGAATCTATGCCTAGCAAAAATGTCAACCTATTTTTGTTAAATACTAGATTAAAAACTAAAAATACCATATGGGTTGACATGAAACTTGTCAAGATCATCATATGAGGCATATGCGTCTTGCTAGAATTTTCCTGGATTTATTTGACAATATTTCTTACAGAAATATTTCAATAACTTGAAATATCCATATAGGGTTTTGGAGGGTTTTGTCCAACATTTTGATCATAACCATGTGTTGAAACTCATATATATGGAAAATATATGTCCACTGAGTTCCCCTAAATTTTCTCAAATACTTTTGAAACATTAAAATAATTTTTCCCTATAAAAGACCATTTCCGGCCTTAAGAAAAAGCCTTTAAATAAAATATGAAAATAACCTTTAAAAATAATATTGTGGTTTTGGGAAGTCTTATATAATAGGTTTCAAATATAAGTTTTTAAAGAATTTACATACCCTAATTTAAGGACTTGTTGTTCAAGTCTTAACTCAGGGTTTTTTTGAAAACCTAAATTGAATAAATGTTTTTTGGCAAAAATGATTTTGCATAAAAATAGTTTTAGGTCCTATACACATGGCATGATCTTTGGGCCATATCTTGGATTAGGGAGAAGAGTTTTGATAGTAGGAGGATTTCTATGAATAAGGAGCACACTCAAACAAGCAATCAAATAGTCAACCAATCCAAGCATCACATGCACACAAAAAGTTTTTGTTGGTCCAAACTTTTAAGCTTTATAATCATAGTGATGTGATACAAAACATAGGGTGTGACAGACCTACCCCACCCCCTTACAAGAATCTTGTCCTCAAGATTCCTATGCTAGGCGATAAAGAGATGCAGAAATTCGGATCTGAGGTAGTCTTCACATCCCCATATTGCTTTTTCTTCGGCATGGCTGCTCCACTGGACCTTGAAATGCTCGATGATATGGCTCTATGTACAATGCTTGGCTCCATCTAAGATGTGAGCGGGGCTCTCGTGATAAGTTAGGTATGACCAATAGGTCGACGACAGGATGATCGATATTCTTGTAGAGGTTGGGGTTGTTAGAAACTTGGAGGCACTTCCAGAGTTGTGACAAGTGGGAAACGTCATGCACATTGGACAACCTGGAAGACATCTCTAGTTGGCTGGCAACATCTCGTCGTCCCCAGGTCCCTTCTCTTCGGGTGGTTACCCTGACGGTTTGTGGAGTACTCAATGGTGTGTCTTCTAGTACACCGTCCTTCAACATCCGGAGGGTGATTAGAGGTTTTATGGCAAGTCAAATCTAGTTGGGGCCAATGTTCGATGAACGAGGATTGGGCAAGGGTCTGGGTTGTGCGTGTATTTCCAAAGTCGGAATACGTGGGTGAGTATTGTGTCTGTGTGCTGGCCCTGGGGGTTACCCATGTTGGTTTGTGACGTTTGTCGTCTTGTGTTAGATTAGAAGGGTTAATGTCCTAGTATAGCTTTCCGGTGATGTGGAATCGTTGGCTTCCTTGCAGTAGATGATCTAACGGTGCACGTGGTCTTCAACTGCAAGGGCGTTGAGGATTGTCATCATAGGCTTCTTGTTGAGATCTTCTTGAGTAAGTTGTCCAGGCACGTTCTCTAGTCAACTGCGCTTGCTTCTTGGTCATTTGTCTTCGTGATTCACGGACGCACATTCCCAGTGTGTCCAAAGTAGGAATAGGGTGCTCCTTATTCTCCATGGATAATTAAGTTTGTCATCCGTGAGGACAACATCGTATTTCTCCAAGCATCACATAAACACATTGCTCATGGGATGTGTGAGAGGAGTGGGCATAGGCCAACTTAAAAAGGGCTTGACAGTTGTAACAGCCCAAGTGCATCCCTTGCCATCCTTGTAATAATTTTCCATATATGAAGCATCCATGTTTTGCCATATGTGGTTTGAATATCAATATTTTGCTTCATGTCATTTCTTACATCATGGCATCATAGCATCATTCATGTTTTGCATCATGCTTTGCTTATGTGGTGATGTTGTTGTGAGTATCTGTGTTGTGGTGTGGTGTGCAAACTTGGTGTGAATCCCCCTACTCAATTTCTCAAACTATGCCACCTCTCCTTTTTCAAATTATTGCAACATGTGATGTTTTACTTGTTTATTAATTTCAATAAAGAAATGCGACACTTCTACTATATATTCTGTTAAGATTTATAAATCAACTCTCAATCATGTTTTTATATATTTTCATTTTTTTAATTCTTTGCAAACAGATTCCAATTATGAATATAAGTGAATTATTTAATTACCCTAAAAATGCCCAATCTATTTTTATTAAATAGGGTGTAATTTTGTGAGTATAAATCTATTTTGGGTTTTCTCAAAAACCTTTCCATCTTCCCTAGGTTTTAGTTTTAGTTTTTTGTTTTATTTAAATTGGGAAAACCCTTTTATTTCGAGTGGGAGAGAGTGCAACCCAGTTGGGCCCCTCCTGGCCCAACAACCGCAGCCGCAGCGAGCCCAGCGCCAGCCGCAGCCCAGCGAGCCCCCCAGCGCGTTCGCGTCGTGGTCAACCTGTACGACAGGCCATCCAGGGTCGCCACGTCGGCGCCCGAGTGATTTGATAGCCGGAACAGCTCCGCGCGCCCTTTATAATGCGTCCCTGAGCGAGCCCTAGCCTTCCTCGACCCATTCCGGCCCGCTCCCACCTCGCGCCGCCGCTCAGGTAAGAGCCCACGCCATAGTCGTCGCCCTGTCCCCATGCTCCGGCCGAGCGCAAGCTCGAGCTCGGCGTGATCCCTCCGCCGCTTCTCGGAGCCTCCGGTGCGTGGGAACATCGCCTCCGTGTCGCCTCTCCTTCCTCGACAGCTCGAGGGAGCGCCAAGGCCAGCTAGCCGCCGTCCTCACCCCGATCTTCTTCGTCTTCATCTCAGGCAGAAGAGCGCCGGTGGTCGTCGCCTCGTCGCCGTCGCCTCGGTGCCCCCGCATCGACGCCGTCTCGCCGTAGGGTAAGGAGGTATCCCCCCGCTCAGATCCATGCTTTCCCGTGGCATTTTGCCGTTCGTGGCCCGCATAGCAGCCCTGCCCGCACCGTGCCCTTCGCGCGCCGGTGCAACTCTGAAGGATTCTTCAGAGAAGCAAACCCCGCGCTGCGCCCCATTTGTTTCTCGTGCGCTTGCCTGCCCAACGCATAGTCGCCTTGCCTGCAGCTCCGCACGCTTGAGGAGTCGCCGTAGCCGCCGTGCTCGCAGCAAGCCTTGCCTTGCATCACCATGGCCGAGCCAAGCTGTGCTCGAGCTCGAGCACCCCTCCTGCCGCTGCTTCATCTGCAGTCCCCGTCGGTGGTCCTCCTTGCCGGAGATCGCCGCTATTGTCGCCGGCGCCGTGGTTTGCTCCTCTGTCGCTGGGCAGAGGACGGCCGCTCCTTTTCGCTGTATAAGTTGCCTAGCCCCCTCCTTCAGTTAACAAACCGAAGCGTAGCCTGTTGGTTCGACCGGACCAGCTCGACCAGGGAGTCGTGGGTTCGATCCTCCCGCGGGACAGTTTATCCCCCCCTTTTTATTCCTTTCGGCAGGGACACTGACACTGGGCCCATGGCCCACATGTCAACCCCCACACGCCCTGGAGTCAATGCCAGGTGGGCCTGGTGTTTTTTTTATATTTCCGTTTTGTTTTGTTTTTATGTATTTCTGAGTGTTTCTGAGATATTTCCATTTAGGGAAATGTTCCAGATTTGTTTTATTCCAAATATGTCAATAATCCTAGGATATGCCAAATTTGGCATATAGGTTGTATTAAGTGGCATTGTCATTTTTTTCAAATGCAATTGTGAGTGTTTTGTCCATAGGAACATAGGCATGTGATAGGTGTTTTTGGGGTAGAAAAATGCAGTGAATCCAATGGTGGTATAGGATTTTCCATTTGAGCAAGTTTGGAAAATTGTTACTTTGTGATCATTTGCCTTTTTGTCTTTTTGACATGAATTAATCCTTGCATCATATGATAAACTCGTCAGCATGAAATATGCTCATTTGTGTATGTGCTAGCCCCTGGTATTTTTGCATGCCATGATAGATCATTATATGGGTGTCATTCTTGATGTCAACATGCCACTAAAATTCTGTTTTCACATGCCCCAATATTTCTAAGTGTTGAAACCTGTTATTTTGTTGCCATGTCATCTAGATGATTCCCATGAATATGTTGCTCCTTTGGAGTTGGCACAATGGTATGCATTGTTGTGCTTTTCATCCTCTGTAAAGGTGTGCCAATATCTTGTGGATTAGGCTATTGCATATTATATAAAACTTGCTGTCAACATGCTATTCTGTTAACAAGTGCCCTGTTTGCCCCTTGCTAAATTTCACGAAGTCTGTGAATCTACTATTTCCAATATGTCATATTGTGAGGATGGTAGCCATTGATATATGCATATTTGGATGTTGCCATAATGTAATTAATTGAAGCACATGTTGCCCTCCACCACCCTGTTAATTTTCATGCCATGAAAGTTCTTGTAGCATATATAAAAGTTGCTGTCAAGATGCTATCATGTTAACTCAGATTCTGTAAAACTGGAATTTTCACCAAGTCCTTGAAACTGTTTCAACATGCCATCTTGTGAGCTTCATTGCCATTGATCTATGCGTCCTTTCCAGTTGTTGTAGATAGTTGAATTGTTGTGAATGCGCTATACTTCATGTCCATGCCTTGGTTGTGATTTTAAACTTGTTGTAGCTCTGGTTATGTGTGTTGCAAGATGACATGTTGCTGTTTGTGGACATATTGTGTGTTTGAATGTTTTGTGACCTCATCTTTGTTTGCCCATGGCCTCCCTCATCTTTGTTTTTGTCTCCGTTAATGTTCGTACCTTGTCATGAGTGTACCGTGAGCTATGTTACTCCGTTTGCAACGTTCTACATATGCATTTACATCGTTTTTACGTGGAGCATTCATATTTGCCATGATCATGCATGTTCAAATAACTAATATTGAGGTTCTGTCCAGAATACTAAAGAACTTAATAAATGCATGAGAAACATGACTAGCTTAGGGTTGCCATGTTAAATACTTCAAATGGTTCATGCATCATCTTGTTTGCGCATTGCACTTTGTTTGTATGTTTATTTGGTGCTGTTTCTCTTTGGGTAGACGCGAGTGTTGAGCCTAAGTACAAGGATCCCAGAGAGTACAACTACGAGGACCCAGCTCTTTGTCCCTCTGAAGACCAAATAGGCAAGATGATCGTACCCTGATCCCATCACTATTTTTGCTATGCTAGATGTCTCGCTTCTACCGTTATGTTTTCATTACCTACCACTTAAACGGTCAGCCTCCTAAATTGCCATGAAAGCCTCTAAACCCTACACTTCCTAGCAAAACATTGATTGGCTACGTTACCGCTGCTCAGCCCTTATCTTATAGCATTGCTAGTTGCAGGTGCAAGCTTTTCCATGTGCCAACATGGATATCTGGAGATATCACCTTATTTGCTGTTATTTAAATTAATGCACATATATTTCTGGCAATGGTGGATTGCTTGGACTTTTGCCCGGTGTTTTTTTCCACTTTTGCCGCACTAGTTCCAAGTACCGGTGTTGTGTTCCATATTTTGCGCTCCTAACATGCTCGGGGTTGTTATGGGGACCCCCTTGAGAATTCATTTTAGATTAAAACTTGTCTGGCAAGACACAACTTTGGTACTACATTTGCTAAACAACTTAATAAAATTTGCATAGGGCATAGCTACCCCGTGGATAATTAATCAAACCCCCGGGCCAGTGCACCTCATGAGTGTTGGTCCAAAGTAGAGTCGTGTGCGGGGCCAACCCGGGGCAACTCGGGAGATGTCTATCAGGCCACCGTACGCTACGCTCATCCGGTCATGTCCTAAGAATGAGATACAAGGCTCCTATCGGGTTCGTCAACACGTCGGGTGGTCTTGCTGAACTTGTTTTACCTTTCTCGAATGTCTTGCGCAAGGAATTCAGAGGATACTTTGGGCTATCTCGAGGTTGAGGTTTTCCAACGGAATTGCCTAGGAGATCACGAGATTCGTGGTCGAGGTTATTCCCGCGGCGTGTGGTTAGTTTGTGATGGATGAGTTGGAGCACCCCTGCAGGGTTAAATCTTTTCGAGAAGCCGTGCCCGCGGTTATGTGGCAACTTGGAAATTTGTTTAACCCCCGATTATAGTTAACTTGAAGTAAACTCAAATAAAATACACCAACTGACTGCGTAACCTTGACTGTCTCTGCTCGTGAACATGAACCGAGAGAGAACACGCTGGGGTTATGTTTGACGTACGTAGGTGTTCAGGATCACTTAGTGATCATGCTAGTTCACGACTGTCATGCGTAGGCCACCATATTTACATTCATGTTCTCATGAGTAAGCCACCAAATACATGCTTAGTGCTTGCTGCATCCTCACCAATTAACCATTCCTCACCTAATGGCTTACATAGTTTTGGTACCCGGGTTATGAGATTGCTGAGTCCCCGTGGCTCACAGATTACAACAATACAGGTACAGGTGTTGACGAGTACGTGCCAGATGATGTGTCTCAGATCTAGTGGGAGTACGATGAAGAACGTAGGCGTATGTACTTTACGTATCCTGATGAGTAGGGAACTTCGTGGTGGTGATCCTGGGATAGCAAGACAATTTTCCATTGCTTCTTTTATCGTTTGATTTTGTCCGTAGCCGGACCCTGTCTTCTGGATGAATGTATGAATAATTGTGTGGACTTGTAAGATAGCTTGTGGTGAGTGTAAGCCAACTCATATACTCATCTCTTCCTACATGTATGCAATGATTTCTGTACTTGCAAAACGACTAGATGCGTGTCTATCCCCGTCGAGGCCCTCTTGCCTTAATAGGGATAGGACCGCATCTTGGGCATTACAAGTTGGTAATCAGAGCCATACCGACCATAGGAGCCCCTTGCTTGATCGAACTTAGCCAAGTCGAGTCTAGTGAAAAACTATTTTGAGTCTAGTTATATTGGAGAGTAGGATTCTTTTACTCCTCTTCTATACTCTGGTGAGGAATCACGACTTAGGAATTTTTTATTCTACTCCTCTTCTTGCTCAATTTTCTTTAGGATCACGCGAGTATTTTGGAGCCTCTATGATACCGATGTGACGGGAATTCTGTTCTTGGTGCCTCCCGTACGTATGGATTGGACCCGAGGAGTAGAGCTCCAGGGGGTTCTTGACACATCGTTATCGTTCAGTTTCCTTAGTACTTAAGAACGCGGATGTTTGAAATTGCTTCAATACTATTCGTGGTGCGAATAGTGTGGGGGCACCCAGTACTGGGGAGCGGGATCACATGGACTGCCATCTTTAGTATCGTTGTGATTACGAGGGTCTGAGGTAGATGAGTTTCCAAGACCTTTGGTTGTGTGTTGATGGATGTGATACACTGGAGAGTAGTATTACTGCTAGGAGTTGAGTAATGGATAAAAACTCCGTGTATCCGTGGACCCGATTGCATAACCAAGATTTCGGAAGTTCCTAAGTAGGATTTCCAGTAGTTACCTAGGATCATCTTCCGACAGATGTATGATGGTTTATACATTTGTTCCGAGCAACCTTAGCTCAATACTTGTTGTGTTATTTCAAGTGGCTTCATGATCTAATGATGTTAGCACGATCCTGCAGAAAGAGTTCTTATTATTTGCAGTTTGAATGCAATTGACGATATCACATTGCAATTTCCTTCAAGCCATTAGATTCAGCTTATTTCAATCATCTTTGTCAATGGTGTGCTGATTTTCTTGTCCATCTTCAGGCTGGCTCCAGCAACTCGTGGAAATCAGGGTCGTGATGGGGAGCAGTTTGATCCTCCACCACCCCCACCTCCACCTCTAGAAGCTTGGCAAGCTGTGATGGCCGCAACCAATGCAAACACTCATATGTTGCTCACGTTGCTGCAGGAAAGGGAGCAGGGACAACAAGGTCATCAAGGGAATTTTCATAATCAGCCGCAGTTTGTAACTCTGAACCAGTTCCTCGCAAATCAACCCAAGTCCTTCACTTGTTGTGATCAGCCTCTCGATGCGGACGATTGGCTCCGTGACATGAGCAAGCATTTTGAGTGCAGCAATGTCAGGCCTAAGGAGTATGTCAAGTTTGCGAGTTTCCATCTCAAGGGTCAGGCAGCAGATTGGTGGCAGCAGTACAAGGATTCCAGAGGTGGACGTGCTGTCTCTTGGATTGATTTCTGCCGTGACTTCAGAGCCCATCATATCCCGATGAGCTTTATCGAGGGTACACGTGTGAAGTTCAAGAACCTGAAGCAGGGGAGTATGTCTATCTATCAGTACAACTCGAAGTTTCAGAATCTGGCCCGCTATGCTAAGCAAGATGTTCCCGACGAGAAGTCCAAGATTTATCAGTTCAGAGGTGGCCTCAGAGAAGATCTTTAGCTTGCTCTCGTCCTTCACGAGCCTCTTGTGTTGGATCAGTTCTACAACTTGGCTCTAAAGTTCGAGGCAGTTCAGCTCAAGCTTGAGAATTCCAAGAAGCGGTTCAGAGACTCCAACCCTTCTTCGTCCAGCTCTCAGATTGTTCCTAAGCAGCAGAAGTATTGGGTTCCTCCTCCACCTCCGTTTCGTCCTCCTCAGTAGCAGAAGTAGCATGGTGGTCATGGACCTTCCCACCCACCCAACCCAGGTTTTCAGCAGAGGCCTCAGGCTCCCAAGTTAGCAAATGCTCCTCCTCCATGCAACTTCTGTCCTCTCTCAGAGGTTACGTGTCAAAAGTGTGGTCAGCAGGGCCACTACTCCAACAAGTGCACCAACCAGCGGCGTCTTCTGCCTCCTCCTCCTATCAGGCCCCTAGGCAGTGCTATGGTGAAGCACAATCCAAAGTCAGCAAGAGTGAACATGGTCAATGCAGCTGAAGCACAGGATTCCTCTCAAGTGATAATGGGTATTCTCTTGGTTAATTCTATTCCTGCAAAAGTTTTGTTTGGCACTGGTGCATCGCATTGTTTCATGTCAAAGCCATTTTTCGTCGAGCATGAGTTCAATTATCAAGATTTGCCTAGGTCCTTGTCTGTTGTTTCTCCTGGTAAGATGTTGAACTCCAACCGCATTGTTCCGGACGTCTCTATCAAAATGGGCAATTATTCCTACCTGGCCTCTCCAACTGTGCTCGGCAATTCCGATATTGATCTTATTCTTGGCATGGATTTTCTGGTGATGAACAAGGCTTATGTTGATTGCAAAGCTAAAGAAGTCCAATTGACTCATCCTTCCGAAGATGTGATCATCTTCGCTGCTCGCGATGACACGATTCGTCTCTTTCCTCTCAATGAGAAGGGTGAAATTTCTGCCATTTCTCAAATCCCTCTCGTTTCTGAGTATGAAGATGTCTTTCCAGAAGAATTGCCAGGAATGCCTCCTCACCGGCCAGTGGAGTTTGTGATTGAACTCGAGCCTGGAACTGAACTGGTGTGCAAGCGTCCTTATAAGCTTGGCCCCGAAGAGCTGAAAGAATTGAAGAAGCAGCTAGATGAACAAGAGCATCCGGGTTTGATCAGACCAAGTTCTTCACCTTGGGGTTGTGGTGTTCTTTTTGTCAAGAAGAAGGATGGCATGGACCGACTATGTGTAGATTACCGTCCATTGAATATGAAGACAATTAGGAACAAGTATCCACTTCCCAACATCAATGAGTTGTTTGAGCAATTGAAAGGTGCCAAGGTTTTCTCGAAGTTAGATCTCCGTATGGGCTATCATCAAATCCGCATTCGTGAAGAAGATATTCCAAAGACTGCTTTCAGGACGAGTTTTGGCTCTTATGAGTACACCATCATGTCTTTTGGTCTAGCAAATGCGCCTCCAACTTTCTCCAGAATGATGAACTTCATATTCTCTCCTTTGAAGAATGAGTTCATCTTGGTGTATTTGGATGACATCCTTGTTTTCTTGGAGACCGAAGAAGAGCATGCAAAGCATCTCCGACTTGTGCTGGACAAGTTAAGAGAGCATTGGTTCTATGCTAAGTTCTCCAAGTGTGAGTTTTGGCTCAATGAAGTGGTGTACCTTGGGCATGTCATCTCTGCCGAGGGTATTAAAGTGCATCCTGAGAAAGTTGAGGCTATCGTGAAGTGGGAGCCTCCTCAGAATGTCAAGCAGCTTCGAAGCTTCCTCAGGCTTGTAAGCTACTGCAGAAGATTCATTGAGAACTTCTCTCAAATTTATAAGGCTTTGTCTAACCTCCTTCAGAAGAGTGTCAAGTATGTGTGGACTCCAGAGTGTGATGTGGCGTTCAATACACTCAAGGAAAAGCTGACTTCAGCTCCAGTTCTCACTCCTCCAGATGAATCGAAGCCTTTACAAGTGTTATGTGATGCTTCCCTCCAAGGTCTTGGTGGTGTTCTCATGCAAGATAAGAAGGTTGTGGCTTATACCTCGCGGCAGCTGAAGGCTAGCGAGAAGAACTACCCCACTCATGATCTTGAGTTGGCGGCAGTTGTTCATGCTCTGATGACCTGGAGACATCTATTGTTGGGAAGACCAGTTGAGGTGTTCACCGACCACAAGAGCTTGAAGTACATTTTCACTCAACCCAATCTCAATCTTCGGCAAACAAGTTGGGTGGAAATGATGGAGGAGTACAATCCAAGCATTGAGTATACTCCTGGAAAAGAAAATGTCATTACAGACGAGCTGAGCAGAAAGGCGTGCTGCAACAGTCTCATTCTCAAGCCTCTCCAACCTGAGCTCTGTGAAGCATTCCGCAAGCTCAATGTCCAAGTGGTTCCTCAAGGATTTCTTGCCAATCTCCAAGTCTCTCTCACCTTGGAAGATCAGATTTGCCAAGCTCAGCTTCTTGATGCTATGGTGAAGAAAGTGAAGAAAGGTGTGGACAAGAGCATTTCAAAGTATAAGTGCTTCCGTGTTGATGACAAAGATACCTTGTTCTTCGAGGACGTCTGGTGGTTCCAAAAGGGGAACTAAGGAAAATTATCATGGATGAAGCACATAATTACCTCCTCTCAATTCATCCAGGAATGTCCAAAATGTATCAGGACCTCAAGCAAACCTTCTGGTGGAC
The DNA here is from genome assembly GCA_039707655.1 of Elymus sibiricus. Taxonomy (NCBI): domain Eukaryota; kingdom Viridiplantae; phylum Streptophyta; class Magnoliopsida; order Poales; family Poaceae; genus Elymus; species Elymus sibiricus. The sequence continues at coordinate 270,964,291 of CM077669.1, forward strand.
TCGTATGAAACGTGAGATCGCTCAGTTTGTGAACGAGTGTGATGTTTGTCGCAGAGTGAAGGCGGACCATCAACGTCCAGCAGACCTCCTTCAGCCTTTGCCCATCCCAGAGTGGAAATTCCATCATGTTGAAATGGATGTCGTCACTGGGTTTCATAAGTCCAAGAGAGGAAATGATGCCATCTTCATGGTTATCGACAAGCTCACCAAAGTTGCCCACTTCCTTCCGGTCAAAGAATCTATCTCGACAGCTCAACTAGCAAAGTTGTACACGTCAAGGATAGTTTCTTTGCATGGTATTCCTCAGCTCATATCTTAAGATTGTGGAAGCATCTTCACTTCCAAATTTTGGGATTCCTTCCAGACTGCAATGGGGACCAATCTCCGTTTCAGTACAGCTTTCCATCCTCAGACTAGTGGTCAAGTTGATAGAGTCAATCAAATCCTTGAACATATGCTCAGAGCTTGTGTGATTTCTTTTGGCATGAAGTGGCAAGATTGTCTCCCATTTGCTGAGTTTTCATACAACAACAGCTTCCAAGCAAGTTCCGGCAAAGCTCCTTTCGAGATTCTCTATGGCAGAAAGTGCCGCACCCCGCTCAATTGGTCTGAAACCGGCGAGCGTCAAATCCTTGGTAATGACATGATCACTGAAGCAGAAGAAATGTACTGTGTCATTCGTGAAAATCTCAAAGCAGCTCAATCCCGTCAGAAGAGCTATGATGATAGCAAGCATCGTGACATGACCTTTCAGATCGATGATTTTGTCTATCTCAGAGTGTCACCCATGAAGGGCACTCAGTGCTTTGGCATCAAAGGAAAGCTTGCTCCACGCTTTCTGGGTCCTTTCAAGATTGTGGGCAAGAGGGGTGACTTTGCCTACCAACTCGAGCTTCCTCCCAATTTCTCAAATGTGCATGATGTGTTTCACGTCTCTCAGCTCCGGAAGTTTTTCAAGACTCCCGAGCGCACCGTTGATCTCCAAGATATTGATCTCCAAGCAGACCTATCCTATCATGAGCATCCAGTTGCTATCCTTGAAGAAACTGAGCGTAAGACTCATGACAAGTCAATCAAGTTTCTTAAGGTGAAGTGGTCACATCACTCTGACAAAGAAGCCACTTGGGAACGAGAGGACCATCTCCGTTCCGAATTTCCTGAATTCTTCCGTTCCAAGATCTCGGGTCAAGATCCTCATGTAGTGGGGAAGAGTTGTAACAGCCCAAGTTCATCCCTTACCATCCTTGTAATAATTTTCCATATATGAACCATCCATGTTTTGCCATATGTGGTTTGAATATCAATATTTTGCTTCATGTCATTTCTTGCATCATGGCATCATAGCATCATTCATGTTTTGCATCATGCTTTGCTTATGTGGTGATGTTGTTGTGAGTATGTGTGTTGTGGTGTGGTGTGCAAACTTGGTGTGAATCCCCCTCCTCAATTTCTCAAACTATGCGTCCTCTCCTTTTTCAAATTATAGCAACATGTGATGTTTTACTTGTTTATTAATTTCAATAAAGAAATGCCACACTTCTTCTATATATTCTGTTAAGATTTATAAATCAACTCTCAATCATGTTTTTATATATTTTATTTTTTTATTTTTTTGCAAACAGATTCCAATTATAAATATAAGTGAATTATTTAATTGCCCTAAAAATGCCCAATCTATTTTTATTAAATAGGGTGTAATTTTGTGAGTACAAATCTATTTTGGGTTTTCTCAAAATCCTTTCCATCTTCCCTGGGTTTTAGTTTTTGCTTGCGGTTTTATTTAAAAAGGGAAAACCCTTTTATTTCGAGTGGGAGAGAGTGCAACCCAGTTGGGCCCCTCCTGGACCAACAACCACAGCCGCAGCGAGCCCAGCGCCAGCCGCAGCCCGGCGAGCCCCCCGGCGCGTTCGCATCGTCGTCAACTTGTACGACAGGCCATCCCGGGTCGCCATGTCGGCGCCCGAGGTATTTGACGGCCGGAACAGCTCCGGGCACCCTTTATAATGCGTCCCCAAGCAAGTCCTAGCCTTCCTCGACCCATTCCGGCCCTCTCCCACCTCGCGCCGCCGCTCAGGTGAGAGCCCATGCCATAGCCGTCGCCCTATCGCCATGCTCTGGCCAAGCGCAAGCTCGAACTCAGGGTGATCCCTCCGCCGCTTCTCGGAGCCTCCGGTGCATGGGAATATCGCACCGTGTTGCCTCTCCTTCCTCGATAGCTCTAGGGAGCGCCAAGGCCAGCTAGCCGCCGTCCTCACCCCGATCTTCTTCGTCTTCGTCTCGGGCAGACGAGCGCCGGTGGTCGTCGCCTCGTCGTCGTCGCCTCGATGCCCCCACGTTGACGCCGTCTCGGCGTAGGCTAAGGAGGTATCCCCCCACTTAGATCCATGCTTTCCCGTGGCATTTCACCGTTCGTGGCTCACGTAGCAGCCCTGCCCGCACCATGCTCGTCGCGCTCCGGTGCACCTCTGAAGGATTCTTCTGAGAAGCAAACCCCGCGTTGCGCCCTGTTTGTTTCTCGTGCGCTTGCTTGCCCAGCGCGTAGTCGCCTTGCCCGCAGCTCCGCATGCTCGAGGAGTCGCTGTAGCCGCCGTGATCGCAGCAAGCCTCGCCTTGCATCGCCATGGCTGCGCCGAGCTCTGCTCGAGCTCGAGCACCACTCTTGTCGCTGCTTCGTCGCGTCCTAACCTCGGGAACCAAACCCCCGCAGCATCCGCAGTCCCCGCCGGTGGTCCTCCTCGCCGGAGATCGCTGCTGTTGTCGCCGGCGCCATGGTTGGCTCCTCTGTCGCCGGGCAAAGGAAGGCTGCTTCTTTTCGCTGTATAAGTTGCCTAGCCCCTTCTTCAGTTAACAAACCGAAACGTAGCCTGTTGGTAAGACCGAACCTGCTCGACAGGGGAGTCATAGGTTCGATCCCCCCGCGGGACAGTTTACCCCCCCCCCTTTTATTCCGTTCGACAGAGACACTGACAGTGGGCCCATGGCCCACATGTCAACCCCCACATGCCCTGGAGTCAATGCCAGGTGGGCCTGGTGTGTGTGTGTGTGTGTGTGTGTGTGTGTTTTATATATTTTCGTTTTGTTTTTTTTATGTATTTTTTAGTGTTTATGAGATATTTCCATTTAGGGAAATGTTCCACAATTTTTTTATTCCAAATCTGTCAATAATCCTAGGATATGCCAAATATGGCATATAGGTTGTATTAAGTGGCATTGTCATTTTTTTGAAATGCAATTGTGAGTGTTTTGTCCATCGGAACATAGGCATGTGATAGGTGTTTTTGGGGTAGAAAAATGCAGTGAATCCAATGGTGGTATTGAATTTTCCATTTGAGAAAGTTTGTAAAAATGTTACTTTGTGATCATATGCCATTTTGTCTTTTTCACATGAATTAATCCTTGCATCATATGATAAACTTGTCAACATGAAATATGCTCATTTGTGTATGTGCTAGCCCCTGGTATTTTTGCATGCCATGATAGATCATTATATGGGTGGCATTCTTGATGTCAATATGCCACTAAAATTCTGTTTTCACATGCCCAAATATTTCTAAGTGTTGAAACCTGTTATTTTGTTGCCATGTTATCTAGATAATTCCCATGAATATGTTACTCCTTTGGAGATGGCACAATGGTATGCATTGTTGTGCTTATCATCCTCTGTAAAGGTGTGCCAATATCTTGTGGATTAGGCTATTGCATATTATATAAAACTTGCTGTCAACATGCTATTCTGTTAACAAGTGCCCTGTTTGCCCCTTGCTAAATTTCACTAAGTCTGTGAATCTGCTATTTCCAATATGTCATATTGTGAGGATGGTAGCCATTGATATATGCATATTTGGATGTTTCCATAATGTAATTAATTGAAGCACATGTTGCCCTCCGCACCCTGTTAATTTTCATGCCATGAAAGTCCATGTAGCATATGTAAAAGTTGCTGTCAAGATTCTATCATGTTTACTTAGATTCTGTAAAACTGGAATTTTCACAAAGTCCTTAAAAACTGTTTCAACATGCCATCTTGTGAGATTCATTGCCATTGATGTATGCTTCCTTTCATGTTGCTGTAGATAGTTGAATTGTTGTGCATGCTTTATACTTCATGTCCATGCCTTGGTTGTGATTTTAAACTTGCTATAGCTCTGGTTATGTGTGTTGCAAGATGACATGTTGCTGTTTGTGGAAAGATTGTGTGTTTGAATATTTTGTGACTTGTGGGAGCTATACTCCATTGTTTTGCATGATATTTAGCTCTATTTTGCTAGATTTTCATTGCCTATCCAGTGGGACCCTTGGAATACCAAGGATTAGCCCATGGCTTCTCTCATCATTGTTTTTGTCTCCGATAACGTTCGTACCTTGTCGTGAGTGTACCATGAGCTACGTTACTCAATTTGCAATGTTCTACATATGCATTTGCATCATTTTTACGTAGAGCATTCATATTTGCCGTGATCATGCATGTTCAAATAACTAATACTGAGGTTCTGTCTAGAATACTAAAGAACTAAATAAATGCATGAGAAACATGACTAGCTTAGGGTTGCCATGTTAAATACTTCAAATGGTTCATGCATCATCTTGTTTGCGCATTACACTTTGTTTGTCTGTTTATTTGGTGTTGTTTCTCTTTGGGTAGACGTGTGTCGAGCCTGAGTACGAGGATCCCAGAGAGTACAACTACGATGACCTAGCTCTTTGTCCCTCTGAAGACCCAACAGGCAAGATGATCGTACCTGGATCCCGACACTATTTTTGCTATGCTAGATGTCTCGCTTCTAACATTATGTTTTCGTTACCTACCACTTAAACTGTCAGCCTCCTATATTGCCATGAAAGCATCTAACCCCTCCACTTCCTATCAAAACATTGATTGGGTACGTTACCGCTGCTCAGCCCTTATCGTATAGCGTTGCTAGTTGCAGGTGCAAGCTTTTCCATGTGCCAACATGGATATCTGGAGATATCACCATATTTACTATTATTTAAATTAATGCACATATATTTCTGGCAACGGTGGAAGGCTTGGCCTTTTTTCCGGTGTTTTGTTCCACTTTTGCCGCACTAGTTTCGACTACTAGTGTTATGTTCCATATTTTGCGCTCCTAACATGCTCTGGGTTGTTATGGGGACCCCCTTGACCATTTGTTTTAGATTAAAACTTGTCTGGCAAGACCCAACTTTGGTACTACATTTGCTAAACAACTTAATAAAATTTGCATAGGGCATAGCTACACCGTGGATAATTAGTCAACCCCCCGGGCCAGTGCTCCTCATGAGTGTTGGTCCAAACTAGAGTCGTGTGCGGGTCCAACCCAGGGCAACTCGGGAGATGTCTATCAGGTCACCGTACGCTGCGCTCATCCGATCGTGTGCTGAGAACGAGATACGCGACTCCTGTTTGGTTCGTCGACACGTCGGGCAGTCTTGCTGGACTTGTTTTACCCTTCTCGAATGTCTTGCATGAGGAATTCCGAGGATAATTTGGGCTATTTCGAGGTTGCGGTTTTCCAACGGAATTGGCTAGGAGATCACGGGATTCGTGGTCGAGGTTATTCCTGCGGCGTGTGGTTAGTTTGTGATGGATGAGTTGGAGCACCCCTACAGGGTTAAATCTTTTCGAGAAGTTGTGCCCGCGGTTATGTGGCAACTTGGAAATTTGTTTAACACCCGGTTATAGTTAACTTGAAATAAACTCAAATAAAATACTGCAACTGAGTGCGTAACCATCACTGTCTCTGCTCCTGAACATGAAGCGAGAGAGAACACGATGGGGTTATGTTTGACGTAAGTAGGTGTTCAGGATCACTTAGTGATCATGCTAGTTCACGACCGTCATGCGTAGGCCACCATATTTACATTCATGTTCGCGTGAGTTAGCCACCAAATACATGCTTAGTGCTTGCTGCAGCCTCACCACTTAACCATTCCTCACCTAATGGCTTACATAGTTTTGGTACCCGGGTTATGAGATTGATGAGTCCTCGTGGCTCACAAATTACAACAATACAGGTACAGGTGTTGATGAGTACGTGCCAGATGATGTGTCTCAGCTCCAGTGGGAGTACGATGAAGAACGTAGGCATATGTACGTTATGTATCCTAATGAGTAGGGAGCTTCGTGGTGGTGATCCTGGGATAGCAAGACAGTTTTCCATTGCTTCTTTTATCGTTTGATTTTGTCCGTATCCGGACCTTGTCTTCTGGATGAATGTATGTATAATTGTGTGGACTTGTAAGATAGCTTGTGTCGAGTGTAAGCCAACTCATATACTCATCTCTTCCTACATGTATGCAATGATTTCTGTATTTGCGAAACGACTAGATGCACTTCTATCCCCGTCGAGGCCCTCATGCCATAATAGGGATAGGACCGCATCTTGGGCGTTACATGACGGTATATCTATTAACCATAAAGTGCGGACGGTGTGGTCTTGGGTGAGTCTCAGGAATGAATTTTAGACTGACAACATCTTGATTTAGCTTGATCTCGAGGGAAAGCTCGGAAACCAATCTTTGGCCAGTTAGTCTTAACTTCTGGGAGCGGCATTTGTTTCGGGTGGCTACTTGTCCAGGGGTTGCGGTCCTTTGTAATCTAGCTCTTCGTGTCTACCTTCCTTACAGACAGGATTGGTGGTGGTCAAGGTGGAGTACTGGCCAAAATCTTTTGACTTAGAGCCTAGCATACGGTCATAACCCGACCATGCTAAGGCTCGACAAAGCTTTGGGGTTTCAAGGATTCTATTATGTGTGTGAAAGATTATCACCTCATTCTTGAGAACAGTTCCTAGATGCCAATAGTCCTACCTAATTCTCCAAACAAAATCATCTTATATCATCGAAGGTATCATCTCGTATAAGTCAAGCCCAATCATTACGCATGATATTCATATCCTCATGATTCTCAAGAGAAGGTCTAAACCAAATCTTACATGTCAACTATTCCCAACTCACATGCATTCATATTGTCATGTGGAAAATCCATGGGTAGAGAAAACAAGCTACTAAGCTTGAATAAAACACTACAAATCCATGTGCTTAGCCTATCCACTCAAGGTCCAAAGTAGTGTATCTCTATCCTAAGGAAACACGTAATATTCTAACCCAAGACCTTGTTTCCTTCCTACGAATCCAATTCATCGGTCTACTAACCTCATCAAACATCACATGATTCATTGATTGTACAAATGCAATCTTTCTGGTATTACGCATAATCTTCTCAAGTGCCTTCAATCCACAAATCCCTAAAAGGACTATCTTATCACACTATATCCACCAATTTCCATCATCATCATCATCAAGTAAACTCCAATGTCCAGTTTATATAGATCTCCAAATCAACTTTGACAAAGAATCCAATTTTCCTAGTTTAATTTCCATCGAGAAACATGGTATCATGATCGAGATCATCGGTCCAAATCCAAATTACTCTGACCATGTAGACTTACTTAACACTTTGTTAGGATGACCTATTTAAATCGAAATCTCAGGCCCAGCGAGAATTCCTACCTGTCCCTCCAGGTCATTATCGTAACACCACCTATTTCCTATCAATACCATCAAGTGAATTCATATTTCTACACCTCCAAGAATTTTATCTTGATCATAATTTTCCTACTAAATCCAATTTACTCAAGGTTCATACTACTCTATTAACTTGATCCACCAAGTTCATCTACCCTCATGAAAGTCTTGTAATCCACCAAAGGGTCTTAGCTATATCCTCAAGACATCTATTATAGTCACATAAAATCATTTGTCTACTAATCATATATCCTCAAAACGATCTTCCCTATGACATCGTGAGTTCCGGTGCTAGCTTAAGGATGTGATGTGCTTGTTCGCTATGATCACTAGCTCCATAATGAACCCACTGCTAAGAAAAGGTTATTCAAGCTTAACTGGTTCTCTTGCAAATATGTAGGTCAAGCACATGGTTAAGGGTTCGAGCTGGGGTAGCTTGAGAGGTCTGTGCTGGTTTAGGGAAGGATTACCAATCTTGAGGGAAAAGCATAAGTCCACTAAGTTGTATTTGGTTGAGTAGGTTGTCCTAGAAAGTCTTCAGTGCTAATTATTTGTTGAGGTGGAATCCTTGGTGCATCTTGTCTTCCTGGTCTGAAGTTGACGAGGCAGGTGAGATTGAAAAGTAATGTAGAGGGGGTGCCGAAAGGGGGTGATATAGTGCAAGTGTAATCAAGCAAGTGCCAAATTGGCCAAACACATTCATGTAGGTAAGATAGGCGATATAGTCACGCACATGTTGCCTAAGGAAAAAGTGTGACCTATTCCAAAATAGAAACAGATAAAAATAAGCAACGCACAACATGGTTCCATTTGAACCATCACATGGACTCGACTGCGCATAGGGGATACACGACTCATCCTACCCTAGGGGTGCTCGGACTCTGTAGTCGTGCTGTAGTTCATGTGTCGGAAAGAAGGACGTTCAGTCTTCAGCTTCTAGGTCCTCCTGGTGGTACTAGTGGGTATGCGACAGTCGGTTGCTTGTTGGGACATCTCTTGGCACGATGCCCAAATTTGCCACATTCGAAGCATGTGACGATAACAAGGGAGATGCTAATCAGCCTTTGGCTATGACGTCAGTGGTATGACGATGGTCATGCATGTGGTGGATATGGAAATCCGTTCATACGCCTTCTGCGCGGGTCTTGGCAGCAGGCTTCCTGAAGTTCCTCAATTTTCTACCTTTGACTGGGTCTTCGGTTGTCTCCTTGATCAAGGCAAGGTCTCTTGTCTTCCAAGGCGTCGAGGGTTGCAAGTAGGTGACCTTTATGCAATGATATTAACAAGGCATGGTTGGGGTCCAATGTATCGGTTACATAGATGACAACATCGACACGAAGAGCGGGGGATGAAGAGAACCATTTTCCTGCTCATTATGGTGAGGCGGACCAATTTGGTGAGGTTCTCACCCTTTGGTTGTTGCTGATACAACAACGGTATGGACATGGTCACTCTATTAGCAATGTATATCATGATCTCGCATATCTCACGCCTCGATCAGTGTAGGCCAAGGTTGCATCAACCTTAGGGAAGTGTCGGGGGTGTCACCATCTTCTGAGTCTTAACTTCCTGATTCCTCGGGAAGGTATCTTCTGTTGTCATCGTCTTGTCATGGTGTCACCAACCTTGTGTTCAAAAGATGTGGGCGGACGTCTAGCAAGGGGGATTCCTTCCAGGTCATCCACAAGGACTATAAGGAATCCAATGGCCAGGGGCATAAGGGTACTAGCGATCGTTTGCAAAGTTTTGAAAAAGCAGATAAGGAGAATCAAGAGAAAATGGTGGTAGTGCTAAGGCAAAATCCTTCGACTTCTCTGAAAACTTAGAAGTGGTAGGAGAAATAGAAGGTTTGTAAGTGATTTGATGGATCTGGAAAAATAGTTTTTTCCTAACTAACATCCATGCTAACTAAGGCTTCCTACAGTCAGGATGGCTCTGATACCAGCTCTGTGGTGACCCCAACTCCTATGTCGAAGTCTCCGAATGCACGTGTACAGTGATCCCAAGATCAATGCTCATTGAATGCACATAAATGAATAAGCAAGAGTCTTAGATCCATTACATACCGTCTTACACAAATATGACCATTATGGTCAAGTCTTACATAGATAAGGCCATGAAGGCCAATCATTAGATAAACACTCGCACCTGAAATCTTCAATGATAACTTGAACCCAAGCCAGCTGCCTTAACTCTATAGGCATTCTGAATGGGAAGCGTCCAGATTTGCCTGTTCGTCACCGAATAACTCTTCACCAAATTGTCATTCTTCCATGCCTTACCAATTACATAACCAGGGACAAGCCAATGAGTACATTTGAATTTACTCGCAAGCAACCCAAGATTGAAAGTGGGATAACAAGCAAGGCTTAACACTAAGTTGGTATGTTTGCAGAAAGCTAGGTTTTGAGTGCACTGACATGTCCTACCATTTTAGGAATCATGCATCAACAGGTTACTGATATCCATTTGAATAGGTTACAGATATCAATATAAACGGAGTATATCAACTCTAGTTTCATCATCTCGATAGACCAACTTTCACAGCTCAAGGTTTTCCTTCACATAGCCAAGTTTTGTAAAACACTGGACATAGTTTACACAACACCACCCAACTGTCCTTGACTGTGGACATGGCTATTCAAATAGTTTGACACTCTGCAGAGGTTGCACACTTTCACTACACCACGACACTACAAAGGCTACATGCATCTGTTGGTATAGGTCAGCATCGCCGACACTTTTTTTGTCCCAAACTATACCGACACATAGTATGTCACAGTTATATAAGCTCATGACACATTATCCATCGGCAAAGCTCTATAGGAGCACCGACGTAATTTCTGTCGGTAGATAGAGCCTTTAGCGTTTGTCTGTGTGTCGCCGATTCATAGGGTCACAAAAAGTGTCGGCGTTGTTCACCGCCCCCCACACCCGAAAAATATGGCGCGGAAAGAGGGCCAAGTGCGCGCCATGCGAGCAGAAAAAAAGAAAAAGGAAATAAAAAACCCTCGACCTCTCTGTGCCTGGACCTAAATCCCCAAATCCCCAAACTTGCGCCGGGCCCACTTCCGCTCGACCCACTGCGTCGCCGCCCCTACCCGCGCCGGTGCCCCGCCCCTACCCGTGCCGGCGCCCCGCCCTGCGCCGCCGCCCGGACCCACTGCTCCGCCGCCACCAGGCCCCACTGCACTGCTGCCACCGCATCGGAAGTGCCCTCTCCTTCCTCAACTTCGTCACCCCTCAAACCTAGCGTGCTGGCCGCCGCCGACGACAGCAGCTCAGCTCTCCACTCCGGCGAACGGCGGTGCACCTCGGCGCTCTTCTCCCTCACGTCTTCAACCGCGACAGACACTCGGCAATCAGGCGACGTGAGTCCGTAGCTCCTCTCATCCTCCACCTCAAATCCTTGTTCAGTTGTTCCTGCACTAGATGTGTATGTAGGTCACACATGGATGCTTGCTCATATGCCTCCCGTGATGAGCTGATTGGATATTGCATGATATTATTTTAGTTTCTTTTTTGTTGTTCATTTTGTATTTCAAGTAGTTGCAGATTTGGTTGTGTGAACACTACTTAGTGTGATCTGTTAATGCTTACTGAACTATTAGTTCATCATAGATAGATCTCTCTTGCAGCCATATGATTACGTGCATCCAGACCGGTTTTAGGAGCTCAATGTCCATGTTTTAAGTTTTTTTTTCTATTTGATATGTATGTTCATAGTAAATGCCGTTTTTGTAGCAACATCGAAGTTTTGAATCTCTACATTTCACTTAGTAGTTTGTGAATCACTTGTGAAGGTGCAGTCACCATGGACAAAAGGTGGATGGATGAGCCTAGGTACAAGACACAATTTTTAGTGGTTATAGGGTGCTTAGCAATTATTTAACTACATCTGATCTAATGCATATGCATATTTATATAACATGTAGGCACACAAAGGTGTATTTGGAAGGGGTGGAAAAATTCTTATGCTTTGCATTTAATAATTCATCCGGAAACAAAATATTATGTCCTTGTAAGAACTGTTCAAACTCATTTCGGAATGAAGAAAGAGAGGTGCGTGAGCATCTGATATGTGAGGGGTTTCTCCGTGGCTATAAAACTTGGATTTTTCATGGAAAATCTAGTTCTTCTTTCTTGAATGTTCCCAATGCTCATGAGAATGAGGTTGAGGAGGAGTCACCCGAAGAGGATGACATTTCTGAGTTGCTTCGAGACTTAGGGGGCGGTTTAGATAAGGAGGGGGACTTCGAAGATGACATAGTTTCTGAGCAGACTGATGCATATTTAGAAGCTCTTCAAAAGTTGAAAAATGATTCTGGTCAAGAGTTATATCCTGGGTGTAAGAAGTTCTCAAAACTGCGTTTCATAATTAGACTACTTCATGTCAAATTGCTTGGTGGATGGTCAGACAAAAGTTTTAACCTGCTGCCAGATCTACTTAATGATGCTTTTCCTGAAGGGTCCTCACTAGCTAAGAACTATAATGAAGCTAAGAAATTGGTGAAATGCCTAGGACTTGGATATGTTTGTATTCATGCATGTGAACATGATTGCATCCTCTTTTGGAAAAACCATGCTAAGGTTGATGTTTGTCCAATATGCAATACTTCACGATGGAAATCTGAAAAGAAGAGTCTAGATGGAAAACGTGTCCACAAGGTACCTAGGAAGGTTCTCTGTTATTTTCCAATAAAGAAAAGGCTCCAGAGGTTGTTTATGTGTTCTAGAATAGCAGCTCTCACCAGATGGCATGATGAAGGGCGTACGAAAGATGGTTTGATCAGGCATCCAGCCGATTCTGCTCAATGGAAGTATTTTGATGAGGTGCATGATGACTTTGCTAAGGACAGCCGCCATTTTAGGCTTGGATATGCAGCAGATGGTTTTAATCCATTTAGATCCAATAACGTTAATTATAGTGTTTGGCCTGTTATCTTGATTCCTTATAACTTCCCTCCTTGGATGTGCATGAAGCAATCAATTTTTTTCTCACATTGTTGATTCCTGGTAAACATGCTCCTGGTAGTGATATGGATGTTTATCTAGAGCCGCTAGTTGATGATATGGTAGATATGTTTCTTCATGGTGTCAGAACATATGATGCTTCAAAAGAAGAGTTATTTAATTTGAAGGCTGCCATATTGTGGACCATTCATGATTTCCCAGGCCTAGGGTATACAGCTGGTTGTACCACCTCTAGTGAAGGAGCTTGTCCTGAATGCCATTCTGACACATGTTCTCTTAGGCTGAATAATGGCACCAAGACATGCTACATGGGTCATCGCAGGTTCTTAGATGCAGACCACCCCTTTAGGTCCAATACCCATTCTTTTGATGGCATTGTTGAGCATAGGCCAGCACCTATTCCTCTGTCTGGATCAGAAATTGTTGCCCAGATGAAAGATATGCATACGGTTTTTGGGAAGGATCCATCCGGGAAGAAGAAAACCAAGAGGAAGCGCAAGGACGATGAGCCGTTAATAGTTTGGAAAAGGAAGTCTATTTTCTTTAGGCTGCCATATTGGGAGAGCTTGTTGTTGCGTCACAACTTAGACGTCATGCACATAGAGAAAAATGTATGCGAGAACATAATCAACACATTGTTGTGCATTGATGGAAAATCTAAGGATAATCTGAACTCTCGCTTGGACCTCGAAGCTCTAAACATTAGAAGTGACCTTCATCCTGTTGAACTTGAAGTAGAAGGTAAATTCTATTTACCTCCAGCACCTTATGAAATGAATGTTGCCTAACAGAAGTTATTTTGTGGATTATTTAAAGGAGCTAGGTTCCCTTACGGGTTAGCAGCTGATATCCGTGGTAATGTGCATGTCAAGGAAAGGAAAATAATCGGGCTAAAGAGCCATGACAACCACATCTTAATGTAGCATTTGCTACCACTTGCTGTGAGAAGGCTATTGCCCGAAAAAGTTAGTGCAGCACTGATTCGTGTAAGCAATTTTTTCAAGCAGATTTACTTGCATGTTATTTCTGTTAGTGATATGGAAAAACTAGAGGCTGAAATAGCTGAGACCTTGAGCATTGTTGAGACTATATTCCCGCCATCCTTTTCTGATATTATGGTACACTTGATGGTGCATCTTCCAGCCCAAGCAAAAATAGTTGGTCCAGTGCATTTTCGCAACATGTTCCCTATAGAGAGGTAATTGTTACTAACCACTTTTATAGCAGCAGAAGTATGCTTCTGCAAATAGCCATAGACATATGATGTGTTTATCTCGCTGTAGGTATTTGTGCCGGTGTAAGGGCTTTGTTCATACTAGAAGTCATCCAGAGGGATCGATTGCTGAGAGCTATTTATTTGATGAGACTCTTACCTACTGTTCTCGGTATTTACAAGGGGAAACTCGATTTACTAGAGAAATTAGAAATGATCAAGGTTTGGGTATAGAAACCAGTAGTACGACAACTTTCTTCAATAACCTTGGTCGAGGATTAGTTGGCAAGCATTCTGTGTCATTGGACAACAAGACTTGGCTTCAAGCTCATAGACATGTCTTGTTCAACTATGACCACATAGAACCTTATTTGAAGTAAGTTGTCCACTTTTTTTTTGCAATTTCCAATTTATTTATGCTTGTTGCTGAAGTGTTGAATACTCTGCAGCAAGCATAAGGAATATCTTTCCTCAATTGGTCTTAAAAATAATCGACAAATTAGTCATGTCCAGCACGAGTCCTTCCATGAGTGGTTTAAGAAGCATGTAAGTTAGTCACATGTCTCTGTTTTCTTGTGATCTATATATATGTAGTGAGTTACATCCAATTTTAAAAATACTACATTCCATATTCACAGGTGGAAGAAATGGGTGACAAAGTGCCTGAGGAGATAAGTATTTTAGCTCAGGGGCCATCCAAAGTTGCCCAACAGTACAGTAGCTATACTAGAAATGGGTTACATTTTCATACGCAGTCCTATGATGATGGTAGGCCAGCGCAAAATTATGGTGTAGCTCTAGTTGCACAGACTACTCGTTATGAAAAAGCAAACAATGATAATATGATAATAGAAAACCAAACATTTTACGGTATCATAAAGGAAATTCTTGAGTTGAACTACCAAAATAAAGGAAAAATAGTTCTCTTCAAATGTGATTGGGTTGACAACCGCAGGAAAGACAAGTGGGTAAAAGTTGATCGCCTTGGGGTAACTTCTCTGAATTTCAAGCATTTGGTCAATACTGGTGAAAATATATCGACTGAGCCTTTCATCTTAGCGTCACAAGCAACTCAAGTTTTCTATGTTGAAGACCCAATTGATGTTGAATGGGTTACTGTTAGCCACTACAATCCACGAGGCTCATATGCCATGCATGAAGCTGAAGATGAGGATGTAGAGACCGCTATGCCAATGGTTGATCCACATATCTATTCATGTTTTCATGATGATCTTCAAAACATTGATTGTGCTAGAACAGACATAGATGGGAGAATTGTGTATGCTAAAAAATCTAGAAAGTAAGGGGCGCTTGCATTTTATTTTGTTGCTGCCTTGTGTTTTAATCTGCTTGCTATGTCTGTTAAGCATCTTGTTCTAACATTTGTCACTTGCAGGAAAAAAGATGGTAGGAACAAGAGGAGGAAGCGAGGTCCCTCTGCTTCCTAAAGCTACAAGGCTTGCCAATATTGCAGAAAATGAGAGGAAGGTCAAAGCTCTTATAGAACTCAAAAGGAATGAAGCATTGGGAGGAAACAAAAATCCTACCGAGAAAGCAGGTTCATCACAACAACCCAAGAAAAGGAAAAAGGTTGTGTGCTTCTCATTGCTTACATTCAATGTACTACTCATTGTTCACTAGCATTGGGTACCATCTTTCACACATATTTATGTTTTTTTCCTAGTCAAATAACTACACAAGTGAAGTTGCAAATGGAGGACGTAACCTGCGTTCCCAGTCAAGGTTAAATCATGATGTTGAAGATCCCAATAATGAATCCATAGAACATGGCTCAGATGACATTCAAGGTATTTTAGTGCAGCTCCATCATTCTCATTTCTCCCTGCAGTCAGAACTTGTTTATTTTCTGAACACTTCAAATTTATGAGTGCAGATTTGCACTTTAGATTTGCTAATTTCATGTATTTAGTGCTGCTCCATCCTTCTCACTCATTCCTTTTGCATTGTAAAGCAAATGCTTCAGATATGACTGTACATCAAAAGAAGAAGAGAGGAAGGGGTCCCACTGAATTAAAGAAGATATATGATAGAGACCAACCTAAGCAAAAAGTCGAACTAAATGAGCATGGTCAACCTATTGGGGCCAATGGTAAAACATTTGCTAATTTCATTGGAACATTGGTAAGGAAGGAATTGTCGGTGCTAACTGAGGACTGGAGATATATTGAACCAGAGGCAAAGTTTAAGCTATGGAATGACATAAAGGTAGTTTAGATTGTCAAAATGTATTTTTTCCTACATTTTCTATTTTTGCTAGCTGACTTTTGCTAAATGGCTTCTTTTTCATGTTTGGCAAGTCATATTTTGGGGTGGATGAAGTTGCTTTTGATTACTTTATGGCCGCGGCTGTAAAAAAATGGAGAGAATTTAAGTCGGACCTAAAGGAGAAGTTTGATGCCACATTGACAGATGAGGAACTTATGGAAAGACGTGATGGAAGAATTCAAAAATATGATTGGGTAAAGCTTATCGATCAGTGGAGAAAACCCGAATCTGAGGTAAGGCACAATCTGTTTTACTTTGGGTTAGAATTGAACTAGTGTCTTCATGTTTTATCATAGCTTAACTCATTGTTTGCATCTTATTTTAGGCTAGCACTGCTAGAAACAAACAAAATCGTTCCAATTTAAAATTGCTACATGTAGCTGGCAGCAAGAGTTTTGCTCGTGTTGGTCATGAAATGGTAGACTCAACTACTCAAGCACATATTTTTGAAAGTGTTGTATCAGATCAGTTTTGCTTATTAGTGAAACAAATTGGTTGCAGGCTCACAAACTTGGGTACTATCCAGGGAGAGACAATTTTTTTTGTCGAAGTACATACAAGTAATAAAACCGGAGTTCTTACCCCACTAGCAGTGCCACTAGTTGTAAGTCACATGTACCATTCATCATCTCTTTTCTGTAGTAATATCGTGCATGTGGCTTCATCGTGGAAATAACTTGAGGTACCACATTTGCTTTGTTTTTTGTAGAAGAAACTTCAAACTGAAGCTGCACTCCACCCAGAATTGGAGGGAAATTCTATTGAAGAAGGGGATCTTTATGCACATACTTTTGGAGAGAAGGAACCAAGAGGACGTGTCCGTATGTTCGGTCTGGGGCCAACTCCTCAGAGTATGGGTGCACCTAGAACAAAAGCTAAATTGCCCACAAAGCTTGCAATGGAAATGCAGCTTCGTCGAAGAGACAAACACGAAGTTTCAACTTTAAAGGAACACATGCAAGAATTGCAACGACAAATCAATCATATGCAACACATCGTGCTTTCGAAAGGAAGTCACAATGTGGAAACGCCTACTCCTTCGCCTCCTAATTCTATCTCTCGACCCGTGGTAAAGTGCTTAGTTATCTACTTTTGTTAAGACATGTGAATCATAGGTAGACTAAGTCATTTCCTGTTTGTGCCCCTCCATAGTTCTCACGTATTCCACCGGATGATGACGATGAGGAAGAGGAATATGAGGGTCATCATGATGCAGTACAGGAAGACGGAGGCTTGTCCATCCAGAAGCGTATACCTTCTAGTCATAATGTTGCATCCACACATGTACCACCTAGAAGCCATGCAGCCACTCCAAGCATCCGTCAAGCCTCTCAAGATCAAGAAGAAAGCCTTGTAATCATCTCATCTCTTAACTACATATATGTTGTTGTGTTGTTTGCTATTATTCATGTTTCTGATAGACGATGCATGATTTAGGTTGGTAGGGATGTCATATTATATCATTTGGTGAGATCTGATCCTGTGGCAAAGGCAATGGTTATCTCAACCAACCAAGACACCATAGTGGGAGGTGAAGTTCTTGGGCTACAGTATTACGAAGTTCTTGTGACTGTTGTATTGAAAAGAGATGTGGAGCTTGCTCGTGGATATGATGGAATGCAAACAATGGTTGATGCTCACCACATGTCCATTGCATGACCATCAAATAGGGTAAATATATAATTTATAAACTTTCCTGTGTCAGTTACACTATCACCTGATGCTAACTAATTGTTACTTTTGTAGATCAAACCTTGCAGCAAGTCACGGTTGTCATCATCGCAGAGTTCAGGTATTATTCCTGTCAACATCACCATGTCATGGATCAGATATATTTTACTTTTTACTCTCTACAAAGAAGGAAGTAGGAACCTTTAAAGAACGAATGACATGTTCTAAAGATACCCTGCCAAAAAATGTGCTAATTAATTAAAGATATATGAGATTTGCCAATGTCTGTCATATATATACACACACTCTGTACCAAATAATAATTAATATGCATTGGCACTCTTCTGCTCTCTCACTGACACACACTTGACACAAAAGGCACACAAGTACGTAGGCATATATCTCACACTTAGAACTGAGAGCAAGTAGTATACAACTACGAGTACCTATAGTTCTCCAGTGCTCGTCCTCAAAAGCAAATGCAAATAACAAGTCTTGTGAGCCATGGCAAATATCAGTTTAGAGATACAATTACATGTCTTGTGTGCCCTGATACAATTACAAGTCTATTTAAAACATGTCAGTATATGATACATGTAGCAAATGGTGATAGAACATTGTTCGAAAAGTGGCGCGCCCAATCAGACATGTGTCTGATAGGTAGCGCCACCTTTTTATCTTATGTTGTATATACTGTACATGTTACTTTTTTGCAGAATTTGTTACTATTTTTTGTGAGAATGGAATATAAATTGTTGACACTTAGATTTCACGTCTCATATATATGTACAGGCACATTTTCTTTAATCTATTTGTGCCAGCCTCATATATATGTACATGCACATTCTCCTTAATCTATTTGCTCCAGCCTCATATATATTTTGTTAATCTATTTGTTCCAGTCTCATATATATGTACAGGCACTTTTTTTTAATCTATTTTCTCCAGTGTCATATATATTTTGTTAATCTATTTGCTCTAGTCTCATATATATGTACAGTCACATGTTCTTTAACCTATTTGCTTCAGCCTCATATATATTTTGTTAATCTATAAGCTCCAGTCTCATATATATGTACATGCACATTGTTTTTCAATCTGGGCAGAGAAATTTGTTTTTTTTTCAATCTAGGCAGAGAAACTTTGTTCTCCAAACGTGAAGCTCTGGGTAGGATTAAAAAACTGTTTTTTAACATGTACAGTATACAACAGTATTATAGATACCCTTTTTATCATCTCTTTCGGACTGAAATATACAACATTATTATGGTCTATAAAATCGCGTCTCTTTCATCCCATGTGCTTCTCATTTTCTAAGATTTCTCAAAGATACAAGTTCTTTTGCAGGGACAAATGGCAGAAAGTAGGAAGTATTGAGGTTGATCACAGATGTTCCGCTGATCGCTTTTGTCCATAACATGGAACATGGTCGACGCATTTTGTTCATATGGAAGTTGATGTCGGCTTGATCGAAGACTGGGTATCTTCCATAATATTTTGTAGTAGTCAAGTGATCAAATGATTGGTCTCTTGAGAACTTGCTCATCATATTTTGTAACAGGACATGACCTGAATGTCGACTTGGGTATTTGCTTAATGGCTGTAGCTAACTTGAGTGAAGAAAAACAATGAATCTTCTATGTATGTTGAATGAATGCTTTGGCTATTATATTTTGATGAATGGCACAGTGCAATTGGAATCATTTATATATGTTAGAATGAATACATTGGATGTTATCTTGTGATGAATGGAATATATGAACATGAACTGAATACTATGATTTTAATTTCATGTTAATATATGGTGCAGTTGCATTTATGCTGAAATGTCTAACCCCCGCAGAAAGTGTGTCGGTATAAGGGCAGCACGTCACATTATCTGTTGGCATAACTAACTGGCAGATAAACTGTCGGTATAGAAATGGCCGATGCATAATGTGTCGGCGAATATAGTATCAGATAATGTGTCGGCGTAGGTATGGCGTCACACAATCCGTCGGCATAACACGGTGTCAGATGGACCGTTGGCATAGATATGTCTGTCGCTGTAGAAATGTCTGTCGGGAGAGATCTCACCAATGTTGTCATGTTATCTGTCGGAAAAGATATATCCGTCGGCAAAGACCTTTCCCGGCAGGACTATAGGCGACACCTTCTTTCTGTCGCTGTAGATCTTTGCTGACACAAAATGTGTCGCCGAAGGTAACCTATGCCGACAGATTGTTCGACGCTGCTTTGAGTGTCGTGGTGTAGTGTTTACCCACAAGACCCGTGGAACTTTCGTGTCATCCACGAGTTGCGGTATATTAAATACCCGAGGTAAGCATCCGAACAATGTCTTTCCCTAGGCAACACTAAACAAAGAGTCCACTCATTGGTACACAGTCCTCATGATGTACATCACATCATACCATCCATGTGGGGACACAATGGTGTGCCCAGTGTCTATGAAAACAACCATAGTCGTCCATTCAGGCACGACCCTGTATAGAGAGGCACCGGTGCAACAACATCCTATACAAATGGTTTTTAACCCCTTTCCGTGAAGCTGTTTTAAACCATTGCCTAGCCTATGTGGGCGATTGGGGGGTCCATCCCACACGACATGGAAAAACCATTGACGATGGTGACCAGTGAACACAAACGTTTGGGAAAACTAAGCGTATGGGATGTCCACATCTATGACAAACGAGAATCACCGGTCAACCGTTTGAGATATGGCATACTTCCTATATGGCCCATCCTTGCTACTCGTGTGAGATCACACTAACATCGCACACTCTATTCCGTGGCACACCATTTACGATGTGTGCCGAACCGCAAACAATTCACAATCGTAAAGCGTGTAAGATAAGGGAACTATAACCCACATTTAGTTCCACTATGACCATCTGTGATAGGATATAAGAGTGCATATGTTCATGCATATAAAACCGTATGCGAAGTTTGAATCTATCCCAAACGTTGCACTGTTGATAAATGTCTGTGATTATAATATTTCCCAAACATGTCATCTATACTTGCCAAACTTGTCATCCATACTACCCGTGTCGGATGAAGGCCTATCGCACGTGTTCTTCTTTGACCAACATTTACGATGGGCACGACATCATAAACAGTTCACGATACCAAATCGTGTGTGATAAGGAGACTATCCCAAACACTTGATGAGAAGTAACTGTGTGCACTAGTGTTGTTAATATCACACATTATTTCTCGACTAATCGTGTGTGCAGCAGAGATTCATCGCACATGTCGTGAGTGGAGAAACCTGTCTGATCTTGAAGTTGATCGCAAACGTTTTGCTTTCTCAAATTGTGTGCATTGTAATGGCCGCAGAGCATAATATATCCCTAAGTCAGTACCTGCATTCATAATTCACATAATTTAAATTTGAAATTAGGAAAATATTATTTCATATCGAATCATGTTTAAATATAAGTTGAAGAACAAATGCATAATTTGATTCACATGTACATATACTTAAGAACTGCCGAAGCATCAATTCGCAAAAAAGGAAACCTATAGAAGGGCCAAATAAAGAATGATGGAACCATAGTTATATTAAAGACGGTAAAAAGAGAGCCGAAAGACATTCTAGTTGCTGGAGAAGGTGAAGCGAAATGCTCATATTGTGCCCTCCTCCATGCCTAATGCACCCACGACTCTAGGCTAGACCCTAGTGATGGCCGCCCGCCCATCCTTCACTGTCTTCATTACGACTTCTCAATGGGAATTGTAGTCTCGATGATATACTTTAACCTTCATTGCATGTCCACCAATCGTGTACTTGCGAGGTAATCTTGAGTAAATTTCTTTGGGAACCACTGCAAAAGAAAAAGATTCACACATTGTTGTGTGACAACTCATTATGGGTAGTACTAATAGAAGGCTATGGAGTTCATAGTACTAATAGAAGGCTACGGAGCGTAAAATAATAGTCTAATTGGCATTGTTTCTTTCTTTTCCTTAACAATCCTTATCAGTTTCCTCACTTGATGTTGGTTCATGAATATTTCATTGCCCCACACGCAAAAATGGTCCAGGCGTGGATCTTTACCAAGGACATATGTAACTACAAGCAACAAGTCAATATTAGAAGCTAAAATGCAGTTGCAGAATGGTGTAATATATTACTCCATCAGTTCCACCATGTGTTGCGTATAAAGATGTAGTCAACATTTACTAACTTTGACCAAGTTTGTAGAGAAAAACATATACATCTAGAATTCCAAATCCATTTCATTAGATACATCACAAAATTTACTTTCATGTTGCATACATTTTGGTGTGGTATATATAAATAGTATTATCTATTAATTTGTTCATAGTTTGCAAAGTTTGACTATTCAAAAAATCAATATGCACTACATTATGGAACAGATGGAGTATAAGCCGAGGGATGAAAAAAACCTCGGTGGAAAACGTCGGACACTCCCATTGTTATCCTGTGCAAGTACATGGAAAGTCATGATAAGTACAACATGCTTAACATCAACCAAATATACAAGGTATCTGCTTGAAATAAATAAGGCATATATGCGCACTATAACAACCAAATAGCCATTGTAAACTGGACAAATGCTCAACGCAACCAACCTAACAACCAGATACAGAAAAGCAAGGCATCTTCCTGTAAACTACACAAATACTCACTGCAAACAACTTAACAACCAGATACAGAAAAACAAGGTATCTGCTTGAAAACTATACAAATGCTCACTACAACCAACCTAACAACCAAATAGAGAGAAAAAGGCATAAATGTATAAAACGGGAATTAAGGCCGCCGGTTAACAACACCAGGCATAACAGGTGGTATTGATGAAATTGAACTGCACAGTTCATACTGGCACATAATGAACATCACATTGTGAATAACTGAAAGAAACAAGGTATATATGCTCACTGTAACAACCAAATATAGCCATTCAAAACTGGACAAATGCTCAATGCAACCAAGCTAAAAACCAGATACAGAAAAGCAAGGCATCTGCTTGACAACTAGACAAATGCTCACTTCAACCAACCTAACAACCAGATACAGAAAAGCAAGGCATCTGCTTGAAAACTAGACAATTGCCCACTTCAGCCAACCTAACAACCAAATAGAGCGAAACAAGGCATAAATATTTGAAACAGGAGTTAAGGCCACTGTTTAACAACACTAGTCATAAAAGGTGGTATTGATGAAATTGAACTACACAGTTCATACTTGCACATAATGAACATCACATTATGAATAACTGAAAGAAACTAGGCATATATGCTCAATGTAACAACCAAATATAGCCATTGAAAACTGGACAAATGCTCAAGGCAACCTACCTAACAACCAGATACAAAAAAGCAAGGCATCTGATTGAAAACTGGAGAAATGCTCAATTAAACACTGCATAGTTGTTGCATGGCAAAAGCTACTACAATAATGGGTACGAGAGGGCTAGCTAGAAAAAGTATGATTTGCTCATAGGGTGTTAGCTCACTTGTCATGGATGGGCTCCTTCCTCTTGGAATTTGTGGTGCCCAGGGTGCGCTCCCTGGCGTCGCGGATGGGATGTTTCCCTTTCTAACAACCGTAGTGTGTGCCCTTCTCTAGGTCGACGAGGCCTGACTTTGGAGCTAAGGATCCCAAGCCACCGTTGTAGAACGTTTCCTTCAGAAATGACAAAAGGGGCTCGATGGCATACAAGGATCACAAATCCATGACCGTGAGGCGGAGGAGATCAGCGGCGGGGCCTTTGAAGAAATCGACGACAGTTGAACACGAGGCGTTGTCGGTGGACCACTTAACTTGTGACATGGCCCAAGTGAAGCCGTCGATATTGATGAGCTTGATGTCGCTTCCGGGTCTCTTTAGATACAGGAATACGCGAGCCTGCACACTTGAAGGCTTCGACATGGAAATGTAGTCAACATCCTCACTGGCTTCCACGCGAGGTGTTCCTCCGGGATCAATGGGTCGGCACGAACAGTGCCCACCACGTCAGCGTAAGGTGGAGAGGCCATGACAGACACCTTTTTGCTCGTACGCTCCTCGAGCTCCACGGGATATGAGGTCGGGCTAATTAGGCTGAGACTCTCTGGAGTACGGGATGGGGATCTGGGGGAAAGAGACACCGCCGGCCTCATCTAAAAACTCAGGGCAGCGGTGGTGTATGTGGATCGGTGGGTAACCTGAATTTTTTTAGCTAGGAGGCACAGGCAGACCGACTAAGGTTGGAGGTGGAGGGCGGCGGCGGGGGTGAGCTAGGGTTCGAGCAGGGGAGGAAGGGGAGGGGGTAGGTTTTGTGTGGACTGGGGTTGGAGGTGCTACTCAAAATGTTAGTAATGATGGATGGAGATGGTGGTGGACGATGGATGGCGACGGTTCAAACGCCTCAGCAGCAGAAATTTTACTATAGGTTAGGTGGTGGATGAGGGAGGGCGGCATTTTAAATACCACTGGCACTTAAATTTGGGTAAAGGAACTGAAGCAGGGCGGGCGCAACCAAGATTGCACATGGTCTAAACATAATAAAGTGTGGCCGTTGTAACGAAATGCCGTGAAACCACAAATTTCTTCATCGCTCAAGGCGGGTAGCTTTTTCTCAAATTTCTCACGGCAGGCTCATCTCACATGGTTCATCCTCATTTTGAGATGCAGACGTGAAATTCAACCTAAATTTCCAGATGCCCACAAACATTTGGCTAATTTTCACCACAAAATGCCTTATTTTGCAGCAGATTAGTTGACATTAGTTCATACGCTCACTAATTTACAAACCGTTCATCAATTTACATGTAGATTAATTGCACAAAATATTCACTACGCCATGTATGCATACAAGTACCGCGCCGCCATCGTCATCATGACCTTCCTCGTCTCAGAAGCATTTTTCAGAGGAGCTCGTCAAGTCGATGAGCTCCACTTGTTCCACGGCGGCGACCGACGGGGCTACCTCAGCCGGAGCGACCGTGGGGCCTCTCGCTAGGTCTGTCGATGTCGTCGAAGCTACCTTCGCCGTGTCGTACATTCCCGAGGGCATCCACCGTTGTCGACGAAGCTGTCATGGCGTCCGCGTGGGCCATCAGGACACAGACATGCCCCGCTCTCGCAAGAGCTGGGTCCCTGGTCGCAGTGGCCGCCGAGATGGCCGCTATTGCCAGGGCTGCCGCTGCAGCTACAAGGCCTGCACCGGCCTACAACACGGCTGAGAGGCATGCGCCGGCCAGCTGCACTGCCTTCTGGTCATGATCCCACCTCTTTTTGTGCGCTGCATTGCCTTCTGAGTTCTTCCTCAACAACTTCCTCTTTGCACTCTCCCGCCATTTTTTCCGCGATGAGATAGATTGTTCCACACCGACATTGAGACGACTGTCGGAGGCTCGGATTTGTGTCCAAGAACTTCTCCAAGAACATGGTTCGAACACTGGGGGGCTTGACTTGGCGACCTGCAACACGATGGCAAACACAGCAAGATCAACGACGAGCTCACTCCTTCTCACCGGAAACGACGAGGACGCACGAGCTACCCAGGTTCGGGCCACCGTGCGATGTAATACTCTACACTTGCATGTGATTTGGTTACTTTGCATGGGAGAGCTCGAGGCTCCAGTACACGGGGTGTTGGGGGAGAGAATGGCTCGATCCACTTACATGGACGTGGTCCTGCCCCCTTTTTAGTGGCTTGGTCCTCTTCCCCGAAAATATTGGCGGGAAAGGGTGGCCATAGGGCGGCAATTCGAAGGGGGACAGGGGCCAGGCCAATCCTGGCTAAAGGTGGTCTACGCTTGATAAAGCAGTCCCCGTGACATGCTTGTGGGCTCGACGATGACTTCCGTCCTTGTGCGCCGATCTGCCATGATCCTCTTTCACCGAATTGGAGAACTTTGGGAACCTTCCTTGGGGGAGGCGTTTTACGCCGCTCCTTTTTCACCAAAGCAGAAACTTGCTCTGGCCATGCCCTGTCGTCCTTGGCTTGATAGCGGGCCGTCATCCACGTGGTGGGTGCAGTGCCCCGGGGCGGGTGCCACTCCCAGATCGTGAGGCGGCCTCGCGAGGGGATCTGGTGCCTGGTGGCCTGCATCAGGGCTTGCCCCTCAAGAGGCAGCTCCCTTCGGGGCGGCCGGGGCAGAGCTATCTTTCTTGGGCTGGCCTAGCATTGTCCTCAGGGCTAGCGGCAGACGGGCTGTGGTACCCTGGGTCCTACTGGGACGACAATAGCCCTCGGGGTCGAAGCGCTGCGCAAGTGAAGCATGAAACGGTGTGGGTCGAAGCGCCGCGGGCCCCTGCCAACCACCGGGCCAGGAGGCGACGTGTTGCGGACTAGACGAGGCGAAACGCCCCCACTCCCCATGACACCTTGGAACCGTCGTCCTGGCGATAAAGCCTGCCCGCGCTGGGCGCGGCCACATCACTGCTCCTCCACTTGTGACTCGTCCTTCGTATCGCGCATGAAGCAGCCCCCTTTCGTTCCTCTTCTCCGCTTCCTACCTTTCCGCCGCCATGGCCCAGGAAAGAAACCCCCAGCCACCGGGGCCTCCTCCAGCAAGAGTGTCTAGGTAGCAGAGGTCGGCCTGGCCTTTGCTGCCGTCCTCAATCACCGGCGAAAGTGGGCTCGCCAAGGCGTGCCCCCTGTTGGCTTCTGTGAACTAGAAGGTAGGCACCACCAAGATCTGGCCGAGCAAACGCTTGAGGCGAGAAATCGAGCACACGAAGGTCCCCGTCTTCTTCCACTCGCTTTTCGCAGGGCTGGAACCGCCCTTTTCTGATTTCCTCTTAGCCATACTAGAGCATTATGACATTCGCCTTCTCCGCCTTCATCCCAACTCCATCCTCGTCCTTGCCCTCTTCGCGTACCTCTACGAGGCCTTCCTAGGAGTGATGTCGTCCATGGTGCTCTTCCGGACCTTTTACAGCCTGCTGGTTTCCTCGGGAAGACACAGCTCCGGAGGTGCCTCCTTCTGCATCGACGACGTATGCGCTCGGCCTTCATTGACATGTAGATCCAGAAGAAGGTGGAGAATTTCCGGAAGCGTTGGGTTTACGTCGACGCCCGGCAGTCTAGCCCTCTCCTAGCGATCCCGACCAAGCTGGCCGAGAAGACCCCCTGCTGGAGAACAAGAAGCTCAGCGACACTGATTTGAAGCCGACCGTGGCGAGATTGGCGAAGCTTCGTGGGGCCAGGTTTACGACGGGCATGGTCGCCATGGAATTCCTTAGCTAGCGCATCGCGGCTCTTTAGGCGCTCACCCCCGGTGTGGGAGGTCACTAGAGCCGAAGACTGGATCCGGCTGGCACGCGAGAGCCTCTCGGACGAAGAGGTGGCCAGAGCTTTGGAAGTCTTGTTCCCCCGGGGGGAGGAGGTGCCCGACTACGCGTGCTCGGTGTACCTCTAGGCCAAAAGGGAGGAACTCGTCCCGACGATGCTCTGGTTCGACTTGTGGGGGATGATACGGGTGGATCTCAAGGAGCCTGTGGAGCTTCTTGAGGACTCCTCCGGAGCGGGGTCTACCTTGAGAAACAGTGATGCCACCCACTCCGAGGAGGAGAACAGTGGGGATTCGTCCCCGCCGCCCCCGCAGTTGCCGCCTGCTCTGGTTGAATGATGACGACGATGGGGGTGACTCCGTGCTACGTCTGCCAAGTTGGGGCGGGCAGGAGGCAGAGGAGGAGGAGCCAGGTAGCCCCGCCACGCCACTACACGATCACATATGCGTGCCCCGCGAAGGAGGTGGCAACGGCGGCGGCAACGGCAGGGAGTAGAAGAGGAGGCAACGAGACCCTTAGGATGAGTAAGTCTCTCCGCCTTCACCCTTTGATCCCCGCAGCTCTGCTCCCGCCACCTTCTCGAGTTTTTTCTTTTACGCAGGGGCCCAGGGGCAGCCACCGAGGCAAAGAAGAAGGCTAAGAAGAAGGAGAAGAAGTCTGAGGTTGAGGGCAAGGCAGCAGGCTGTCGAGAGGCGCCTCCCCCGGAGAGAGCATAGATGACTCTTCGGAGCAAGGCACCCCCTAGGACTGCAACGATGATGCCCCCAAGGCGTCCTCGGCTGCGGGGACCGAAGCTACATAGAAGGGGCGTGAGATGCTTCCCCCGCCACAGCACACCGCACCCATTGCGGCAGAAGCCGCCGTGGCTCCAGTGGAAGCCGTCTCCGAGTCATGGCTCCTAGCCCTCGGGGCGCCCGTGGTGACCCCAGGCGGCGGGGCGACACTGCCGGTGCAGGAGGTGGTGACCATGAGCCTTCAGCACCAGACGGCGAGTGCGGCCCCAGTTGGGGCCGACCATGTGGATTTGCTGAGAGGGCTCAAGACCAAGCCTTCTTGCACGATGACACCGACGAATATCATGGGGGTCCTGGCGAGCCATGCTCTGGCATTGGGGGAGCAGCGCCACCCGCTGGGGCGGGGCCCCCAGTAGCATTAGGGAGGCCCTCGACGCCCTCGAGGGCGAGCTCAGGAAGGAGGCTGAGCTCTGCGCGGAGGAGCGGAGGCTCCTCGTGGAGGGGTGGAGCATGCTTCGCGAGTCGCAGGAGCTCGACCATCGGAGGGGCGAGGAGGCCCGAGCGCAGAGTGAGCGACTCGCTGAAGAGGCCCAAGCGACACTTGCGGAGGCCATCAAGGACACCCATGAGGTCAAGCGATAGTAGGAGGAGGCCGACGCCCACGAGAAGACGCTCTAGGAGCTGGTTGCTTCGCGCGAGAGCCGTCTCCATACATGGAAGAAGGCTGTGGAGACCCGCGAGGGCCTGCTTAGGTCTCGCGAAGCCGATTTATCAAAGCGAGAGGTGGAGCTTGCCACCCACGAGACGAATTCCGGGACCCGGAAGCACGATCTTGCATCTTCCGCGTCGATGCAGGAGGCTGAGCGGGGGCACCTACTGGCGAAGGAGCACGAGCTTGATGCGTAGAGGGACAAGCTCCAGGCCAAGACCGAGGACCTCCAGAAGCAACTGCCGGAAGCCGATGCCGCTGTCGAGGGTGCATGCCATGAACTGCTGACCCAAGCGACAACGCAACTCTTCGGTAACCTTCTCCGCCTTGACTACCGCTTCGACTTCCTGGCGGGTGGTGACCCCCATCCCGGAGGAGCTCTGCAGCGGCATCGAGGAGGCTATGATGGAGCATGTTGTTGTCTTGGTTGAGCAATACGCCTTCGTGGCCTAGGCTAACGGCGGCAACAGCGAGCCCTCTCATGACGACGGTGAGAGCAGCGACAGTAGCAACCCGCGTGCCTAGACTTTCCCTGGCTCACTCCTGTAATAGAGTAGGCGCAGCCCCGTGGGGGTGTGAAGACATTCTTATGGTACTTTTGTATTAAGCACTTAATGTTTTATCCATTTCTGCTTTTCTCCCGAGGCACCTCTCTTCTTTTTACGTTGCCTTTGTGCCCTGTGTCGCTAGGTCCCAGCCCTCGAGGCAGGCTACATCATCGCTGGTATGCTTGCAGCGAGGGCTCGGTAAGGCCAGAGGGTGTAGGTGTCTGTGTCAAAACCGGCAGATCTTGGGTAGGGGGTCCCGAGCTGGGGATCTTGGATCAATGGGGAATAGGAAACAGGGAGACAATGTTTACCCAGGTTCGGGCCCTCTCGAAGAGGTAAAACCCTACGTCCCGCTTGATTGTATTGATGTCTGTGTGATGATTACAGAGTCGATCTACCACAAGATTGAAGGAACTAAACCTAGATGAGTTGGAATAATGGTTCTCTCCCTCTACGTACTAAACCCTCTGGTTTATATAGGTACCAGGGGTACCTAGGGTTACACATAGTCTGTTACCATCAACGATAAACTCGCCAATCTCGCCATCTTTGACTTGGAGGACACACCAAGGCACTGAATGTTTCCTTCCCAAATACGAGGTTGTCTGCTAGTTCGGCTTCCATGCGGCGGTCACAGAGCGGCCCACCTGTCCGGCCCATAGGAGATAGGTCGGCGGCCCGAGGACCCCTTAGTCCCGAACTCCCTCAGTAGGCCCCGAACTATCCTCCAACGTTGAGGTCCATGAACTTTAGTAGTCTTGTGCGCAAAGGTCTTCGGCTAGCGGGGCGAGTGCTTTTCCCCTTTTGCGTTCGGCCGACACTAGTTCGACCACCGATGATTCCCTGATTTCCGAACAATATGCGTCGCTTAGCAACAAAGGCCAACAGCTCAGGTGTGAACAATACCTCCGCCTGAAAACTTTTAGCGAAGGGTCACGACAAGTCATGAGCACTCACCAGTTATTGAAACTTGATTCGTAGTTCGAGGTAGTTTCTTCACTGGCACGTCTCATCAATATGGAGATCGTGCCCCTTTTTTTACGGGATATGATCAATGATCTGGATTATCCCATGCACGCATAATGACATGATTTTATCGGGACATGTCGAGGTCTGCAGCGTAAGAAAGGGGCTCTTGGTATTACGGCTGCCAACAAAAGGGGAACAACCACCAGAGCATCCACACGCTTTCCCGATCCTCCATCACCATCGCCTTCCCAATCTTGAGATGCCAAGCACTCAAATCCATTAATTTCTCCGCTCCCCCCAAACCACACCCTCAGCTCGGCCATGTCCAGCTCGGGCTCCGAAGGCAAGTGGGAGGCTTCCTTCATCACCAACGACGATATCCTAGAGTTAAAGCGCACCGGCTACCTCTCGGCTAACATTGCTCACCGCGCTCCCGAGAAGGGCCAAGTCATCCCCATGCTGAGGCAAGGCAAGAGGGTGGTGTTCGTCCCCCATTTCGCGCGAGGGCTCGGCTTCCCGCTCCACCCCTTCGTCAGGGGGCTGATGTTCTTCTACGGGTTGGATTTCCATGATCTCCCCCCAAACTCCTTTCTGCACATCTCATCCTTCATCATCGTCTTTAAGTATTTCCTGCGAGTCCATCCACACTTCGGCTTGTGGTTAAAGATCTTCAACGTCAAGCCAAAGATAGTCAACAGCCAACACGCAGACTGCAGGGGGACGGTGATTAGAAAGCTCCCCCGGGTCGAGTGGCCGGAAGGTACTTTCATCGACATCGTCAAGATCTGGCAGAAAGGGTGGTTCTACATGACCGAACCACGCGATGCTGACTGGGCGGCTTCCTCAGAATTCAGATCCGGTCCTCCCATGAGGCTGACATCATGGATCAAGAAGGGGCTCGACTGGGGGTCAGCGATAGAGGGGAAGTTGCTGCGGAAGCGCATCTCCTGGATGATGGAGTAGAAGGTCTAGCTAACCAACATGATTCAGGTCATGTTCCACCACTTCCTTCTGCCTTGCCAACACCGGGCCTCCCCAATGTGGGCTTACATGGCCAATGACCCTGCCACCATGCTCCAGTTCTACCGCACCACCCACGAAAAGCCGTGGAAGGTTTTGTTCAAGCCCCAGAAGGATTGGCCGGATGAGGAAGAAGACATCGGTCTCGATGCCTAGAACCCCCCTAACGAGGTATAATAAAGTTTATGTCTTTCATTCTGGTTCTTCCTTTTAACAAGGAATTTTAACCCCTTCTCCCTTGCCTTTGCAAAACTATCTGACTAAGGCCATGAAGATTAATGACCCGGCCCCGCTACCCAAGGACCCCAGGACACCCTTGTTAACGACGATGCTGGTCGAGGCACCATATTTGGCGCCGGAGAAGAAGGAGAACAAGAAGGGGGAGAAGAGGGAGGAACGAGAGGGCCTCCGCTCACGAGGACCCTCGGACACTAGGTCCACGGAAACCCGTGCTTCCTCCACTTACAATGAATAGCAGGAGGAGGACAGGGAGGAGAGTGATTCCTCCCGAACAAGGAGGAGGGTGGTGTCTGATGGTGCCGATGAGGGACTGCCTCCTCCTACCCCGAAGAGTCCATGCAGGGCCAAGTTGGTCCTGTCCGAAGACAGTCCGGACTCCGCGGAGGAGTCTGAGGCTTATAAGTTGGATACTCGAAGGAACCACAGGGTCAAGCCCCCGGCCACAAGGTATTTAATCCGAGGATTTTCTCTAACATCCAAATCAAAGCTCGTTTCTAACAAAGCGAATGTTTCTCATGTTGTAGCCCAGCGTGTGAGCTCCCCACTGATTAAACCTTGGAGGGGAACTCTTCACCTTCCGAACTAGCGGAGAGTGGGACCGCGTCGCGCACCACACCTCCTCCGGTTACCGGAGAGGCCGAGGAGGTGCTGTCCAGCAAGACCCCTCCTGGACCAAGCACGGGAGGCGGGGGTGACGATGTTATGACCTACCTCGGTCGCCGAAGACCAGGGGGGAACACCTTCTGGCAAACACGAAGGGGGAGCTCGGCCAGTCCGAGCTATCTCCAAAGACTATCCCAGAGCTCCCCAAGCCCCCAGGATCGTCTGCCCCTGACTCCACTGAAGGGGGAGACAAGGTGCCTCCACAAGTGTCACCCGTAATTGAGCTGGCCGGGACCGGGTGGCCGGTCGTGATGGAGGAGGCTTCAAATGGCCCATCCATTACCAAAGAACACCGCACTCTTCGGAGTGTGGTTTTACAAAGCATCCAGTCCATTCACAGCAGACTGAAGGAAGCTTTTGGAGGCCTCTTAACAGGCTTCAAGGTAAATAATGTAATACCTCTTCGCAAAAACGAATTTACTTTATTGATTTAAGTAATCCTTATATATGGCAGCCCTCGAGCCCTGATTGAGTTGGGAAAACTCGAGCAAGGGTGAAAACAGTTCAGAAAACGCTGATAGTAGTAAAAGTGAATTGTAGACCCCGAGACATTGGCAGCTTTAAAGAAAAAAAAATCTGCCAGAGGGTCTAAAAAATCCGATAACTTGGGAGTTTGACACACATAGGACTATTTATGTAGGCATCGTCTTCGGCGGCAACCGCGAATGTCGTGGAGCTGGCCAAGATGAATCGGAAGCTGAAGAGCTCCGAGGAAGAGCTTGACCGTCTTAACACGCGGTTTGACGAAGTGCAAGATAAGTCTAGACTGGACTGTTTTAATACCTTTGTTTTCGTTGTTTATGTGAGGTATTCGGGTTTTTATCCCTAAACGCAAGGAGCTTGTTATGACTGCAGCCGTCACCGTGGAGGTCGAGAGTCTCATGGCCGAGCTGCAGAAGGCGAGGCAAGAGGCCGAAGAGGAGAAGAAGAAGGCCGAAAAAGCGGCCACCGAACTGACGTCGGAGAAGACGGCCAATGAGAAGCACAAGGCCAGGGTGGCCGAGGTGTAGCAGGAGCTCAAGGATGCCATCACTAAATGTGAGGCCCTTGAGTAGAAGAATAAAGAGCAAGACTCCGAACTGACCTCCGCTAAGTCTGCGGTGCAAGAAGCACGGATGGAGGTGCAGGGTTACCAGCAGGAGCTCCGCGAGGTCAAGCTCATTGCGGATGGTAAGCCGTACTTACTGCAATGTCTCTTTCGTGGTAGCAGGTTCGCATTGCTCACCCGACTATGGCATTCTTCAGGCACTTTTTCGGATCTTCCGAGGAATGTGGCGGATGCAGCAAGATAGTTTGCCATCCGGGACGGGGAAGTCGAACAACGGCTATTTTGGGCGCAATTTCAAGCCCCACAGCATCCCCCTCCTCACCAACCAAATTAAGCAGTTGATGGAGCTGCATCGGATGGCAGAGCCGGCCATGAAGGACCTCTTCATCAAGCTATGGTCTGTGGAGCCACTGCCAAGCAGTTACTTTGGCCTAGTACAGAGGCTCTGCGATGCCACGCCCCAGATTGATGTCTTGAAGCGCTCTATATGCATCTAAGGAGCTCAGATGGCTTTTGCGAAGACCATGATGCATTGGTCGAGGATTAAGCCAACAGAGACGTCCACCGTGCTCCGCCTCTTGGAAAGGAGCACATGCGCCCTGAGCAATACTTCCCCATCGTGATAGATGGTGCTCGGGCGATAGAGGGCCAGTGCTCAAAAGATGTAATTTTTGAGTGATCGTACTGTCATGTATTGAATAATAGTTAGTGTCAGCGTCTTGGGAACGGGGGTACCCAGACTTGCCTGCCTGGAGCCCAGGGCATGGCCCACTTCGACAACCAGCATGGCCCGGCACGACTTCACTCAAGGCAAGGCCCTCGCGAGAGACCCACCCACGCGAGGAGGACGACACCAAGACCCCCGGAAGGAAGAGGCCACCCAAGGTTGCCTCCCGAGGGGCGGAGATCCCTATGCAGTACCCGGCCTCGCGAGGTCGGGAGTGACGCAAGCCAAGCCAGGCGGGCACCAGCGGGCACAGAGAAGACAATTTCCTCTTTAGTGCAAAGGAGGCGAGGGCGTACGCGGGTTCCCGAGGCGTCCCACCAAAGGTTTCCATTCTAGTGTAACAAGACCAGGCAAACGGGCACGGCAGGGCGGATGTGACCGCGGAGCCCACCTCCGCGTCATTGCCAGCTACTTTGCAGGCGAAGTCCCCCTTTCGTGAGGATAAGATGTACCTCCTGTCCCCTTTTGAATTTGGCCGTTGTGGGATCCCTTCCCGCCAGCATGATAAGGGAAGAGGACCCGGGCCATTATAAATAGACGCTAGGCTGCACCGTAGAGGAGGACGGATCCGAAACCACCCGAGAGCCCTCGCAAGGTTGCTCACCACTGTACCAGTTCATCCACAAACCTCCTTGTGAGGCAATCCACCAAAAGGCAGGAGTAGGGTTCTACGCTTCGCAGCGGCCCGAACCTGGGTAAATCCTCGCGTGTTAGTCTTCTTCCTTGAGATTGGGTGAGTTTCGATTGGGGCCGAAGCAGGTTGGGATCTTCGCACACGCCCCTGAGTTCGAACCTCTTTGGGTTTTGCGGAGTCCGAAACCCGATATTTGGCGCGCCAGGTAGGGGGCGTGTCGAAGTCTTTCTTTAAGCTACGCTTCCTCTCCGCTCACCGCTCCGACGGCCGACGCTCGCCGAGCCCGCGCTAAGTGGCGGGCTGCTCGTGTCGCCCACATAGCGCCAGTGGGCCGCACCGCCGCGCGTCGATCCTCCTCTCCCGCGGCCGACGCCGCCACGGGCCCAGATGCCCACGAGCAGCAGGACTCGTCGCAGCCGGTCACCGCATGGCGCGACCGCCGCACCGCCACCCCGTCCATCGTTCCAGCTACTGGGTCGTCCTCCCAGGCTCGCCCCGGGCAGGCGCACGGGTCGGCTGCACTGCTCATGGCGTGCGAGTTGCTGCTCTACCGCCCTGCACCCAACCGCTATGGCGACTGGCTCGGCCGCATCGCGGAGCTCGTCAGCGCTGCCGGCGACGCCCCGGCGCTCTCCTACTCGCTCCGTCCCCCACCCTCTCTGGCGGGCGACGTGGCCCATGGTGCTCCGCCTCCTCCTCCACAGCACGGCGCTGACCCCGAGCCCAGGCATGAAGAACTCCCGCGCGACCAGCCGCGCGGGCCCCCGGCAAGGGCGAGGGATCAAGCAAGTTGTGAGGTGGTGCCTCGGCTGCGTGCTGACGCGCGCACGCTCCCTGCGCCACTGCACCAGCGTCGTGACCGAGCTCCCCTGGAGGCAGCCACGCAAGAACACCAAGACCGAGCCCCTACCGTGCGCGCGGCACCCGCGGGTCCGGTGGGTTGCCGCGCCATCGCCCCGGAGCTGCGTCCGGTCGCGTGGCCCGGCAAGTTCAAGCCCGACCTGCCTCCTCGCTACGACGGCACCCCAGATCCCTCCGAGTTCCTACAGCTCTTCTCGCTGAGCATCGAGGCGGCCGGTGGAGACGACAAAGTCATGGCGAGCTGGTTCCCTATGGCCTTCAAGGGAGGTGCGCTCTCCTGGCTCCTCAACCTCCCGAAGGGGTCAATCATCTCCTGCGACGAGCTTCGCGAGCGTTTCGTCGCCAACTTCCAAGGCACTCGTGACCGCGCCCTCGCTGTGGCTGACCTGCGCCGCGTGAAGCAACAGCCGGGCGAGACCTTGCACAAGTACATACAATGTTTCACGACTGTTCGCCTCAAGATCCCGAGGGCCTCGAATGAGGCAATCATCTCAGCGTTCACCGACAGCGTCAGGGACCTTAGAATGAGGGAAGAACTCACCATCCACAACGACCTGTGCTCTGCTCTGGAAATGTTCAACCTGGCGAACAAGTGCGCAAAGGCCGAAGAGGGCCGCCTCTCCCTCCTCGAGCTTCCGAAGCTGGACCCCGAAGACAAGAAGACCAAGGCCAAGGAAACAAAGCGCAAGGCCCCCGTGGTGCTGGCGGCGGAACCTGAGGCGAAGCGCAGTCGAGATGAGGAACCCCCCAGGGGTGGACGACCATTCTTCATTTTCCACTGCTCCAACAGCCACAACACGAACGACTGCCAGGAGCTCAGGGTGCTCCGCGACGAGCATTTCGGTCGTCGCCCTGGGCGCGGCGACTGTGGCTATGGTCACGGTGGAGGCCGCGGTGGAGACCGCTGGAACGGTCGTGACCACGTCAGGAGTGGCGCGACCAGCCTCGAGAGGACCGCTGGCGCGACGAGCCTCGTGAGGGACCCCGCCGCGACCAGCCTTGTGAGGCTTGCCCTCGTGAGGCCGGCCTCCCCCCGCTGCCGCCGCCGCCCAGGATGCAAGCAATTTCCCTGGCTTCCTGGAAGACCCCAGCCCCATCGTTCTGCCTGCCTTCCTCCTTCCTCCTGGGTGAACGTGGCCTTTACATCGAACCGAATCTTCAAGCAGTTCTCGCGGGAGGTGAACGCGGCTCTCCTGAAGCTTGAGGCCGTGCGTCCCCTCAAGTGGTCGCAGTGCGCCATCACCTTCGACTCCAAGGATCAACTCAGGTGCTCGGCCGTGGCAGGTACGATTCCCATGCTGTGCACGCCGACCATCAGCAACGTCCTCGTCACCAAGACCCTCATCGACGGTGGCGCTGGGCTCAATGTCCTCTCCATCGAGATGTTCGAGACGCTCCAAGTGCCCTATGACCAACTCATGCCAACCAAGCCTTTCTCAGGGGTCACAGATGGCTCCACCGTCCCCATCGGGCAAGTGCGCCTGCCGGTCACCTTCGGCGGGCATAGCAACTACCACACCGAGCTCATCGACTTCAACGTCGCTCACATCCACCTCCCGTACAACGCGATTCTCGGGTACCCTGCCCTCGCCAAGTTCATGGCGGTGACTCACCATGGCTACAACGTCCTCAAGATGTCGGGGAGTGGTGGCGTCATCACTATTGCCTGCATTGAGAAGGACACCGTTTGCTCCCTCGAGCGCGCCTACCGGGCCGCGGCGGCAGAAAACTCTGACGACGAAGGCGGCATCCTGCCTCCTGAGGATGTACCCAGGAAGAAGAAGAAGCTCCTCTCCAAGAGACGTCACGGGGTGGAGACCTCCAAGGATGGCGCCTCAGGCTCCACGCCTGGAGCCAAGGCCCCCTCCTCCCTCGCATAGGAAGGCGCGCTCGGTGCCTCCCTCGGGTCGGGCCCAGGGGCTTCCATCTGGAAAGCTTCCGACCTAACCAGTAAGACGAGGGAGTTGCTCGGGCACAACATGGAGGCATGCTTCGGCGCACGCCCACTCAAGCAAGGAGCACGGCGCGAGGCGCCGGGTTCGCGGGAGTTCGTCGCTAATGCAATCGAGGAGCTTCAGGAGGCGTAGGCCATGCGAGGCGGGAGTCGGCCTGCATCACCTGGCGCAGGCGCCATCCTTGGCCCGGGCGGCATGCTGTGCGTCTGCGTCGACGTACCGGGCATCAACAGGGCCGCATCCCACGACCTCTTCTGGCCGTCGCGTGCCGGCCGCGGTGGGGTCTATCCATGCAACTACATCCGCATGCCCTTCGGCCTGGCGAATGCGATAGTCACGTTCCAGTGCCTCACCCAGGCCATGCTCGCGCCCTACGAGCCATGGCGCCGCGCGGTCCTGGAGGATGTGCCAGGTCCTAGCTAGGACCCCGAGCCTCCGGAGGCGTCGGGCGCATGATGGCCAGGGTCCAACGACTACCTCGACGCTTCAGCGGTACCGCAGCCAGGTGAGTTTTTGGTTCGTACTAGGTAACTTTTTGGTTTGTTTAGATTGAGGGCGCCCATCGGGCTGCATTATCCTCAGGTGGTTAGGGCCCGTCCATACAGCCGCGTCGTTTGCATTTGTATCAGAACCTCTTATGCATTTGATAAATTTCCTAAGTATTTCAAACTGCATGCTCGGTGCTTCGCCACCATGAATGTCGCCGCGCCCTAACAATCTCGTTTTTGACTGCCTCGTGATTAAGGGCTGGCACGACGTCTGTGCTCGGGTCCGTCCCTGCAGTGTTGGCAAATCCAAGCGGTCGAGCTCTGTCTCGCGGGCCAGCCCCGTGCACGTCACCTCCCATGGCCCTTGGTGCTACATCCTCGCATGAGCTAATCGGGAGTGGGTGAGTCAGGGCGCGCAACACGGTTCCTGCAACCATAGTCGGCGTTTCGCTGTCACGGGAGCCGCGTGTCGGGTGTTTTGTCCTCGGGTTTGTCGCATGAGAAGACTGGGCACGGCGTCTGTCCTAGGGTCCGTCCCTGCAGCGTCGACAAATCCAATGTCTGAGCTCTGTCTCGCGGGCCGGCGCCACTCACATCACCTCCAGGGGTCATTGGAGTTTGGCCTTCTCATGCGATGGCCCTCGGAAATTCACTCGGCGCAGGTTTCTCCAAAAATGTATAGGGATTGCAATGGCGCCTCCTACCAGATGATTCAGGCGCAACCCGCCTTTGAGGTAGGGCCCCGTGAGACCCGCGCTGGCTCACGGGTGCTCAAATACACCTCTAGTTCTAGCGTGCAGGCCACGCGTGTGAATTTAATGGGCTGTACATGCCTGGGGGGCTCAGGAGCCGAGCCCCCCCTTCCCACGTCCAAGTGGAATCCCCATGCTTCGCGCTGGCAGACAACACTGTCGCTCAGCGGCTATGCCCAGGCAATGTGGAAGCCCCATGCTCCGCGCTGGTGGATAAACAACTGAGGGCGCCCCAGCGGCTGCATCCAACATCAGGACGGCCCCTCACGACCCAGTCTCGCAGCATTCCCCTGGGATGCCCGTGTGAGGGGGCTGCACGGGGGCTACGCTCAGTCCGGGCCTGGCGCGCGCCACCTCCACAGGTCCCTGATACCTGGTCTTCACGCGTCCCTCTCAGGCGAAAGCTGGCGAGGAAAGGTATGGGAGCTACTCGTACGTCAAGGGGGACCCCTGAGCATCGCGACTCAGGGGCCTCACTGGTCATGTAGCCCCTCACCCCTTGGTCTCGTCCGGTGATCCGG
This sequence comes from Elymus sibiricus, assembly GCA_039707655.1. NCBI lineage: Eukaryota > Viridiplantae > Streptophyta > Magnoliopsida > Poales > Poaceae > Elymus > Elymus sibiricus. The sequence continues at coordinate 271,003,084 of CM077669.1, forward strand.
ACGCCCCAACGGCGGTTGAGGTATGCGCGGGACCGGGCCCTGCCGACGCAGAGCTCAAGGTGCTTCAAATCTCCAAATTAACCCCGTCGTCGTCGTGTTCCCTTCATGAGAGTTGCTTGTATGTCAAGCGGGACTCCTGAGCATCGCGACTCAGGGGCCTCACTGGTCACGTAGCCCCTCACCCCTTTGTCTCGTCCTGGAGACCCGGACGCCCCAACGGCGGTCGAGGTATGCGCGGGGTGGGGCCCTGCCGACGCAGAGCACTATAGAAAATAGGAAGGAAGCTAGGTGAGGAAGGAAACCACATAATTTAAACAGTCATTACAAGCATTGAATGTCTCCGAAAACGCAAACAAGTCTAATGGCTCCGCGAGGCACGATAAATGTTGCAGGAAAGGACCTAGGAGGAGGAGCTGGCACCGTTGCATGACCCGACCGCGGGGAGCTCGTCGTCCACATCGCTGCCGTAGTCGTCACCGTCGTTGACCCTCACAGTTGCAGGAGGCGAGGGAACGGCGACGTAGGCGAACTTCTTCATTAGCGCCTCCACGGCGCCCTCCACGGCCGTCGCAGTAGCGGCGCAAACCCCAGGATCAACCGGGCAGATCATGGAGCCAAAGTCGAAACCCGGCTCGCGAAAGTAGAGGTGGCTGAAGACGCGCGTCGCGGCCATGGAGAAGAGGTCGCGGCACTCGCTCTCCAAGACGATCGCCACCCTGGCAACAGAACCCTCGAGCACCTCAGCATGCTTTGAAGAGAGCCCCGCGAAGCCGCTCCCAGGAGCTACCAGGGGTACCGCTAATCCCCCTCGGCAGACGGAGTGCAGCGCCTGACGGAGCCTGAGCTCGACGGAGGGGAGGGCATCGCGCTCCGCAGCCTTTCTCTCCTCAGCCGCAGCAAGGGCCTTCTCCCTGGCGTCGAGCCGAGCCTTCTCTGTAGCTACTTCTTCCTTCATCTTGTCTAGATGCTCGCACTCCATGGCTTGGTCGGCCACGGCTTTGGACAGCGTGGAGTCGCGGTCGGCAAGTTTGGCCTCGCAGGCCTTGAGGTCTCCCTCCCACTGGCGGAGCTGTTTCACGAGCGCAGTCTTCTCCTCCTAAAGTGCCTTCAGGCTGACCTCCGCTTCACCGCAGCACTTCACAGCTGACGCAGCATCGACCAGCACCACGTCGCGAGCCACCTTGGCTGATGCGGTTTCCTTCCTGCTCTCAGCAGCGGTAGCCTCGGCTTCGCTCCAAACTGCCATGGCAGCGGCGTCGGCCTGGAGCCACCCAGAAAGGAGCCCCAAGCGCTCCTTCACGAGATGACCGTCGGCACTCCGAAGATCATCCCGAACCTGATCCAGAGTGGCGTAGGCCCCCTCCAGGGTGCCTGACTCGACCAGAGGAACATGACTCAGAGGCCCCAGGGGCTGGCCCGGAGGTGGCATCTGCGCGGCAGCGGACGCCGCCCCCTGGGGGGCAGAAGCATGGTAGGCTGAGGGCGCCAGAGGCTGCGGTACCACCACAGACAAGGCAGGGACGGACGGTCCCTCGGCCTGCCGGCCCTCGGGGGCTGGCCTCTCAGGCAGCAGCGCAGATGCACCCCCAGGGGCAGAAGCAGCCTCTCCAATGGGCGTCGGGGGCTCCGCGGCCGCGACAAGGAGAGTCACCCCGTGAGCCTCCTCGCCCAAGACATCCGGCTCCTCATCAGGCGTTGCCAGGGCAATAGGAACGGGCATCACGTCGGAAGGCACCCTTGGCTTGACGCCCGCCTTTTCTTCTTCACCTTCAGCACGGCGGCGCTCCTGGTTACCAAGCAAAGAAGGGACCGTGAGCACGCGAGCGACCAGCGGGCGGCCAAAAACCAAGCAGGGCTACTTACTCTTTGACGTCAACCCACTTCCTCTTCTTCTCCACCTCGGCAAAGGCAGGAATGCCCTCTCCCTTCTCCGGGGAGGCGCCACCGTGCAGGGAAGCAGAGGCGTCGCCCACAAGGGCCGCGGCCGGGGAAGCCATACCCGCCCCGGCCGCGGACACCTCGCCCACAGGCTGCGGCTCGGGCAGGGGCGAGGCGGGCACCTCAGACGTCTTACTGGTGCGAGGGGAGCGCTCCGGAGGAGGCCCAGCCTCGCGCTTCCTCAAGGTCGCCCGGCCAGAGGTCCGCGCAGCCCGAGGAGTGGGTCCTAGCCCCCTGAGGACCCTGGCGAATCACGGAGGACTTGCAGCCAGGGGGTCAACAGCATCGTCGTCGTCTTCAAAGCCGTGGAGGAGCGTGCTCCGCGAGGGAGGGGACACCTCCAACAGATCGTCACCCGCGGTCTCCTCCAATTCTTCCTCACCCGCGGTGTTGTCGGAGGACACCGTCACTGGGGAGCCAGGGCACTCGGCCGGAGAGAGCTCTAGCTCATCGAAGGTGGGCATGGCGGCGACCAAGTCGGCCTTGTCGTCGCGGCAGTACAGCGGGGCGTAGGCCTCGGGGAGGTCCCCGGGGTCGCCGTTGAGCAGGGTCGCCATAGCCCTTCTCAGCTCCTCGGAGGTCAGGCGTGCGGATCGAAGCCTGATGCCATCACCACCGCCCTGGTAGTCCCGCATGGGCTTCGAGTGAGCCTGGAGTGGCGCCAGGCATTGCACCAGAAACTCCTTCACTATCACCCCCCCGGTCAACTTCCTGGCTCTGATGTCCTGGGTGATCTGCTCCAGGACAGGCTTGGCCCGGGTGTCGGTGAGCTTCACGGAGCCCCACGCAGGAGTCTTCTCCGGCAGCCCCTTCGGAAGCTCCAGGTGGGAGTTGAGGCCCTTGACATCCAAGAAGACCCAGCGGTGCCCGAAGTTCTCCATCTTCTTCCCGGCTTTTAAGAGCATGTTCCCGCTCTGGACCGCGACGAAGGAGATGCATGCTGACCGCTGAGCACCGTCATGAAGCCGCAAACTGAAGAAATGGCAGAAGAGGGCCACTGAAGGATTCACGCCTATGAAGGCCTCGCAGTAAAAGGCGAAGACAGACATGAGCAGGATGGAGTTGAGTTGGAGATGGAGGGCCTGGATCCCATAGTGCTCGAGGATGGCGGTGAAGAACTCTGAGAAGTGCAGAACGAGCCCGGAGAAGATGCTGTGGAGGAAGAAGGGGTAGGCTGGCTTGGCCAGGCTGTGCTGCTCCGCGGAGCCACGCCATATCAAGTTTCGCCCCCACTCATTGGTGCCGTCGCCGTCGACGGAAGCACCGGGGCGCGGTCCCCGTCCTTGGCTATGGTGGACTCCGAGAGCGCTGGCGAGGCGGAAGCGGAGGTAGATCCTTGAGCTTCGGGTTTTGACTTGCCGGCGGGTGCCATCGAGAGGTCCTAGAGAACAAGAAAGCAAGGCGCGGCGTTGAGATCTGGAGGAGTTCTCACAGAGGATGGGGATCTGGGCGAAGAAGCAAGAGCACAGGGAAGGAAAGCAATAATGGCTTGACACAGGGCGTCAGCCTTTTGTCGGCTCGAGCGGTTGCCGAGGAGACATGAGAGCGGAGACGACCGTGTCCGACCACGCACCGCTAGTCGAGCCTGCACCGCAGGCAATTCGGGCCCACGGCGCTTTGCGCCATCTTCTTCGGCTTCGCCCCGAAGCCAACACGAGCGCGCCTTGGGCCCGGGGGCAACTGTCGGCGTCCTGGGAACAAGGTTACCCAGACTTGCCTGCCTGCAGCCCAGGGCATGGCCCACTTCGACAACCAACACGGCCCGGCGTGACTTCACTCAAGGCAAGGCCCTCGCGAGAGACCCACCCTCACGAGGAGCACGACACCAAGACCCCCGGAAGGAAGAGGCCACCCCAGGTTGCCTCCCGAGGGGCGGAGATCCCTATGCAGTACCCGGCGTTGTGAGGTCGGGAGTGACACAAGCCAAGCCAGGCGGGCACCAGCGGGAACAGAGAACACAGTTTCCTCTTTGGAGCAAAGGAGGCGAGCGCGTACGCGGGTTCCCGAGGCGTCCCACCAAAGGTTTCCATTCTGGTGTAACAAGACCAGGCCAACGGGCACGGTAAGGCGGATGTCACCGCCGAGCCCACGTCCCCATCATTGCCAGCTACTTTGCAGGCGAAGACCACCTTTTGTCAAGTTAAGATGTACCTCTTGTCCCCTTTCGAATTTGGCTATTGTGGGATCCCTTCCCGCCACCGCGATAAGGGAAGAGGACCCGGGCCATTATAAATAGAGGCTACACTGCACCGTAGAGGAGGACGGATCTGAAACCACCCAAGAGCCCTCGCGAGGTTGCTCACCACTGTACCTGTTCATCCACAAACCTCCTCGTGAGGCAATCCACCAAAAGGCAGGAGTAGGGTTTTACGCTTGGCAGCGGCCCGAACCTGGGTAAATCCTCGCATGTTAGTCTTCTTCCTTGAGATTGGGTGAGTTTCGACTGGGGCTGAAGCTCGTTGGGATCTTCGCACACGTCCCTGAGTTCGAACCTCTTTGGGTTTTGCGGAGCCCGAAATCCGACAGTTAGACCTTTGCATATTATAATGCAGGTGCATTGCACGGTATATCATGCTTAATTATGTCTATTTTGACTTCTGTGTGGTTGTTTTATCCTGAAAGTTGCCAGTCTTTGGCTTCAGCCCACTTGTAGATGCTACAAGGGGTGTTTCGACCTCCACACTTTAACCCTTAGCCGACGTCTCGGCGCCCGTAGGCAGTAGTGCACAAGGGAAATGAGGCAATCAGACTATGTGGCTTTATAGTTTTCACTTAACTGTAGGAGCTTGACTGCGGGGGTTAGTGACTAGCCCCCCGTGTTTGTGGTGTTCGGGTGTGCCGAAGTTAATACTATGACCACTTGGTTTTTAAGAGTACACACCCTTCGCATGACATGACATAACCTCCAACGATTTTTAGTTTAACACTTGTCATCGGATCGCTGACCGGTCCTCGCGTATTATGACAGTCAGTTTTTGGCTTTCTCCACTGAGGTACTTAACCGGGCAAGCTGGAAGTACAATCGCAGTGGTTATCCCTTTACCCTCCTAGCCAAACATGTGGAACGTAAGAGGGTAAACACAGGAGCCGGGCAACCCAACTATTGACCCAAGACATAATTCGGGACCGATGCATATAATGCAATATCCGAGACTTCTGAGCACATAGGATAAGAATAGTGCCGGAACGGTGCTTTGGGAAAATTTTGATAGTCAAGCCCCCGGTGTATTAACCGGTTGCATCTAAAAAATGTACCGACCAAGGTTGCTTCTGCGTCGAAGCACGTAAAATAAGTTATGCAACACTAATGATCGCAATGAGACCGGCGAAAAATGGTCCTTGATTTCTGATGAACTCGTGACGTCTAACTATACAATCGGCACCGTCGAAGCAACTGTTATGGATACTTTATTTTAAGATAAGTGTTACATAAGAAAGGTTTATACAGGGCTCTTTATGAGTGGTTTTACATCCCTACTGCGCCCTGCTGCACGTCTGCACCTTTGCTCTGGAGCTCCTTGAGGAGGTGGTAATCGGCGAGTGGACCTTGGGTCTTGAGAGGTCACCGTGGTATGTTGGCTTGATCCTAGATAGGTCCTTGATGGTACCTGTTGCTTGCCAGAAGACGAATTTCACCGTAGCTCTGTCGAGCCGAACACTTGGCGGGCCCTCACAGCTACCCATGGTATTTTAAGCGCAAAATTATGCCTCCGGGGTACGTACCTCATGGCTAGCGGGGCCCTGCTGTGGGGAGCGTGTTACTATCTATCTCCGGCGTGGGAAGGCTCCAGGAATGAAAACAAGGCCCGGGCTAGCTTGCACACCTTTCGTGCCTTGACGGCGGGCTGGGAGTTCAGCGTCTCTTTACCTCGGTGACCAGTGCCGCTGTGTGCTCCTCAGTTCGGTGTGAGCGCTCCGTGTTGCCATTGACGGTGATGACTCCCCTTGGTCCGGGCATCTTGAGCTTCATGTATGCATAGTGGGGAACGGCGTTAAAGCGGGCGAATATTGTATGGCCGAGAAGTGCGTGATAGATGTTGCGGAAGGGGACGATGTCGAAGATCAAGTCTTTACTACGGAAGTTGTCAGGTGAGCCGAATACTACTTCCAGAGTTACGGTGCCCGAGCAGCGGGCTTCCACGCCTCGAATTACTCCTTTAAAAGTGGTGTTACTGGGTTTGATCCTTGACGGATCGATACCCATCTTTCTTACCGTATCTGAGTAAATCAGATTGACGCTGTTACCTCCGTCCATGAGGACTCTGGTTAGATGGTAACCGTCGATGATATGGTCGAGTAGCAGGGCCGCAGATCCTCCATGAAGGATACTGGTCGGATGGTCTCTTTGGTCGAAGGTGATCGGGCAAGCTGACTATGGGTTGAATTTCGAGGCTACTAGCTCTATGGCGTATACGTCCCGAAGGGCGCGCTTCCTATCCTACTTTGGTATATGTGTGACGTAGATCATGTTCACGGTTTTTACCTCGGGAGGGAATTGCTTCTGGCCCCCATTGTTCGGGCCGCAATCCTCATCGTCGTCCTCGCTGCGAGAGCCCTTGCCATGGTCCTCGGCTGCAAGCTTGCTGGCCTACTTGAACACCCAACAATTACGGTTGGTGTGGTTGTGTCACACCCTGTGTTTTGACACTATTACTAAGTTAACATGGCTCAAAAATTAGGACCAACAAAAACTTTTTGTGTGATGTGATGCATGAACTGATTGCTATTTGCTTGCTTGCTTGAGTGTGCTCTAAATTCATAAAATTCCTCCTACTCTCTAGACTCATCTCCTTGATCCAAATCCTTGCCTAATGATCATGCCATGTGTATAGGACATAAAACTATTTTTATAAAATATTATTTTGGCCAAAAAGCATTTATTTAATTTAGCTTTTCAAAACCCCCTGAATTGAGGTTTGTACTACAAGTCCTCAAATTAGGGTCAATGTTTTGCCCCAAAGACTTTATTTGGATCCTATCATATATAAGACTCCCCAAAACCACCAAATATTATTTTTTAAAGATTATTTTCATATTTTATTTAAAGGCTTTTTCTTAAGGCCAGAAATGGTCTTTTATGGGGAAAAACAATTTTAATGCTTTCAAAATATTTGAGAAAATTTAGGGAAACTTAGTGGACATATATTTTCCATATATATTAGTTTCAACACATGGTCATGATCATAATATTGGACAAAACCCTCCAAAACCCTTTGTGCATACTCCAAGTATTTGAAATATTTCTATAAGAAATATTCTCTAATAAATCCAGGAAAATTCTAGCAAGTCACATATGCCTAATGTAATGATCTTGCAAAGTTTCATTCCAATCCAAATTGTTTTGGTTCACAAAAGTGCCCCAAAACCATTCCTTTCCAGATCCAAATTTGATCAACTCTACATTGCCAACTGTCTCCTCTTGATCTCAAATTTTTTGGGCATGTTCTAATCCCCAAATGATGACACTACACCAAGTGGTGCATCAAGGAGAATAGTGTATCTAGGGTAGATCTATCCAAATCTGTTTCTACCCATTTCTAGGCTTTGAAACTTTAACATTGTCCACTTTTCTACAATTGTGTTAAAATTTTGCGAGCAAGTTCATTTGGTCCTAATTGTCATTCCTGTTAATTCTCATGTGAAGTAGATCAAGTTAACTAGCTAAAAACTACATCAAACACCTTCTGCTGTTTTCCATAAGCTACTGTTTTGGCCACCTACCAAGTTCTCCTTGACTCCAATTATTTACCACAGTCCCTACTAGACCCCTTCTACCTCCAGTAAGGATCTCCTGCACATAGCTCAAAAATTGATGGGTAGAAACCCCATTTCCTCCTCTGGTTTACACTGGCAGACCCCTTCTTTCCCTCTATTGCTTTTACCTCTACCCTTGCTAAGCTCCTAAGGGTCAAGATGCACCCCTGGAACCCCCAGGCGCTAGCAGACACGCCAAAGCACGCGGGAGCAGGCCATGCCGACCATATGCACGCTCCAGAGCGTGCTACAGTGCACCATGACACTATAGCCGCTCTGTGCCCACGGCCCCCAACCGCCTCGTGCTCCTTCCACTCGCCGGCAGCATCCCCCCGGCGTCCGAAGCATGTCAGGACACACACCCCCTCCTCCCTCTCTCTCCGACGGCCTATGCAACGCGTGCACATGGCTGCCCTTGCTCGGACACTCTCTGCCGGAGCTCGGGGCCCGCCCCTGAGCACTCCCCGATCAACCTTTTCCATTCCCTTGCCCAGACCTTGCCCATGAAGCCCGTAGACATTCTCCGGAGCGCCTCCATTGTCTCTAGTGACGACCGTGTCGTGGCCGTGGATGCCGTCCACGGTGGAACCACGCCCGGCTATAAGAAGCAACCCGAGCGCCACTCCTCTGGCCTTTCGCTCTCTCCGCCTCCTAGACACGTCCCGGACCACCTATTCTTCCTCCTGTGCCCTCTCGCTCCCCCCATGGCCGCCATGACGCCGCCTCAGCCTCGGCCAAATTCCCCTAAACCCGACGCCCTCCTCTCCCATGGTCTGCACCAGAGCATCACCACCATCTCCAAACCTTGCCCCGCGCCCCATTTTTCCCTTTCCGATGGCCACATTATGTGGGGACCCCGAGTCACAAGTCGTGGTCACCGAATGCACATGTACAGTGGTCCCAGAGATCAATGCTCACTGAACACATAGAAGCTGAATAACAAGAGTCTTACATCCATACATACTGTCTTACACAAATAAAGACCATTGAGGTCAAGTCTTTCATAGATAGGGTCGTGAAGGCCAAACACCAAACATAGCTAGCAGCGGAAATCTTGAACGAAAGCGTGAACCCATGCCATCTGCCTTAACCCTACAGGCATTCTGACTGGGAAGCGTCCTAGTTCGCATGTTCGTCTCCAATGAATTATTCATGATATTCCTGCTCTTCCATGCCCGGACAATTAAATAACCAGTGGCAAGCCAATGAGTACTTTGAATTTACTCGCAAGCAACCCATGTTTTGGAACAAGGTATAACAAAGCATGATATAACACTAAGTAGGTGAGTTGTGGAAAGCTAATTTTTAGTGGAGTGACATGATCAAAATAACTTGAAGTAGCATGCATCATGAGGATACAAGTATCCGTATGAACAGGTTACATATATCAATATAATTAAGGTCTGAACATCTCATGTTCAATCATCATGTCAAGTCATCAGACTTGTCTCGAGAAATTCCATCCTTCTCACACACATGCCAAGTTTGTGAAAACATCGAACGTAGTCCAAGAGCGGTCATCCAACTGTCCTTGACCATGGACATGGCTATTCGAATAGTTTTACACTCTGCAAAGGTTGCACACTTTACCCATAGGACTCAGGGAACTTCTGTGTCAAGCCATGACTTGCGGTATGTCACAGACCCGAGGTAAGCACCCAAACATTGTCTTTCCCTTGACGACACTAAACAAAGAGTCCACTCGTTGGTACCTAGCCCTCATGATGTACATCCCACGAGCCTTGCTCAAGATCGTAACATCCATGAGGGGACACAACGGTGTGCCTGGTGTTTGTAAAAACAGCCCATGGTCGCCCTACCTGGCACGACCCTGTATCGAGAGAGTAACGCTGGCCCTCTCGCCACTAGTAATACGGGCTCTCTACAAGCACCGACCAAGGTAATCAACAAAGCCCCATCCCATAAGGGGTATCGTGGTTGTACATGTAAGGTTGGAATAACGGTCGCAACTTACACTAATCCGTTTTCGAATAACCAATACACTCACTTGCTCCGGTACACCACTTCTTTGAAAGCATTTGTTTCCAACACCATGCATATTCCCATCCCATTTGCGTAGCATCTACTTAAGCATCCTATCTACTTCCCACCCGCATAACCCTCATAAGGAGGTAGGGTCATGCACGATGCAAGTATCAACAAGAAAGTATCAGAGGCATCCCACCGAAGTAGTCACCACATCAGCATGGTCAACAACACGAAATAAAGTGCTATATGCCATGCAATAAAAGGGTTTCATAGTCATGGTCAAAGGGCTGCTTTCCTGGCTCAACAAAGTCTTCGGGGTCTTCAAAGTCTTCTAGTCCAACTCCCTCGTCAACAACGCAATCTACCATCGCGATAATAATGGCAATAATAAGAATCACAACAAAAACATAGCACAAAATCCAATTCTAAAATGTTACCCTACTATGTAAAATACTACAATAGAAACTAAAAATATTTGTCTCTGGTTTTGAAGTGAAAAAGATTTTGAAAACTATTTTAAAATAGACTAAAAATACTTAAAACTAGGTTTTAAATAAATCCAGTACATAAAATGTTCTCAAAAATTTGTACAAGTGGCACTATTAAATACTACAGAATATTACAAGATTTATGGTGGAAAAATTATTGGAATTGGACAATTATTTAACCCTGTGGGATTTTTGGAAAATACTGCCAGAAAAGAAAAAGAAAAAGGGCTACAGTGCCCCTCGGCCAGAGCCAGCCAGCCAGCCGAACTGGCCCATCCAGCAGGCGGCCCAGGCGACTCGGTGCCCCCGCACGCGTCAGATTTCAAACCTGACGGGTGGGGCCCGTAGGCCAGCGAGAGAGAGAGAGCGAGAGACGAGAGGGTGTGAGAGGCTGACGAGCGGCCCCACCTGTCGGGGTCGTCGTCAAACCCTCGCCAGACGGCGGCGGAGGTCACCGGCGGTGACTGGGGGCACGACGACGGCTGGCGAGCATAGGAACGGGCTCAGGGCGCTGTCGCCGTTCGGGTGGAGGTGGAGGGGAGGCCGGAGATGCACTGGTTCGCCGGCGATGAGGAAGCACGGCAGAGCCGCTTCGGTAAGAGGTCGCCAGGGCCTTCTCGTGCTGCAAACCGAGCGGGGATGAGGGGGACAAGGGTCAGGGGGATCCCACGGTCCCAGAGAGGAGGAGAGGAGGACCAGAGCGGGCCGGTTACCCGAGATCGACGGAGCCCCGACGCGGCGGCGCCTCAGTCGATCTCGAGCACTGGTGCTCGGGGAGGTTGCTTGGGTGGCACAGGGGCTCGATTAGGAAGAGGAGAGAGAGATTAGAGGGGAGAGAAGGGCTCGGGGAGGCCCTTTTATAGGGGTGCGGCGGGCCACCGAGCTCGGGTGCGCCGGCGAGGTTGCTGACGTCGCTGGAGGGCGTGGGAGTGAGCGGGGGCGTGTCTGGGGTCTACCTGTGGTTGGTCTAGGGCCAGTGGGAGCAAGAGGGGGATGCAAGGCGTGCTCCTGGTGGGCCCCAAGCTCGCGCGCTCACTGGCCGAGCCGGGCGGCGCCAGGCACGCGCTGCAGAGGGCAAAGGAGAGGAAGGGAGGAAGCGGCCATTGCCCTGGCCCGTTGCGGACGTCGAGACGCGGTCTCTGGCGCGCGGGAAGGACCCGAGGTGGTTGGGGGCGCGGGGTCAACTCTCTGGAGCGCGGTTGCGCGCTCGAGAGCGCCCGTTTGGCCGACATCCGTGCGTGTCCCTCTTGTCTTGGCATGCCTGGAAGCTATTGGAGACACCCTGGGAGGCGTAGGAAGTCAGCAAAGTCAAAGGGGAGGGTAGAGGGGCTGAGGGAGATGAGAGAGAGAGAGGGATTCTTGCTGTCCAGGGAGGGAAATGTCGCTTTTCCCCCATGCAATCATGGACTTGGGCGCCAGGAATCTTATTGGAGGTGGGGAGGGACTGCATGGTGCTGTGGTAAAAAGATGAGGTGAAGGAGAATAGTGGAAGGTGTCAGAATGTGGTTTTTACCAAATCACCAGAAGGTGTTTGATGTGTGTGTGGGCAAGATAAGCCTTCCCACTTGCATTGAGACTTGACAGGATCAAATGTGGAGTAAAAATATGGCGGATCACCAAGTTTGAGCTCCATTGAAAGAGTTTGCCAATGTAAACTTGGTAAACCCTAGAAATCAACAAAATTAGGTTTATGTAGATCTAGCCATGCAATTCCATTCTCCTAAATGCAACACTTGGTGTAGTAGCATTATTTAGTGATTTGATCCTGTCCACAAAGTTTGGGATCAATTGGAGAAAGTTGGCAATGTAGAGTTGTTAAAATTTGAATCTGGACAGAGGGGGTTTTGGAATATTTTGGTGAATCAAAACATTGAGGATTGAGATGAAACTTTGCATGATCATCACATATATCCTGTGTGACTTGCTAGAATTTTCCTGGAATTATTTGAGAATTTTTCCCGTAGAAATATTTCAAGTGTTTGAAACAGACAAAAAGGGTTTTGAAGGGTTTTGTCCAATATTTTGAACATGACCATGTGGTGAATCTCTTATATATGGAAAATATATGTCCACTGACTTCTGGCCTTAAATATTTTTAAAGCATAAAAATATTTTTTCCCTATGAAAGACCATTTCTGGCCTTAAATAAAAGCCTTTATATAAAATAGGAAAATAATCTTTAAAATTAATATTTGGTGGTTTTGGGAAGTCTTATATATAGTAGGTTCCAAATAAACTCTTTGGTGCAAAACATACCACCCAATTTGAGGAATTGTAGTACAAACCTCATTTCAGGGGTTTTATAAAGCCTAATTGGAATAAATGCTTTTTGGCCAAAATAATATTGTCAGCGTCCTGGGAACGGGGGTACCCAGTCTTGCCTGCCTGCGGCCCAGGGCGTGGCCCACTTCGACAGCCAGTACGGCCCGGCGCGGCTCCACTCAAGACAAGGCCCTCGCGAGAGCCCCACCCTCACGCGGAGGACGACGCTAAGACCCCCGGAAGGAGGAGGCCACCCCAGGTTGCCTCCCGAGGGGCGGAGATCCCTATGCAGCACCCGACCTCGCGAGGTCGGGGGTGACGCAAGCCAGGCCAGGAGGGCATCAGCGCGCGCAGAGAAGACAGTTTCCTCTTTGGTGCAAAGGTGGCAAGGGCGTACGCGGGTTCCCGAGGCGTCCCACCAAAGGTTTCCATTCTGGTGTAACAAGACCAGGCCAATGGGCTCGGCAAGACGGATGTCATCATCGAGCCCACCTCTGCATCACCACCAGCTACTTTGCAGGCGAAGACCACCTTTCGTCAGGATAAGGTGTACTGCTTGTCCCCCTCCGAATTTGCCTGTTGTGGGATCCCTTCCCGCCTGTGCGATAAGTGAAGAGGACCCGGGCCATTATAAATAGAGGCTAGTGTCGGGACCCCGATCCTAAGCCATAAGAATCTAGCATGTAACACTTCACATTACTTTGCGGTCTTACGCACGGTTATCTCCACGGCTGTCACCTTACCTGGGCCGGGACCGTTTGCGCCTTTTGGCTCACGAATGTGAATATGTCGCTAGCATTCAAACGTCCAAGAAACCGGGTCAACATGACTAGATGTAGAACCCAAGTGGCACATCCGTACAGGGACAGGCATACGTAACCCAACAATGCAGGTGTCGGTCATCAGCTTGTGTAGACGAGTCATAGCAAGCTACAGGGACTCCATTACGTCGTGGGACATAAATGTCATCAACTGCGCGTAGACGAGTCATAGCAGGCTACAAGGACTGCATTACACTGCGAGACATTTCCCCGAAGGGACAGACACAGCAGCAAGAAGGATACACGCCGGCCAATCAATGTGTCCGTAGCAGTAGCAAGCTACCAAAGCTCGTTGGAAGCACAAAGAGGCATTTACCTGTAAAGAGTACTACTAGATGCACACAACTAGGTGTCAAATCCCATACATACCGTTGCACATCACATTTATGCACGACATGCCCGATATGGATAGATACAACTATGGCATCACAACATAACCATACAACAACACAACATTTATTTAGAAGGCTCATAAGAGCCAACATAGTGTGATATTACAAGCATGGATCACATGACCCAACACACAAGTCATACAAGCAACAAGTGGAAGCATAACATGTCTGGGTACAGACATCTTGAAAAGATGAAGGCTGAGGAAGCTTGTCTAACTACAAGACCCTCCATAGGAACCATACCTCTGTCTGGGATTCCCAAGCTACTTGGTCGGCATCGTTCTTATCATAGAAACCACTAGCGAGACTGGTGTCTCCTCTGCAAAGACATTAATAAAGCAACGGTGAGTACGGAGGTACTCAGCAAGACTTACATCAGAACTAACTACATATGCATCAGTATCCACAAGGGTTGTGGGGTTCATTGCACCAAGCCAGCTTTGACTCTTGGCTATCCTGTACTACGACTACCAGTACTTTGAATATTTTGAGAAAGCGCACACGAGTCCACTAACACCACAACAATACACCACCATGGATCCGCTCCCGTCTTCCTACGAGAGTGCCATCCATGGTACTCACACTTGTCTTGAAGCTTTTGTAAGTAACCATTAAAGTTGTCTATGAACCATATAAGTCTCCAAGTAGTCCATATCCGCGGACGCGGCTATTCGAATAGATGATTACCCTACAGGGGTGTACTTCGTCACACATGCTCCCGCCACTTATCGCTACGTGCACGTAAAAAGGCACCTCGGCAACCTTCTAGCAGAAGCCTAGCGAGGGAGTCGGCCACGACCATTAACCACACAAGACTCTAGCCCAGGTTTATCGCCTATTTGAGACTGAACCCGCAACGGAAGTCCGGCCGAGGTTTCCATCATGGTCCCAAACGATGTGTGCAGCGTTCCCAAGCCCACCTCGACGGATGGAACTACGCTTGGTACACCGGGCCATGGTGCCTAGTCTGACCCAAGCCCACCTATACGGGGTGCCACTCAGTAGACTACTAGCACGGCCTACAAACACCAGAAACTAGTTGCAACTCCTGGACAGAGATCAGGTCGATTAATAAGTCGAGAGGGTCCATTGGTTTGGGGCCCAATGCGCGGTAGTAGCTAGTCTTGGATAACATACACATGACTCAGTTCTTAAGGACGGTCCCAATGAGACAACCCACCATGTACTCCTACATGGCCTCTCATCGCTACCTTTACCAAATCAGGTTCACCACTTAACTCTCATCATCAGAACAGATTCAGTTCACTCCGGTTCATCACCCAGATGAAACAGACCTGGCACAACTCTAAGCATAGCAAGCATAGTAGGGAAATGGCACAACATGGCTCAAGCATCTACCATGTATGCTAGGTTGCTTGGTTCAGCTATTTACTGTGACAATGACAGGTCATGCAGACGAATGGGTTCAACTACCGGAAAAAGTAAAAGTTGAATCGTTTTGTCCTAATGCAATAAGTGAGAGCAAGAGCAAGAGAGTGGGATTGTGTCGGAGATGTTCAAGGGGGGGTTGCTTGCCTGATAAAACGTCGACACGTTACTGCTCTTCAGATGGATACTCGACCGTATCCTCCGGAACAGTGCCTAACACGAAGAATAACCATCGAAGGGGGACAAATCAATTCATATCAAATGCGACAATATGATGCATGAATATGACATGGCAATATGATGTGATGGAGATAATGCATCTAGCAACAGATTTAAATGAAGTAGGTTTGAACCCAAGGTTGAAATTCAACTTCATATGTGAGGTTTCATATTGTATTTGGACAAAATGTCCAAGTTCTCCTATTTAGGTAGCTCTATTATGCATGAAAATGGTACAGATGGATTCATTGGAGTTTTCTAATAAATTTTCATATATAAATTATTTTCATCTGACTTATAGATTAATTTATATGAATTTTCTAAGTTTTTAGCATTTTTTGGAATTATTTAAAACCCAGAAATGCGTTTATGACATCAGCTACACGTCAGCCTAATGTCAGCCTGGTCAACTAACCGCTCTGGGTCAAACCTGACCAGTGGGACCCACTGGTTAGTGACCCAGTGACTAAGCAGGGTCAAATCCCGCGCTGACTAGGGGTTTGACCAGCTACGGGGCCCGCTGTCAGCCTCTGTTGGGTTAATTAGCAGGGGGATTAGCGCTAATTGCATTGCCACGTCAGCCCCGCCGTAGTTTGGCCGGCGGTGACCAACCCGACGGTGGTTCCTCGCCAGAAATGCTCCTCCGGGCACCAGTTGGCACGAGGGGCGGCGCGTTTGGAAGCGGGGAGCAAGCCGCCTCCATCCCAACAGTTGGGACGGCACGGTGTGGCCCGTAGCATCGCCTGCGACGATGGCTATAGTTGCCGGAGCTCGGATCAGAGAGCGCACGGCGCTAGGGGCTGCGGGCGGGGGAGCTAGGGGTGGCAACGGGCTCCTGCGAGCGGCCTGAGCACGATGGTGTGCTCGGCGACAAGCCTCGGAGGCTCTAGCCGCAGTGGCGCCATGGTCGGCGGCAAGAGGCTCACGGGTCCGGCGGCTAGTGGGGGTTAGAGGAGGGGATCGATGACGGGGCTAGGGGGAGGAGAACCGGGGCCTCACCGCGGAGCTGCTGGCGCCGGTGGCAAGGTCGGGGATGCGTTGTGGCCAGCAAATCGACGGCGGGGAGGTCCGGTGGCCGATGGCGATGGAGAGATTGATGGCATCGCTTCGGCAGCTCCGGCTTGCTCAACTCGTCGGGAGGGCGACGGAAGGGTCGTGCGCTTCTCGTGGCACGCTAGGAGGGCTCGGGGGGGGGCTGTGGTCACGGCAGCGCTCTCGGTCGCGAGGGAGAGAGCGAGCAAGAGGAGGGAGAGAGAGAGGATGGAGCAGAGGGGAGGTCCTCCCGATCGAGGCGGCGTCGTGGTGGCTATCCTGAGCATCGACGTGGCCAGGGGAGGCAGGCACGCAGGTGGCGTGGCGGCCTGGCCGGGCGCGCTCGCCGTGCCCTACTTTGCCTGTACCTTCTGGCAGAGGTAGGAGATGACTGGCAACGGGCCAGTGGGCCGGCCACCTCCTGGGCCTCAGGTGAGTTGGCCCAGGTAGCTCATTTTCCTTTCTTTTCTATTTCTATTTGTTTTCTATATTTTTGCAGTTTGTTTTAATTTAGTTAAGGCACGAAATCATTTTAGAAAAATATTCCAAAGGCCCTGGCCAAGTTTCAAATTTATTGGAGCTATAAACTTATTTATAGTATTTTATAACTCCAATTCAAATACATATTGCATTAATTCAACAAAGCAAAATGACAAGTAAAAATATGAGTCACCTCTAGTTGATGTTTCCACATTTTTGCAGAGATGATGAACATTTTTGGAGAGCCATTCTGGTTTATTGAAAATCATTTTAGGTGAACCTATTTGAATTCAAATAGTGCTAGGGCTTTTGATCATCCCCATTTGTTGTTTAAAGAAATTTAAACATAGTGCAATCACAAACATGGATCTTAGGTGCATAACAAAGCTAGGGATGTGACAACTCACCCCCACTTAAAAGAATCGCGTCCCGAGATTCAGGAGTCGTCGGGAAAAGGGCCGGATACTCAAGTCAAAGACGATCTTCTCGTTCCCACGTAGCTTCATCCTTTGAATGATGGGACCACTGAACCTTGAGAAACTTGATATTTCGACGCCGGGTGACACGCTCATCTTGATCGAGAATACGAACATGATACTCTCGATATGAAAGATCATCTTGAAGATCAAGCGTTTCGTGGTCCACTTCGCGGATAGGATCCTTGAATTAACGCCTGAGTTGAGACACGTGAAAGACATCATGGACTCTAGAAAGATGCGGGGGTAGTTCCAGTTGGTAGGAAACTTCTCCTCATTTGGCAAGAATGCGAAAGGGACCAATGTAATGAGGAACCAATTTTCCCTTGATACCGAAGTGATGGGTACCCTTCAGAGGAGTAACCCGAAGGTAAGCCTTTTCATCCACCTCATAAGTTACTTCCTTATGATGGCGATCATACTGCCTCTTCTGACGAGACTGAGATGTCTTTAGATTTTCGCGGATAACGCGAACTTGCTCTTCTGCCTCCTGGGTCATGTCTGGCCCAAAGAATTGTCTTTCACCGGTTTCTGACCAGTTCAGAGGTGTTCGACATCTTCGTCCATAAAGAACTTCGAATGGAGCTTTGCCCAGACTAGATTGGTAGCTGTTGTTATACGCAAACTCAGCAAATGGAAGAAACTTCTCCCAATCCATTCCGAATGAGATGACCCAAGCTCTGAGCATGTCTTCGAGAATCTGATTGACTCTTTCAACCTGACCACTTGACTGAGGGTGAAAAGCAGGGCTAAAGGAAAGATGGGTTCCCATAGCATTCTGGAAACTCTCCCAAAAACGAGAGGTGAAAAGACTTCCTCGGTCTGAATTGATCTCTAATGGAATGCCATGAAGAGACACTATTCAAGAGATGTATAAATCAGCCAACTGACTAGCAGTGATACTCTCTCGGACAGGAAGGAAATGAGCCACTTTGGAAAGGCGATCAATAACCACGAAGATGGAATTATTTCCTTTCTTGGTCTTGGGAAATCGGTGATGAAGTCCATCTCAACTTTATCCCACTTCCATTCAGGAATAGCTAAAGCCTGAAGGGTGCCAGCAGGCCTCTAGTGCTCCGCCTTAACGCGACGACAAACGTCGCAACTTGCAATGAATTGAGCAATTTCCCTTTTCATTCTAGTCCACCAGAATCTCTGGCGTAGGTCCTGATACATCTGGGTACTGACGGGATGAATTGTGAGAGGGGATTCATGAGCCTCCTTAAGGATCAACCGTCTCAAGTTCCGTACCTTGGGAAGCACAGAGCGGTTCCCAAAGAAAACGCCTCCCTGGTCATTTATTTAGAAACAACTTGCAACTCCTTTCTTGATGTTTTTCTTGATGCGGGATATCCCTGGATCAATCTTCCGAGCTTCAATGATCTGATCCTCCAGAGTAGGTTTTGCAACCAATGTAGAAAGGGATCCACGAGGAACAATGTGTAGGTTAAGCTTACAGAATTCCTCATGCAGAAGGGGCTGAAATTTTTGTAGCATAAGGTTGTTGCAGTACGACTTACGACTTAACGTATCAGCCATAACATTTGCCTTGCCTGGAGTGTAAGTAATTCCTAAGTCGTAATCCGTAATTAGCTCTAACCATCGTCTTTGTCTCATATTCAGATCCGGTTGGGTGAAGCTATACTTCAAACTCTGATGATCGGTGTAAATCTCACAACGATTACCAAGGAGGTAATGTCGCCATGTCTTGAGTGCATAGACTACTGCTGCAAGCTCCAAATCATGTGTTGGATAGTTTTCCTCATGTGGGTGCAACTGTCGAGATGCACAGGCGATCACTTGTCGATCTTGCATAAGAACACATCCAAGTCCCTGTCTTGAAGCGTCGCAATAGATGACAAAATCTTTGGAGAAATCCGGTGGCACGAGCATGGGAGCAGAGGTCAGCCTTCTCTTCAGTTCCTGGAAACTGTGCTCACATTGCGGGGTCCACTCGAACTTCTTGTCTTTCTTGAGGAGTTCCGTCAGGGGCTTGGAAACTTTGGAAAAATTCTCAATGAAGCGGTGACAATAGCTTGCTAAACCAAGGAAACTCCTAACTTGCTTATCAGTTTCAGGTGGAGTACAGTAGAGAATGGTCTAAAATCTTTCGGGGTTAACTGCAATGCCCTTACCGGAGATCACATGACCTAGATAGGTCACTTTTGGTAACCAAAATTCGCACTTGGAGAACTTGGCATAAAGACTGTGCTCTCTGAGTTTTTCTAGCACAAGTCTGAGGTGCTTAGGATGCTTTGCTTCATTCTTTGAGTAGATTAGTATATCATCGAGGTATACCACGACAAACTTATCCAAATACTCCATGAATATTGAGTTCATCAGGCGAGAGAATGTGGCTGGAGCATTGGTCAGACCAAAAGACATGACCGTGTACTCATACTGTCCATAACGAGTGACAAAAGCCGTCTTGGGAATGTCTCCATTCTTGATCTTGATTTGATGGTAGCCTAGCCTCAAATCCATCTTAGAGAACACTAAGGATCCAGCGAGTTGATCATACAAATCATTGATCCTGAGGAGCGGATACTTATTCTTTATCGTGTCCAGATTGACGGGGCGATAATCTACAACCATTCGGTCTGTTCCATCCTTCTTCTTCACAAAGAGGACGGGGCAAGCCCAAGGAGAAGAACTAGGTCGGATGAAACCCTTTTGCAAGGACTCATCAAGTTGTTTCTTAAGCTCGGCTAGCTCCAAGGGTGCCATCATATAAGGTCTTCTGGAAATTGGAACAGTTCCTGGGATGAGGTCTATCACAAACTCTACATCCCTGTCAGGTAGATTACCTGGCAACTCTTCTAGAAAGACATCCAGAAAATCATGGACTACCGGAATATCTTCAAGCTCAGGAAGAGGGTTGGCATTGAGCGAATAGAGCTGACGCTTTGCAACTCGAGTTGAAACATTGACTATCTTGCCAGATGGGTGCGTAAGCTGAACAGACCTGGTGGAGCAATCAATCTTGGCATGATGAGCTGTCATCCAATCCATACCAAAGATGATGTTAATATTTGAAGACTTGAGAGGTATCAGCGAAGCAAGGAATACAAGTCTATCAACAAGGATTTCATTTCCATGGCTTATTCTCGTGGTCTTCCATCTAGACCCTGGAGTCTGAACTTCAAGAGCAGTTGGCATATCGCAAAATGACATGTCATGCAACCGGGCATAGCCTTCCGAGATGAAGGAATGTGATGCTCCAGTATCAAACATAACTGATGTTGGATGACAATTTACGAGGAGCGTTCCAAGGACAACATCATGATCCTCATGAGCTTCTTCGGCTGAGATGTAGTTCACACAACCACGATCAATGACGGCTGGCTTGGCATGGATCGTCTTGACTCTAACAGACTTTCCACACGGGGGTGAGGCAACATTGGACTAAGTGCAATTTCGAGCAATGTGGCCTGGCTCTCCACACCTGTATCAAATCACTTGGGTTGCACGTGCAACAGCATTGACAGGCGGTCCTCTAAGAGGCTTGGGTGGAGCATTTGGCTGAGTTGGACGAGGCGCGACATAGGATGGCCTCACATATCCTGGTGGAAGTGATGAGTTCGGAACCCAAATCCGGCGCTTCTGAGATCCAGAGCTAGAGGTAGAAGCCAAATCACGGTTATGCTTGCTAGAATCTTCATAAGTGAGTTGAGTTGTCTCCGCATTAATGGCCTTATTCACAAGAGCCTGGAAGGTGTCGCAATGATGCAGGTGAAGATCACGACGCAACTTTGGATTGAGACCCTTCCTGAACCTAGCTTGCTTCTTAGCATCCGTGTACACTTCTTCTGTGGCGTAACGGCCAAGGTTCTTGAACTCTCGACTGTATGCATCTACAGTCATCTTACCCTGAGTAAGGTTACAGAACTCTTCTCTTTTTCGGTCCATAAGACGCTGAGGGATATGATGCTCGCAGAAGGCCTCTGTGAATTCTTCCCAGGTAGGAATCTGGCCAGCCGGAATTATAGTCGCGTAGTTCTCCCACCATATACTAGCAAGACCCTCCAGGTGATATGTAGCATAGGTGACCTTGTCAACCTCAGCCACGTTCACGGAACACAACTTATTTGTGATGCTATGGAGCCAGTCATCTGCATCGAGTGGCTCAATGGAAGGATGGAAGGTGGGTGGGTACAACTTTATGAAATCACGAATGGTCACTGTCCCAGCACACTGATGTGTGGTGTTTTCCTCAATATGAGCCTGCAAGCGATTTGACTCATGCTTGTCCTTGTCAACATCTAGCATGAACTGTGCCAACGAAGATGAATTTAGCAGAACTTTGGCATCTCTGGTACCATGTCTTTGGCCCTTCTGGCGGCCAACGGCAGCTCACTTACTGAGAGACATCCTGAGGATGATAAACTGAGATTAGGTAGAGCGACATACCATATAGATAGAAGGAAATGCAAAATCATTAGATCTCCATAGAAATCCTAGGGAAAAAACGGCTGTGAATGCTCAGAAATGAGACATCCTGCAAAAGATTTAGGTGCCACGACACCTCAACATCACAATCTCAAGATTCTGATCGACCTAACAAGCTACACAGATATCACTCGAGGACTGGAATGCAACTCAGATCAACCATTCCTATAAGTCTACAGAATAGTACCTTGAGATCCTGGTAGATAGGTAAGAAGGCTAGTTCTTAATCCCCGTAGAAAAGAAGAGGGTGACTCAGAATCCGAATAACATGGGGAAAGGAGTAAAAAGAGCCTTACGTTCCCTTCCACAATCAATTCCCTTATATAACTAAAGCATTTCTAGACTCAACATCGACCAGTTTGGCTTGGTAGTCCTACGGTCAATCAAGCTCTGATACCAACGCTGTCGGGACACCGATCCTAAGCCATAAGAATCTAGCATGTAACACTTCACATTACTTTGCGGCCTCACGCACGGTTATCTCCACGGCTGCCACCTTACCTGGGCCGGGACCGTTTGCGCCTTTCGGCTCACGAATGTGAATATGTCGCTAGCATTCAAATGTCCAAGAATCTGGGTTCACATGACTAGTTGTAGAACCCAAGTGGCACATCCGTACAGGGACAGGCATACGTAACCCAACAATGCAGGTGTCGGTCATCAGCGTGTGTAGACGATTCATAGCAAGCTACAGGGACTCCATTACACTGCGAGACATTTCCCCGAAGGGACGGACACGGCAGCAAGAAGGATACACGCCGGTCAATCAATGTGTCTGGAGCAGTAGCAAGCTACCAAGGTTCGTTGGAAGCACAAAGAGGCATTTCCCTGTAAAGAGTACTACTAGAGGCACACAACTAGGTGTCGAATCCCATACATACCGTTGCACGTCACACGTACGCACGACATGCCCGATATGCATAGATACAACTATGGCATCACAACATAACCATACAACATCACAACATTTATTTAGAAGGCTCATAAGAGCCAACATAGTGTGATATTACAAGCATGGATCACATGACCAAGTCATACAAGCAACAAGCGGAAGCATAACATGTCTGGGTACAGACATCTAGAAAAGAAGAAGGCTGAGGAAGCCTGTCTAACTACAAGACCCTCCATAGGAACCAGACCTCTATCTGGGATTCCCAAGCTTGATGGTCGGCATCGTTCTTATCGTAGAAACCACTAGCGAGACTGGTTTCTCCTCTGCAAAAACATTAATAAAGCAATGGTGAGTACGGAGGTACTCAGCAAGACTTACGTCAGAACTAACTACATATGCATCGGTATCAACAAGGGTTGTGGGGTTCATTGCAGCAAGCCAGCTTTGACTCTTGGCTATCTTGTACTACGACTACCAGTACTTTGAATATTTTGGGAAAGCACACACGAGTCCACTAACACCACAACAATACACCACCATGTATCCGCTCCCGTCTTCCTACGAGAGTGCCATCCATGGTACTCACACTTGTCTTGAAGCTTTTATAAGTAACCATTAAAGTTGTCTATGAACCATATAAGTCTCCACGTAATCCATATCAGCGGACGCTGCTATTCGAATAGATGATTACCCTGCAGGGGTGTACTTCGTCACACATGCTCCCGCCACTTATCGCTACGTGCACATAAAAAGGCACCTCGGCAACCTTCAAGCAGAAACCTAGCAAGGGAGTCAGCCATGACCGTTAACCACACAAGACTCTAGCCCAGGTTTATCGCCTATTTGAGACTGAACCCGCAACGGTACTCCGGCCGAGGTTTCCATCACGGTACCAAACGATGTGTGCAGGGTTCCCAAGCCCACCTCGACGGATGGAACTACGCTTGGTACACCGGGCCACGGTGCCTAGTCTGACCCAAGCCCACCTGTACGGGGTGCCACTCAGCAGACTACTAGCACGGCCTACAAACACCAGAAACTAATTGCAACTCCTGGACAGAGATCAGGTCGATTAATAAGTCGAGACGGTCCATTGGTTAGGGGCCCAATGCGCGGTAGTAGCTAGTCTTGGTTAACATACACAAAACTCAGTTCTTAAGGACGGTCCCAATGAGGCAACCCACCATGTACTCCTACATGGCCTCTCATCGCTACCTTTACCAAATCAGGGTCACCACTTAACTCTCATCATCAGAACAGATTCAGTTCACTCCGGTTCATCACCCAGATGAAACAGACCTGACACAACTCTAAGCATAGCAGGGAAATGGCACAACATGGCTCAAGCATCTACCATGTATGCTAGGTTGCTTGGTTCAGCTATTTACTGTGACAATGACAGGTCATGTAGAAGAACGGGTTCAACTACTGGAACAAGTAAACGTTGAATTGTTTTGTCCTAATGGAATAAGTAAGAGCAAGAGCGAGAGAGTGGGATTGTGTCGGAGATGTTCAAGGGGGGTTGCTTTCCTGATAAAACATCGACATGTTACTGCTCTTCAGATGGATAGTCGACCGTATCCTCCGGAACAATGCCTAACACGAAGAACAACAATCGAAGGGGGACAAATCTGTTCACATCAAATGCGACAATATGATGCATGAATATGACATGGCAATATGTTGTGATGGAGCTAATGCATCTAGCAACAGATTTGAATGAAGTAGGTTTGAAACCAAGGTTCAAATTCAACTCCATATGTGAGGTTTCATATTGTATTTGGACAAAATGTCCAAGTTCTTCTATTTAGGTAGCTCTATTATGCATGAAAATGGTATAGATGGATTCATTGGATTTTTTGGATAAATTTTCATATATAAATTATTTTCATCTAACTTATAGATTAATTTATATGAATTTTCTAAGTTTTTAGCAATTTCTAGAATTATTTAAAACCCAGAAATGCATTTATGACATCAGCTATGCGTCAGCCTGACGTCAGCCTGGTCAACTGACTGCTCTAGGTCAAACCTGACCAGTGGGACCCACTGGTCAGTGACCTAGTGACTAAGCAGGGTCAAATCTCGCGCTGACTGGGGGTTTGACCAGCTGCGGGGCCCGCTGTCAGCCTCTGTTGGGTTAATTAGCAGGCGGGATTAGCGCCAATTGCATTGCCACGTCAGCCCCGCCGGAGTTTGGCCGGCGGCGACCAACCCGACGGTGGTTCCTCGCCGGAAATGCTCCTCCGGCCACCATTTGGCATGCGGGGCGACGCGTTTGGAAGCGGGGAGCAAGCCGCTTCCATCCCAGCAGTTGGGACGGCGCGGGGTGGCCCATAGCATTGCCGGCGACAATGGCTACGGCGGTCGGAGCTCGGGTCAGAGAGCGCACGGAGCTAGGGGCGGCAACGGGCTCCTACGAGCGCCCTGAGCACGATGGTGTGCTCGGCGGCAAGCCTCGGAGGCTCTAGCCTCGGTGGCGCCATGGCCGGCGTAAAGAGGCTCACGGGTCCGGCGGCTAGCGGGGGTTAGAGGAGGGGATCAACGACGGGGCTAGGGGGAGGAGAACCGGGGCCTCACCGCGGAGTTGCTGGCGCCGGTGGCAAGGTCGAGGATGCGCTGTGGCCGGCGAATCGACGGCGGGGAGGTCCGGTGGCCAATGGCGATAGAATGATGGCATTGCTTCGGCGGCTCCGGCTTGCTTAGCTCATCAGGGGGGCGAAGGAAGGTTCATTCGCTTCTCATGGCACGCTAGGAGGGCTCGGGGGCGCTGTGGTCACGGCGGCGCACGGCGGCGCTCTCGGTCGCGAGGGAGAGAGCGAGCCAGAGGAGGGAGCAGAGGGGAGGTCCTCCCGATCCTGACGGCGTCGAGGTGGCTATTCCGAGCATCGACATGGCCAGGGGAGGCAGGCATGCACGTGGCGTAGCGGCCTGGTCGGGCGCGCTCGCCGTGCCCTCCTTTGCCTCTCCCTTCTGGCAGAGGTAGGAGATGACTGGCAACGGGCCAGTGGGCCGGCCACCTCCTGGGACTCAGGTGAGTTGGCCCAGGTAGACCCTTTTCCTTTGTTTTCTATTTCTGTTTGTTTTCTATATTTTTGCAGCTTGTTTTAATTTAGTTTAGGCACTAAATCATTTTAGAAAAATATGAAACTTTTTCTGGGCACTAATTGAAATATTCCAAAGGCCCTGGCCAAGTTTCAAATTTATTGGAGCTATAAACTTATTTATAGTATTTTATAACTCCAATTCAAATACATATTGCATTAATTTAACAAACCAAAATGACAAGTAAAAATATGAGTCACCTCTGGTTGATGTTTCCACATTTTTGAAGAAATGATGAAATTTTTTGGAGAGCCATTCTGGTTTATTGAAAATCATTTTAGGTGAACCTATTTGAATACAAATAGTGCTAGGGCTTTTGATCATCCCCATTTGTTGTTTAATGAAATTTAAACTTGGTGCAATCACAAACATGGATCTTAGGTGCATAACAAAGCTAGGGATGTGACAACTAGGCTGCGCCGTTGAGGGAGAGAGATCCAAATCCACCCGAGCGCCCTCGCGAGGTTGCTCACCACTGTACCAGTTCATATACAAACCCTCTCGTGAGGCAATCCACCAAAGGCAGGAGTAGGGTTTTACGCTTCGCAGCGGCCTGAACCTGGGTAAATCTGTGTGTTAGCCTTCTTCCCCGCGATTGAGTGAGTTTCGATTGGGCTAGGCTTTGGAGCTGTGAGCTTGGGGCCGAAGCTGCTTGGGGTCTTCGCACACGCCCCTGAGTTCGAACCTCTTAGGGTTTTGCGGAGCCCGAATTCTGACATTTGGCGCGCCAGGTAGGGGGCATGCCGAAGTCTCCCCTCAAGCTTCGCTTCCTCTCCGCTCACCGCTCCGGTGGCTGACGCTCACCAACCCCATGCCGAACGCCGGGCTGCTCGTGTCGCCCAGACAGTGCCAGTGGGCCTCACCGTCGCTCGTCGATCTGCCTCCCCCGCAGCCGACGCCGCCACGGGCCCAGATGCCCACGAGCAGCAGGACTCGTCACAGCCGGTCACTGCACGGCGCGATGGCCGCACTGCCACCCCGTCCATCATTCCAGCTACTGGGTCGACCTCCCACGCTCGCCCCGGACAGGCGCACGGGTCGGCCGCACTGCTCATGGCAGGGGAGCTACTGCGCTACCGCCCTACCCCCAACCGCTACAACAACTGGCTCGGGCGCATCGCGGAGCTCGTCAGCACCGCCGGCGATGCCCTGGCACTCTCCTACTCGCTCCGCCCCCCGCCCTCTCTGGCGGGCGAGGTGTGACGTGGCTTGGACTACGTCGGTATTTCCCCAAAGAGGAAGGGATGATGCAGCACAGCGACGGTAAGTATTTCCCTCAGTTATGAAACCAAGGTTATCGAACTAGTAGGAGGATCACCACCACCCAATAAGCAGCACCTGCACACAAACAACAAATACTTGCAACCCGACGCGAAAGAGTGGTTGTCAATCTCTCTACGGTAATAAGATAGATTAGGCAGTGATAGATAGGAGAGATAGATCTCTCAAGAACACAAATAAAAAGAGTAAATATGCAGCAAGGTATTTTTGGGTTTTTGGTTTTGTAGATCTGAAAACAAAGAGTGCAAAAAACATAGATCGGAAAGCAATATGATAGGAAAAGTAGACCCGGGGGGCATAGGGTTCAATAGTGGCTTCTCTCATGAGTATAGCGCACGGTGGGTGAACAAATTACTGTTGGGCAATTGATAGAACTCGAATAGTCATGACGATATCCAAGGCGATGATTATTATATAGTCATCACGTCCAAGATAGATAGACCGACTCCTGCCTGCATCTACCTCTATTACTCCACACATCGACCGCTATCCAGCAGGCTTCTAGTGTATTAAGTTCATGGAAAAACGGAGTAATGCAATAAGAACAATGACATGATGTAGACAAGACCTATTCATGTAGGAATAGACCGCATCTTGTTATCCTTAATAGCAACGATACATGTGTGTCTTGCTGCCCCTTCTGTCACTGGGAAAGAACACCGCAAGATCGAACCCATCACAAAGCACCTCTTCCCATGGCAAGAAAAATCGATCTAGTCGGCCTACCTAAACCAAAGATTCAAAGAAGAAATACGATGCTATAAGCAATCATGCATATAAGAGATCAAAGAAGACTCAAATAATATTCATGGATAGAAACTGATCATGAACTCAAAATTCATCGGATCCCAACAAACACACCGCAAAAGTTTACATCAAATAGATCTCCAAGAGACCATTGTATTGAGAATCATAAGAGAGAGAAGAAGCCATCTAGCTACTGCCTACGGACCCGTAGGTCTATGGTGGACTACTCACGCATCATCGGAGATGCACCTATGAGGAAGATGAACCCCTCCGTGATGGTGTTTCGATTGGATCTCGCGGTTCTGGAACTTGCGGCGGCTGGAATTGTGTTTCCAGGGTTTTTGGATTTCCAGGGAATTTATAGGCACGATAGTCGGTTGAGGGGGTGCAGGAGGAGCCTAGCACCCACCAGGGTGCGCCAGGGGGCCTCTAGCGCTCCCATGTGAGTGCTAGCCACCCTGGGCCCCCTCTTCAGGTGTTCCTTGGACCATCTGGTTTCTTCTGGTCCGTAAAAAATCAACAAAAATCCCCGCAGCGTTTCATCTCTCTTTGGTACTGATTTTCTGCGAAGTAAAAAACAAGCAAAAACAGCAACTGGCACTTTGGCACTATGTCAATAGGTTAGTCCCAAAAAATGATATAAATTTGTAATAAAATGATTGTAGAACATCCAAGAATGATAATATAACAGCATGGAACAAGCAAAAATTATAGATACGTTGGAGACGTATCAGCATCCCCAAGCTTAATTCCTACTCGTCCTCGAGTAGGTAAATGATAAAAACAGAATTTTTGATGTGGAATGCTGCCTAACATGTTCATCATATTCTTTTCTTCTTTGTATAGCATGACATTTGGAATTGTAAATGATTCAAAGCAATAGTCTAGTTTTAACATAATGACTTCAATACTCAAGCATGTCAACAAGCAACCATGTCTTTCAAAATATCAACACTAAAGAAAGTTATCCCTTGCCCATCATGCTCAATCATTGATCCATTCATGAAACACACTCAAATATTAGCTATGCCCAATGCTCAAGTACGATCATAGTGCCCCCTAGTTGGTGCTTATAAGAGAAGATGGAGACTCAAAGCAAAAATAAAAATTGCATAAAGTAAATAGATTGGCCCTTCACAGAGGGAAGTAGGGATTTGTAGAGGTGCCAGAGCTCAAGGTTTAAATTGAGAGAGAAAAAATATTTTGGGTGGCATGCTTTTCCTGTCAACGGAAACGACAAAGTAGCTCACAATACTTTCAACGCTAGAGATATCATAGGCGGTTCCCAAACAGAAAAGAAAGTTTATTCCTTTTTCCACCAAACTTTCACTTTCCATGGCGGGCCGTATCCACGGTTGCCTTCCATACCAACACTTTCCAAGGAATTTATTATTTGACAACATAAAGTAAATACTTTTTCTTTTTCATTTCGGGAATGGGCATCCCTATTACCGCCGCACTCTCGTGCAATGACAATTGAATAAACATTCATCTTGAGAATAACACATCTAGCATGGAAAAATATTGGACACTCCCCACCGTTTCATGAGCGGTATGGGCACACAAAAGAGAAAAATTATTTTGAAAATTTAGAGATGGCACATACAAATTTGCTTGGAACGGCATGGAAATACCGCATATAGGTAGGTATGGTGGACTCTTAAGGCAAAACTTCGTTTAAGGATTTTGGATGCACAAGTAGTATTTCTACTTAGTACAAGTGAAGGCTAAAAAATAGATTGGGAAGCAACCAAACCAAGAAACGATAAATCACATAAGTGAGCATTGAACATAACTAACACCGAATAATGCACCACAAGTAGGATGTAACTTCATTGCATAGGGAATCACAAACCTTAATACCAATTTTCCTACTAAGCATAATTACTCATTAACATGACTCACATATTACTATCATCATGTTTCAAAACTATTAAAAGGAATCAAGTTTAATTTGTCCAATGATCTTCATGAAAGTTTTTATTATATCCTCCTTGGATATCTATCACTTTGGGACTAGTTTCATATATTGCCATTGCTTTTTGGCAAGCTCAAACAAATTTAAGTAAAGCACATGAGCATAAAGATTTCATCTCTCAAAAAGGTATAAGTGAAGCATGAGAGGATTTCTTCAAAATTTTACTAACTCTCAAATTAATCTAAATGAAGGATGAGATTATTTCTACAAAAGTTTCCAAGCACACCGTGCTCAAAAATATATAAGTGAAGCACTACAGCAATTCCTATAGCTCAAAAAGTTTAAGTGAAGCACATAGAGCAATTCTAACAAATCATAGCATGATTGTGGCTCTCTCAAATAGGTGTGTATAGCAAGGATACAAAGGAAAAACTAACAAACAAAGCAAGCAAAGATACAAGACGCTCCAAGCAAAACACATGATATGTGACGAATAAAAATATAGCTCCAAGTAAAATACCGATGGTCGTTAGAAGAAAGAGGGGATGCCACTCGGGGGCATCTGTCGGCGTTCTGGATGCCGGGGTACCCAGACTTGCCTGCCTGCGGCCCAGGACATGGCCCACTTGACGGTTCGTACGGCCTGCGCGGCTGCACTCAAGACAAGACCCTCGCGAGAGCCCCGCCCTCGTGAGGAGGACAACGCCAAGGCTCCCGGAAGGGGGAGGCCTCCCCGGACCCCCTCCTGAGTGGCATAGATCTCTATGCAATGCTCGGCCTCAGGAGGTCAAGGGTGACGCCAGTCAGGACAGGCGGGCGCCAGCGCGCCAAAGGGGACAGTTTCCTCTTTGGTGGAAAGGAGACAAGGACGAGCGCAGGTTCCCGAGGCGCCCCGCCAAAGGTTTCCATTCCGATGCAACGACCAGGCCAGCGGGCGCAGTAGGATAGATGTCACCATCGAGCCCACCACCGCGTCACCACCACCTACTTTGTAGGCGAAGACCATCTTTTGTCAGGATAAGATGTACCTCCTGTACCCTTTCGAATTTGGCCGTTGTGGGATCCCTTCCAGCCATTGCGATAAGGGAAGAGGACCCGGGCCGCTATAAATAGAGGCTAGGTTGCCCTGTAGATAGGGGCCACACCACCAAAAACGCACTCGCGAGGCAACTCACCACTGTACTAGTTCATCGACAAATCTCCTCGTGAGGCAATCCACCAAGAGCAGGAATAGGGTTTTACGCTTCGCAGCGGCCCGAACCTGGGTAAACCCTCGCGTGTTGTCTTCTTCCTCGCCATCGAGCGAGGTTACCGCGTTGTGAGCTTGGAGGGGGTGAAGCTGTTGGAGATCTTCGCACACGCCCCTGGGTTCGAACTTCTTGGGGTTTTTGCGGAGCCCGAAATCCGACATTTGGCGCGCCAGGTAGGGGGCGTGTCGAAATCTTCCTCGAGCCTCGCTCTTCCTCCGCCTCACCGCTCCGATGGCTGATGCTCGCCGAGCTCGCACCGAGCGCCGTGCTGCCCGCGTCGCCCAGACAGCGCCCCTGGGCCGCACCGCCGCGCGCCGGTCCGCCTCTGCTGTGGCCAACGCCACCATGGGCCCGGAGGCCCATGAGCAGCAAGGCTCGTCGCAGCCGGTTACCGCGCAGCATGACGGCCGCACCGCCACTCCGTCGATCGTTCCAGCTACTGGGTCGTCCTCCCATGCTCGCCCCGGGCTGACGCGTGGGTCGGGCGCATTCCTCATGGCGCACGAGCTGCTGCGCTACGGCGCTGCCCCCAACCGCTACGACGACTGGCTCGGGCGCATTGCAGAGCTCGTCAGCACCGCCGGCGATGCCTCAGTGCTCTCCTACTCGTTCCGGCCCCAGCCCTCCCTGGCAGGTGACGAGGCCCATGATGTGCCGCCTCCTCCTCCCCAGCGCGACATCGACCCCGAGTCCAGGCGTGAAGCACGCCCGCGCGACCAGCCGCGCGGGCCTCCGGCAAGGGTGCGAGATGAAGTAAGGTGCTAGGTGGTGCCGCGGCCGCGCGCTGACGCGCGTGCGCTCCCTGCGCCGCTGCATCAGCGATGCAACCGGGCGCCCTTAGAGGCAGCCGCGCAGGAGCATCAAGACTGGGTCCCTCCCGAGCGCGCAGCGCCCATGGACCCAGTGGGCTGCCACGCCATTGCCCCAGAGCTCCACCCGGCCGTGTGGCCCTGCAAGTTCAAGCTTGACCTACCTCCTCACTATGACGGCACCCCAGATCCCGCCGAGTTCCTACAGCTCTACTCGCTGAGCATCCAGGCGGCCGGCAGGGACGACAAGGTCATGGCAAGCTGGTTCCCCATGGCGATCAAGGGTGGTGCGCTCTCCTGGCTCCTCAACCTCCCGGAGGGATCAATCACCTCCTCGGAAGACCTGCGCAAGCGCTTCATCGCCAAGTTTCAAGGCATCCGCGACCGCGCCCTTGGAGTGGGTGACCTACGTCGTGTCAAGCAATAGCCTGACGAGACCTTGCACAAGTTCATACAGCGCTTCATGACTGTCCGCCTCAAGATCCCGAGGGCGTCAGATGAGGCCATCATCTCGGCATTCACCGACGGCATCAGGGACCTCAGGATGAGGGAGGAGCTCGCTATCAACGACGACCTGAGCTCGGCTCTGGATTTGTTTAACCTGGCGAACAAGTGCGCGAAAGAGGAAGAGGGCCGCCTCTCAGTCCGCGAGCTTCCGGAGGCGGAACCCGAAGACAAGAAGACCAAGACCAAGGAGCCGAAGCGCAAGGACCCCGCGGTGCTGGCGGTTGAGCCCGAGGCAAAGCACAGCCGAGAGGAAGAACCCCCCGCAGGAGGGTGACCGTTCGGCATCTTCCAAGGCACCAATAGCCACAACACCATCGACTGCAGGAGCTCAGGGTGGTCTGTGACGAACATTTCGGTCGGCACCCTGGGCGTAGCGACCGGGGCTATGGACGTGGTGGAGGCCGCGGTGGAGGCCGCTGGGACAATCGAGACCCGTGCTAGGAGTGGCGAGACCGGCCTCGGGAGGACCGCTGGCGCGATCAAGCTTGGGAGGACCGCTGGCGCGACGAACCTCCGGAGGGGTCACGTCGAGGCCAGCCTCGCGAGGTCCGCCCTCGTGAGGCCGGCCTTCCTCCGCTGCCGCCGCCACCCAGGAGGAAGGAGGAAGACAGGCAGAACGACGGGGCTGGGGGCTTCCAGGAGGTCAGGGCAATAGCTTGCATCTTGGGCAGCGCCCAAGCCCCAGCATCGAACCGCATATTCAAGCAGTTCTCGCGGGAGGTGAACGCGGCTCTCCCGAAGCTCGAGGCTGCACGCCCCCTCAAGTGGTCCTAGTGCTCCATCACCTTTGACTCTAAGGATCAACTCAGATGCTCGGCCATGGCAGGCGCGCTCCACATGTTGTACACGCCTACCATCAGCAATGTCCTCGTCACCAAGACCCTCATCGACGGCGGCGCAGGGCTCAATGTCCTCTCCATCGAGACGTTTGAGACGCTCCAAGTGCCGTACGACCAGCTCATGCCAACCAAGCCTTTCTCAGGGGTCACCGACGGCTCCACAGTCCCCATCGAGCAAGTGCGCCTGCCCATCACCTTCGGCGGGCGCAACAATTACCACACCGAGCTCATCGTCTTTGACATCGCCCACATCCACCTCCCATACAACGCGATCCTCGGGTACTCGGCCCTCGCCAAGTTGATGGCGGTGACTCAACATGGCTACAACATCCTCAAGATGCCGGGGAGTGGCAGCGTCATCACCGTCGCCTACGATGAGAAGGACGTCGTTTGCTCCCTCGAGCGCGCCTACCGTGCCGCAGCGGCCGAGCACTCAGGCGACGAAGGAGACGTCCTGCCTCGCGAGGACATCCCCAAGAAGAAGAAGCAGCTCCTTTCCAAGCGGCACCAGGGGGCTGAAAACCCTAAGGACGGCGCCTCAGGCTCCGCGCCCGGGGCCAAGGCCCCTTCCTCCCTCGCATAGGAAGGCGCACCCGGCGCCTCCCTTGGGTCGGGCTTGGGAGCTTCCACCCGGAGGGCCCCCGACCTGACCAGTGAGACAAGGGAGGTGCTCGAGCACAACTTGGGGGCGTGCGTCGGTGCGTACCCATCCAAGCAAGGAGCACGGCGTGAGGCGCCAAGTTCGTGGGAGTTCGTCACCAGAGCAATCGAGGAGCTCCGGGAAGCACAGGCCATGCGAGGCTGGCTCGGCCCTGCACCACCGAGCGTTGTCGCCGTCGTCGACTCGGGTGGCATGCCGCGCATCTGCGTCAACGTACCCGGCATCAACAGGGCGGCATCACAGGACGTCTTATGGCCGACGCGCGTCAGTCGCGGCGGGGCCTACCCATGCAACTACATCCGCATACCCTTCGGTCTGGCGAACGCGGGCGCCACGTTCCAGCGCCTTGCTCAAGCCATGCTCGTGCCTTACCGGGCCAGGCACCGCAAGGAGTTGGAGTAGGTGCCGGGCCCGAGCGAGTGCCCTGAGCCTCGTCAGGCACCGGGCTCGTGAAGGCCAAGCTTGCGGAGACGCAAGGCCAAGCTCCGACGACTACCTCCACGCTTCAGCGGTATTGCTGCCAGCTGATTCTTTTTTGGTCCGTACCAGGTAACTTTTTGGTTTGCTTAGTTTGAGGGCGCCCATCGGGATGCATTATCCTCAGGCAGCCAGAGCTCATCCCAGCCGCGTCGTTTCCGCATGTATCAGACCCTTTCATGCATTTGATCTATTTCCTAAATATTCCAACCTGCATGCTCGGTGCTTCGCCGCCATGAATGTCGTCGCGCCCTAATGATCCTGCCCTCGATCGCCTCATGATTAGGGGCTAGCACGACGTCTGTGCTCGGGTCCGTCCCTGCAGCGTCGACAAATCCAAGTGGTCGAGCACTGTCTCGCGGGCCAGCCTCGTGCACGTCACCTCCCATGGCCCTCGGTGCTTTGCTCTCGCATGGGCTAATCGGTAGTGGGTGAGTCAGGGCGCGCAGCACGGTTCCTACAACCACAGTCAGCCTTTCACCACCGTGGGAACCGCGCGCCGGGTGTTTTCTCCTCGGAGTTGTCGCATGAGAAGACTGGGCACGACGTCTGTGCTTGGGTCCGTCCCTGTAGCGTTGATAAATCCAATGGTTGAGCTCTATCTGGAAGGCCGACCCCGTTCACGTCACCTCCTGGGGTCATTGGTGTTTGGCCTTATCATGCGATGGCCCTTGGAAATCCATTCGGCGCAGGTTTCTCAAAAATGTACAGGACTTCAAGCGGCGCTTTCCACCGGAAGACTCAGGCGCAACCCGCCTTTAAGGTAGGGCCTCGTGAGACCTGAGCTGCCTCACGAGCGCCCAGATACACCTCCCAGTTCTACCGTGCAGGCCAGACATACGAACTTAATGGGCTGTACACGCCCGGGGGGCTCAGGAGCCGGGGCCCCCATTCCCACGCCCAAGTGGAAGCCCCATGCTCCGTGCTGGTGGACAACACTGCCCTCCAATGGCTATGCCCACGCAACGTGGAAGCCCTATGCTCCGCGCTGGGGATAAACAACTGAGGGCGCCTTAGCGGGTGCATTCAACCTTAGGATGACCCCTCGCGGCTCCATCTCGCAGCATTCCCTTGGGATGCACGCGTGAGGGGGCTGCGTGGGGGCTACGCTCAGGCCAGGCCTGGCGCATGCCACCTCCCCAGGTCCCTAGTGCCTGGTCTTCACGCGTCCCTCTCAGATGAAAGCTGGCGAGGAAAGGTATGGGAGCTGCTCGTACGTCAAGGGGGACTCCTGAGCATCGCGACTCCAGAGCCTCACTGGTCTCGTAGCCCCTCATCCCTTGGCACCGTCCTGGTGATCCGGACGCCCCAACGGCGGTTGAGGTATGCGCGGGACCGGGCCCTGCCGACGCAGAGCTCAAGGCGCTTCAAATCTCCAAGTCAACCCCGTCTTCACCGCGTTCCCTTCGTGAGGGCTGCTCGTACGTCAAGGGGTCCCCTAAGCATCGCGAGTCAGGAGCCTCACTGGTCACGTAGCCCGTCGCCCCTTGGCACCGTCCTGGTGATCCGGACGCCCCAACGGTGGTCGAGGAATGCGCGGGACCGGGCCCTGCCGACGCAGAGCGCTACAGCAAGTAGGAAGGAAACAAAGCGAGGTAAAACCTCCCAGCCTAGCAGTCATTACAAGCATTAAAATATCTCCGAAAACGCAAACAAGTCTAACGCCTCCACGAGGCACGATGAACATTACAGGAGAAGACCCAGGAAAAGAATCTAGGAGGAGATGGCACCACCGCTCGTTCCGGCCGCGGGGAGCTCGTCGTCGACATCGCTGCCGCTGTCATCATTGTCACCAACCCTCGCAGCCGCAAGAGGAGGTGAGGGAACGGTGACGCAGGCGAACTTCTTCATCAGCGCCTTCACGGCGCCCTCCACGGCTGTCGCCATGGCGGCGCGAACCCCAGGATCAACCGGGCGACTCACGGAGCCGAAGTCGAAACTCTGCTCGCGAAGGTAGAGGTGGCTGAAGACGCGCGTCGCAGCCGCGGAGAAGAGGTCGCGACACTCACTCTCCAAGATGTTCTCCACCCAGGCGACGGCACCCTCAAGCACCTCGGTGAGCTTTGAAGATAGCCAAGCGAAGCCACTCTCAGGAGCTACCAGGGGTTCTGTAAATCCCCCCCGGCAGATGGACTTCAGTGCCTGGCGAAGCCTGAGCTCGACGGAGGGGAGAGCGTCGAGCTCTACAGCCTTCTTCTCCTCGGCCGCGGCAAGGGTCTTCTCCCTGGAGTCGAGCCGAGCCTTCTCTGCAGCCACTTCCTCCTTCAACCTGTCCTGTTGCTTCGTTCCGCGGCTTGGTCGGCCGTCCCCTTGGACAGCGCGGAGTCACGGTCGGCAAGTTTGGCCTCACATGTCTTGAGGTCTTCCTCCCACTGACGAAGCCGCTCCGCGAGCGCGGTCCTCTCCCCCCGAAGAGCCTTCAGGCGGGCCTCCACCTCGTCGCAGCGCTTCACGGCAGGCGCTGCATCGGCCAGCGTCGCGTCGCGGGCTGTCTTGGCCGACGCGGCCTGCTTTCTGCCCTCAGCCACGGTGGCCTCGGCTTGGCTCCAAACCGCCACGGCTGATACGTCAGACTGGAGCCACCCAGAAAGAAGACCGAAGCGCTCCCTTGCGAGGTGACCGTCGGCGCCCCCGAGGGCGTCTCGGACCTGATCCAAGATGGCATAGGCCCCGTCCAGGGCACTTGACTCGACTGGAGGGACACGAGTCGGTGGCACCAGGGCCTGGCCCGGAGATGGCGCCTGCGCAGCGGCAGGAGCCGCCTCCGGAGGGGCTGGAGCATGGAGGGCAGAAGACACCGGTGGATTCGCTACGACCACGAACAAGGTAGGGACAGACGGCCCTACACCCAGCTGGCCCCCGGGGGCTGGCCCCTGGGCAGCGGCGCGGACGTGCCTCCAAGGGCGGACGCAGCCTCTCCAACGGGCATCGGGGGCTCCGCGGCCGTGACAAGGAGAGTCGCCCCGCGAGCCTCCTCGCCCGCGACATCCGGCGCCTCATCAGGCGTCGGCAAGACACTGGGAACGGGCGTCACGTCGGAAGGCGCCCACGGCTTGATGCCGGCCTTCTTCTTCTTCGCCTTCGGCACGACGGCGTTCCTGATTGTCAAGCAAAGAAGGGACCATCAGCATAGAAACCACCAGAAGGCGGCCAAAAACCAAGCAGGACTACTCACTCCTCGACGTCGACCCACTTCCTCTTTCTCTCCACCTCGGCGAAGGAAGGGGTTCCCCCGTCCTTCTCCGGGGAGGCGCCGCATCGTGAAGGAGTAGTGGAACCGCTCGTAAGGGCCACGGCCAGCAAAGTCACTCCAGACCTAGACGCGGCCGCCTAGCCCACAAGCTGTGGCTCGGGCAGGGGCGAAGTGGGCGCTTCGACCACCTTGCTAGCGCATGCTGGGTGCTCCGGAGGAGGCCCAGCCTCGCGTTTCCTCGGGGTCACCCGGTAGGCGGATCGTGCGGCCCGAGGCGTGGGCCCCGGCCCCTTGAGGACCCTGGTGAGTCGCGGAGGACTTGCAGCAGGGGGCTCGCCGGCGTCGTCGTCATCGAAGCCGCTGAGAAGCGCACTCCGCAACGGAGGAGACGCTTCCTCCAGATCGTTATCCGTTGTGTCCTCCGAGTCTTCTTCGTCTGTGGTGTCACCGGAGGAGACCGCCACAGGGGCGCCAGGGCACTCAGCCGGAGAGAGCCCCAGCTCGTCGAAGATGGGCATCGCGGCGACCAGTTAGGCCTTGTCGTCGTGGCAGTACAGGAGGGTTATGGTGTCCTGGACTAGGGGGTACTCACCACGTCGTCTCCCGACCAGTGGGTCGGGCCGAGGACCCCCAGGGCGAT
This sequence comes from Elymus sibiricus, assembly GCA_039707655.1. NCBI lineage: Eukaryota > Viridiplantae > Streptophyta > Magnoliopsida > Poales > Poaceae > Elymus > Elymus sibiricus. Next base: position 271,041,092 of record CM077669.1, read on the forward strand.
TCACTAATGGGCCACTTCGGGTAGCCCATGATGCATACAAGGGAGATTCCACAAGACTTGGCGCACAAGACAAAGGCTCCTCTAAACCCTAGGCCTACGGTGCATTATATAAACCGAGGCCAGGCTAGTCAATAGACAACCTCAATCTCATATTCATTACAACAATCTCGTGGTAGATACATGTACTATGTACTATCCCCCATATGAATACAATCAAAAGCAGGACGTAGGGTATTATCTCCTTGAGAGAACCCGAACCTGGGTAAAATCCTGTGTCCATGTTACCATCGCTGCAAGACGCCTAGCTTAGGACACCTACTACGAGATATGCCGGATTCAGAATCGACATTGGTGCTTTCATTGAGAGCCACTGCCATTCACCGCGGTGCGATGGAAATTCGGATCGTCTTCCGCGCGATCTACGCATCGGAACCAAGCTTTATTGTCGATGTCGGCATCTTCGTCGCCGGCTCGACTGGTCACCTCGACTGGACCGAGGATTGCGCTCCGCGTCAGATCATTAAGATCGAATGGATACTTTCATCTTCATCATCTCCGATCTCTATCAAGATCACGGGGAATCATCCATGGAGTTCGGGGGCTCGATGTTAACATCGTCCTCGAGCAACCGTATAGTTTTTCTAGACAGCGACTCGTGTTCGTCGTCCCCGCTTCCTCGAGCCTCGCTTTGACGATTGCTTCGGTGGAATTGTGCGGAATTGGGTCTATAATAACCCAGTAAAATTTCATCATGTTCCGATGGAGGAATCTCTGGGAAACTCCGATCTACCGGAGCCCTGTCAAATCTGGACGAGAATCTGGATGAGTTTAGGGCGAGGAGTCCAGAGGCTAGGTCGGAAATCCTTTGCAAGATCCCACCGTTCATATGCTGCGGAATTTTCATACCGATCACCCCTCAAAATTTCAGCTCGATCCGAGCGTCCAAACTCCGGGAAACGTCCGATGAGTACATCAATTTTCGGACCTGTTTTCTGCGCAAAAATGAATCCGACCCGAATTCATCTTTCTTCATGAACGGGATATCGGACATCCTTTTTGAAGGAATTTTTTTTAGGGTATTATGTGTTGTTTTCAAAAACATGCCCACAAATTTTAAGTCTTTTCCGAGGCGATCTTCACCGTGGCGCCGATGTCAAACCTGCCCGACCACGTTGCTCCGTGGCTACCGAGCTGCGCCAACATCGACCGCGCCTTCGCTCCATCAAGCCGACGACAACCACCTCGGACCATCACCTCGGCGACCCGACCAAGAGTTCGGCATCATGAGGGACAAATAATCATCAAGACAAGATCGTCACCCCACGGATTGCACGGGTCAGGCGCGCCGGCATCGCCGCACGGTCACTTCTCAAGCCAGCATTGACCGCGTTACAAATTGCGACCTGCGTCGGCATCACCGCACCGTCGCTTGTTCAAACTGACGTCCATCACGCCGACCTGCTTTGACACGTCGGCTCGCATGGGGGCTCTACCTTCACCTTACCGACCTGCTCCTTCACCTCGGCTAGACCGGGGGCTTCGTCGTCTCTTCATCAACCTGCTCCAGGGATTTCGACGTCACCAGCCGACCAGCTTCGTCATGTTAGCTGGACCGGGGACTTTGCCCCGCCACATCGACCATGCAGCGTCGCCACTTCGTCAAACGGAGCTCTTTGCTCAGGCACCTCGGCGCCCAAGCCATATTCCTTTAATTATTTGCTTCACTTAAATTATCTAAGTAGAAGATTTTTTTAATATAGTATTACCTTTAGTTGTTATTACTCTTGGCTTGCACTATGTTGTGTGCACAGGTAATCGACTTCGGCTGTGTCACGCGGTCACCTTGGCGTGCCTACATCGTCATCCCGCCTCCATCAACCAAATTGTGTCGTCGACCTGGTTGACTGACGTGGGGGCTTCATCGTCACCCAACCGAACTACTCCGTCTCCTTGGCTGGACCGGGGGTTTCTCCTCGGCCCTTCGGAAGTGTTGTGTTGTCACTTCATCAAACCGAGCTCTTCGTCGGCTACCTCATGACCGGCTTGGGGGCTGAGACTTTGACCCGCTACAAGCTCGGCACACGTCACGCAGAGCACATTAACCAGCTAAGTCGCTCTCATGCTCAATCTTTTTTTTCAATCTTTAATTCCTGTGCAGTTCTAACTAGCATTTTACTTGTGTTAAACAAAAAAGTTGTTTGTTAAAAACTTAGCTTGTTAATAGCGTTGTTTGTTAAAAACACTTATTTTTCCCATGATAACTGGGGGCTCTTAAATTTATATGAGCCATTTTATAATAAATGTTGTTTTCTTCTTGGTTGTTGCAAAGTCTTTTTCTACTACTCCTTTTTCCGACGCGAGTGTTTGGTAAATAGTTGGGTAGCCTGGTTTCTCTCTAAAGCCATTCGAGTTTAGTTCGCTAAACTGGCCTGAGAAGCACTCCGCCTTCGGGATAGGAGGTTGAAGCTGAAGGCTGACCCGCTTGAAGTCTGGAGATCGGATGTATCATGTTAAAGCACGACCGAAGCACATATTAACTTTAAAACCAATTTTGGATTGGCACCAAAAAACTTGATGGACAACCTCAATCTCATATTCATTATAACAATCTCGTGGTAGATACATGTACTATGTACTATCCCCCATATGAATACAATCAAAAGCAGGACGTAGGATATTACCTCCTTGACAGAGCCCGAACCTGGGTAAAATCCTGTGTCCATGTTACCATCACTCCAAGACGCCTACCTTAGGACCCCTACTACGAGATATGCCGGATTCAGAATAGACAGGGGGCGTAGGCCTCAGGAAGGTCCCCGGGGTCGCCGTTGAGCAGGGTCGCCATAACCCTGTTCAACTCCTTGGAGTTCAGGTGCGCAGAGCGGAGCCTGATGTCATCGCCACCACCCTAATAGCCCCACATGGGCATTGAGTGAGACTAGAGGGGCGCCAGGCGTTGCGTCAGGAACTCCTTCAGTATCATCCCCCCAGTCAACTTCCAGGCGCTGATGTCTCGAAAGATCCGCTCCAGGACGGGCTTGGCCCGGGGGTCGGAGAGCTTCGCGGAGCTCCATGCAGGAGTCTTCTCCGGCAGCCCCTTTAGAAGCTCCAGGCGAGGGTTGTCGCTCTTGAGATCCAAGAAGACCCAGCGGTGCCTGAAGTTCTCCACCTTCTTCCCGGACCTAAAGAGCATGTTCCCGATCTGGACCGCGACGAAGGAGATGCATGCCGACCGCTGAGCACCATCATGAAGCCGCAACCTGAAGAAATGGCGGAACAGGGCCACCGAGGGCTTCACACTCACGAAGGCCTCCTAGTAGAAGGCGAAGATGGACAGGAGCAGGATGGAGTTGGGTCGAAGATGGAGAGCCTGGATCCCGTAGTGCTCGAGGACGGCGGTGAAGAACGCAGAGAAGGGCGGAACAAGCCCAGAGAAGACGCTGTGGAGGAAGAAAGGGTAGGCCGACTTGGCCAGGCGGTGCCTCTCCGCGGAGCCGCACCATATCAAGGTCCGCCCACGCTCATTGGTGCCATCCGCCGTCGACGGAAGCACCGGGGCGAGTGACGGTGTCCTGGACTAGGGGGTACTCACCACGTCGTCTCCCGACCAGTGGGTCCGGCCGAGGATCCCCATGATGATTCACTAATGGGCCACTTCGGGTAGCCCATGATGCATACAAGGGAGATTCCACAAGACTTGGCGCACAAGACAAGGACTCCTCTAAACCCTAGGCCTACGGTGCATTATATAAACCGAGGTCAGGCTAGTCAATAGACAATCTCAATCTCATATTCATTACAACAATCTCATGGTAGACACCTGTACTATGTACTATCCCCATATCAATACAATCAAAAGCAGGACGTAGGGTATTATCTCCTTGAGAGAGCCCGAACCTGGGTAAAATCCTGTGTCCATGTTACCATCGCTCCAAGACGCCTAGCTTAGGACCCCTACTACGAGATATGCCGGATTCAGAACCGACATTGGTGCTTTCATTGAGAGCCTACTGGGTAGTCGCCGCGGTGCGATGGGAATTCAGATCGGCTCCATCGTGATCTACGCGTCGGAACCGAGCTACATCGTCAACGTCCGCATCTTCGTCGCCGGCTTGACTGGTCACCTCGGCTAGGCCGAGGACTGCGTGCCACGTCGGATCATCTAGATCGGATGGGTGTCTTCATCAACATCAACTCCAATCTCAACCAAGATCATGGAAGAATCCACCATGGTGCTCGGGGGCTCAACGTCAACATTGCCCTCACGCGATCGCAGTTTTTCTGGACTGTGAATTCGTGTTCGTCGTCCCCGCCTCCTCGAGTGTTGCTTTGACGATTGCTTCGGTGAAATTGTGCGGAATTGAATCTAGAATAACCCTGAAAAATTTCGTCCCGTTCCGGTGGAGGAATCTCCGGCGATCTACAATATACCGGAGCCTTGTCAAATCTGGACGTGAATCTAGACGACTTTAGGGCGAGTAGTCCAGCGCCTAGCTCGTTCATCCTTTGGAAGATCCAACCTTTGATCTGCTGCCGAATTCCTACGTCGACAACCCCTCAAAATTTCGGCTCGATCCGACCGTTCAAACTCCGAGAACGGCCCGATAAGTGCGTCAATTTTCGGATCTGTTTCCTGCGCGAAAACGAATCCGACCCGAATTCATCTTTCTTCATGAACGGGATATTGGACATCCTTCTTAAAAGAATTTTTTTTAGGGTATTGTGTTGTTCTCAAACACGTGCCCACAAATTTTAAGTCTTTTTTGAGGCGATTTTCACCGTCGTGCCAATGTCAAACCGGCCCTACAACATTGCTCCACGGTTGCCGATCTGCGCTAGATCGTCGCTTCGTCGAGCCGAGGTCAACCTCTTCAGATTCATCACCTCGGCAAGCCAACAAAAAGTTTGGCAACCCAACCAAGTGTTCGGCATCGTCGCCCCACGGATTGCACGGGGCTGGCACACCGGAATCACCGCGCGGTCACTTCATCAAGCTGGCATCGACTGTCGTGGGAACGACTCCGACAGTACGAAGGGGGTAGGGTAAAGGAGCATGATCTACCGAGATGCATATGGGTGACACGAGTATTTTTAGCAGGTTCGGGCCCCTCTCGGAAGAGTAATAAGCCCTACGTCCTGTCCTCCGGAGAGGGTTCTTGTCTCTGCGTATGAACACGGGGTTACAGGGTGTGTGAGAGGGTTGGAGGAAATGAGTCTCTGGAGGGAGCCGAAGTCCCCCGAATGAGAAGCCCCGGGCGGCTTATATAGAGTCCGCTGCCCGGGAGTTACAAGTCATAAAGACAGGTTCAATTGCGTACTAATGGCCGACCGTTTCAGCCATAATGACGGTGGTAATTGTCTCTGGTGGTTGGACTGCTGTCGTCCGAGTGGACCATGCGACCGAGTGGTTGACTGTCGAGTGGAGGGAGGAGACTCCGAGTGGATGCTGTCGAGTGACTCACACACCATGGTGATTTCAGTCGGAGTCTTCCTTGTAATCTTGTAATCCTTAAGTTCTCCGATGTGATGTCCTTAGGTAGGGTATGCAGGTCAGGCCTGTGACCCTACCCTAGGTACATATCCCCATCATTAGTCCCCGAATTGATCAGGGTTTGAGTGAAAAAAGGGATCGATGCAGGTTCCGATATGACACAAAAATTCCGAATGCATTGTTGGGCTTCATAGAAGTCTTCGTTGATTGGAGTCTTTGTCATTCACCCTGATCGATTCTGTCTTGATATGCGGAGCTGCCGAGCGACGAAGGCGTGTCCGGTAGAATGACGGCGCGCGGGGTGGCCGAGAGACGATGGAGCGTCTGACTGAGTGTCGGTGCGCGGAGTTACCGAGTGACGAAGACGCGTCCACTAGTACGACGGCTCGCGGGGCGGTCGAGTGACGATGGAGCGTCCGACTGAGTGGCGATGAAGACGCGTCCAGTAGTACGACGGCGCGCGGGGCGGTCGAGTGACGATGGAGCGTCCGACGGAGTGGCGATGAAGACGCGTCCAGTAGTACGACGACGCGCGGGGCGGTCGAGTGACGATGGAGCGTCCGACTGAGTGGCGATGAAGATGCGTCCAGTAGTACGACGGCGCGCGGGGCGGTCGAGTGACGATGGAGCGTCCGACGGAGTGGCGATGAAGACGCGTCCGGTAGTACGACAGCGCGCGGGGCGGTCGAGTGACGATGGAGCGTCCGACAGAGTGGCGATGAAGACGCGTCCGGTAGTACGACGGCGCGCGGGGCGGTCGAGTGACGATGGAGCGTCCGACTGAGTGGCGATGAAGACGCGTCCCGTAGTACGACGGCGCGCGGGGCGGTCGAGTGACGATCGAGCGTCCGACTGAGTGGCGATGAAGACGCGTCCCGTAGTACGACGGCGCGCGGGGCGGTCGAGTGACGAAGGAGCGTCCGACTGAGTGGCGATGAAGACGCGTCCCGTAGTACGACGGTGCGCGGGGCGGTCGAGTGACGAAGGAGCGTCCGACTGAATGGCGATGCGCGGAGCTGCCGAGTGTCGAAGGAGCGTCCGATTGAGTGACGGCGCGCGGAGCTGCCGAGTGTCGAAGGAGCGTCCGACTGAATGGCGATGCGCGGAGCTGCCGAGTGTCGAAGGAGCGTCCGACTGAAGGGCGATGTGCGGAGCTGCCGAGTGTCGAAGGAGCGTCCGACTGAACGGCGATGCGCGGAGCTGCCGAGTGACGATGGGGCGTCCAGTTGAGTGACGGCGCGCGGGGCGGTCGAGTGACGATGGAGCGTCCGACTGAATGGCGATGCGCGGAGCTGCCGAGCGTCGAAGGAGCGTCCGACTGAATGGCGATGCGCGGAGCTGCCGAGTGTCGAAGGAGCGTCCGACTGAATGGCGATGCGCGGAGCTGCCGAGTGTCGAAGGCGCGTCCAGTTGAGCGGCGATGCGTGGAGTCATCGGCAGGGGTCTTAGATTTGTTTTGATTGTAGGTCCAGTGGGGGCACGCTGAGTGCACCCACTGGGTGTAGTCCCCGAGACCGCCGTCGAGTGCTTGCATCGGCGGGGGTCTGATAGAGACAATGTTTGCATGTTTGCTTTTCAATCCTTTACGTTTGTTTGGTTTCCGAGGGAGATGGATGCTCATTACTCAGAAGAAGTTTGAACCTAGGCGAATCTTAAACGGGGTCCGACTCGCGGCTAAGTCTCCGAGTGAGAGGTGCTCGTCACTCGGAGTAGGTTTTTACTTGGGCGAAGCGGATTCGCGGCCAAGCCCCCGAGTAGAGGGATGCTCGTCACTCGGAGGAGGTTTTTACTTGGGCGAAGCGGATTCGCGGCCAAGCCCCCGAGTGGAGGGACGCTCGTCACTCGGAGGAGGTTTTTACTTGGGCGAAGCGGATTCGCGGCCAAGCCCTCGAGTGGAGGGACGCTCGTCACTCGGAGTAGGTTTTTTACTTGGGCGAAGCGGATTCGCGGCCAAGCCCCCGAGTGGAGGGAGGCTCGTTACTCGGAGGAGGTTTTTACTTGGGTGAAGCGGATTCGCGGCCAAGCCCCCGAGTGGAGGGATGCTCGTCACTCGGAGGAGGTTTTTACTTGGGCGAAGCGGATTCGCGGCCAAGCCCCCGAGTGGAGGGACGCTCGTCACTCGGAGGAGGTTTTTTACTTGGGCGAAGCGGATTCGCGGCCAAGCCCCCAAGTGGAGGGATGCTCGTCACTCGGAAGAGTTTTTTACTTGGGCGAAGCGGATTCGCGGCCAAGCCCCCGAGTGGAAGGATGCTCGTCACTCGGAGGAGGTTTTTTACTTGGGCGAAGCGGATTCGCGGCCAAGCCCCCAAGTGGAGGGATGCTCGTCACTCGGAGGAGGTTTTTACTTGGGCGAAGCGGATTCGCGGCCAAGCCCCCGAGTGGAGGAATGCTCGTCACTCGGAAGAGTTTTTTACTTGGGCGAAGCGGATTCGCGGCCAAGCCCCCGAGTGGAGGGACGCTCGTCACTCGGAGGAGGTTTTTTACTTGGGCGAAGCGGATTCGCGGCCAAGCCCCCGAGTGGAAGGATGCTCGTCACTCGGAGGAGGTTTTTTACTTGGGCGAAGCGGATTCGCGGCCAAGCCCCCAAGTGGAGGGATGCTCGTCACTCGGAGGAGGTTTTTTACTTGGGCGAAGCGGATTCGCGGCCAAGCCCCCGAGTGGAAGGATGCTCGTCACTCGGAGGGGGTCTTCATGTATTCGGATTGGATCTTCGTGGGCTCGGCATGGTAAATAAGTTCAGCCTGGAACTGGGTCAATCAGGTGAATCTTCATGCACTTGGCACGGTATGTAACTTCGGTCTTGAAACTGCCGACTGGAGAGAAAAGTTGGACACTGCGAGGAAAAACTTGGTGGCACTCGTATGTCTCTCGGAGGAGATAGACTAGTGGTCCGAGGTGGACGTGCCATGAAAACCCGAGTGGCGAGGCTAGCGCGTGGACTGACTCTTCGGAGAGAGGCCACTCATTATCCCGGGGGAACACCAGCACAGGCCATCTCCAAGTCCAAGTGTATCCGTAGAGGAGAGTCATTTTCACCCTTTTGCAGTCCTGAAGATGACTCCAGGTAATGATTTGGGCGGCTGAGTCGAGCTTGTCGTCGAAGAGGAGTCGACCCAATGACGGCGCACAGAGCAGCCGAGTTGAGTGATCTTGTAACCTGTGTATGAAAAATAGCACAGGCCAACATAAAAATCTCTCGGAATACTTTGAATTTGCTGAAATGATTTGCATAAATAACACCCATATACACCCACTGGGTGCGCCAGGTGTTTGCTGGTCCAGGACCAGCGAAAGTATAAAAGAATGAAGAATCTGACTGAACTCGCTTGAGTACTGGACCCAAATGAAGCGGAAGTGTAGTGGAGTAATGAAAATAAGCAACCGAGCGCAGACGTACACTCGGTGGCGTGGCCTCCGAGCGAACGTCATGTGCGACTTACTTAACACTCGGTAATGCAATAACTATTTAATTGGATGCAGTCTGTGAAGAATGACTTAGCTGTCTGACGACGCGCGGGGCTGCCGAGGGACGATGGAGCGTGAAGGCGCGCGGAGCTGCCGAGTGACAATGGAGCGTCCGACTGAATGGCGATACGCGGAGCTGCCGAGTGAAGGTGACGCGTCCCGTAGAGTGAATGCGTGCGGAGCTGCAACGAGACGATGGAGCGTTCGACTGAATGGCGATGCGCGGAGCTGCCGAGTGAAGGCGACGCGTCCCGTAGAGTGAAGGCGCGCGGAGCTGCCGAGAGACGATGGAGCGTCCGACTGAATGGCGATGCGCGGAGCTGCCGAGTGATGACGACGCGTCCAGTAGAGTGACGAAGAGGTGTCTCGCCGAGTGGCGATGGAGCGTCCGACTGAATGACGATGCGCGGAGCTGTCGAGTGTCGAAGAGGTGTCTCGCCGAGTGGCGATGGAGCGTCCGACTGAATGACGATGCGCGGAGCTGTCGAGTGTCGAAGAGGTGTCTCGCCGAGTGGCGATGGAGCGTCCGACTGAATGACGATGCGCGGAGCTGTCGAGTGTCGAAGAGGTGTCTCGCCGAGTGGCGATGGAGCGTCCGACTGAATGACGATGCGCGGAGCTGTCGAGTGTCGAAGAGGTGTCTCGCCGAGTGGCGATGGAGCGTCCGACTGAATGACGATGCGCGGAGCTGTCGAGTGTCGAAGAGGTGTCTCGCCGAGTGGCGATGGAGCATCCGACTGAATGACGATGCGCGGAGCTGTCGAGTGTCGAAGAGGTGTCTCGCCGAGTGGCGATGGAGCGTCCGACTGAATGACGATGCGCGGAGCTGTCGAGTGTCGAAGAGGTGTCTCGCCGAGTGGCGATGGAGCCTCCGACTGAATGACGATGCGCGGAGCTGTCGAGTGTCGAAGAGGTGTCTCGCCGAGTGGCGATGGAGCGTCCGACTGAATGACGATGCGCGGAGCTGTCGAGTGTCGAAGAGGTGTCTCGCCGAGTGGCGATGGAGCCTCCGACTGAATGACGATGCGCGGAGCTGTCGAGTGTCGAAGAGGTGTCTCGCCGAGTGGCGATGGAGCCTCCGACTGAATGACGATGCGCGGAGCTGTCGAGTGTCGAAGGGGTGTCTCGCCGAGTGGCGATGGAGCATCCGACTGAATGACGATGCGCGGAGCTGTCGAGTGTCGAAGAGGTGTCTCGCCGAGAGGTGACGCGCGGGGCGGCCGACTGACGAAGATGCGTCCGGTTGAGTGATGACGTAGCGGGCGGACAAATCGCTACACGTTAGTCGTCTGGACGCAAATTTCATCTGCGTGTCACCGCGTCAGTTGGTCGTATGAAATGTCCATCCCAGTATATTGCTGTCCGGAGATTATGACGGACGAATGACCTGCAAGTTAGTATAGCAAGTAGAGCCACGAATATTTATTGCTGATCAAAAACGCTCCTGCATTGACGCCTTTTGGAAGGACTTAAAGACCGGTGGTTATAGTGCATGCATGCGTGCACTAATAACTAATTGGCCGCTTAATAGGGTGATTATCTTAATGAAATGGTAATTGGCCCATGAATTGCACTTGGGTCAAGTGCGTTTGCCAATTGAGTGCGCGCATGCACTAGCACTACCATACGGGAGTGCATGGAAGCATGCCTGAGTCAACCCGGGTGGAGCATGCGAAGACACGTGCATGCCCGACATAACTTTCTGGTACGGACGCATCTACTAGTAATTACACATAGTGAGGCATGCGAAGAGACCGTGTACGCAGAAAGAGAGAGAGAGCGCGCCCTGAGCGGAGGAAAAGAGGAGGTGGAGCGCCGACGACCATTAATTGGCCGCGGTAATTAGGCACTCACTCCATGGAGTAACTGGCGTTGGAAATACTCACCTGATGAGCCGCTTAATGACGCAATTACCTTAGCGAAAACGGCCACCCCACGTTCTTCCGATTCCTTGCGTGACGAGGAGGTGACTGGGCGGAGGAGCGCTGCGCTGCGGCCAGGCCGATGCCTCCGCGGCGTGGAGGCCAACGTCGGGCGGGCGACCGGGTGGAGGAGCTCCGCGTTGCCGGCCAGGTTCGTGTCTCTGCGGAGAGCGGAAAGGGAGGAGTCTCGCGTCACCGGTCGGGCCTACTCCTCCACGGCGCCGATGCCGCCGTCGAGCGGGCGATCGACTGGGGAAGCCCCGCGGCATGGAAGCCGCCGGCAGGCAGTCGACCAGGCGGAGGAGCCTTGCGGCGTCGAATGGAGATGTATCGCCTCTCCTCCTTTTTCGTTTAATGATTGATCACGCCTGGGTGATGTTTGATCCTACAGGAGGAATAGACAAACTCATTGTGAGACAATTTGTTGTAAAAATACTAGATTGAATGGATACTTCCCTGATCCTTTTTTTTGTATGAATGGCGCAATGGCCAGAATTCCAGCAGCCGATCTCTCTCACGATGATCGTTGATCTGCCGTCGGAGATTGAAGAAAAAAAACCATGTACATCATGGCTCGATAGACGCCATGCCCCACGGTGGGCGCCAACTGTCGTGGGAACGACTCCGACAGTACGAAGGGGGTAGGGTAAAGGAGCATGATCTACCGAGATGCATATGGGTGACACGAGTATTTTTAGCAGGTTCGGGCCCCTCTCGGAAGAGTAATAAGCCCTACGTCCTGTCCTCCGGAGAGGGTTCTTGTCTCTGCGTATGAACACGGGGTTACAGGGTGTGTGAGAGGGTTGGAGGAAATGAGTCTCTGGAGGGAGCCGAAGTCCCCCGAATGAGAAGCCCCGGGCGGCTTATATAGAGTCCGCTGCCCGGGAGTTACAAGTCATAAAGACAGGTTCAATTGCGTACTAATGGCCGACCGTTTCAGCCATAATGACGGTGGTAATTGTCTCTGGTGGTTGGACTGCTGTCGTCCGAGTGGACCATGCGACCGAGTGGTTGACTGTCGAGTGGAGGGAGGAGACTCCGAGTGGATGCTGTCGAGTGACTCACACACCATGGTGATTTCAGTCGGAGTCTTCCTTGTAATCTTGTAATCCTTAAGTTCTCCGATGTGATGTCCTTAGGTAGGGTATGCAGGTCAGGCCTGTGACCCTACCCTAGGTACATATCCCCATCATCGACCGCGTCACCAATTTTGACCTGCGTTAGCACCGACGTGCCGCCTTTTCTTCAAGCCAATAACCACCACGCCGACCTGCTTTAACACGTCGGCAGACATGGAGGCTGCAGCATCTCTCTGCCGATCTGCTCCAACACCCCGGTCAGACCGGGGGCTTCTCCATCTCTTCATCAAGTTGCTCTGGGGACTTCGGCGTCACCAGCCAACCACTTTCATCTCCTCGGCTGGACCTGGGGCTTCGCGTCATCACATCGACCGTGTTGCATCACCACTTCATCAACCCAAGCTTTCCGCCTGGGCACCTCGGGACCGGCTTGGGGGCTGGGACCACGACCCGCCGCAAGCTCGGACCACGTCATTAACACCCAGCACATTAATCAGCTAAGTCGCTTTCATGCTCAAGTTTTTTCAATTTTCAATTTTTGTTTGGTTCGACCAAGCATTATATTTATGTTAAATAAAAAAGTTTGTTTGTTAAAAACACTTCCTTTTCCCATGATAACTGGGGCATCGCCGTCACGCTGCCGAACTGCTCTGTCTCCTCGGCTGGACCGGGGGCTTTGCCTCGTCGCAGCAATCGTGTTGCATCGCCACATCTCAACCGGAGCTCTTCGCTCGATTATCTCAGGCTTGGGGGCTGGGACCTCGGCCAGGCCGAGGACTACGTCTCCATCCCACCACAACCCCGGACTACACCGAGCACATTAACAAGCTAAGTCGTTTTCGTGCTCAACTCTCTTTGAAATTTTATTTTTTGTTTCGGTTCAACCAAATATTATATTTTTTGTTAAACAACAAAAAAATGTTTGTTAAAAATTTTGTTTGTTAAAAATTTCTTTACCCAATTTAACCGGGGGCTCTTTAATTTGTATGAGATGTTTTATAATAAATGTGTTTTCTTCTTGGTCGTTGCAAAGTCTTTTTCTACTACTCCTTTTTCTGACACTAGTGTGTGGTCAATAGCCGGATAGCCTGGTTTCTTTCTAAAGCCGCTCGAGTTTAGTTCGCTAAACAGGTCTCGAAGAAACACTCCACCTTCGGGATATGGAGGTTGAAGCCAAAGGCTGGCCCGCTTGGAGCCCGGAGATCGGATGTATCATGTTAATGCCCGACCGAAGCACATATTAACTTTAAGACCAATTTCGGATTAGCACAATTTTCTTTTATCTAAACATAAAGTTTTTTGCATAAATTTTTGTTTTTTCCGAGCATAACTCTCACAGTACACTTTTAAAGCATCGGCCATATCAACGGGGGGCTGCAACTAGAGCCGAACCCACCAAAAGCCAAGGCACTCCGAGGAGTCCTCGGCAAAACGTTCTCGGATATTGCTTTATATGCACCAGTTTCGATTTGTGTCTTCGGTCAATAGTTGGGTTGCCCGGCTCCTGTGCTTGCCTCCAACGTTCCGCTTTGTTCGGCTAGGAGTGCAAAGGGAGAACCACTGCGATTGTACTTCTGTTTTAACTGGTCAAGTACCTCAGTGGAGAAAGCCGAAAACTGACTGTCACAATGAGCATAAACTGGTCGGCGATCCGATGACCGTATTAAACAATGGGCCTTTCATAAAATTGGCCGGAGTGTTAACGGCTTGACCTTGGCTGACGCCAAACACTAACCGGGGGCTAGTAAATGGCTTCCCAAACTTTAAGCTCCCATGACCAAGTGAAAGTTATAAAGCCTAGATATCTGATTGCCTCGTTTCCACTAACACAACCGCCTTCGGGCACCGAGACGTCGGCTAAGGGTTGTGTTGTTACTGCAGAAAATACCCTGCGTAGCATCTACAAAGGGGTAGAAGCTGACGATGGACCACTCTCAAATGATAAACGGTCACAAAGGAGTCAAAATAGCATATAGCATAAAAGCATTTGTATTCAATATACGAGTGCTGCCTTCCATAATCATCGTTATAAAGCCATAAATATGCATCAATTTGACTTAAGATTTTGGCCAAGCTGGGTTGCCTGGCTCCTGTGCTTATCCCCTACGTTCCCGATTGTTCGGCTAGGGGGTAAAGGGAGCACCTCTGCGATTGTTACTTCCGGCTCATCCGTCTTACTACCTCAGACTGGGTGAAGCCGAAAGCTAGCCATCTTAAGAATATAATTGGTCGGCAATGACGGAAGTGAAAATTTAGGTTCACTAAGGACCACAGTGTTCGGAAACTTTCCCCGAACTAAATCGTCAATATTTTCCTCCCACATTGATCGGAGTTGAGGTTTCACGATCATGGTCAACATGATAGCCTGGGAAAAGGAACTTATAAAGGAACTATTTTTCCCAGAAGATGTTTCTTACGTTAAATAGTAATACAACATATCTCTCTGCGTACCTTTGTTTATAAAACCATATGGCCGGATTGCCTTGTTTGCCGTAAATCTTTGCCCTCATACAGGCTTTATAAAGTAGGACAAACACTCCTCGGCTACTGGCCGAGGAGGTTGAAGCCGATGGTCGGTCAACATAGTCTTGTACAATGCGGATCCGAGCATTAATGATGTAAAGTACTTGGATACATAGAATCATTACACATAAATTGTGTCAAACGTAACAAAGTTTGTGTCACATAAATATCGATCCTTAATTCGACCACCCGTGCCCAAATTTAGGCTCGGGGGCTACTGCACTGCCGATTCAATGTAGCAAATTCAAAGTGCAATACTGTTTCCATAGAGAATCGATCCTCGGGTTGGTCGGCCGCACCCAACCTGAGTCTGGGAAACTAGGCACACCTCGTTTCTGTTCCTAAGTATACTGCCGAGCAAGGACTTGATCCTTAGGCCAATTTTGCAAATCGACCTAAGTCTCAAGGTCTACTGGGATTAGTGGTTTTCTTTTATCCTTCAGGTGCATCATGGGTTTTAGACGGACATGCACCTTGCAGCTTCTGGCTATATATCTCGGCAGAGAATAAATTGCACCAATCGAAAATATCCACAAAAAACCAGCCTACGGTCGGGGTGCTGCACCACCTCGGAAGCAGTCCGGCATAAAGCTCGGGCGCAAGTGGCTGGCTCCATAGAGGGCATTTCTGGCATTAAGCTCGGCTGAATTCCTTCATTTTTTAAAAGACCGAGGTAATTTATGAGACCTCGGACGCTGATCATCGTTAGAGCTCGAATGCAGTCCGGCGTTGGAGCTCGAAAGCAGTCCGACATAAAGCTCGCATGCGAATGGCTGGCTCCATGAAACTCTATTCCAGCATTTAAGCTCAGATTGACTCCTTGAAATTTTCAGAGACCGAGGTAATCTATGACACCTCGGATGCCGAACAACATTGGAGCTCGGACGCAGACCGACGTTGGAGCTCGGCTGCAAAAAGATACCTCGGATGCAGTTCGGCATTGGAGCTCAGACGCAAGAGGACACCGCCACACGGGAAGCACTTAAAACCCGAGATGTGGCATAAAAAATAACAAGGCATTGATAATGGCCGAGAACTTAAAGGGGCTCCTCGGATGCCCGACGTGTGAACTCTTCAGATACACCTCGGCGATCCTCAAGATCGGAGATGGGAAGATTTGTTGAACCAGTTTTCAAGACCGACGGCTGAAGATGAAGAACAGTTCGGAAGAACCAAGGAGCGTCCTCAACTTGAAGACCGGTTCAGGGGGCTACTGACGGTGTCCTAGACTAGGGGGTACTCACCACGTCGTCTCCCGACCAGTGGGTCGGGCCGAGGACCCCCAGGGCGATTCACTAATGGGCCACTTCGGGCAGCCCATGATGCATACAAGGGAGATTCCACAAGACTTGGCGCACAAGACAAGGGCTCCTCTAAACCCTAGGCCTATGGTGCATTATATAAACCGAGGCCAGGCTAGTCAATAGACAACCTCAATCTCATATTCATTACAACAATCTCGTGGTAGATACTTGTACTATGTACTATCCCCCATATGAATACAATCAAAAGCAGACGTAGGGTATTATCTCCTTGAGAGAGCCCGAACCTGGGTAAAATCCTGTGTCCATGTTACCTTCGCTCCAAGACGCCTAGCTTAGGACCCCTACTACGAGATATGCCAGATTCAGAACCGACAGCGAGGTCCCCGTCCTTGGCTATGGTGGACTCTGGGAGCGCCGGAGAGATGGGAGGGGAAGCCTAATTCTGAGCTTCAGGTTTCGACTTGCGGGCGAGAGCCATCGAGAAGCCTTTGGGGCCGAGGAAGCAAGAAGGAAAGCGGTGCGGTGCTGAGATATGGAGAGGTTCTCACAAAGGATGGAGATCTGGAAGGAGATGTAGGAGCGCATAAGAGGAAAGCAATAATGGCTCAACGATGGACGTCAGGCTTTTGTCGGTTCGGGCAGTTGCCGAGGGGACACGGGAGCGGGGACGCCCGCGCCCAACCGCGCACCCCGCGCTAGACCTGGCCCGCAGGCAACAAGGGCCTACGGCGCTCCGGGACGTCTTCTTCGGCTTCCCCTCGAAGCCAACTCGAGCGCGCCTTGGGCCCGGGGGCTGCTGTCGGCGTTCTGGATACCGGGGTACCCAGACTTGCCTGCCTGCGGCCCAGGACATGGCCCACTTGACGGTTCATACGGCCTGCGCGGCTTCACTTAATACAAGACCCTTGCGAGAGCCCCGCCCTCGCGAGGAGGACAACACCAAGGCTCCCGGAAGGGGGAGGCCTCCCCAGACCCCTTCCTGAGTGGCGGAGATATCTATGCAATGCTCGGCCTCGGGAGGTCAAGGGTGACGCCAGCCAGGCCAGGCCGGCGCCAGTGCGCCAGAGGGGACAGTTTCTTCTTTGGTTCAAAGGAGACAAGGACGAGCGCTGGTTCCCGAGGCACCCTGCCAAAGGTTTCCATTCCGGTGCAACGAGACCAGGCCAGTGGGCGCGGCAGGACAGATGTCACCAGCGAGCCCACCACCGCGTGACCACCACCTACTTTCAAGGCGAAGACCACCTTTCGTCAGGATAAGATGTACCTCCTGTCCCCTTTCGAATTTGGCTATTGTGGGATCCCTTCCCGCCATTGCGATAAGAGGACCCGGGCCGCTATAAATAGAGGCTAGATTGCACTGTAGATAGGGGACACACCACCAAAAACGCACTCGCGAGGAAACTCACCACTGTACTAGTTCATCCACAAACCTCCTCGTGAGGCAATCCACCAAGAGCAGGAGTAGGGTTTTACGCTTAGCAGCGGCCCGAACCTGGGTAAACCTTCGTGTGTTGTCTTCTTCCTCGCCATCGAGCGGGGTTACCACGTTGTGAGCTTGGAGGGGGTGAAGCTGTTGGAGATCTTTGCACATGCCCCTGGGTTCGAACTTCTTGGGGTTTTTGCGGAGCCTGAAATCCGACAGCATCCCCAAGCTTAGTTGCTTGATACTCTTTAGATATATCTTGGGGGTGCGGTAGCATCCCCAAGCTTAGGTTATTGCTACTCCTTATTCCTTCATCCATCATGATCTCACCCAAAACTTGAAAACTTTAATCACGCAAAACTCAACAAAATCTTCGTTAGATCCGTTAGTATAAGAAAGCAAATCACTACTTTAGGTGCTGTTGTAAACCCATTCAAATTTTATAATTGCATTATACCTACTGTATTTTAACTTTACCATGGCTTATACCCCTCAATATAACCCATAGATTCATCAAAACAAGAACACAATGCAACAAAAACAGAGTCTGTCTCAAACAGAACAGTCTGTAGTAATCTGTACCATACCCATACTTCTGTAACTCTACAAATTCTAAAAAATTAGGAAAACGTAAGGAATTTGTATAGGAACACTGTGTTAAAATTTCAGCTCAATTTTTTGTTCCAGCAAAAAATGAAAATTCATATACTGGACGCAAAGTTTCTGCTTCAGATTCAGCATCACTTCTACTCATCCTATGAATCATCCTAACGGTTCTACTTGGCACAAACACTAAATAAACCAAAAAAACACAATCATAACAGAGTCATAATTGTGTCAACACTCAAAAACAGAAAGGAAAAAGCAAAATTTTATTTATTCATTGGGTTGCCTCCCAACCAGCGCTATCGTTTTACGCCCCTAGCTAGGCATATTGGAAAGATTCAAGTATTGTCATCTTTGGTTTTGGATCCATAGGATGCCCTCATGATTGATTCATATGGTGGCTTAATTATTGTTCTAGGGAAGTGTTCCATACCCTTTCTCAAGAGAAATTGAAAACGAATATTGCCTTCTTTCATATCAATCACGGCACCTATAGTGCGTAAAAACGGTATACCAAGTATAATGGGAGAAGATGGATTGCAATCAATATCAAGCACAATAAAATCAATGGGAACATAACTCCCATTTTCAAGAATAAGAACATCATTAATTCTTCCCAAAGGCTTTTTAATAGTAGAATCCGCCAAGTGCAAATTAAGAGAGCATTCTTCAATATTGGTAAGACCAAGCACATCACATAGAGATTTCGGAATCGTGGAAACACTAGCACCCAAATCACACAATGAAAAGCATTCATAATTTTTAATCTTGACCTTAATGGTAGGTTCCCACTCATCATGTAATTTTCTAGGAATAGAAATCTCTAACTCCAACTTTTCTTCAAAAGATTTCATCAGGGCATCAACAATATGTTTAGTAAAAGCTTTATTTTGCTCATAAGCATGGGGTGAATTCAACATAGACTGCAACAAAGAAATACATTCAATCAAAGAGAAGATATCATAATTAAAATCTTTGCAATCCAAGATAGTGGGCACATCACTAGTTAAAGTTTTGACCTCTTCAAACCCACTTTTAGCAAAATTTTCATCAAGATTTTCACCCTCCAAATTATTGGGACGCCTTCCAGCTAAAGTTGACTCTACTTCAGTCCCTTCATTATCAATTTTAATATTACTAAACAAGGAATCAATAGAAGAAACACCAATCACTTTAAGATCTTCATCACTTTTATAGCGGCAATCACTAGAAGACGATTTTTCCAAGATTTCTCTTTTAGCTCTAAGCATACCGGTTCTTTTCTTACTTTCATCCATAGAGACATATAAAGCCTAAATAGATTCATCAATCTTAGGCACAAAAGCTTTCAACTTGAGATTTTCAACATCATGAGAAATTCTATCAATGCTTCTAGACATATCATCAATCTTATTCAACTTTACCTCTATCGTAGTATTGAAAGCCTTTTGCACATTGATAAATTCTTTAATATTACTCTCAAGATCAGAGGTGTTCCTATTATTATTGTTAGAAGAATTACCATAGGAATTACCATAATTATTAGAGGAATTTCCAGGAAAATGCCTAGGATTAAAATTACCTGTATAAGCATTGTTATTGAAATTGATGGGCGAGACAAAATTCACATCTACGGATTCACTATTTTGCTCAATCAAAGTAGACAAAGGCAGGTCATTAAGCTCAATAGGAGCATTTTTACTAGCAACCAATTTCATCAAAGCATCAACCTTATCACTCAAAGTACTAATTTCCTCTACCGAATTAACATTTTGACTAGTAGGTGCTCTTTCAGTATGCCATTGAGACTAATTAGCCATGATATCATCTAGCAACTTAGTAGCTTGACCCAAAGTAATCTCCATAAAAGTACCACCCGTGGCGGAATCTAAAAGATTTCTAGAGACAAAATTCAATCCCGCATAAAAAAATTTGAATGATCATCCTAAGATTCAAACCATGTGTAGGACAATTTCTTATCATCAACTTCATTCTTTCCCAAGATTGGGCAACGTGTTCATGCTCAAGCTGCTTAAAATTCATGATTTGCATCCTAAGGGAAATAATTTTCGCGGGAGGAAAATAGTTAGTGATAAAAGCATCCTTGCACTTATTCCAAGAATTGATACTATTGCGAGGCAAAGATGAAAACCAATTTTTTGCACGATCACGCAAGGAAAAAGGAAATAGTTTCAACTTGACAATATCATTGTCCACGTCTTTTTTCTTTTGCATATCACACAATTCAACGACTGTGTTTAGATGGGACGCGGCATCCTCATTAGGATTACCGGCAAATTGATCTTTCATGACAAGATTCAACAAAGCAGCATTAAAGTCACAAGACTCCGTACTAGTGGAGGGAGGAGCAATAGGCGTACTAATAAAATCATTGTTATTAGTATTGGAAAAACCACATAACTTGGTGTTCTCTTGAGTCATCGTGACTACGCAAACAAGATTGCAAACAAGGAAGAGATCCGGCAAGAAAAAGGGCAAACAAAAAAGAGGGCGAAGAAAACGGCAAATTGGTGAAGTGGGGGAGAGGAAAACAAGAGGAAAATGGAAAATAATGTAATTGCAAGGAGATGAGATTTGTGATTAGGAACCTGGTAGATGATGGTGGAGTCCCCTCGGTGCCTACGATAGGCACGTAGAAGAGACTGCTTCCTCCCCGGCAACGGCGCCAGAAATTCCTTTGACGTGGCTTGGACTGCGTCAGTATTTCCCCAAATAGGAAGGGATGATGCAGCACATCGACGGTAAGTATTTCCCTCAGTTATGAAACCAAGGTTATCGAACCAGTAGGACGATCACCACCACCCAATAAGCAGCATCTGCACAAAAACAACAAATACTTGCAACCCGACGCGAAAGAGAGGTTGTCCATCTCTCTACGGTAATAAGATAGATTAGGTAGTGATAGATAGGAGAGATAGATCTCTCAAGAACACAAATAAAAAGAGTAAATGTGCAGCAAGGTATTTTTGGGTTTTTGGTTTTGTAGATCTGAAAACAAAGAGTGCAAAAAACGTAGATCGGAAAGTAATATGATAGGAAAAGTAGACCCGGGGGCCGTAGGGTTCACTAGTGGCTTCTCTCATGAGTATAGCGCATGGTGGGTGAACAAATGACTGTTGGGCAATTGATAGAAAATCAAATAGTCATGACGATATCCAAGGCGATGATCATTATATAGGCATAACGTCCAAGATAGATAGACCGACTCCTGCCTGCATCTACCTCTATTACTCCACACATCGACCGCTATCCAGCATGCATCTAGTGTATTATATTCATGGTAAAACGGAGTAATGCAATAAGAACGATGACATGATGTAGACAAGATCTATTCAAGTAGGAATAGACCCCATCTTGTTATCCTTAATAGCAACGATACATGCGTGTCTTGCTGCCCCTTCTGTCACTGGGAAAGAACACCGCAAGATCGAACCCATCACAAAGCACCTCTTTCCATGGCAAGAAAAATCGATCTAGTCGGCCTAACTAAACCAAAAATTCAAAGAAGAAATACGATGCTATAAGAAATCATGCATATAAGAGATCAAAGAAGACTCAAATAATATTCATGGATAGAAACTGATCATGAACTAAAAATTCATCGGATCCCAACAAACACACCGCAAAAGGTTACATCAAATAGATCTCCAAGAGACCATTGTATTGAGAATCATAAGAGAGAGAGAAGAAGCCATCTAGCTACTGCCTACGGACCCGTAGGTCTATGGTGGACTACTCATGCATCATCAGAGAGGCACCTATGAGGAAGATGAACCCCTCTGTGATGGTGTTTGGATTGGATCTCATGGTTCTGGAACTTGCGGCGGCTGGAATTGTGTTTCGTCGACTCCCCTAGGGTTTTTTGATTTCCAGGGAATTTATAGGCACAATAGTCGGTTGAGGGGGTGCCGGAGGAGCCCAGCACCCACCAGAGCACGCCAGGGGGCCTTTGGCGCGCCCATGTGGGTGCTGGCCACACTGGGCCCCCTCATCTGGTGTTCTTTGGCCCATCTGGTTTCTTCTGGTCCGTAAAAAATCCACAAAAATCCCCGCAGCGTTTTATCTCTATTTGGTACTGATTTTCTACGAAGTAAAAAACAAGCAAAAATAGCAAGTGGTACTTTGGCACTATGTCAATAGGTTAGTCCCAAAAAATGATATAAAGTTGTAATAAAATGATTGTAGAACATCCAAGAATAATAATATAATAGCATGGAACAAGCAAAAAATATGGATACGTTGGAGACATATCAACGTGGCCCATGGTGCACCACCTCCTCCTCCCTAGTGCGGCGCCGACCCCGAGCCCAGGCGTGAAGCACACCCGCGCGACGAGCCGCGCGGGCCCCCGGCGAGGGCGAGGGATGAACTAAGCTGCTAGGTGGTGCCACGGCCGCGCGCTGACGCGTGCGTTCCCCGCGTCGCTACACCAGCGTCACGACAAGTTCAAGCCGGACCTGCCTCGCTATGACGGCACCCCTGACCCCGCGGAGTTCCTACAGCTCTACTCGCTGAGCATCGAGGCGGCCGGTGGAGACGACAAGGTCATGGCGAACTAGTTCCCCATGGCCTTCAAGTGTGGTGCGCTCTCCTGGCTCCTCAACCTTCCAGACGGGTCGATCACCTCCTGGGATGAACTTCGCGAGCGCTTCGTCGCCAACTTCCAAGGCACTCGTGACCGCGCCCTCGCTGTGGCTGACCTGCGTCGCGTGAAGCAACAGCCGGGTGAGACCTTGCACAAGTACATACAGCGTTTCACGACTGTCCGCCTCAAGATCCCGAGGGCGTCGGTTGAGGCCATCATCTCGGCTTTCACCAACGGCGTCAGGGACCTCAGGATGAGGGAGGAGCTTGCCATCCACGACGACCTGTGCTCTACTCTGGAAATGTTCAACCTGGTGAACAAGTGCGCAAAGGCC
Source organism: Elymus sibiricus (assembly GCA_039707655.1). Taxonomy (NCBI): domain Eukaryota; kingdom Viridiplantae; phylum Streptophyta; class Magnoliopsida; order Poales; family Poaceae; genus Elymus; species Elymus sibiricus. The sequence continues at coordinate 271,063,785 of CM077669.1, forward strand.
GAGGAGGGCCGCCTCTCCCTCATCGAGCTTCCAGAGGAGGACCCCGAAGACATGAAGACCAAGGTCAAGGAAAGGAAGCGGAAGGTCCCCGCGGTGCTGGCGGCAGAACCTGAGGCGAAGCACAGTCGAGATGAGGAACCCCCCAGGAGTGGACGACCATTCTGCATTTTCCATAGCTCCAACAACCACAACACCAACGACTGCCAGGAGCTCAGGTCGCTCCGCGACGAGCATTTCGTTCATCGCCCTGGGTGTGGCGACCGTGGCTATGGTCGCGGTGGAGACCGCGGTGGAACCCGCTGGGATAGTCGTGACCCGCGTCAGGAGTGGCGCAACCAGCCTCGGGAGGACCGCTGGCGCGACGAGCCTCGTGTGGGGCCCCGCCGCGACCAGCCTCGTGAGGCCGGCCTCCCCCCGCTGCCGCCGCCACCCATGAGGAAGGAAGAAGACAGACAGAACGACGGGGATGGGGGCTTCCAGGAAGCCAGGACAATCGCTTGCATCCTGGGCGGCATTCATGCCCCTGCGTCGAACCGGATCTTCAAGCAGTTCTCGCGGGAGGTGAACGCGGCTCACCCGAAGCTTGAGGCTATGTGTCCCCTCAAGTGGTCACAGTGCGCCATAACTTCGATTCCAAGGATCAACTCAGGTGCTTGGCCACGGCAGGCGCGCTCCCCATGCTGTGCACGCCGACCATCAGCCACTTCCTCGTCACCAAGACCATTATCCACGGTGGCGCTGGGCTCAATGTCCTCTCCATCGAAACGTTCGAGACGCTCCAAGTGCCCTATGACCAGCTCATGCCAACCAAGCCTTTCTCAGGGGTCACCGATGGCTCCACCGTCCCCATCGGGCAAGTGCGCCTGCCGGTCACCTTCAGTGGGCGTAGCAACTACCACACCGAGCTCATCGACTTCGACGTCGCTCACATCCACCTCCCATACAACGCGATCCTCAGGTACCCTGCCCTCACCAAGTTCATGGCGGTGACTCACCATGGCTACAATGTCCTCAAGATGCCGGGGAGTGGTGGCATCATCACTGTCGCGTGCAATGAGAAGGATGACGTTTGCTCCCTCGAGCACGCCTACCGGGCCGCAGTGGCGGAGGACTCTGACGACAAAAGTGGCATCCTGCCTCCTGAGGATGTCCCCAGGAAGAAGAAGCAGCTCCTCTCCAAGGGGTGTCAGGGGGCGGAGGCCTCCAAGGATGGCGCCTCGGGCTCCGCGCCCGGAGCCAAGGCCCCTTCCCCCTCGCATAGGATGGCGTGCTCTACGCCTCCCTCGGGTCGGGCTCGGAGGCTTCCATCTGGAAGGCTTCCGACCTGACCAGTGGGACGAGGGAGGTGCTTGGGCACAACATGGAGGCGTACTTCGACGCGCGCCCACTCAAGCAAGGAGCACGGCGCGAAGCGCCAGGTTCACGGGAGTTCATCGCCAATGCAATCGAGGAGCTTCAGGAGGCGCAAGCCATGCGAGGCGGGTGTCGCCCCGCATCACCTGGTGCAGCGACCGTCCTTGGCTCGGGCAGCATGCTGCGCGTCTGCGTCGACGTACCGGGCATCATCAGGGCTGCATCGCAGGAACTCTTCTGGCCGTCGCGCGTCGACCGCAGTGGGGTCTATCCGTGCAACTACATCCGCATGCCCTTCGGCCTGGCGAATGCGGCTGCCACATTCCAGCGCCTCACCCAGGCCATGCTCGCGCCCCACGAGCTCCGGTGTCGTGTGGCCCTGGAGGAGGTGCCAGGTCCTAGCAAGGACCCCGAGCCTTCGGAGGCGTCGGGCTCATGAAGGCCAGGCTCCAACGACTACCTTGACGATTCAGCAGTACCACTGCCAGGTGACTTTTTGGTTCGTACCAGGTAACTTTTTGGTTTGTTCAGATTGAGGGCGCCCATCGGGCTGCATTATCCTAAGGCAGTTATGTCCCGTCCCTACAGCCACGTCGTTTGCGCATGAATCAGAACCTCTTATGCATTTGATAAATTTCCTAAGTATTCCAACCTGCATGCTCGGTGCTTCGCCACCATGAATGTCGCCGCGCCCTAACAATCCCGCCTTCGACCGCCTCGTGATTAAGGGCTGGCATGACGTCTGTGCTCGGGTCCGTCCCTGCAGTGTTGCCAAATCCAAGCGGTCGAGCTCTGTCTCGCGTGCCAGCCCTGTGCACGTCACCTCATGTGGCCATTGGTGCTACGTCCTCCCATGAGCTAATCGGGAGTGGGTAAGTCAGGGCGCGCGGCATGGTTCCTGCAACCACAATCGGTGTTTCACCGCCACGGGCCGCGCGCCGGGTGTTTTCTCCTCGGGTTTGTCACATGAAAAGACTGGGCACGGCGTCTGTGCTCGGGTCCGTCCCTGCAGCGTCGATAAATCCAATGGCTGAGCTCTGTCTGGCGGGCCGGCCCCGCTCACGTCACCTCCAGGGGTCCTTGGTGTTTGGCCTTCTCATGCGATGGCCCTCGGAAATTCATTCGGCGCAGGTTTCTCCAAAAATATACAGGACTTGCAATGGCGCCTCCTACCAGAAGATTCAGGCGCAACCCGCCTTTGAGGTAGGGCCTCGTGAGACCCGCGCTGGCTCACGGGTGCCCAAATACACCTCCAGTTCTACCGTGCAGGCCACGCGTATGAACTTAATGGGCTGTACATGACCAGAGGCTCAGGAGCCGAGCCCCCCTTCCCATGTTCAAGTGGAAGCCCCATGCTCTGCGTTGGCGGACGACACTGTCGCTCAGCGGCTATGCCCACGCAATGTGGAAGCCCCATGCTCCGCGCTGGTGGATAAACAACTAAGGGTGCCCTAGCGGATGCATCCAACCTCAGGACGGCCCCTCACGGCCCCGTCTCGCAGCATTCCCCTGGGATGCCCGCGCGAGGGGGCTGCAAGGGGGCTATGCTCAGGCCGGGCCTGGCACGCGCCACCTCCCCGTGTCCTTGATACCTGGTCTTCCCGCGTCCCTCCCAGGCGAAAGCTGGTGAGGAAAGGTATGGGAGCCGCTCGTACGTCAAGGGGGAGCCCTGAGCAACGCGACTCAGGGGCCTCACTGGTCACGTAGCCCCTCACCCCTTGGTCTCTTCCTGGTGATCTGGATGCCCCAATGGCAGTTGAGGTATGCGCGGGACCGGGACCTGCCGACGCAGAGCTCAAGGCGCTCCAAATCTCCAAATCAACCCCGTCGTTGCCATGTTCCCTTCATGAGGGCTACTCATACGTCAAGGGGGACTCCTGAGCATCGCGACTCAGGGGCCTCACTGGTCACGTAGCCCCTCACCCCTTGGTCTCATCCTGGTGATCCGGACGCCCCAACGGCGGTTGAGGTATGCGCGGGATCGGGCCCTGGCGACGCAGAGCACTACAGCAAGCAGGAAGGAAGCTAGGCGAGGAAGGAAACCACATAATTTAAACAGCCATTACAAGCATTGAATGTGTCCAAAAACGCAAACAAGTCTAACGCCACCGTGAGGCACGATAAATGTTGCAGGAAAGGACCTAGGAGGAGGAGCTGACACTGCAGCATGCCCCGACCGCGGGGAGCTCGTTGTCGACATCGCTGGCATTGTTGTCGTCGTCATTGACCTTCGCAGTTGCAGGAGGCGAGGGGAAGGCAACACAGGCGAACTTCTTCATCGACGCCTCCACGGCGCCCTCCACGGCCTTCGCCGTAGCGGCGCGAACCCCAGGATTAACCGGGCGGATCACGACGCCGAAGTCGAAACCCGGCTCGTGAAGGTAGAGGTGGCTGAAGACGCGCGTCGCGGCCGCGAAGAAGAGGTCGCGGCACTCACTCTCCAATATGGTCTCCACCATGGCAACGGCACCCTCGGGCACCTCGGCGAGCTTGGAAGAGAGCCCTGCGAAGCCGCTCTCAGGAGCTACAAGGGGTTCCGCGAATCCCCTCTGGCAGATGGAGTGCAGCGCCCGATGGAGCCTGAGCTCGACGGAGGGGAGGGCATCGCACTCCGCAGCCCTTCTCTCCTCAGCCGCAGCAAGGGCCTCCTCCCTGGCGCCCAACCGAGCCTTCTCCACAGCTACTTCCTCCTTCAGCTTGTCTAGACGCTCGCACTCTGTGGCTTGGTAGGACACCGCCCGTGATAGCGCGGAGTTGCGGTCGGCAAGCTTGGGCTCGCAGGCCTTGAGGTCCCCTTCCCGCTCGCGGAGTTGTTCCACGTTCGCAGTTTTCTCCTCTTGAAGAACCTTCAGGCTCGCCTCCGCTTCATCGTAGCGCTTCGCGGCAGACACATCATCGGCCAGCGCCACATCGTGAGCCGCCTTGGCTGATAGGGCTTCCTTCCTGCTCTCAGCAGCGGTGGCCTCGGCTTGGCTCCAAACTGCCATGGCAGCAGCATCGGCCTGGAGCCACCCAGAAAGGAGCCCCAAGCGCTCCTTCCCGAGGCGACCGTCGGCGCTTCGGAGAACGTCCCGGACCTGATCCAGAGCTGTATAGGCCACCTCCAGGGTGCCTAAATCGACCAAAAGGCGACAACTCAGAGGCGCCAGTGTCTGGCCCGGAGGTGGCGTCTGCGCAGCAGCGGGCGCCGCCCCCAGGGGCAGAAGCATCGCGGGCTGAGGGCGCCGGAGGCTACGGCACCACCTCAGATAGGGCAAGGATGGACGGCCCCTCGGCCAGCCGGCCCTCGAGGGTTGGCCTCTCCGGCAGCAGTGTCAATGCATCCCCAGGGGCAGGAGAAGCCTCTCCAACTGGCGTCGGGGGCTCCGCGGCCACGACAAGGAGTGTCGCCCCGCGAGCCTCACGCGCAGGCCTCGAGGGCTCCATGGCCGCGACAAGGAGAGTCGCCCCGTGAGCCTCCTCACCCACGACGTCCGGCCCCTCATCAGGTGTCGGCAGGGCACCAAGAACGGGCGTCGCGTCGGAGGGCGCCTTCGGCTTGACGCCCGCCTTCTTCTTCTTCACCTTCAGCACGACGACGCTCCTGGTTACCAAGCAAAGAAGGGACCGTGAGCACGCGAGCCACCTGCGGGCGGCCAAAAACAAAGCAGGGTTACTTACTCTTCGACGTCAACCCACTTCCTCTTCTTGTCTACCTCGGCGAAGGCGGAAATGCCCTCGCCCTCCTCCGGGGACGTGCTACTATGCAGGGAAGCAGAGGCGTCGCCTGCAAGGGCCGCGGCTGGGGAAGCAGTACCCACCCCGGCCGCGGCCACCTCGCTCACAGGCTACGGCTCGGGCAGGGGCGAGGCAGGCGCCTCAGTTGCCTTACTGGCGCGAGAGGGGCGCTCCGGAGGAGGCCCGGCCTCGCGCTTCCTCGAGGTCGCCCGGCCGGCGGTCCGTACGGCCCGAGGAGTGGGTCCTGGCCCCCTGAGGACCCTGGCGAATCGGAGAGGACTTGCAGCCGGAGGTTTGCCAGCATCGTCATCATCTTCAAAGCCGCGGAGGAGCGCGCTCCGCGACGGGGGGACACCTCTTCCAGATCGTCATCCGCGGTGTCCTCCGAGTCTTCCTCACCCGCGGTGCTGTCGGAGGACACCATCACCGGGGAGCCTGGGCACTCGGCCGGAGAGAGCCCCAGCTCGTCGAAGGTGGGCATGGCGGCGACCAAATCGGCCTTGTCGTCATGGCAATATAGCGGGGCGTAGGCCTCGGGGAGGTCCACGGGGTCACCGTTGAGCAGGGTCGCCACGGCCCTGTTCAGCTCCCCGTTGGTCAGGCAAGCGGATCGGAGCCTGATGCCATACCCACCAACCTGGTAGTCCCACATGGGCTTCGAGTGATCCTGGAGCGGCGCCAGGCGTTGCGCTAGAAACTCCTTCACTATCATCCCCCGGTCAACTTCCTAGCACTGATGTCTCGGGAGATCTGCTCCAGGACAGGCTTGGCCCGGGGGTCGGTGAGCTTCACGGAGCCCCACACAGGAGTCTTCTCCGACAGCCCCTTCGGGAGCTCCAGGTGGGAGTTGAGGCCCTAGATATCCAAGAAGACCCAGCGGTGCCTAAAGTTCTCCACCTTCTTCCCGGCCTTCAAGAGCATGTTCCCACTCTGGACAATGACGAAGGAGACGCATGCTGACCGCTGAGCGCCGTCGTGAAGCCGCAAGCTGAAGAAATGGCGGAAGAGGGCCACTGAAGGTTTCACGCCTATGAAGGCCTCACTGTAAAAGGCGAAGATGGACAAGAGCAGGATTGAGTTGTGTTGGAGATGGAGGGCCTGGATCCCATAGTGCTCGAGGATGGCCGTGAAGAACCCTGAGAAGGGCGGAACGAGGCCGGAGAAGATGATGTGGAGGAAGAAAGGGTAGATGAACTTGGCCAGGTTGTGCTGCTCTGTGGAGCCACACCATATCAAGGTCCACCCCCATTCATTGGTGCCGTCCGCCGTTGACGGAAGCACCGGGGCGAGGTCCCCGTCCTTGGCTATGGCGGACTCTGAGAGCGTCGGCGAGGTGGAAGCGGAGGCTGAGCCTTGAGCTTCAGGATTCTACTTGCCGGCGGGTGCCATCGAGAGTCCTTGAGAACAAGAAAGCAAGGGGATGAAGGTGCGGTGCTGAGATCTGGAGGAGTTCTCGCAGAGGATAGGGATCTGGGCGAAGGAGCAAGAGCACAGGGAAGGAAAGCAATAATGGCTCGACACCAAGCATCAGGCTTTTGTCGGTTCGGGCAGTTCCCGAGGAGACACGAGAGCGGAGACATCCGCATCCAACCACGCACCACGCGCCAGGCCTAGCCCACATGCGATTGGGGCCCGCGACACTTCGGGCCATCTTCTTCGGCTTCGCCCCGAAGCCAACTCGAGCGCGCCTTGGGCCCGGGGGCTACTGTCGGCGTCCTGGGAACAGGGGTACCCAGACTTGCCTGCCTGCGGCCCAGGGCATGGCCCACTTCGACAGCCAGTACGGCCCAGCACGGCTCCACTCAAGACAAGGCGCTCGCGAGAGCCCCACCCTCGCGAGGAGGACGACGCCAAGACACCCGGAAGGAGGAGGCCACCCCAGGTTGCCTCCTGAGGGGCGGAGATCCCTATGCAGCACCCGGCCAGGGGGTGACGAAAGCCAGGCCAGGCAGGCACCAGCGCGCGCAGAGAAGGCATTTTCCTCTTTGGTGCAAAGGAGTCAAGGGCGTACGCGGGTTCCCGAGGCGTCCCACCAAAGGTTTCCATTCTGGTGTAACAAGACTAGGCCAACGGGCTCGGCAGGACGGATGTCATCGTCGAGCCCACCTCTGCATCACCACCAGCTACTTTGCAGGCGAAGACCACCTTTCGTCAGGATAAGGTGTACTGCTTGTCCCCCTTCGAATTTGGCCATTGTGGGATCCCTTCCCGCGTGTGCGATAACGGAAGAGGACCCAGGCCATTATAAATAGAGACTAGGCTGCGCCGTAGAGGGAGAGAGATCCGAATCCACCCGAGCGCCCTCGCGAGGTTGCTCACCACTGTACCAGTTCATCTACAAACCCTCTCGTGAGGCAATCCACCAAAGGCAGCAGTAGGGTTTTACGCTTCGCAGCGGCCCGAACCTGGGTAAATCCGTGTGTTAGCCTTCTTCCCCGTGATTGAGTGAGTTTCGATTGGGCTAGGCTTTGGAGCTATGAGCTTGGGGCCGAAGCAGGTTGGGATCATCGCACATGCCCCTGAGTTCGAACCTCTTAGGGTTTTGCGGAGCCCGAAATACGACAAATTTTTGGTAAAAATCTTTTTTGGTACTCTACACATGGCATGATCATTGGGAAGTGAGTTTGGGTCAAGGAAGTGAGTGTTTAAAGAGGAAGAAGAATCCATTGAGTGCCAGGACACATCATTTAAACAAATAACATCAAACAACTCAAACAAGAACTTGCACTCAAAAAGTTTTAATTGGGTCCAAATTTTATAAAGTCATAGGATATAAAATTGTTACAACACAGGGTGTGACAGACCTACCCCCCTTACAAGAATCTCGTCCCCGAGATTCCTAGGCTAAGCGCTAAAGAGATAAGGGAACTCTGATCTAAGGTAGTCTTCACGCTCCCAGGTTGCTTCTGCTTCAGTGTGGTTTCTCCATTGGACCTTGAAGTACTTGATGGTGCGGCTTCGGGTGCATCACTCAGCTTCATCCAAAATGTGAACTGGCCGTTCATGATAAGTGAGGTCTGACTGAAGGTCGATGGCTTGATGATCGATGTCCTTGTATAGGTTGGGGCGGTTGGGAACTTGAAGGCACTTCCGGAGCTGTGACATGTGGAAAACATTGTGCACATCAGATAGCTCGGAAGGTAGCTCTAGCTGGTAGGCAACTTCTCCTCGCCTGTTGGTGATCTCGAAGGGGCCGATATATCTTGGTGCGAGCTTCCCTTTAACGTGAAAATGCTTGGTTCCCTTGAGAGGCGTGACTCAGAGATAAACATAGTCTCCAACACGGAAACTCATGTCTCGGCGGTGTGAGTCGGCGTAGCTCTTCTGTCTTGACTTGGCGGTCTCGAACGATTTGAACTTTCTCTTCTGTTTCGTGGAGGATGTCTGGTCCAAAGACTAATCCTTCTCCGGTCTCCGACCAGTTGAGGGGAGTACAACACTTGCATCCATACAACACCTCAAATGGTGCCATTTGGAGGCTCGACTGATAGCTGTTGTTGTAGGAGAACTCGGCGAACGGCAAACAGTCTTCCCATTTAGCTCCGTATGCCAGAACACAAGAACTAAGCATATCCTCGAGTATCTGATTTACTCGTTCCATCTGTCCTCTGGTCTGAGGGTGAAAAGCGGTGCTGAAAGATAGCTTGGTTCCCAAGGATTCCTAGAATCTATTCCAGAACCTTGAGGTAAACTGGGTTGATGTAGAGGTTGGCTAGTTGGTTCCCATTGTAGGTGGTCTTGACAGGAATGAAGTGGGCTACCTTGGTCAGGTGATCGACAATGACCCAAATGGAATCATGTCCCTTGCTTGACCTGGGTAATCCGGTGATGAAGTCCATCCCAACTTTGTCGCACTTCCATTCAAGCACTTTGAGAAGTTGTAACAATCCAGCGGGTCACTGATGCTCAGCTTTGACTCTCTGGCATATGTCACACTTAGCGACAAAAATGGCTATTTCTCTTTTCATGCCATGCCACCAGAATCTTGCTTTGAGGTCTTGGTACATCTTGGTTCCTCCAGGATGGATGGAATATGGAGTGTCATGAGCTTCTTGCAAGATTAAATTCTTGAGCTCAACTTTGTTGGGTACGCAGATGCGAGTCCCAAACCATACAACTCCTTGCTCATCGAGTGAAAATCCTGGGGCCATACCATTCTTAATCTTCCTCTTGATGCCTTCAATGCTGTCATGACCCTTCTGAGCTTCCATAATATCATCCATCAAGGTAGGCCTTGCTTCGAGGTTGGCTAGGAAACCAGGTGCAACTAGTTCCAGACCAAAGCTTTCAAACTCTTCATACAAGGCGGGTAGCCTTCCCTTAATCATAGCATTCAAGGAACAAGCCTTTCTGCTTAAGGCGTCAGCTACCACATTAGCCTTTCTAGTGTGGTATTGAAAACAGAGGTCGTAATCCTTGATCAACTCCAACCATCTTCGTTGCCTCATGTTCAACTCCCTTTGAGTGAAAATATACTTCAAACTCTTGTGGCCTGTGTATGTCTCACATCGTTTTCCCAAAAGGTAATGTCGCCATGTCTTCAAGGCATGAACTACGGCCGCCAACTCAAGATCATGAGTGGCGTAGTTCTCTTCGTGAGGACGTAGCTGTCTGGATATTTATGCTACGACTCTCCCTTTTTGCATCAGAACACCACCAAGCCCGGTTCTTGATGCATCACAATATATCACAAACTCCTTGTGAATATCAAGGGTGGCCAAAACTGGGGCTGTTGTCAATCTCTTCTTGAGCTCTTGGAAGCTTTCGTCACACTTCAGCGTCCATTCGAACTTCTTGTCCTTCTTCAAGAGTTGAGTCATGGGTCTAGCAATGCCGGAGAATCCCTCGACGAACTTGCAGTAATACCCCGTGAGTCCGAGGAAGCTTCTGACTTCCTTCACATTGCTTGGGGATTGCCATTCAGTCACGGCTTCAATCTTTGCAGGATCCACTGACAATCCTTCTGCAGTCAACACATGACCCAAGAATCCAACTTCATGCAGCCAAAATTCGCACTTGCTGAACTTGGCATAAAGCTGGTGCTCTCGAAGCTTGTCTAAGACCAATCTCAAGTGTTGCGCATGCTCTTCTTTAGACTTGGAGAAGACGAGTATGTCGTCGATGAAGAGAACGACAAACTTGTCCAAATACTCCATGAAGACTTTGTTCATGAGGTACATGAAGTAGGCTGGGGCATTTTTTAACCCAAATGACATGACCATGTACTCATACAGGCCAGACCGGGTCACAAATGCCATCTTCGGGATGTCTTGGGGTCTGATCTTCAGCTGATAGTACCCGGACATGAGATTGATCTTGGAAAACACCTTGGCACCATTTAGCTGATCGAACAGGTCTTCAATCTTGGGAAGTGGGTATTTGTTCTTTATTGTGACCTCATTGAGAAAACGGTAATCAACACAGAGTCGGATAGTTCCTTCCCTCTTTGACACAAATAGAACAGGTGATCCCCAACGAGAGGCACTAGGGCGAATAAATCCCTTCCTGAGCTGCTCAGCTAGTTGCTTCTTCAATTCAGCCAACTCTTCGGATCCCATTCTATAGGGCTTTTTATAGATGGGTCTGGCTCCGGGCATTAGCTCAATGATGAACTCAATGTCACAGTCAGGAGGCATTCTGGGCAGCTCATCAGGAAAAACATCTGGGTATTCACATACCACGGGCACCTGTTCCAACTCAACTCCCGACAGACAGTTAGCCTGAGAGGCTTGAGCGGAGGCAGGGTTGGGGACATACTTGACTTCAACTCCCTAGCTATTGGTCATGGTAACAGTCCTCTTGGCATAGTCTAGCAAGCCTTGGTGCTTGGCTAACCAGTTCATGCCGAGGATCACATCCAAGCCTTGCGAGTTCAAAACTATGAGGTCTGCTAGGAAGTCTACTCCGTTGATGACAATCCCAACTCCTTTACATCCTATCTTGGTTCTCATAACCGATCCCAGGGTTTGTACCAGCATATGGCTACCTAGGGGTGTAGGCTTTATACCACTCTCTAGTGCAAACTTTGGGTAACAAAAGAATGCTAAGCTCCACAATCAAACAGAATGGTTGCTGGGGTTGAGTTGACGAGGAACGTACCTAGTATGACGTCCGGGTCTTCCTGGGCTTCCTCTACGGTGACGTGGTTCACACGACCCTTGCCATTGTTGGGTTGGTTGCGAGGAGCTGGGTTCCTTGGTGGCGCTCCACGGCCTTGACCTTGGTTTGGCGCATTGGGGCGCGGTGCATCTGGCTTCTTGTTGGGGCACTGATTAGAGATGTGTCCAGGCTAACCACACCCAAAGCAAGTGACCTGACCATAGTTGTTGGCGTTGTTCCTGGCGCCGTTGTTGTTATTGGGGTTGTTGTAAGTTGGCCTGGGATTGGCATACTGCTGAGGCTGGTAGCTTGGACGAGGTGCAGGAGGCCTAGCCTGCTGAGGCGGGTAGGTTGGCTTGGCTGGGTTTGGCTGCCAGGGGCGAGGCTTCTGGTTGCTGGAACTATTCTTGTTGATCATCTTGCGCTTGCGAGTGTCTTCCATGGCACAACACTTGTCTTCGAGCATGAGAGCCTTGTTCACCAGGCCGAAGAAGGTCCGACAGTCGCAGACAATGAGTTGATACTGCAGGGCTTGCTGGTGTCCTTCCATGAAGCGTTCGATCTTAGCGGCCTCGGTGCTGACATCTTCAGGGGCATACCTCGACAGCAGTTTGAACTTCTGCATATACTCCTTGCCAGAGCCACTTCCTTGCTTTAGCGGTTGGAATTCTCTCTTCTTGATAGCCATTATCCCAGAAGGAATGTGGGCGGTGCGGAATCCTTCCTTGAAGTCTGCCCAGGTGATCATGTGGTCGCCTTGCATGACCTTGAATCCATCCCACCAAGCTCTGGCGGTACCTCCGAGGAAGTGAGAGGCATAAAGCACCTTCTCACGATCCTCATTGCAGTTGACCAGTGCAAGGAGGTTCTCGATGGTGCGGATCCACTCATCGGCATCCAGGGGTTCAGCAGTCTCGGTGAAGGTTGGGGGCGAATTCCACATGAACTCAGACAAACTGGAGCGGCCATTGTCATTCATGCCTTGCTGCTGGTTGTTCACAAGGACTTGATCCATCTGCTGGATAGCGGCAGTGTTGGCTTGGCGTTCCTCCCGAAGAACTTGGAGAAACTGAGCTATGGTCATGTTCTTTGGTGGAGGTGGTGGCGGGGGAATGTCGCCTTGTGGCTGCTCCGGGTGATATCCAGCATGAGCAGCCCCACCATCTCCCTGTTGCTGGCTGGAGTTGCCGGCTTCAGGGTTGGCGAAGGAGCTGTTGCGGGTTGTAGTCACCATCCTGTTTGGAGCAGCCAAATCAAACAACTAGGATAGACGAGATGGAAAGCAGCAATAGAGAAAGCGCGCCTAAGGGGGTTGGTATAGCGCAAGTGTGACCAAACATAGGTCGAAGGACCAAACATGTTATATTAAGATAAGATAGGTGATGGAGTCGCTTACATGTTGCCTAAGGCAAAAGCGCGACTTGCATCCAAACACAAACAACAAGCACACATGGTTTCGTATGACCCATTACACGGACTCGACTTCGCATGAGGGATACATGACTGATCCTACCCTAGGGGTTCTCGGACTCAAGTGGTGGAGTGCTCGGTCTCGTACTCACGCTCCTCAGGATCTTCCTCCTGATCATCATCCGTACGGGCGTCGTCTTCGGTCAAGGGGATCAGAGAACGAGGAGGTCCATCCTGACGGGGCTTCGCCGGTGGTGCGGTAAAGAGCTCACAGTACTCCTTCGCACTCATGCGATGACGACGTGTGGGTGCATCTCTAGTTGGGGGTACTCCTCCTATGTAAGCGACAGCTGGTCGTCCCTCGGGGGCTCCGTCCTTCTTGATCTTGTTTGTCCTCTTCTTGGCTTGACGGAGTTGCTCTCGGGTGTGGTGAAGTTCCTCGCGGAGCTTCACGGACTCCTTAATCAAGTTGTGAGCCAGACTGTCGGCGGAGAGGCTGAAGTAGGTCTGGAACCTGAGTGGCATCCCATCATCCTTGGATGGAATCAACGTCCAACTCTCGCCATTCTCATCCTTCTTGAAAGGGAGGTGGCGAGTGGCTGGCTCGTCATCCATTTCTGGAATGATGTCTCGAAGGTGGATAAGTGCCTTGCATGCAGCCGTCTCGACTGCGAGTGTCAGGGTCTCCATCTGTGGTCCTTCAAAGAACCAGCTAGTCGGGGAGTCGTTTGCCTTCATGAACACATCAATGTGGTACTCCTTCGTGATGGCATCGACCCAGTGCTCGTGTTAGAGGAAGACGGGTGGTTGGCGATACTGGCACTTCTCTAGGCTATCCTCAAAGAGTAGAGGAAAGCCGGATGCTAGGAGGGCTTCGAGTACGACGGCCATGTACAAGGTTTAGGGGAGAGGAGGCAGTAGAGTTTTGAAAGTAGACTTAGAAAAGGTAAGAAGTGCAGAAACTCCTAAGTATAGGTACTAGGCATAGTTTTGAAAATGGTCTTGTCCTATCTAATGTCCATGCTAACTAAGGCTTCCTACAGTCAGGATGGCTCTGATACCAGCTCTGTGGGGACCCTGACTCACAAGTCGTGGTCACCGAATGCACGTGTACAGTGATCCCAGAGATCAATGCTTACTGAACACACAGAAGCTTAATAACAAGAGTCTTACATACATACATACCGTCTTACACAAATAAAGACCATTGAGGTCAAGTCTTACATAGATAGGGCCATGAAGGCCAAACATCAAACATAACTAGCAGCGGAAATCTTGAACGAAAGCGTGAACCCGTGCCATCTGCCTTAACCCTACAAGCATTCTGACTGGGAAGCATCCTAGTTCGCATGTTCGTCTCTGATGAATTCTTCACGATATTCCTGCTCTTCCATGCCTGGCCAATTAAATAACCAGTGGCAAGCCAATGAGCACTTTGAATTTACTCGCAAGCAACCCATGTTTTGGAACAAGGTATAACAAAGCATGATATAGCACTAAGTAGGTGAGTTGCGGAAAGCTAATTTTTAGTGCAGTGACATGATCAAAATAACTTGAAGTAGCATGCATCATGAGGATACAACTATCCGTATGAACAGGTTACATATATCAATATAATTAAGGTCTGAACATCTCATGTTCAATCATCATGTCAAGTCATCAAACTTGTCTCGAGAAATTCCATCCTTCTCACACACATGCCAAGTTTGTGAAAACATCGGACGTAGCCCAAGAGCGGTCATCCAACTATCCTTGACCGTGGACACGGCTATTCGAATGGTTTTACACTCTGCAGAGGTTGCACACTTTACCCACAAGACTCGGGGAACTTCTGTGTCAAGCCACGACTCGTGGTATGTCACATACCCGAGGTAAGCACCCGAACATTGCCTTTCCCTTGGCGACACTAAACAAAAATTCCACCCGTTGGTACACAGCCCTCATGATGTACATCCCACGAGCCTTGCTCAAGATCGTAACATCCATGAGGGGACACAACGGTGTGCCCGGTGTCTGTAAAAACAGCCCATGGTAGCCCTACTTGGCATGACCCGTCGAGAAAGTAACTCTGGCCCTCTCGCCACTAGTAATGCGGGCTCTCTGCTAGGACCGACCAAGGTAATCAACAAAGCCCCATCCCATAAGGGGTATCGTGGTTGTATATGTAAGGTTGGAATAACTCTCGCAACTTACACCAATCCATTTTCGAATAACCAACACACTCACTTGCTCCCATACACCACTTCTTTATCAAGCATCCTATCTACTTCCCACCCGCATAACCCTCATGAGGAGGTACGGTCATGCACGATGCCAGTATCAACAAGAAAGTATCGGAGGCATCCCACCGAAGTAGTCACCACATCAGCATGATCAACAACACGAAATAAAGTGCTCTATGCCATGCAATAAAAGGGTTTCATAGTCATGGTCAAAGGGCTGCTTGCCTGGCTCAACAAAGTCTTTGGAGTCTTCAAAGTCTTCTGGTCCAACTCCCTCGTCAACAACGCAATCTATCGTCGTGATAATAATGGCAATAATAAGAATCACAACAAAAACAGAGCACAAAATCCACTTCTAAAATGTTACCCTACTCTGTAAAATACTACAATAGAAACTAAATTTTTTTGTCTCTGGTTTTGAAGTGAAAAAGATTTTGAAAACTATTTTAACCGAGGCTAAAATTACTTAAAACTAGGTTTCAAATAAATCCAGTACATAAAATGTTCTCAACTATTTGTACAAGGGGCACTATTAAATACTACAGAATATTACAAGATTTATGGTGGAAGGATTATTGGAATTGGACAATTATTTAACCCTGTGGGATTTTTGGGAAATACTGCATTAAAAGAAAAAGAAAAAGGGCCACAGTGCCCCTGGGCCAGAGCCAGCCCGCGAGCCGAGCCGGCCCATCCAGCAGGTTGCCCAGGCGGCTCGGTGCCCCCACGCGCGTCAGGTTTCAAACCTGACGGGCGGGGCCCGTAGGCCAGCGAGAGAGAGAGAGAGAGAGAGAGAGAGAGAGAGAGAGAGAGAGAGAGAGAGAGAGAGAGAGACGGGAGGGGGGTGAAAGGTTGACGAGCGGCCCCACCTTCCGGGTTGGCGTCAACCCCTCGCCAGAGGGCGGCGGAGCTCACCGGCGGTGACTGGGGGCACGGCGACGGCTGGCGAGCACAGGAACGGGCTCGGGGCGATGTTGCCGTTCGGGTGGAGGTGGAGGGGAGGCCGGAGATGCACTGGTTCGCCGGCGACGAGGAAGCACGGTGGAGCCGCTTCGGGAAGAGGCCGCGGGGGCCTTCTCGTGTTGCAAACCGAGCGGGGATGAGGGGGACAAGGGTCAGGGGGATCCCACGGTCCCAGAGAGGAGGAGAGGAGGACCAGAGCGGGCCGGTAACCCGAGATCGACGGAGCCCCGACGCGGCAGCACCTCGGGTGATCTCGAGCAATGGTGCTCGGGGAGGTTGCTTGGGTAGCACAGGGGCTCTATTAGGAAGAGGAGAGAGATCAGAGGGGAGAGAAGGGGTCGGGGAGGACCTTTTATAGGGGTTCAGCGGTCCACCGAGCTTGGGTGCGCCGGCGAGGTTGCTGCCGTCGCTGGAGGGCGTGGGAGCGAGCGGGGACGTGTCTGGGTCTTCCTGGGGTTGGTCTAGGGCCAGTGGGACCAAGAGGGGGATGCAAGACATGCTCCTGGCAGGCCCCAAGCTCGCGCGCACACTGGCTGAGCCGGGCGGCGCAAGGCACGCGCTGCAGAGGGCAGAGGAAAGGGAGGGAGCAAGCGGCCGTTGCCCTGGCGCGTTGCGGACGTCAAGACGCAGTCTCTGGCGCGCGGGAAGGACCTGAGGTGCTCGAGGGCGCGGGGTCAACTCGTTGGAGCGCGGCTGCACGCTCCCGAGCGCCCGTTTGGCCGGCATTCGCGCGCTCGCGCGTCCCTCTTGCCTGGAAGCTACTGGAGATGCCCTGGGTGGCGTTGGAAGTCAGCAAGGCAAAGGGGAGGGCAGAGGGGCTGAGAGAGAGGTCCAGAGAGGGAAATGGGGCTTTTCCCCACACAATCATGGACTTGGGCGCCAGGAATCTTACTGGAGGTGGGGAGGGATTGCATGATGCTGTGGTAAAAAGATAAGGTGAAGGAGAATAGTGGAAGGTGTCAGAATGTGGTTTTTACCAAATCACCAGAAGGTGTTTGATGTGTGTTTGTGCAAGATAAGCCTTCCCACTTGCATTGAGACTTAACATGATCAAATGTGGAGTAAAAATATGGTCGATCACCAAGTTTGAGCTCCATTGAAAGAGTTTGCCAATGTAAACTTGGTAAACCCTGGATAAAGTTGGCAATGCAATTCCATTATCCTAAATGCACCACTTGGTGTAGTAGCATTATTTAGTGATTTGAACTTGTCAACAAAGTTTGGGGTCAACTGGATAAAGTTGGCAATGTAGAGTTGTTCAAAGTTGAATCTAGACAGAGAGGGTTTTGGAATATTTTGGTGAATCAAAACATTGATGGTTGAGATGAAACTTTGCATGATCATCACATATATCCTCTGTGAAATGCTAGAATTTTCCTGGAATTATTTGAGAATATTTCCTGTAGAAATATTTCAAATGTTTGAAACAGACAGAAAGGGTTTTGAAGGGTTTTCTCCAATATTTTGAACATGACTATGTGTTGAAACTCTTATATATGGAAAATATATGTCCACTGAGTTTCCCTAAATTTTGTCAAATATTTTTAAAGCAGAAAAACAATTTTTCCCTATGAAAGACCATTTCTATCCTTAAATAAAAGCCTTTAAATAAAATAGGAAAATAATCTTTAGAAATAATATTAGGTTGTTTTGGGAAGTCTTATATATAGTGGGTTCCAAATAAACTCTTTGGTGCAAAACATACCACCCAATTTGAGGACTTGTAGTACAAACCTCATTTCAGGGGTTTTATAAAGCCTAATTTGAATAAATACTTTTTAGCCAAAATAATATTTGGTAAAAATAGTTTTTGGTACTATACACATGGCATGATCATTGGGCAGGGAGTTTGGGTCAAGGAAGTGAGTGTTGAGAGAGGAAGAAGAATCCTTTGAGTGCCAGAACACATCATTTAAACAAATAACATCAAACAACTCAAACAAGCACTTGCACTCAAAAAGTCATAGGATAGCAAAGTGTTACAACACAGGGTGTGACACATTGCCGTGCCCCCGTCACCGTCAGCACCCTACGCCGTGGCTGACTCTGTGCTCAACCTCGGCCTTCCCAGAGCCTGAAAACCATCCAGGGCGATGAGGGTATCTCTCCTATGGGTCCGGCTTCGCCGGAGGTGGACAGAGCCGCCGAATAGGCGCCGGCGTGCTCTTGGCCGCGCCTCCCCTACCTCTCCAGTCGACGCTGGAGCGAGGAGGGAGACGGCCCTGCCAGTGCGGCCGGCGACCCCACTAGTCAGCCTTTGCTGAGGTGTCTAGCTGGGCCCCGACAGAATAAGTGGAGACGGTATGCCATGAATATGTTTTCCGGAAGCGAAGACGCCTTTGCGGAAGTACGCCTTCGGTGTAGCACCCTGCGCCTGCGGCCAAAGCTGCTGGGCCGACCCATTTTCTATCCTGCGCCCAGGGTTCAGTTTAGCTCATTTTATTTGGTAATTTATTTTACCTAATTCTTTTTCCATAGAGAGAAATAATCCTATAAAATACATACAAACTCCAAATTTGGTGATTCAAAATTCCAGGTGTTCCTAAAATGATGCTCTATCCAATGATGTGCTTTGCACATTTTTCCATATAGCATTTTGTGCTCCACCACCAGTTTGGCCATTTCTCTTATTATAATGCCCACTTTGCAAAATCCCTAGATAGTTCAAGTTAACTCCAAATGAGATGATCCAAATTCCTCGATGATCTCATGTCATTCCCTATTTATCTAGCCATGGTGAACATTTTTACCATGCACCTATTCTGTTCGATCTAATAAATGGCCCATTTTCCATTTATTTCATCTTAGTAAGTTCATAGGAAAACATTCCAACTCCAAATCCAGTGAAACCACTTTCTAATTCTTCTAAAATCATGTCCTAATTAATAGGTGCATCCACTCTTTTTATAAAAATGTTTTCTGTAGACTTCTTATAAGATCATCATTTCCTCGATTTACACCATTCAAAAAGCCTCATTGATCCAACTCCAGTAGAACACTTTTATTTCTCTGCTTGTTATGTTGCTTATTGTGGTTGTTTCCGGCGGTAGTTGACGAAGTAGATGAAATGCTTGGAGTTCGACCAGAAGGTTGAGAAGACCTCAAAGACTTTGCCGAGCCAGGCAAGCAGCCCTTTAACCATGTCGATGAAACTGTTTCTTGCATGGCATTATAGTACTTTGTTTTTGCATGAAAGAGCATGTCAATGATGTGGTGACAACCTTGCTGGGTTGGTCTTCGATGCAATTTTCGTTGATATTTGCATTGTGCATGACCATACCTTCCTATGAGGGTTATGCGGATGTGAAGTAGTTAGGATGCTAAGTAGTTGCTACGCAAGGGGACGGGGATATGCATTGAGATGGAAAACAAATGTTTACCAAATACCTTTTTGAAAACCCCATCGGGTGCGACTAATGCCCGAGGGAGATGATGTTGAGCTAGGTAACCACTTGATAAAGAAGTGGTGTACCGAGGCAAGTTGAAAGTGTGTGTTTTCGAAAAGGGATTAGATCTAAGATTTGTCGACCGTCCCAACCTTACATGTACAACCACTCTACCCCTATATGGGAAGGGGCTTTGTTGATTACTTTGGTCGATGCTAGCAGAGAGCCCGCATTACTAGTGGCGGGAGTGACATGGTAACTCTCGATACGGGGTCATGCCTGATAGGACGACCACGGGCTGTTTTGAAAGACACCGGGCACACCGTTGTGTCCCTTCATGGATCGTACTATGTTGAGCAAGGCTCGTGTGTTGTACATCATGAAGACATGGGCCAACGAGTGGACTCTTTGTTTAGTGTCGTCAAGTGAAAGGCATTGTTCGGGTGCTTACCTCGGGTATGTAAAATACCGCGAGTCGTGGATGACACGGAAATTCCCCGAGTCTTGTGGGTAAAGTGTACAACCTCTGCAGAGTGTAAAACTATTCGAATAGTCGTGTCCATGGTCAAGGACAGTTGGGTGGTGTTTCTTAGACTATGTCCTAAGCAACACAAGACTTGGTGTGTGTGTGACAAAGAGATACTTGAGCTAAGTCGGATGACTTGTTGAAATTGTTGAACATGTGATGTTCAAACCTTGCTTATATGTATATCTGTAACATGTTCATATGGATATCTGCAACCTATTGATGCATAATTTTTATAAATGGTAGGACATGATGTTGCACTCAAAATTAGCTTTCTGCAAAACTACCTACTTAGGGCTATACCATGCATTGTTTTACCTTGTTCAAACATGGGATGCTTGCAAGTACATTCAAAGTACTCATTGGCTTGCCATTGGTTATTTTATTGGCCAGACATGAAAGAACATGATATAATGAAGAGTACCCTGGTGGCGAACATGCAAGCTAGGACGCTTCGCAATCACAATGCCTGTAGGGTTAAGGCAGATGGCATGAGTCCATGCTATCATCGAAGATTTCCGCTACGAGATTACGAAGACTTGGCCATAAAGGTCATATTTGAGTAAAACGGTATGTAATGGATGTAAGACTCTTGTTATTCAGTTTTTGTGTGTTCAGTGAGCATTGATCTCTGGGATCACTGTACATGTGCATTAGGTGATCACGACTTATGAGTCGGGGTCCCCAGAGAGCTGGTATCAGAGCCATCCTGACTGTAGGAAGCCTTAGTTAGCATGGATGTTAGTTAGGACAAAACGATTTTGCCAGACCCTTTAAACCACTTGCAAAAACCCTTATATTTCTTACCTCTTCTATGTCTTCAAAGAAACAAAGGGTTTTTAACTTAGCACTTCGACCATCTTTCTCTTGGCTCTCCTCATCTGCTTTTTCAAAACTTTGCAAACGGTTGCTAGTACCCCTATGCCCCTGACCACTGGATTCCTTGAAATCCTCGTGGGTATCCTGGAAGGAAGACACCTTGCCAAACATTCACCCACATCTTTGGAAGACAAGGTTGGCGACACTAGATAAGAAGATACCAACAGAAGATACCTTCTCGAGGATTGAGGACAATAAGACTCGGAAGATGGTGATACCCTCGACACTACCCCTAGATGATGCAACCTTGGCCTACGATGATCAGGACATAGGACATGCAAGATCATGATATACATTGCTAACACAACAACTTTGTCCATAATATTGTTGTATCGGCAACCACCGATGGATGAGAACCTCGCCATTTGGTCCGCCTCACCATAGTGAGCAGGAAAACGGTTCTTTTCATCCCCCGCTCTTGGTGTCGATGTTGTCAACGACGTAAACAACAGGTTGGAACTCTACCATGCTTTGTTAATGACATTGCATGAAGGATTGCCCACCTGGAACCCTCGATGTCTCTAAAGACAAGAGGGGTTGTCATGATTAAGAAGACAACAGAAGACCCTGTCAACGGCAGCCACAAGGAACCACCTTCGTCCCGTCAACTTACCAGATGGGAAGTTGTCAAAGATTCTTCAGACTCAACTCAGATCATTTTGATGAATAACTACAAGAAACATAGCGGCACCTGAGGAAGACCCAGAAGACTGGACATCCTTCTCCAAGAGACGCGAAGCAAAACACGACTACTGAGTCCGAGGACCCCTAGGGTAGGATGAGTCGTGTATCCCCTATGCGAAGTTGAGTCCATGTGATCGTTTGAATGGAACCATGTTGTGTGTTGATTGTTTTTACTTGTTTGTGCTTTGATATAAGTCGCACTTTGGCCCTAGGCAGCAAGTACACGGCTATATCACCTACCTTATATAATGTTTGTGTTTGGCCCTTTCGGCACTAGTTTGATTGCACTTGCACTATGCCACTCCCTTTTGGGCACCTCCTGTATGCTACTTTTCCCTCTCACCTATCTCGTCAACTGAAGACCCGCTATCGGAGTCGGGGCTCCGCAGGCCCAAGAAGGTTTGAACTCTGGGGCGTGTGCGAAGATCCTAACCATCTCAAGTCGCAAGCTCGCCACCCCGCAGCCAAGCCTCGTCGAATACGCGCGACCAAACAAGAAGGTGGACGTAGTGATTTACCCAAGTTCGGGCCACCTTGCGGTGTAAAACCCTACTCCTGCTTTGGTGGATTGGCCTCGAGAGGAGGTTTGGGGATGAACTAGTACATTAGTTGAGCGACCTCGTGAGGGCTCAGAGGTGAGGATGGATCGATCTCTCTCTGCGGTGGATGCTGGCGCCTATTTATAGTTGCCTTGGTCCTCTTCCCTTATCGCACAGGCGGGAAGGGATTCCACAATGGCCAATTTTGAAAGGGGACAACAAGTACATCTTATCCTGACTAAAGGTGGTCTTCGCCTGCAAAGCTTCTGGGCATGACGCGGAGGTGGGCTCGACAATGACATCCATCCTGCCAAGCTTCTGGTCTTGGTCTTGTTACACTGGAATGGAAACCTTTGAGGGATTCCTTCGGAACCCGCGTACGTCCTTGCCTCCTTAGCACGAAAAAGGAAATTGTCCCCTCTATGCCTGCTGGCACCCGCCTGGCCTTGGTCGTCACGGCTCATGTCATCGCAGCCTCCTGAGGTCGGGTACCTTCATAGGAATCTCCGCTACTCAGGAGGCAGCCTGGGGAGGCCGCTCCCCTGGAGGTCTTGGCGTTGTTCGCCTTGTGAGGCCGGGGCCCTCACGAGGGTCTTGTCCGGGGGGGGAGGGTTTGCTGCGAGGCCATACCGGAACCCCCGATCCTAGAACACCGACCGTAGCCCCCGGTCCCAAAGCGCGCTCGGGTTTGCTTCAGCGCAAAGCCAAGGAAGCAAGGCCAAAGCGTCGTGGGCCCCAATCGCCTGCGGGCCCGACTTGACACGTGGCACCCGATAGGACGCAGACGGGTCCACTTCCCCACGTCGCCTCGGCAAACGCCCCGACTAACAAAGGCTGGCGCGTGTCGCGAGGCCATCATTGCCCAGAATGCGGAGGAACGCCGGTTGGCCTCCGATCAACTATTAGTGGGCAAGGGAGACCAAGCCCCCTGCCCATCTTCATCTTCAAGCCTCCTCTCTCTAAGTCGCCACTTCCACGGCCATGGCGCCAGTGAGGAGATTCTCTGCCGCCAAGAAGGGGAAGGCCCGCCTGGAGGGACCGGACTCGCCGCCGCCCAAGATGGGCCACGGCCATCCCCGCAAGTACACCGTGACGCCGGCGGTGGTCCCCCGAGGGCACGGGCGCACTCCTGTGAAGGACGGCGCTACCTCCAGCAGCCGCAGGAAGGCTCCCTCCCACGCAGGTGGCTCCAGTAGCCATGGCGCCCGTGGCCAAGGGGGGAAGCCTGTGGCGGGCGCCCGGCCGCCCCACCCGCGATCCCACTCGGCCAACGCGGCCCATGAGTTCGTGGTGTGGGCAGACAGGCCGGCACTCACCTGGCTCCAGTTCCCGTGCTTCTTCGTGGAGGCGCTGCCGGCCGGAGGGCCTGCTGGCCTATGGCTGCAGGCTGATGGCTGCTGCAGCGAGGCCTCGTGGGTGGAGGTCGAGGTCATCCCGCGGGCTACGTGTTCCTGAACCGTGGGTGGCAGATGTTCGCCCGCGCTCGCAGCCTACAGGGGAGGCGTACCCTCCACTTCAAGCATGATGGGGCGGCAACGCTCTTTGTCAAGATCTTCGGGGAGGACGGCAGGCGCTTGGGGTGCTGCCCGGAGGGCGACGGCGGCGACAGCGACCACCTCTTAGCCGACGATAGCCATCGCGGTGGCGGCGCCCTTGGCGGTGAACTTGCCGTTGGCGACGGCCGTAGCACCTCCAGTAGCAGCGATGCCTCCTCCGGGGGGAGCTCGAGCGACGACGACTACGACGAGCCACCACGTCGGCGCCCCCGGACCAAAGAGTACGGAGAACCGCCGCGGCGCTGCGCCCCTGCCGAGGTGGTCGTTGAGCCGCCATGCCGCAACACCCCCGTCTAGGAGGAGGAGGACTCCGACTGAGCGCGGGCAGCGCCGGAGCCAGGCCTTAGGAGTGGCGGTCCTCGGGAGGCCACCTTTTGTTTTTTTACTTCCTGCATTAAGAACCATGGAGGGCGCCGCGAGGGCGTGTTATGAACTATGGTGCTTGAGCCTTTTATGTTAGCATTTTCGTCTCATAATCTAGTATTTTTATTGCTACCAATTTAAAGTTCCTGCCTGTCGCGGTTAGGGTAACTTAGCTTGGTGTACTCATGGCGGGTCCCTGCGTCGTGAGGTGCAGCTGGGGCACCAGGGCAGCTTAGGGATCTTGTCGGGAGGCTTCTTCCTTGCGGACCAGACAGCTTCGAAGCCTCGAGAGATGCCCGCTGCTCGCGAGGCCCCTGGGGGTTGGCGAGGAGTCAGGGCCTCCGGAGGTGCCTCCTCAAGGCACCGCATCCCACGAAGGTGCCAAAACGCGCTTTACATAGGGTTCTTTCCTTGGTCGTCCTTCTCCCGGCGACCATTTCTGGTTGGACCCCCGAGCGAGGGTCGATCGTCACTGGTATGCTGGGTCGTGATGCCCGGCAAGGCCAGGAGATGGGCGCTTCTGAGGCCGAGGGCCTGAGCCTGAGGCAACATCCGCCTGCTGGCTCGCTCGAGAGCGTCGCGCGAGGATTAGGACGCCAAAGTTTTGGCGACGTGCACACCGTGTCTATCCCCTGCTGAGGGATCACTAGAAGAGTGTCTAGAGGGGGGTGAATAGACTACTAGCAGGAATTTAAAACCTAACCTTTTCCCAAGTTAATTGGTTGGCAGATTTTAACAATTATAGCAAGTCTAGCACACCCTACACATGCATGTCAACAAGTATGGCAGCGGAAAGTAAAGACATTGTGCTACTTCTTGAGCTTGCGTTGGTTTTCCCTTGAAGAGGAAAGGGTGATGCAGCAAAGTAGATAAGTATTTCCCTCAGTTGTTGAGAACCAATGTATCAATCCAGTAGGAGATACAAGCAAGTCCCCAATCTTCGCACCTACACAAACAATCAAACACTTGCACCCAACGCTATAAAGGGGTTGTCAATCCCTTCACGGTTACTTGCAAGGATGAGATCTGATACAGATAGATATAGAAGATTGCTAAAACGAAAAGTAAAAAAAAGTAAAAAGATTGCAGCAAAGTATTTTTGGTATTTTTGGTTTACAGATCTGAAAATATAATATGGAAAATAGACCCGGGGGCCATAGGTTTCACTAGAGGCTTCTCTCTTGAAGGAAAATAATACGGTGAGTGAACAAATTACTGTCGAGCAATTGATAGAAAAGTGCATAGTTATGACGATATCCAAGGCAATGATTATGCATATAGGCATCACGTCCGTGTCAAGTAGACCGAAACGATTCTTCATCTACTACTATTACTCCACACATCGACCGACTCCTGCCTGCATCTAGAGTATTAAGTTCATGAAGAACAGAGTAACACATTAAGTAAGATGACATGATGTAGAGGGATAAACTCAAGCAATATGATGAAAACCCCATCTTTTTATCCTTGATGGCAACAATACAAATACGTGCCTCGCTACCCCTACTTTGTCACTGGGTGAGGACACCGCAAGATTGAACCCAAAACAAAGCACTTCTCCCATTGCAAGAATTACCAATCAAGTTGGCCAAACCAAACCAATAACTCGAAGAGACTTGCAAAGATATGAAATCATGCATATAAGAATTCAGAGAAGATTCAAATAATATTCATAGATAATCTGATCATAAACCCACAATTCATCGAATCTCGACAAACACATCGCAAAAGAGTATTACATCAGATAGATCTCCTTGATCATGAAGAACATGGTATTGAAGAACATAGAGAGAGAAGAAGCCATCTAGCTACTAGCTATGGACCCGACGGTCTGAGGTGAACTACTCACGCATCATCGGAAGGGCAATGGAGTTGATGTAGATGCCCTCCGTGATCGAATCACCCTCCGGCAGATTACCGGAAAAGGCTCCAAGATGAGATCTCACGGGAACAGAGGGTTCCGGCGGC
The DNA here is from genome assembly GCA_039707655.1 of Elymus sibiricus. Lineage (NCBI taxonomy): Eukaryota > Viridiplantae > Streptophyta > Magnoliopsida > Poales > Poaceae > Elymus > Elymus sibiricus. The sequence goes on from CM077669.1 coordinate 271,089,450, forward strand.
GGAAAAGTATTTTCGTGGCTTTTTTGGTATTGGGGGAATATTTGGGAATTTATAGGCCGAAGAATAGGGTTAGGAGGCCTGCTGGGGGGCCACAAGCCAAGGGGGCGCGCCCCCCTAGGGCGCGCCCTGGTGGCTTGTTGCCTCCCGGCAGATCTCCTGCCTTCGTCTCCAAGTCTCGTAGGTTTCTTCTGGTCCAAGAAAAATCATCCCGAAAATTTTATTCCGTTTGGACTCCGTTTAATATTCCTTATCTGCAATACTCAAAAACAGGGAAAAAACAGAAACTGGCACTAGGCACTAGGTTAATAGGTTAGTCCCAAAAATAATATAAAATAGCATATTAATGCATATAAAACATCCAAAACAGATAATATAATAGCATGGAACAATCGAAAATTATAGATACGTTGGAGACGTATCAAGCATCCCCAAGCTTAATTCCTGCTCGTCCTCGAGTAGGTAAATGATAAAAACAGAATTTTTGATGTGGAATGCTACCTAACATATTTATCCATGTAATATTCTTTATTGTGGCATGAATGTTCAGATCCATAAAACAAAAGCTCAATATTGACATAAAAACAGTAATACTTCAAGCATACTAACAAGCAATTGTGTCCTTTCAAAATAACACGGCCTTAGAAAGTTATCCCTACAAAATCATATGGTCTGGCTCTGCTCCATCTTCCCCACACAAAGTATCTAAATCATGCACACCCCTGATGACAAGTCAAGCAATTGTTTGACACCTTTTATGTTCTCAAACCTTTTCAACTTTCACGCAATACATGAGCGTGAGCCATGGATATAGCACTATAGGTGGAATAGAATATGGTGGAGGTTGTATGGAAAAAGGAGAAGATAGTCTCACATCAACTAGGCATATCAAAGGGCTATGGAGATGCCCATCAATAGATATCAATGTGAGTGAGTAGGGATTGCCATGCAATGGATGCACTAGAGCTATAAGTGTATGAAAGCTCAAAAAGAAACTAAGTGGGTGTGCATCCAACTTGCTTGCTCACGAAGACCTAGGGAAATTTGAGGAAGCCCATCATTGGAATATACAAGCCAAGTAATATAATGAAAAATTCCCACTAGTATATGAAAGTGACAAAAAATAGGAGACTCTCTATCATGAATATCAAGGTGCTACTTTGAAGCATAAGTGTGGAAAAAAGATAGTAACATTGTCCCTTCTCTCTTTTCTCTCATTTTTTTTATATTATTTTTATTTTGGTGGGCATGTTTGGCCTCTATTTTTTTTATTTGGGCTTCACTGGCCTCTTTTATTATTTGTAAAGTCCGGAGACTAATCCCTACTTGTGAGGGAATCATAGCTTCCATCATCCTTTCCTCTCATGGGACAATGCTCTAATAATGATGATCATCACACTTTTATTTACTTACAACTCGATACCTACAACAAGATATGACTCTATATGAATGCTTCCGGTGGAGTACCGGGATGTGCAACGATCTAGCATAGCAAATGACATCAAAAAAACGGACAAGCCATGAAAACATCATGCTAGCTGTCTTACGATCATGCAAAGCAATATGACAATGATGGTGCGTGTCATAAAAAACGGAACGGTGGAAGTTGCATGGTAATATATCTCGGAATGGCTATGGAAATGCCATAATAGGTAGGTAGGTATGGTGGCTGTTTTGAGGAAGGTGTATGGTGGCTGTTTTGAGGAAAGTGGGTTTAATGCACCGGCGAAAGTTGCGCGGTACTAGAGAGGCTAGCAATGGTCGAAGGGTGAGAGTGCGTATAATCCATGGACTCACATTAGTCATAAAGAACTCACATACTTATTGCAAAAATCTATTAGTTATCGAAGCAAAGTATTAGACGCATGCTCCTAGGGGAGAGGTTGGTAGGAGTTAACCATCGCGCGCTCCCGACCCTTACACAAAGGATGACAATCATTAAACAAATCATGCTCCGACTTCGTTACATAATGGTTCACCATACGTGCATTCTATGGGAATCACAAACTTTAACACAAGTATTTTTACCATTCCACAATTACTCACTAGCATGAGTCTAACATCACCATCTTTATACCTCAAAACTATATGCAAGGAATCCAACTTCTCATAGTATTCAATGCACTTTATATGAAAGTTTTTATTATATCCCTCTTGGATGCCCATTATATTAGGACTAAATTCATAACCTAAACCAATTACCATGCTGTTTAAAGAATCTCAAAATAATATAAGTGAGGTACGAGAGTTCAATTATTTCTATAAAATAAAACACCGCCATGCTCTAAAAAGATATAAGTGAAGCACTAGAGCAACATTGCCTAGCTCAAAAGATATAAGTGAAGCACATAGAGTATTCTAATAAATTCACGATTAATGCGTGTCCCTCTCAAAAGATGTGTGCAGCAAGGATGATTGTGGCAAAATAAAAAGAAAATACTCATATCATACAAGACGCTCCAAGGAAAACACATATCATGTGGAGAATAAAAATATAGCCTCAAGTAAATTTACCAATGGATTGAAGACGAAAGAGGGGATGCCTTCCGGGGCATCCCCAAGCTTAGGCTCTTTGGTATCCTTGAATATGGCTTGGTGTGCCTTGGGCATCCCCAAGCTTAGGCTCTTGCCATTCCTTATTCCATAGTCCATAAAATCTTTACCCAATACTTGAAAACTTCACAACACAAAACTCAACAGAAAACTCGTGAGATCCGTTAGTATAAGAAAAATAAATCACCACTTTAGGTACTGTTGTGAACTCATTCTTTATTTATATTGGTGTAATATATACTGTATTCTAACTTCTCCATAGTTCATACCCCCCGATACAACCCATAGATACATCAAAATAAGCAAACAACACAAAGAAAACAGAATCTGTCAAAAACAGAACAGTCTGTAGCAATCTGTAAACTTCGAATACTTCTGTAACTCCAAAAATTCTGAAAAATTAGGAAAATCAGGGAAATTTGTATATAAATCTTGTGTAAAAAATTCAGATCCAATTGACTCTCTGGTGAATTTATAAAATTCCTGGACTGAGCGCAAAAGTTTCTGTTTTTCAGCAAAACCAAATCAACAATCACCGTAAACCATCCCAAAGGTCTTACTTGGCACAAACACTAATTAAAGTAATAAAACACAATTAATACAGAGGTAATAATGTGAAAAACACTCAAGAACAGAAGCAAAAAACAAAAACATAAAATAAAATTGAGTTGCCTCCCAACAAGCACTATTGTTTAACGCCCCTAGCCAGGCATAACGCAATAGATCTAGGTATTGTCATCTTTGGTATGCAATCCATAAGTAGTTAAACCATCAAGAGCTTTTCTAAATAGATCTATCCATTCCTTTATTTATTTTCTAGTGGATGAACTTAATTCATGAAAAGGACTTTGATTGGTAATTTTAACATTCATAAACCCGTAATCTGGATCATCACCATAAATATCATCGTATAAAACCCGTATCTTATTTCTAACGGGTTCCCTAGCCATCTTTTCCAACCAATCATCCTTATACCTTACGAAAATTCCCCTTGTTATCCAATGAAATTCATCATAAGTCTCGAGATACAAGGTTTGAGTGACTTCCGCGTAGGGAACTCTCCTCTTAAGATTTTCACTATAAGATTGATAGTCTCTAGATTCCAAACTACGCAAAGTTTCTTTATCATGGAGAATTTCTTCAATGGGAGGGTGTTCAACATCCTTATTATAGAAAGCAAAAATCTCCCTAGCTTCTTGTATAATAAAATCAAATTCTTGCATAAGGACAATGGTAACAATCTTTTTAGCTTTAGGATGATTAATATTGGGAAGTTCATAAAACACCTTTTGTAAAGCAGGATGGATGTGCACAAATTTTCTTTCTAACCTTTTCAATGAGCATGACAATAGCATCCGCATAACAATTTGTTCTAAGAAGAATAGATCTCTTATTAATATGCATAGTTCCCGTACAATCAAAGAACTCTTGAATAACACTTTTTCCAATAATATTACCGTCTCCTACTTGAAATTTTTTAGCTTTATAATCAGGAGGAGGTTCAGTTTCATGATCTAGAGAGCAAGATCCAAATTTTTCCTCAAGATTTGAACTAGCAATACCCTCAAAATTTTCGATGATAACCTTCCCAGATTCAGACATGATGGCAACGAATCGATCTAGCACACACGCAAACAAAAGGGCAAACGAAAAGATGAACGGAAGACGGGCGAATAAAAAGGCAAATCTTTTTGGTATTTTCTGAAAATCATTTTAGAAGTGGGGGAGAGGAAAACGAGAGGCAAATGGAAAATAATGTAAATGCAAGAGATGAGTTTGTGATGGGTACTTGGTAGGCTTGATGTAGATCTCCCCGGCAACGGCGCCAGAAATCCTTCTTGCTACTTCTTGAGCTTGCGTTGGTTTTCCCTTGAAGAGGAAAGGGTGATGCCGCAAAGTAGATAAGTATTTCCCTCAGTTGTTGAGAACCAAGGTATCAATCCAGTAGGAGATACAAGCAAGTCCCCAATCTTCGCACCTACACAAACAATCAAACACTTGCACCCAACGCTATAAAGGGGTTGTCAATCCCTTCACGGTTACTTGCAAGGATGAGATCTGATAGAGATAGATATAGAAGATTGCTAAAACGAAAAGTAAAACAAAAGTAAAAAGATGGCAGCAAAGTATTTTTGGTATTTTTGGTTTATAGATCTGAAAATATAATATGGAAAATAGACCCGGGGGCCATAGGTTTCACTAGAGGCTTCTCTCTTGAAGGAAAATAATACGGTGGGTGAACAAATTACTGTCGAGCAATTGATAGAAAAGTGCATAGTTATGACGATATCGAAGGCAATGATTATGCATATAGGCATCACGTCCGTGTCAAGTAGACCGAAACGATTCTACATCTACTACTATTACTCCACACATCGACCGACTCCTGCCTGCATCTAGAGTATTAAGTTCATGAAGAACAGAGTAACGCATTAAATAAGATGACATGATGTAGAGGGATAAACTCAAGCAATATGATGAAAAACCCATCTTTTTATCCTTGATGGCAACAATACAAATACGTGCCTCGCTACCCCTACTTTGTCACTGGGTGAGGACACCGCAAGAGTGAACCCAAAATCAACCACTTCTCCCATTGCAAGAATTACCAATCTAGTTGGCCAAACCAAACCAATAACTCGAAGAGACTTGTAAAGATATGAAATCATGCATATAAGAATTCAGAGAAGATTCAAATAATATTCATAGATAATCTGATCATAAACCCACAATCCATCGGATCTCGACAAACACACCGCAAAAGAGTATTACATCGGATAGATCTCCATGAAGATCATGAAGAACATGGTATTGAATAACATAGAGAGAGAAGAAGCCATCTAGCTACTAGCTATGGACCCGAAGGTCTGAGGTGAACTACTCACGCATCATCGGAAGGGCAATGGAGTTGATGTAGATGCCCTCCGTGATCGAATCCCCCTCCGGCAGATTACCGGAAAATGCTCCAAGATGGGATCTCACGGGAACAGAGGGTTCTGACGGCGGAAAAGTATTTTCGTGGCTCTTTTTGGTATTGGGGGAATATTTGGGAATTTATAGGCCGAAGAATAGGGTTAGGAGGCCTGATGGGGGGCCACAAGCCAGGGGGCGCCCCCCCTAGGGCGCGCCCTGGTGGCTTGTCGCCTCCCGGCAGGTCTCCTGCCTTCATCTCCAAGTCTCGTAGGTTTCTTCTGGTCCAAGAAAAATCATCCCGAAGATTTTATTCCGTTTGGACTCCGTTTAATATTCCTTATCTGCAATACTCAAAAACAAGGAAAAATCAGAAACTGGCACTAGGCACTAGGTTAATAGGTTAGTACCAAAAATAATATAAAATAGCAAATTAATGCATATAAAACATCCAAAACAGATAATATAATAGCATGGAACAATCGAAAATTATAGATACGTTGGAGACATATCACATTGCACATGAAGTAAAGAGTTGAGATAGGGAGATCAAACGCATGAGGGACACGAAGATTTTTCCCGTGACTCCGATAGGTGGTGCTATCATACGTCCATGTTTATGGAGTCTTCAACCCATAGAGGGTAACGGTGGCGAGAGTCCACGGAGGGCTTCACCCATAAGGGTCCACGAAGTAGCAACCTTGACTATTCCATAACGGCTTCCGTCCACGAAGGACTAGCCTCACTATGGGTAGATCTTCACGAAGTAGGCGATCTCCTTGCCCGTACAAACTTCTTGGTTCAACTCCACAACACGAAGTAGGAGGCTCCCAAGCGACACCTAACCAATCTATGAGGCACCACCCTCTAAAAGGTAATAGGCTCGGCAATGTCGATGAACTCCTTGCTCTTGTGCTTCAAGATGATAGACTCCTCAACACACAATCACTCTCTCACAGATTTGGCTATGGTGGAAGAGATTGATTAGGTGGAAAGCAACTTGGGGAGGCTAGAAATCAAGATTCATATGGATGGAGTGGAATAGCTTGATCTCAACACAAGGGTAGGTGGCTCTCTCTCAGAAAATATGATGTGGCAAGTATGGAATAGTTCTGAGTGCTTCTCCTTCGAGTGGGTGTGGTGAAGGGGTATATATAGGCATCTCCAAAAATCCAACCGTTACACCTAAAGTGACCAACTCGGTGACACCGATGTGTTAATCTCGGTGGTACCGAAGTGACCAAAAGGTGACAACTTTTGAATCTCGGTGAGACCGATATATAAATCTCGATGGTACCGATCAGATGACCAACGGTCAGATTGCAAAACTCAGTGACGCCGATTCTCACATCTTGGTGGTATCGATTCTTGACCATGGCTTACCAGAGAGTTGGTCCAGAAACTCGGTGGCGTCGATCCACAATTCTTGGTGGTACCGATTCTTGTGAATGGCTATCCAGAGAGTTGTTCCAGAAACTCGGTGAGACCGACTGGTAAAACTCGGTGGTACCGAAGACTGAAAATAGCTAAACAGAGAGTTGGCAACTGAACTTGGTGGCACCGAAGTGGAATCGGTTGTACCGATGTGCTAGGGTTTGGCATGGGTCTGTCTGAGTTTGGGAATTGGTGGCATCGAGTGGGAATTGTTGGTTGCACCGATTTTGGATATTTGGCTTTGGACAGACTTTTGTGGAAGAGCTTGTGGGTGTTTTTGGTGACTATCTCTTGTGCACGTGGAGCATCTTGTTCACCAACAGTACCTTACCCCCTTTTAATAGTATTGGCTTTCCTATGGACTCAAAGTGATTTCTCACAAAGTAAAATGTAAATTCCTCTTGCTTGAAGCTTTGCCAATCCATTTCCTTGCATCTTGGGGTATCTCCACAATCCTTTTGCCAACCCATCTTCCTCTATGGACTTTCACCTGAAATACACTAGGTAGAGATATTAGTCCAAGAGACAATGTATGTTGTCATGAATTATCAAAACCACCAAGGGATCATATTGTGCTTTCAATCTCCCCCTTTTTGGTAATTGATGACAACATACAATCTAAGTTTCAAATAAAGATATGCATGGATATAATGAAGACTTTGAGAGGCATATGACTTAGACTTGCTCCCCCTAAATGTGTGCAATCCCTTTAAAGGATAGTTGCCTTGGAATGCCTGGACACACATATATTGGAAAGGATAATATGAGTCATGTGTATCTTGGCTATATGCATCAAATATATATGAATGAGGTGTATCCTTGTTCAAGACTTCACCCTTGCAAACAATATGTGCAAGAAGCAAGAGATCATCTTGATCAAGGATATGATGCATATACTTACCTTGAGTTCATGAGCATTCTTGTAGTAGAAACACACTTGATAAAACAATGTTAGGAAACACAAGAGTATTCTACTAGTCAAAAAGCAATAGAACTCAATAGTACCAAGATATGGAGAACATATAGAAGATATTATTCCTTAAGATTGATATGTCTCCAAGATCATTTGGAACTTTCTCCCCTTAGATATGAGGATAGTAGATCATCCTCTCCCCCTGAATCTTAGCATGTAGATATTGGGATTGGATAGGGTGAGAAAAGTTTAACATGAGTAGTCAAATAAATACACTTTTCTCCCAAACATAGTTTTCTCCCCCTACATTGGTGTTCTCACCTTGTCTATATAAGTATAAACTTTGCATATTCTCCTCTCCCCCTTGATTATATCTCCCCCTTTGCATAAGCATGTATCTCCCCTTTAAGCATTGAAGCTTTGGTATTTCTCCCCCTTTGGCATTAATTTCCAAAAAGGTCATACACATGGTCAGATACAGGGATCATAGATTAAGAAGGGATCCTTGAGAACAAGGGTCATAGATCGTAGGGTTCATAGAATTGAAAATTGAGGGAATCATTGAAAATAATTTCTCTCCCTTTATCTAAACTGAGAGCTTGTAAGACTTCTCCTCCTTTGAGTCAGGGATCCTTGAATAAAGTTTCTCCTCCTAATGTTTTTTTTTGTATAGAAGGGATCATCGAAGAATTGAAAATATCACAATAGGATCTCTAAGGAAACAGAGATTCACTAATATGAATACACACTGGAGAAGATATCAAATCGGTGGCGCTGAGACAAACAAGTCGGTGGTACCGAGATGTTGTTTTGCAGCTCATCTGCTAATTCGGTAGAACCGAGTTATTCGTATCAGAGGCTCCGAGTCTAACACAGAAACTTGGCAATGTTTGAGAAACTAGCAAATTAATTTAGAAAACTTGGAACAAAGTGTCGAAAGAAATTTTCAAGGAAAAATGCAAAAGACTTTACAAAGAGATATCAACTAGAGAAGATTTGAGTGGTTCCAAGAAATCTTGCAAAATTGAGAATGAACCAACCAAGATTCTTAACTAGATGATGGGCGGTGACTAGGTCACCTATATTATAGTATATTGACCTAGGAGCCAAGCAAGAATACTTGATCATAGGTCATACTCATCGTTAAGCTCAAAATGGGGTTACCATTTTCCGATTAAGCATTTTAATGTCTTCATATCACTTGAGTTGCTTTATCTCATAACTTGGGGTTAAGCTTTTTCAAGGATATGAATACATACCTTTGAGAGATGTTGATGACGTGGCTTGTAGGTGAACTTGTTGAGGATGCTCGAGGTTGATGAAGATCATCTTGAGTTGGGAGCAATCCTTCTCGTTTTAGTACACTTGTCAGCTACATAGGTTAGTCATGCAAGGAAGAACATGATATGGCACGATACCAATTGTGAAGTACAAATATGTGTCAAGGATATGATTTTGTAGTCTTCTTCCTTTCATCATCGAGAGAGCTTGTGGATACTTGGTCATGACAAGATTGCTTATGATTGGAGTTGATGGCAATCTTGTGGAATGAAGTTCTTCCAAGTTCCTACAAAATGTTAGATGCAATACAAGGGAGCATAGAATTCCATGGTATAAGATAACATGTCAAAAGTATCATGGAAGTATCAAGTAAGCTCATGCCCTTGCATGCAATTGAGTGAGTCTAGCTCAAGTTTGAAGCATCAATGATGTTCAACTCACTCCTCAAGTGAAAAAATGTTTTCTCATCAAGTGGCTTAGTAAAGATATCGGCCAATTGCTTGTTGGTACGAACATGCTTAAGATCTATATCTCCTTTGGCAACATGATCACGAATGAAATGATGTCTAACTTGAATATGTTTAGTTCAAGAATGTTGCACAGGATTATGACCAATTTTAATAGCACTTTCATTGTCCCAAAGTAATGGAACATTTTTTACATGGATTCCATAATCCTTAAGTGTTTGTGTCATCCATAGTAATTGTGCACAACATGATCCGGCAGCAATATACTCAGCTTCGGCAGTAGAAAGAGATACCGAGTTTTGTTTCTTGGAGGACCAAGACACAAGATATCTACCCAAGAATTGACAGGTACCCGAGGTGGATTTTCTATCAACCTTGTCACCGGCATAGTCCGAATCAGAATAGCCAACAAGGTTAAAAGAAGATCCCTTGCGATACCAAATGCCAAAGTTTGGTGTTTGTATCAAATATCTCACAATACGTTTTACGGTCAAAAGATGACACTCTTTAGGTGCAGCTTGATATCTAGCACACATCAAACACTAAGCATCATATCGGGACGGGAGGCACATAGATATAGCAATGAACCAATCATAGATCGATAAACCTTTTGATCAACCGGTTCGTCCTCCTTGGTAAGATCAACATGCCCACTAGTAGGCATAGGAGTTTTCATACCTTTGCACTCTTGCATGTTGAACTTCTTGATCAAGTCCTTAGTATACTTGGTTTGAGAGATGAAAGTTCCTTCTCTAGTTTGCTTAATTTTCAAACCAAGAAAGAATTTTAGCTCGCACATCATGGACATCTCATACTTCTCGGACATCAACCTTCCAAATCTTTCACTAAATTGTGGGTTAGTAGATCCAAAGATAATATCATCCACATAGATTTGGCACACAAATAGTTTAACATTAACTCTCTTAGTGAATAAGGTTGCATCAATTTTACCAATTTCAAAATCCTTTTCAATGAGAAATTTCGTTAAGCATTTGTACCAAGCGCGAGGGGCTTGTTTAAGACCATAAAGGGCTTTACGAAGCTTGTAAACATGATTAGGTTTCTTGGGATTCACAAAACCATGTGGTTGCTTAACATAGACTTCTTCTTCAATCTCACCATTTAAAAAGGCACTTTTAATGTCCATTTGATAAAGCGTGATATCATGGTGATTGGCATAAGCAAGAAGAATGCGAATAGCTTCAAGTCTAGCGACGGGGGCATAGGTCTCACCGTAGTCCATACCTTCGACTTGTGTATATCCTTGGGCTACGAGACGTGCCTTGTTGCGTACGACTTGACCGTCTTCGTCTTTCTTGTTCCGAAACACCCATTTGGTTCCGATGATGTTGTGCTCGTCCTTGGGCTTCTCCACGAGTGTCCATACTTCGTTCCTCTCGAAGTTGTGAAGCTCTTCATGCATAGCGTTCACCCAATCCGGGTCTTCAAGATCTTGTTCTACCTTCAAGGGTTCAATGCTAGAGATGAAAGAATAATGCTCACAAAACGTATCTAAGCGAGTTTTAGAGCGAGTGATTCTTCCGGTTTGTATGTCACCAAATATTTGGTTTAAAGGATGGTTCTTGGTCACTCTTGCTCGAACTCGGGGTAGCTTGGGCTTGTTGGATGGTGGAGCTTCTTCTTCATCATCATCATCTCCTTCATCTTCGTTGTTGTTGAAGGTGTCGTGTCCTTGAGGTGGTGGTGAAGGAGGTTGTGGTGGATCTTCATGATGTACTTCCTCTTCTTCATCATCTTGTCGTGTACCGCTTGTGGATGCCTCCATGTGGTGTTGAGGTTCACCTTGACGTGAAGTAGGAGCTTCCACTTGAGTTGATGAAGTACTTTCCTTCACCTCCACGGGACGAATCTTGTCGATGGACAAGTCTTGGATAGCTTCCGAAGGGTCCTTATCACCTACATCATTTGGCAATTGTTCGACTTGCGAACCATTAGATTCATCAAACTTCACATCCATCGTCTCTTCAACTTTTCGAGTGAAGTTGTTGTAGACACGGTAAGTGTGAGAGTTCGATCCGTAACCGAGTAGGAAACCTTCATGAGATTTGGGAGCAAATTTAGTACGACGATGCTTATCAAGAATGTAGCACTTTGAGCCAAATACCCGAAAGTATCCAACTTGGGGTTTGTTACCGGTGAGTAGCTCGTATGTCGTTTTACCGAGAAGCTTGTGAAGATAGAGTCGGTTTGTGGCATGACATGTTGTGTCCACGGCTTCTGCCCAAAAGTGTCTTGGCGTCTTGTATTCGTCAAGCATCGTTCTTGCCATCTCAATGAGAGTTCGGTTCTTCCTCTCAACAACTCCATTTTGTTGAGGTGTGTACGTAGCCGATAACTCATGTGAGACACCTTCTTCGTCAAGAAAGGTATCCACATGGGTGTTCTTGAACTCCGATCCGTTATCGCTTCGAACCTTCTTGATCTTCACTTCAAATTGATTTTGCGCTTTGCGAACGAAGTTCTTGAAGATCTTTTGTACCTGCGACTTATCATCAAGAAAGAATACCCACGTAAATCTGGAAAAATCATCAACTATAACTAGATCATAGGAATTTCCACCGAGACTCTTGTACGCATTGGGACCAAAAAGATCCATGTGAAGTAACTCGAGTGGTCTCCTAGTAGTCATGATATTCTTTACGGGATGACTTCCACCTACTTGCTTTCCAGCTTGACAAGCACTGCAAAGTCTATATTTGTCAAAGATAACATCTTTAACACCAAGTATATGATCACCTTTGATAAGCTTGTCTAGATTACGCATGCCAACATGTCCTAGTCTTCTATGCCAAAGCCAACCTTTAGAAGATTTTGCAATAAGACAAGTACGAGGTTTGGATCTCTTAGTGAAATCGACAATGTATAGATCACCTCTACGGAAACCGGTAAAGACCATGTTATGATTATCTTGACGAAACACTTGGCAATCTACTTTCGTGAATAGCACATTAAAACCAAAGTCGACAAGTCTAGATACGGAAAGAACATTGTAGCCAAGGGATTCAACAAGCATGACGTTTTGAATAGAGCTATCATGGGATATGGACACCTTACCAAGACCAAGTACCTTACCCTTGGAGTTGTCTCCAAACGTTACGTACCTTCGCGGTCCATGGTTTGGTGTGATCTCTTCAAACATCTCTCTATCTCCGGTCATATGATTGGTACATCTGCTATCGAGAATCCACTCTTTTCCTCTGGACATGTAATCCTTGAAGTTTGCCACGAGACTTAGATTCTTCATGATCTTCTCATACTCGATGTCGAACAGCTCATCTTCCTCATAGTAGTCATGTTCCTCATTGTCATCATCAAGTGGGAAATCCTCGTCACAAGGAACAAGAGATTAGTTAGTGTTGTGATCATGACAATGTTCAAGTTTATGAATGCGAAGGGCCTCTATAATGATATTGTTGATACTTATGACATCTCCTTTAGCGCGCATGAGGTCTCTAAGTTTAAAGAGATAGTCATCAAACATGGGATCACTAGGCGTCATTTTGTGAAAGGCAATAGTTCTATGAAGAATTTCATCAAGATTTTTCAATGAATAACTTGGATATCGTTTCTCCAAGTCATTCCACAAAGTATAAGCACATTCAAAATTCTTCATTTGATTAAGCACAATTCTTGGCAATCCTCTAACCATAAGATTAACAGTTTTAAGATTGCATAGCATATCAATTTCCTCTTCGTGTGTGGGATGTAAAGGATCAATGGGAGGTACATGGGGGTTCTTAGCATACTTGCTCAATTGAAATTCATTAAATAGCTCAAGCATCAAAGTTTTCCATTGACTATAGTACTCCCCATCAAGAATAGGCACTCTACAATTCAAACTCCCTATACTAGACACATCCATCTTCCTCCACGGTGATGAAACCGAAGCAATGGAGACCAAAGCTCTGATACCAATTGAGGGATCACTAGAAGAGTGTCTAGAGGGGGGTGAATAGACTACTAGCAGGAATTTAAAACCTAACCTTTTCCCAAGTTAATTGGTTGGCAGATTTTAACAATTATAGCAAGTCTAGCACACCCTACACATGCATGCCAACAAGTATGGCAGCGGAAAGTAAAGACATTGCACATGAAGTAAAGAGTTGAGATAGGGAGATCAAACGCATGAGGGACACGAATATTTTTCCCGTGGTTCCGATAGGTGGTCCTATCGTACGTCCACGTTTATGGAGTCTTCAACCCACTGAGGGTAACAGTCGCGAGAGTCCATGGAGGGCTCCACCCATAAGGGTCCACGAAGTAGCAACCTTGACTATTCCATAACGGCTTCCGTCCACAAACGACTAGCCTCACTATGGGTAGATCTTCACGAAGTAGGCGATCTCCTTGCCCGTACAAACTTCTTGGTTCAACTCCACAACACGAAGTAGGAGGCTCCCAAGTGACACCTAACCAATCTAGGAGGCACCACCCTCCAAAAGGTAATAGGCTCGGCAATATCGATGAAGTCCTTGCTCTTGTGCTTCAAGATGATAGACTCCTCAACACACAATCACTCTCTCAAAGATTTGGCTATGGTGGAAGAGATTGATTTGGTGGAAAGCAAGTTGGGGAGGCTAGAAATCAAGATTCATATGGATGGAGTGGAATAGCTTGATCTCAACACAAGGGTAGGTGGCTCTCTCTCAGAAAATATGATGGGGCAAGTATGGAATAGTTCTGAGTGCTTCTCCTTCGAGTGGGTGGTGGAGAAGGGGTATATATAGGCATCTCCAAAAATCAAACCGTTACACCTAAAGTGACCAACTCGGTGACACCGATGTGTTAATCTCGGTGGTACCGAAGTGACCAAAAGGTGACAACTTTTGAATCTCGGTGAGACCGATATATAAATCTCGGTGGTACCGATTAGATGACCAACGGTCAGATTGCAAAACTCGGTGACGCCGATTCTCACATCTTGGTGGTACCGATTCTTGAGCATGGCTTACCAAAGAGTTGGTCCAGAAACTCGGTGGCGCCGATCCAGAATTCTCGGTGGTACCGATTCTTGTGAATGGCTATCCAGAGAGTTGGTCCAGAAACTCGGTGAGACCGACTGGTAAAACTCGGTGGTACCGAAGACTGAAAATAGCTAAACAGAGAGTTGGCAACTGAACTCGGTGGCACCGAAGTGGAATCAGTTGCACCGATGTGCTAGGGTTTGGCATGGGTCTGTCTGAGTTTAGGAATCGGTGGCACCGAGTGGGAATTTTTGGTTGCACCGATTTTGGATATTTGGCTTTGGACAGATTTTTGTGGAAGAGCTTGTGGTTGTTTTTGGTGACTATCTCTTGTGCACGTGGAGCATCTTGTTCACCAACAGTACCTTACCCCCTTTTAATAGTATTGGCTTTCCTATGGACTCAAAGTGATTTCTCACAAAGTAAAATGTAAAGTCCTCTTGCTTGAAGCTTTGCCAATCCATTTCCTTGCATCTTGGGGTATCTCCACAATCCTTTTGCCAACCCATCTTCCTCTATGGACTTTCACCTGAAATACATTAGGTAGAGATATTAGTCCAAGAGACAAAGTATGTTGTCATGAATTATCAAAACCACCAAGGGAGCATATTGTGCTTTCACCCACTCGTGGGGCGCGAAAGAGAGAGAGAAAACTGGCAGGTGCCCAACCTCTTAAAACGAGACTTCAAAACGGGGAACGCTGCAAGAAGAAAAATTACCACCCGCTTTTTCGAATAAAGACGCGAAAACTTAAAGTTTCATTCCAAAAAGTGGCTAATTTGGCAACAAAAAAGGGCAAAGAACAGCCGCGTCCGGCACCTAAGATAGTCTTCCCACCAGAGCTAAGAATGGGGCTTCCACTAGGCGTGGGCATAGTCGTTGTAAGACCGTGTTGTCCACCAGCGCGGAGCATGGGGATTCCACTTGGGCGTGCGTGGGAGCCCCTCCGCGGCCTCGTCCGACACTCCTCGGGGGGCTCCGGGCGTATACAGCCCACTCATTATTACATGAGAGTGTCACGGGTAGAACTTGCAGAGATGCTGGATGTTCCAGGCATTCTGGACGGGGACCCCGTCCTGCATCTCCAGGCGTACGGTGCCAGGCCTGGAGATATGGGCGACCCTGAACGGGCCCTCCCACTTGGGCGAGAGCTTGTGCAAGCCCTCCCTGGAGAGGACACGCCTCAGGACGAGGTCACCAACTTCGAGGGTCCTGGAGCGGATGCTACGGCAGTGGTAGCGCCGCAACGCCTGCTGGTACCTCGCTGCGCGGAGCGAGGCCTGGCGGTGGGCCTCCTCCCCAAGCACGAGATCTGTACCCCGCGAGGCATCCTGATGCTCCTTGTAAAATGCCAAGACTCACGGGGAGCGATGCTTGACCTCGTGCGGGAGGACCGTGTAACAACCCGAGACGGACGCTCCAGAAGATTCCCCTTTTTATTTCCATTCTCGTCGTGTGATTCGATTGATTTTTGCATTCATCATCGCATCATTCGCATCATCTGCATAGCATCGTCACTCGATTTTGAAAACTTGCATCCGTTCGTAGTCACCGGTTCTCTCAGTTTGTGTCGTCGGCCATTTCGAGACCAACCACACACACATGCGCCCGCGACATCGTTTAAAAAATGCTTTTAAAAGTGCGCAAAAAATATTCTCGGATTGGGTCAAAACTTGGCGTGCGGTCTTCTTATATTGTAGGTAGGCCGCCTGCCAAGTTTCGTCGCAATCAGAGGTCGTTTGATATTCAAACGGTCAACGTTAGCAGCGCGGTCATTGGATTATTTATCAGACGTTTTCGGTTTATTAAAACTCCGTCACGGGATGCCTTCTTCCCTCTCTTCTTGCCCCAACCACTCTACACAGCACAACCCAGCCCACCTAGCCTGCCTACGCCACACCCTCGACCGGAGCCGTCCGATCGAATCGAACGGCTCCAAAAACACCCAATAACTCCAAACCCTAGCCCCCAAACTATAAAAGGAAGGCCTCCCCTTCCAAATCTGGCTCTCTCCTTCCTCCCACCTCGTTTTCCGCGTGCAGCCTGCCCATCGCCGCCACTTGGCAAGCCGCCGCCGCCACCCAGCCGCCGCCAGCCGTCGCTCAACCAATCGGAGGCTGCCACATGGCACGCCCTGGCCTCCAGCGCCCTCCAGCAGGCTCCCCACTGCGACGAGGCCCGCCAAGCGCACAAGGGGCCCGCCCGAGCCCATCCAGGGCCCGGATCGGCCCGCACGCGCGCCGCCGCTCGCTGGCCGTGCCTCCCGCACGGGAGCCCCCGCCGCCGACCGCCCTGCACCTCCCCTCGTCGGAGCTCTGCCGGGCTCGACCGCCGCCGCCTCGCCGGACCTCCACCGAACTTGCCTGCGCCGCCCCACGCCTCTGCCCGTCGCCGCATGCCACCGCGTCCACCCCGCCGCAGGAGCTTGCCGTCGCCGCCGCCTATCCCGCACCGGATCCGGCGAGATCCGGGCATGATCCGCCGCCCTCCGGCCCCCGGTGCCCGTCCCCGCATCCCCGGCATCCTCCACGCCGGCGCCCTGCCTCCCTGTTGCCACCGCCGGCCCTGCCTCGCTCGATCCAGGCGGGATCGAGGAGGAGGATGACGCCCCAGCCAGCGCCCTCGTGGGCCCCGCAAGGTGGGCCGCCGCCCCGCCTCGGCCCAATCAGCCTCGCCGCGGCCCAATGGCCCGAGGTGAGCAGCCCGCTTACCCCGTGAACGTTCGTTGTGTAGACGGTTCGACGAACGTGCATTTTTTTTCTATCCTGCGATCTGTTCGTTGTTTTAGCTATCAGGTGAACGGTGCGAAAACGACTAAGTCCTTAAAACTGCTTGTCTTTAATATCATGTTGTCATATTAAAATGTCTGTAGTTTTCAAACCGTGCTTCTAATTTTGAAGTGTTATATATGGAAAATCATCTATTCTTCGAGCTCTATATGATATGATCATTTGCACTCATGATAGGAATAATTTACATGCTAAAAACTCTGTTGCAAAAGTGCATTTTGTCGTAATCTGTAAACTGAAATCTGTTACGATAAGTTCCATTTTGCGGTGCTCGTATTAAGCAATCCATGACCCGTATGAACATGTGCCAATGATATGTTTGGTAGTGTGTAATGTCTTCTTGCTATCAGTGTCCTTACCATGCTCATAGAGGGTTGTTATGCTACTGTTATTGCCATGTCAACATGCCTAGTCAAAACTGCTGTTTTGGGAGATAGTTAAATTTCACCAAGTCTGAAACAGTTATTTTGTTGCCATGTTGCCATGTGATTTGCTATTGATCTAGGAGTCTTTTGTGATGGCCACTAAGGAGGCTTTTGTTAAGCATGTTGTTGCCTATCATGTTGTGCTAATAGTTTGCATGAATAGGTTTAGCATCATAATTAATTCTGTTGTTCAATATGTCAATCTGTTAAAAACTGCTGCACATGTCTACTCTTATTTTCACTAAGTCTGAGAATCTGTTTTCTTCATAATGCCATATTGTGTTGATGCTAGCAATGATTCTATGTATAATTAGACCTTGCCACCATGGAATGAATTGTAGTGCAGCATGTGTACTACCATGTTGTTAAGTTTCATGCCAATATATGACCTGTAGCATATAGTTTTACTGCTGCCAATATGCCTCCATGAAAATCTGCTTTGATTAAAACTGTTATTTTCATTAAGTCCTAATCTGCTATATTTTAGTGCCATGTTGTGAGCTTCCTACCATGTGTTCCATGACTCTTTTGAGTATGATATGTGAAGATGAAATGAAGTGTGTGTTACATGCTACTGCCCCATGCTTAGTTTGAGCATTTTAGAATCTTGTAGCTTGTTGTTTTCATGTGTGCAATATGCTATGTTGCTGTTTTGGGCAGATTTGAACTAAAACTTGTGTTGGTTGTTGTGGTTGAACCGTAGCTCCGTTTTGAACATGTCCTATATGAAACTTGCTTGGAATCTCATTTAGTTTCATAATATCTTGTTGCATACATGATTTAACATGTTTGTGGTGGTTGTTTGCATGCATTTTGCATTCATGACATATGCATCTTGTGTTGATCATATCTTTTAGGCTATAGCTCCGTTTTATAAGATCTATATATGTAAATCGACTAGAATGACGAGTAGAATCACATGGTGCATTTTGTTTTGCTGTTTAACAAATATAAAACATGATTAGTTCTGATCAGGACCAATTTCTAAATTTGCATATGAGGTCGCTTCGGAAATACTATAAGTTGTTTCCGACCTCATTTAAGATGACTAGATAGTGTAGTTTCATTATGCTTCACCTCTTGCCATGTTAAACAACATTTAATATTGTCGTGTAAATAAACGAGTGTGAACTAAATATTCGAATGTGGAGTTTCGTCAATATGCAACTCGTTGCATATTGAGCTTCACTTAATGTGTAGAAGTTGATTGTTGTGCTTGCCATGTCATGCATAACATGCATCATGTTTGTTTGCGCATCATGTCATGCATATGTTGTGGTCTTGTTCATGTGTTGATTGTGGTTTCCGGATTGCTTCTTTTCGATAGAGTTCCGAAAGCGTTCGGAGTGTGAGGATTCGTTCGACTACGTTGGCTCGTCTTCTTCTTGGACTCGATCTTCTTCCAAGCGGGATCTCAGGCAAGATGACCATTTTCCTGGATACCATTACTATCATTGCCTTGCTAGTTGTCTCGTTTCTATCGCCTATCTCATTACCTACCACTTGTATGTCAAGCCTCCCAAATGCCATGATAAGCCTCTAACCCCCTCCACATCCCAGCAAATCATTGTTTGGCTATGTTACCGCTTGCTCAGCCCTTCTTATTGCGTTGCTAGTTGCAGGTGCAATTGTTTCCATGTGCAACATGGATATTTTTGATATATCACAATATTATTGCTATTTAATTTAATGCACATATATACTTGGTTAAGAGTGGAAGGCTTTGCCTTTTGCTCGGTGTTTTGTTCCACTCTTGCCGCCCTAGTTACTTGTGTACCGGTGTTATGTTCCATAATTTGCGCTCCTAACATGCTCGGGGTTGTTATGGGGACCCCCTTGACTTTTGTTTTAGGATAAAGCTTGTCTGGAAAGGCCCAACATTGGTACTACATTTGCCTAATAACTAATAAAATTGCATAGGGACTTTCTAGACCCCGTGGATAATTAATCAACAACCGGGGGCCAGTGCTCCTCATGAGTGTTGGTCCAACCCAGAGCAGCTTATTAACGCTACCCGGGGCAACTCGGTGATTGGTGTGGTAACCATCGCTCATCCGTCATGTCCTGAGAACGAGATATGCGGCTCCTATCGGGATCGTTGACACGCCGGGCGGCCTTGCTGGATTTGTTTTACCTTTCTCGAACGTCTTGTGCGAGGAATTCCGGGAATACTTCGGGCTATCTAGAGGTAGCGGTTTTCCAATGGAATTGCCTAGGAAATCACGGGATTCGTGGTCGAGGTTATTCCCCCGGCGTGTGGTTAGTTTGTGATGGATGAGTTGGAGCACCCCTGCAGGGTTAAATCTTTCGGAAAGCCAAGCCCGCGGTTAAGTGGCAACTTGGAAACTTTGTTTAACACCCGGTCATAGCCAACTTAAAGTAAACTCAAATAAAATACACCAACCATGTGCGTAACCATGATTGTCTCTTCTCATGAATTTCTGATCCGAGAGAGAACACGGTGGGGTTATGTTTGACCATAAGTAGGTGTTCAGGATCACTTAGTGATCATTACTAGTTCACGTCCGCTTATTCGACAATCATCCCCCTTTATTCTTGTACTCGTAAGTTAGACACTCAAATAAATGCTTAGTGCTTGCTACAGCCTCACCACTTAACCTTACCTCACCCATTAAGCTTTAATAGTCTTGATACCCTTGGAAATGAGATTGCTGAGTCCCCGTGGCTTACAGATTACTACAACAACAGTTGCAGGTACAGGTAATGTGATGCTTTGACGTGAGCGCCATGCTTTGTTTGATTTGGAGTTATTCTTCTTCTTCTTCGATCATAGGATGGGTTCCAGGACGGCAGCCTGGGATAGCAAGGATGGATGTCATTTTATCGTTTGATTTTCTCCGTAGTCGGACCCTGCTCTTCTGTATGATGCTTGTTATGTTGTTGTATTGATGTGATATTGATGTAGCTTGTGCCGAGTGTAAGCCAATTCCATGTACTCATCTCTTCTTTACATGTACTTGTAATGATATCCATTCTTGCGAAACGACGAGATGCGCGTTTATCCCTGTCGAGGCCCTCGTGCCAAAATAAGGATAGGATCGCATCTTGGGCATTACAGATCGCCTCAGCCCCGTAGACGAGGAAGAACGGGGTCTCTCCGGTGGGTTTAGTCGCGGTGGTGCGGATGGACCACAACACGGACTGAAGCTCACCGAGCCAACCACTACCATAGGCCTCAAGCTTCTTCTTGAAGCTCCTCGTCTTGAGGCCCCTCAGGACCTCTGCGTTGGTGCGCTCAGCCCAGCCGTTGCTCCGCAGGTGCACCACCGAAGCGTAGCATATCTGCGTTCCAAGGTTAGCACAATATGTCCTAAAGAGGTTGCTTGTGAACTGTGAGCCATTGTCGGTAATAATACGGTTGGGGACACCGAAGCGGATCAGGAGCCCCTTGACAAACTTGACGGCTGAGCCGGCGGGGATGGTGCGCACGGGCTCCACCTCTGCCCACTTGGTGAACTTGTCGACGACGACGTAGAGGTAGCGGTAACCGCCAGCTGCCCCAGGAAAAGGCCCCAGTATATCCAGACCCCAGACCACGAAAGGCCAGGAGAACGGGATGGTCTGGAGCCCCTGTGTGGGCTGATGAATCTGCTTGGCGTGAAACTGGTAGGCCTCGCAGGATCGAACCAGCTCGGTGGTGTCTTGGAGCGCCGTGGGCCAGTAGAAGTCGTTGCGGAACACCTTCCCCACGAGGGTGCGAGACGAGGAGTGGTGACTCTGCCGCCATGGATGTCGGCCAACAGCTCACGCCCCTGCTCCTCGGATATGCACCGCAGCGAGACATCGTTGGGGCGCCTGTGGTACAGCTCGCCATCCTGCAAACAATAAACAGTGGCCTGGCGGACCACGCGCTCCGCGTCCTCCTCCTTCTCCGGCACCGCGCCGCGAAGCAGGTACACCTTGAACTCCTCGGTCCAGTCGCCGGCCTGAGCTTCCAGCGCCAGGAGCAGTCGGGCTCCTGAGGCTGGACCACAGGCCGGGGCGCCTGAACGCGGGGCCGGTGGCAGCTCTTCCTAAAGCGACGCCGGGCTTGCTGCCGGGGGTGCCGCCGACGGCTTGAAGAGCCTCTCCTCGAAGACACCAGGCTCCTGAGACTCGTGACGTGACGCCCTCTTGGTGATGTCGTCTGCTTCCTTGTTCGCGCCGCGCGGGACGTGCTGCAATTCCAAGCCAAAGAAACGCTTTTCAATTTTACGTACCTCTTCCAAATATACTTCCATGTGCTCGTCCTTCGGCGTGTACTCCTTGTTGAAAAAGTTGAAGAGGAGCTGGGAGTCGCCCTTGATGGTGAGGTGCTTGACCCCCAGGGCGGCAGCGGCCCTGAGACCAGCGATCAAACCCTTGTATTCCGCGATGTTGTTGGAGACATTCTCGCCATGTTGGAAGCAAAGTTGCACGGCATAGTAAAGCTTGTCCTGGGTCGGGGAGATGCGCACTACTCCAGCCCCCGCGCCACGCCGTGCGAAGGCTCCGTCGAAGTGCATGACCCATCCACCGGGCACCTCATCGCCAGGCGCGAGGGACTGGCCCTCATCCAGCCCTTGGTCAGGAGCGTCCGTCCACTCTGCCATGAAGTCGGCGAGGGCTGCGCCCTTGACTACCCTGGTTGTGCTGAACTCCAGGTGGAAGGCCTGCAGCTCGATGTTCCACTCCGCAACTCTTCCAGCAGCGTTGGGGCTGCGCAGCACTTTCTCCAGGGGGTATGCAGAGATGACCTTGATGGGGTGGCCCTGGAAGTAATGGCGCAACTTCCTTGAGGCGACGAGGAGTGCGAGCAAGAGCTTCTGCTGCATAGGGTAGCGTGCACGTGCGTCCTGTAGCACGGTGCTGACTTAGTACACCGGGTGCTCGACGAGGGATGAGGTGTTGGCGTCGCCCTGCTCCGCGTGGGGCGCGAGGGACTCGGGAGCCCCGTGGGTTGATGAAGTGAAGAGGGCCTCAGGAGTGCCATACGGTGATGGCGAACGTTGTGCGACCCCTCGCGGGCCACCTTGCTCCGCGCCTATGCTGACACGCTCCTCTCGGACCGCTATGAGCGATGTGCTGGCTGAGTGAGGGGTGGCCGCCAAGTAGAGCACCAGGGGCTCACGAGGACGAGGCGCCACCATAATAGGTGGGCTCGTGAGGTACCGCTTGAGGTCCTGGAAAGCTACCTCCGCTTCAGGGGTCCACACGAAGGGAACCTTCCTCTTCATGAGCTTGAAGAAGGGGAGGGCACGCTCGCCAAGCTTGGAGATGAAGCGTCCCAAGGAGGTCACGCAGCCCGCCAGTTTCTGCATTTCCTTGAGGGTATGAGGCGGGCGCATTTTCCCGATTGCCTTGATCTTCTTCGGGTTGGCCTCGATCCCTCGGTGTGACACCAAGAAACCAAGTAGCTTGCCGTACAGGACCCCAAAAACGCACTTCTCCGGGTTGAGCCTGAGGTTCACTCGACGCAGGCTGGCGAACGTCTCCTCTAGGTCCTCGATCAGGGTCCTCGCCTCTCGCGACTTGACCATGATGTCGACAACGTACACCTCCGCATTTCTCCCGAGCTACTGCCCTAGGGCGATGCGCATCAACCGCTGGAAGGTCGCGCCAACGTTCCGCAGCCCGAAGGGCATGCAAATGTAGCAGTACACGCCGCACAGGGAGAGGAAGGTCGTCTTCTCGACGTCCTCCACTACCATCTTGATTTGGTGGTAACCTGAAAAAGCATCCAGATCGCACTCGGCGGTGGAGTCTATGATCTGGTCGATGCGCGGGAGTGGGAAGGGGTACTGAGGACAAGCCTTGTTGAGACTCGTGAAGTCGACGCACATGCGCTCCTTCCCACCCTTCTTGGGGACAATCAATTGGTTGGCCAACCAATCCGGGTGCCGTACTTCCTGAATAACACCAGCTTCCTGCAGCTTGCTGACATCTTGGATGATGAACGCTTTCTTCTCTTGTGCTTGTCGTCTTGCCTTTTGCTTCACCGGGCGCGCACTGGGGCGCACCATTAAGTGGTGTTCGATCACCTCTCTCGGGACGCCTACCAGGTCGCCTGCCTCCCACGCAAACACGTCCTTGTTCGTGCGGAGGAAGTCAACCAGCGCCTTGTCCTGCTCTAGGGGGAGGCTGGCGCCAATGGTGAAGGTGGGGCCCGGGCTCCCGTCATCAACAAGCACCTGCTTGTCTCAGCCCGGTCCTGAGAGAACAGTTGTTTCTTCTTCATGGGCGTGGCCTTCGGAGCCTGCGCGACGCTCTCGGCATCGGGGTGTGAGGCTGCTGCGGCCTTGTAGATGAGCTTGAGGGCTCGAACCGCGTCCCTGGTGTCTCTGGCCAGAGTGATGATGCCACTGCTACCAGGCATCTTGATGATGTTGTAGCCTGGGTGCATCGCCGCCATGAACTTGGCGAGGGCCGGATACCCCGGGATGGCGTTGGACGGGAGGCCGATGTGGGCCACATCAAAGTCGATCAGCTCGGTGCGGTAATTGTCGCGAGTGCCGACGGCGACGTGGAGGCGCACCTGCCCCATGGGGGTGGCGGAGCCTCTGACCACCCCTGAGAAGGGCCTGGAGGGTGCGAGGTGGTCGTAGGGCACCTGGAGCATGTCGAAGGGCTCCACGAAAAGGACATTGAGGCCAGCGCCGCTGTCGATGAGGGTCTTGGTGACTGCAACGTTACTGATGGTGGGCGTGCATAGCATGGGGAGCGCACCTGCAGCGACCGTCATCCTGGGATGGTCCCTGGAGTCAAAGGTGATGTCAGTCTCCATCCTTGACCTGCTCCGCGGGACCTCAGGCCGTGGCTGAGATGCGCCCGCCTGGTGGAGAAGCTGCTTGACATGGTGATTGGATGCGGGCGCCTGCGATCCTCCGAGGATGCAATCGACGGCGGGCACACCGGGCAACCCACGGCATTCCCATAGGCCACGGGCTGCCAAGCCTGGGGAGCGGCATCTACCATGGAGATGACGAGGCGAGGGCGAAGCACGGCTGATGAAGAAGGAGCTTCGACACGCCCCTACCTGGCGCACCAAATGTCGGAATCGGGGCTCCGCGAGCCCAAGAAGGTTCGAACTCTGGGGCGTGTGTGAAGATCCTAACCAGCTCAAATCGCAAGCTCGCCACCCCGCAACCATGCCTCGTTGAATACGCGCGAGCAAACAAGAAGGTGGACGCAGAGATTTACCCAGGTTCGGGCCACCTTGCGGTGTAAAACCCTACTCCTGCTTTGGTGGATTGGCCTCGTGAGGAGGTTTGGGGATGAACTAGTACAGTGGTTGAGCGACCTCGTGAGGGCTTAGGGGTGAGGATGGATCGATCTCTCTCTGCGGTGAATGCTGGCGCCTATTTATAGTGGCCTTGGTGCTCTTCCCTTATCGCACAGGCGGAAGGGATTCCACAACGGCCAATTTTGAAAGGGGACAAGAAGTACATCTTATCCTGACTAAAGGTGGTCTTCGCCTGCAATGCGTCTGGGCGTGACGCAGAGGTGGGCTCGACGATGACATCCATCCTGCCGAGCTCGTGGTCTTGGTCTTGTTGCACTGGAATGGAAACCTTTGAGGGATTCCTTGGGAACCCGCGTACGTCCTTGCCTCCTTAGCACGAAAAAGGAAACAGTTCCCTTTGCGCCCGCTGGCACCTGCGTGGCCTTGGTCATCACGGCTCACGTCATCGCAGCCTTCTGAGGCCAGGTACCTGCATAGGAATCTCCGCTCCTCGGGAGGCAGCCTGGGGAGGCCGCTCCCCCAAAGGTCTTGGCGATGTTCGCCTCGCGAGGCTGGGGCCCTCACGAGGGTCTTGTCTTGGGGGGTTTGCTGCCGGGCCGTGCCGGGCCGTTGAGCGGGCCACGCGCTGGGCCGCAGGCAGGCAGGTCTGGGTACCCCCGATCCCAGAACGCCGACACCCGTAATACAAGATGCAACAAGGATCTACCTCGACATACAACTAGTACTAAAGACTTTGAGTATGACCTACTCAACCAGATGCAACCCGTAGAGTGATGCTCTCCCGTCAAGAATGGAAACCCTTCCCTAGATAGACCTAGACCTCACAAGTTACCCCCAACCCAAACCCTTAACTAGGTTCTTAGCCTATGGATTTACAAGAGAACCAGTTGGCTTGAAAAATCTTTGCTTAGCACAGGGTTCATTATGGAACTAGTGATCATAGTGAATGAACGCATTACATCCTTAAGCTAGCACTTGATCTGATGATGCCATAGGGAAGATCATTTTAAGGATACATGATTAGTAGACTGATGACTAGTTGAGGCTAAAACATATATCTGAGGATATAGCTAAGACTCGTTGGCGGATCATGAGACTCTTATGTTGATAGGAGAACTTGGTGGATCAAATTGATAGAGTAGCATAATTTACTTCTCCTTTGACTAAATTGGATTTAGTAGGACAATTATGATCACAAGCTGAGATTCTTGGAGGAACAGATAGGATTTCACATAGGGCATGAGATTTGGATTAAATAGGTGATCCTAGTGGAGCATAGATGTTAAGGAAGTCTATATGGTTCGGAGTAATTTGGATTTAGTCCGATGATCTCGATCTTGCTACCATGTTTCTTGATGGGAGATAATCTAGGAACACTGGGTTGTTGCCCGATTTGATTCAAGGATCTATAAGCACCTGACATTGGAGTTCACTTGATAATGATAATGGAAATTGGTGGATATACTATGATAATAGTACTTCCAATGACTTGTGGACTATAGGAACTCTAGGAGATACATGGGACAATCATTGGTCTTGGATCTATAGCAGTAATGGATCATGTGATTTTGGATGTATTCGTGGATGGATTAAATTGGATTCGTAGGAAGGAAACAAGATCTTGGATTGGTATATGACGTGTTTCCTTAGCATAGAGATGCAACACCTTAGACCTTCGACATATTAGGTAAACACTTGGATTTGTAGTGTCTTATTCAAGCTTAGCAGCTTGTATGCTTCTCCCGAAGATTTTTATATAGGGATACATATGGGTTAGCTATAGAATACATATGTGATTTTGTTTAGTCCTTTCGAGAGAGATGAAGATATGAATAGTATGAGTAATTATTGGAGATGACTTATATGAGACATGATGCTTTCGGTGGTACAAGATGATTTCTGATTATGGGAATAGGTAGGACTATTGGCATCGAAGAACTATGCTCAAGGATAAGATGATAGACGTTCACTCACATCATAAGCTCCTTGAAACCCCGAAGCTTTATCGAGCCATAACATGGTCGGATCATGACCAAAGGCCTTGGCTCTAAGTCAAAAGACTATGGCCAATACTCTACCTTGACCATCCCCAAACCAATCCACAAGGACGATGGACTCGAAGAATTTGGTCATGAAGGTCCATAAAACCGTGGGCAAGTAACCACCAGGGACAAATGCAGCTCCCAGAAGATTAAGACTAAATGGCCAAAGATTGGTTCCCGAGCTGTCTCTCGAGAGCAAGCTAAATCAAAATGTCGTCAGTCTAAAGCCATTTCCGAGTCTTACCCCAAGATCACACTGTCTACACCTTACGGTTAATGGATATACCATCAAGTCCTTTTTAGGTTGACTTATGCCCACTTCTCTCACGTATCCCATGAGAAATGTGTTTGTGTGATACTTGGAGAAATATGTTGTTGCCCTCACGGATGACGTCCTTATTTACCCAATGAGAGAAAGGAACACCTTAGTCCTAACTGGATTAGCCCCGAAGCCCTAATTGTCGATCTTCCCAAGTGTAAAGTTTTATCTTGAAGAAGTTGGACTCCTCGAAGCACCCTCCCTGCAGTAGAAGATATTCTTACCCAAGCAAAATGAAGAACCACTACGGTTGGGAAACCACGGTGAAGATGAAGGAGCAAGAGAAGCCAACCACCACTCCTCTGCTGGCTACATCCGCTAGGCTATGTTAAGAAGCACCGACGTTCAAGCACGATGAAGCCCTTGGACATCAAGAGGATTAAAGATCCCCTTGTTTTCAATGGTCACCTATCAGTTGTTGACTAGGAAGGAACCGAGAAGTTGATAGCACCCCTCACTCCACCACTTTGACGGTGTACGATGAGCATGACATCCCTACTCTCTTCAGATGCCTCGAACAGAGTGGAACGACTGTCATGACTTCGTTACTAGCCCCTTTTTGGTCCAATCAAGGACGTGATCTTTACTAGATCATGGTTAACCACCTGCCAAAGATAGTCCTCCCCGCTTGTTCAAACCCCAGACCATGAGGACTAGATTGCTATTCTACGCTTTTAAATAGCCATCTTACTTAAAGAACCCTGCTGAAACCTTCCCAGATGGTAGAACCCATTTTTGACACCAAGTCTCTAAGCTTAGTCTTAGGGACGGGACTCAACCCAAACATGTCCACAAATGGCAATGAAGGGACAGATAGACCGAACACTCGAAGGCACGCTAGAAACGTGCGTCTGTGACTACGAAGAAAAGTGACCAAGGATGATCGAAGAATGTACCTTGACAGCTTTGCCAAGCAGAAGACCTCGACAAAAAGCCTATGTTGACATGCCTCAACACTCTTAAGCATGAAGACCACTTGCGACTAAAGATCACCTGCCTTAAGGGAGTCAAGGACTTCCCCGTCGACGAGAAGCTACACCAAGACTCGACCTTTCTATTCTAGCTCGAGACATCTAGATGTTACTAAACAACGTGAGTAACCCCCGGACCAGCACGCAGACACACTACTTTGCCACGTATTCGGACCTTGGGATACAAATGCAAGCCAAACCCCTGCCCGAACCTCGTTCCCCAAACCCTTGACCTCTAGCCAAACCTAACTTATTGCAAGAAAATTGTTCACATCTCAGACAAAGTCAAACGACGCAATTTAAGCTATATCATCAAGAACTTCAAGGACCAGTGGAGCAACCACACCAAATAAGGAGCAACATGGGAATGTGAAGACTACCTCAGACCCGGATTTTTGTATCTCTTCAACGTCCTAGCCAAGGAATCTCAGAGATGAGATTCTTGTAAGGGGGGTAAGTCTGTCACACCCTGTGTTTTGACACTATTACTAAGTTAACATGGCTCAAAAGTTAGGACCAACAAAAACTTTTTGTGTGATGTGATGCATGAACTGATTGCTATCTGCTTGCTTGCTTGAGTGTGCTCCGAATTCATAAAATTTCTCCTACTCTCTAGACTCATCTCCTTGATCCAAATCTGCCGGGCCTTTGGGACTGGGGGTGCCCAGGCCCGTCTGCCTACGGCCCATGACGAGAAGCTTGCCTTAAGCACTGAGTGGCACCACCCCCGGGCTTCACGGAGCCGGTTCACGCGAGGGCCAACGCCTCGCGAGGTTCGAGGTGGCGTCCCCATCAAGTACTTCATGAGGATTCTCCGCGAGGCTATCCATGATGCCCTCAGGAGGCGGGTCTATCTGGAGCTGGCCTGGCAGGGCCCCGCAACCCTGCGCCCGCACATGGGTGACGCGCGCCACGCCGAGCTGTGCCAGGAGCGGTGCCAGCGAGCACGGACAAAGAGGTTTTCGTCTTTGGTGATAGGGAAACAGCGCCATCTCATGGGATCCCAAAGAAATCCCCAAAGGTTTCCCTTTCCGTTTAGGAGGACCAAGACCGGAGGCTCGGCAGGACGGAGGTCACTTCCGAACCCACAAGCGCGTCACGACCAGGAGCTTTGGCAAGCGAAGACTGCCTTTTGTCAGGATAGGCTGTAGTCCTCTCCCGCTTCGAACTGGCCGTTGTGGCAACCCTTCCCGCCTTGTGTTTCTGGGGGAAGAGGACCAAGGCCAATATAAGAGTAGGGACCGGCCACCATAGCAGGAGAGAGCCTCGGGCAAGCAAGAACACACCTTTGTACTCATCCTCATCCTCAAGCAATCCACCAAGCAGGAGTAGGGTTTTACACCGCGAGGTGGCCCAAACCTAGGTAAACTGTGTGTCCCTTGTTCATCTTCCTTAGCTCGAACCGCCGGAGAGTCACCGTGAGGTCGCGAAGCAGAGTAGGGCAGGAGAGCGAGGGCACCCTAGTGTTCAAACCTCTTCGGGTCCCCGGAGCCCTGATTCTGACTTTTGGCGTGCCAGGTAGGGGTGCGCAAACATTCTCCAGCTCCGTTGCGGCTCCGGCTTCACCAGCTCCATGGCCGACGCTCGCTGTGTGTGCGCTGAGCGTAGGGTGGCCCGGACCACTTAGGTCGCCCCGGTCGGCCGAGGTAGTCGACACTACTCCGTTGACGCCAAGATTACGGTGGCCACCGACCCTGTCGCCGCGGCAGGGGGAACCCGAGCGCCCTCCCATTCGCTCCGCCTTCCAACGTCACGCACAGAAGCCGCGGCATGCCTGTCCTGGCGCGTCAGCTCGGCCGAGCCCCGAGGCGGCCTGCTCATGCTCTTCGGGGGCGCCGGGCGTGCCGAGAGAGGCGTTCGGTGGCGTGCATCCTCGGCGCAGCCCAGGCCCCGGTCGCCGACCCCACTTCAAGCCTCCTTTCCGTAGAGTGAGCTCTCCCCGCGGGGAGCACGGGCCCACACCATTGCCTACCTGGACCCTACGCGACATCACCTTCGACGCGGGAGATCACCCAAAGTCTGCGGCTCCTGCGGGCGCTCTCCCTATGGTGTGCACTCCCACCATCAGCAACGTCACGATTACCAAGACTCTCATCGACGAGGGTGCAGGGCTCAACACCATCTCCGTCGTGCCCTACGACCAGCTGAAGCCCACCAGGCCCTTCTCCGAGATGGTCGGCGGGACTGCGGCCCCCCTCGGGCAGATACGCCTACCCGTCACCTTCGGCATGCGCAACAATTGCCGCACCGAGCTCATTGACTTCGACGTGGCGCGCGTTGGTCTCCTATACAATGCCATCCTGGGTTACCCGACGCTCGCCAAGTTCATGGTGGCGACCCACCCGGGTTACAATGTCATCAAGATACCCGGGTGCGCCAGTGTCATGACCATCAAGTGCGACGAGAAGGACACAGTCAGTTGCCTTGGGCGTGCGTACAAAGCCGCTGCGGCCGCACGACCAGTTGACGGGGGCGAGGCGTCGCCCCCTGAGATAGCGCCGGCAGGAAAGAAGCAGTTGTTCTCTCAGAGCCGAGCTGAGACCAAGAAGGTGTCGTTCGACGGCGGCGACTTGGGCCACACCTTCACCATCGGCACCGGCCTCGCCCCCGAGCAGGAGAGGGCACTCGTCACCTTCCTCAGGGCGAACGCGGATGTCTTCGCATGGAAGGCGACCGATCTGACCGGGTCCCGAGGGAAGTGATTGACCACCACCTGGCAGTGTGCCCCAATGCGCGCCCCGTCAAGCAGAAGGCACGGCGCCAGGTGCCGGAAAAGCAGCACTGCATTGTTCAAGAAGTGCAAAAACTACAAGAGGCAGGGGTCGTCCGCGAGGTGCGCTACCCGAATGGCTTGCCAACCCCGTCATCGTCCCCAAGAAGGGCGGCAAGGAGCGGATGCTCGTCGATTTCACCAGTCTCAAAAAGGCCTGCCCCCAGGATCCCTTCCCGCTTCCGCGCATCGATCAGATCGTGGATTCCACCGCTTGCTGGGATCTACTGTGCTTCTTGGACGCATCATCGGGCTACCACCAGATCAATATGGTGGTAGAGGACGAGGAGAAGACTGCCTTCATCTCCACCAGTGGGGTGTTCTGCTACGTGAGCATGTCGTTCGGCCTGAGGAGTGCTGGTGCCACTTTCCAGCAGCTGATGCACATTGCGCTGGGGCCCCAGCTGGGGAGGAACGCGGAGGCCTATGTCGACGACATTGTGGTCAAGATGCGCGAGGCCACGATGCTCATCTAAGACCAGGAAGAAACTTTTGCCAACCTGTGCAAGGTCGACCTGAAGCTCAACCCCGACAAATGCGTTTTTGGGGTCCCCTCCAGCAAGCTGCTCGGCTTCCTCGTGTCCCATTGGGGAATCGAAGCGAATCCAGAAAAGGTTAAGGCCATCGAGCTGATGCAACCCCCCCGGACCCTCAAGGAAATGCAGAAGCTAGCAGGGTGCCTAGCTTCCCTCGGGCACTTCATCTCCAAGTTTGGCGAGCGGGCGTTACCATTCTTCAAGCTGATGAAGAAGTCGGGGCCGTTCGCGTGGACCCCTGAAGCGGACGCGGCCTTCGCGGACCTCAAGCGGTATCTCACAAGCCCTCCTGTTATGGTCGCGCCGCTCCCACGTGAGCGCCTACTGTTGTACTTGGCGGCCACCCCGCAAATGGCTAACGCGGCCTTTGTGGTGGAGCGAGAAGAGCAAGCCCGCGCCAAGAAGAACCCCGTGCAGAAAGCATCGCCTGAGGTTGCTCAAGCCCTGATGGTGCCGGGTAAGGGCACACTTCAGGGGGACGCCGCTCCTCCACAGGAGGCCGCACTACCTCTGGAGGCCCCAGGTGTCATGCTCCCGGAAGCCCCTGCGGCCCCCGACGCCACGCCTTCGGGAGCCCCCACGATCCTGCCCCTTGAGCCCTCCGGCGATGACGACATGGACACCACGGTCACACGCCATGTCGAGCGCCCTGTGTATTACATCAACACGGTGCTAAGGGATGTACGCGAGCGCTACCCCATGTAGCAGAAGCTCCTCCTCGCGCTCCAAGTGGCCTCCAGGAAACTGCGTCACTATGTCCAAGGGCACCCTATTAGGGTCATCTCCACGTACTCCTTAGAGAAGATTCTTCGTATCCCCAATGCTGCGGGCAGGGTCGCCGAATGGAACATGGAACTGCAGGCCTTGGATCAAGAGTTCTGCACCACCAGGGTAATCAAAGGTGCAGCCCTGGCAGACTTCGTGGTAGAGTGGACAGCCTCGGGCGTGGAGGAGCCTCGCGAGGGAGAATCCCTCTTGCCTGGGGATGAGGCAACAAACGGCTGGGTCCTGTGCTTCAACGACGCTTTTTCCATGCAGGGCGCGGGGGCTGGCGTTGTGCTCATCTCGCCAAAAGGAGACAAGCTGCGCTACGCGGTCCAGCTGTGCTTCGGGCATGACGAGAAGCTCTCCAAGAACATTGCAGAGTACGAGGGCCTCATCGGCGGCCTTAAGGCCGCCTCCGCCCTCGAAATCAAGTATCTTGTCGTAAAGGGTGACCCTCAGCTCCTCGTCAATTTCTCCAACAAAAAGTACAAGTCGAAGGACGAGCACATGGCGGCGTACTTGGAAGAGGTACGCAAGCTTGAGGAACGCTTCCTCGGTTTGGAGTTGCAGCATATCTCGCGTGGTGCTAATCAGGACGCCGACGAAATCACCAAACGAGCATCTCGCCGCAAGCCGCAATGCCCCGGCATTTTCGAGGAAAGGCTACTCAAGCCATCTGTTGCGCCGCTCGTCCGCGGCACCGCGCAGCTGAAAGAGGAACTGCCGCCCACGCCGCCGGTAGGTGCACTGGACTATGGCCCACCTTCGGGAGACTGCCTACTGCTAGCGCTGGAACCTCAAGAGGGCAATTGGACCGTCGAGCTCAAGGCCTACCTACTTCACGGTGACCTTCCCGCGGAAGATGAAGAAGCAGAGCGCGTCGCCAGCCAGGCCACCGCGTACTGTCTGCGGGATGGCAAGCTGTACCGAAGGTGGCCCAACGACGTCTCGCTGCGCTGCATCTCAGAACAGCAAGGGCGTGAGCTGCGAGCAACACTCTTCGTCATGCACTCTCGCCGGTAAGGTGTTCCGCAGTGGCTTCTATTAGCCTACGACACTTCGCGATGCCTCTGAGTTGGTCCGGTCCTGCGAGGCTTGACAGTTCCATGCCAAGCAGATCCACTAGCCCACGCAGGGATTGCAGACGATCCCACTCTCCTGGCCCTTCGCGGTATGGGGGCTGGACATTCTAGGCCCTTTCCCTCGCGCGGCTGGTGGGTACGGCTACCTCTACGTCGCCATCGACAAGTTCACTAAGTGGGCGGAGGTCGAGCCCGTCTGCACCATCCCGGCTGCCTCGGCCGTCAGGTTCATCAAAGGCCTCGTATGCCGGTTCGTCATCCCCAATAGCATCATCACTGACAACGGCTCTTAGTTCACGAGTGGACTTTTCAAGTCATATTGCGCTAACCTTGGTACGCAGATATGCTACGCCTCCGTTGCACACCCACGTAGCAATGGACAGGCCAAGCCCGCCAATGCCGAGGTCCTCAAGGGCCTCAAGACAAGGAGCTTTAGGAAGAAGCTTGACGCCTACGGGAGGGGGTGGCTGGATAAGCTGCAGTCCGTGCTGTGGTCTATCCGCACCATAGCGACTAAGCCCACCGGCGAAACCACCTTCTTCCTCGTCTACGGGGCTGAGGCGGTCCTCCCCTCGGAGCTTAAGCATGGGTCCCCGCGGGTTTTGGCGCTCGACGATGCACGTCAAGATGACTCGCAGGGATCCGACCTTTGTCTCCTTGAGGAGGCTCGCCGCCGGGCTGCCCTCCGCGCCGCAAGGTACCAGCAGGCCTTGCGGCGCTACCATAGACACAACATCTGCCCCCTCACCCTCGATGTCGGGGACCTCGTCTTGCGGCGGGTCCTCCCCACAAGCTCTCTCCCATGTGGGAGGCCCCCTTCAAGATCGCCCATGTCTCCAGGCCAGGCGCCGCCCGCCTAGAGACAGAGGGTGGGATTCTAGTGCCAAACACTTGGAACATCCAACACCTTTGCAAGTTCTACCCATGACACTCTCACGTAAGAATGAGTGGGCCTGTATACGCCTCGAAGCCTCCCGCCAGTCGGGCTACGGCCTCGGGGGGACTCCCGCTCATGCCCAAGTGGAAGCCCCATGCGCCACACTGGCGAAATAGCTGCCGAACCGCGGCTATGCCCATGCCCTAGTGGAAGCCCCATACATCGCGCTGGCGAAACAACCATCCCCACACCCAAGTGGAAGCCCCATGCATCGTGCTGGGGGGAAGACCAAGAATGCCCCGCGGGCCGCACTAACCCCAGGCTAACCCGTGCAGGACACGACAACCGCATCTCTTTTTGCTTTTAAACGTGTTTATCCCCCGTTTTAATAAATACTTTGGTTTTTCGGATTTCGCGGAGTTTTGTTGGATTTCCCTTTTCAAAACCGTGTGCGCTCAATGTCTCCCTCTTGGGCGACGCACGTGCGGGGGCTGAGGCACGGTGCCAATGCCCAGGTCGATCCCCATGGCACCGGAACCCCAACGTGTGGGCTTCGGATCACGGGCCCGCCCCCGCGCGCCCCACCTCGCCAGGACCTTCTGTGCCTGATTTTCTCGCGCGACGCACATGAGTAAGCCGATGAGGGTGTGCCATACCCCTAAGGCCGACAGGCCTCGCTCAGGCAGCGTGACCTAGGTTACTGGCGACAACCTCGCTCAAGAGTCACGTCTCCATATCCCGAGGCACGACAGTAACACCATAGGAAGCCATACAAAGCACGAGTACCAATTACAGGAGCATAGCGTTCAAAAAAAAAGCTGGCTTCACACCCCGACGGAACTACAAACTAGTATCAGCAGTAGAAGGATTAAAGGGGGGCCTAAGGAGACGTGTCGCTAGCGCCGTCGTCGCTACCTTCGCGTCCCTCAGACCCTTCCCCGTCCTTGTGGTCGCCAAGGGTGAACTGCGCGCTCAGTGCGCTCACATAATCGTCCACTGCCTTCCATCACGGCCCCGAAATCAAAGATGGGATTGGCGCAAAGGAGATGACTGAAGACGCGCGTTAGCGCCTGGGACAGAAGGTCGCGGCTCTCTCCTTCAATCTGCTCGCCCACCTTCCCGGCACCCGCCTCGAGCCGCTCCACGACCTTGGTGAAAAAATCAAGATAGCCGGCGTTTTCAGGCACAAGGGGGCTGGAGACGTCCCCCCTGCAGATGGACCCTAGGGCTTGGCGAGCCCGCCGCTCGAGGCCCTGAAACATCTTCGAGCGCAAATGCTACCGACCTCGGGCCTGGTTCTCTTCCTTTGTCGCCCGCT
The DNA here is from genome assembly GCA_039707655.1 of Elymus sibiricus. Lineage (NCBI taxonomy): Eukaryota > Viridiplantae > Streptophyta > Magnoliopsida > Poales > Poaceae > Elymus > Elymus sibiricus. The sequence continues at coordinate 271,125,106 of CM077669.1, forward strand.
CCATGAGAGACGCAGCGCCTTCCACCTATTCCTGGAGCGACGCCAGCTCGGCCGCGGCAGTGGCCTGGGCCTTAAGTGTGGCCTCCCGCTGCGCTTCTGCTCGGGTAAGCTTCTTCCTGAGGCCTTGAACCTTGCGCAGCAGCTCTGCGTGCCGGGTCTTGAAGCGGCTCTCTTGCAGCTTTAGTTAATCATTATAATCCTTGCGGGCTCGATCGACCCTCGTGTCGGCTTCCCCCTAGACCTCCTCCACGTGTTGTTTGCGGGCAGCCATGTCAGCGGTGACGTCGCGGTCGAGCGCCTCCAGCCTCTCGCACTCCAGACTCTGCTATGACAACACCAGGGCAAGTTGCTGCTCGAGAGCACGAAGATTTGCCTCGCAGAGAGCGAGCTCATGCGCCCCTTCGCTTCGGCCGCCGACCCTTCATCGCGCAAGGAAAGAGCGTTCCTCCACTCCTGAACCTGCCGTTCCAGGATGGCGTTTGAGGCCTGAAGTTCCCATTCCCAGGCCTCAGTCACCTCGCGACGCTCATCCGCATCCTTGGCCCCCGAAGAGCGCGGTCGCGTGCTTCCCTCGCCTCGGCAACGGACCTCTCGGCCTTCGAGCGTGCCGTCTCATGTTGGCGACGGCTTAACTTGACGGCGACATCAAGCTGACGCCACCCGCGAGCCAAGCGCAGCCGCTCCTCGGCGAAGCGCTCTTCGGCACCCTGAAGCTCCGCCCCGAGTTCTCCCAACAAGCCCAGCCCGAGAGTTCACGAGCGCCAAGGCCCAGTCCGGGCCAGGCCCCGCACTCTCGTCCACCACTGAAGCTTCGGAGGTTCCGCCGCCTCCCATCGGGGGTTGGGGGCTGGCCGATGCCTGCTATGACCCGTCCCGAAAGGACGGCACACACCGTGGGCTTGGGATTCCCCTTGGGGTGGAGGCCCCATCAAGGCCGCCCTCGACGCTGGACTGGGCGGCAGTCCCGGTAGGCGCTTCAGTCCCCGCCTGCTCGGCGCGTGCCGTGGGGTTGGGCACCCCGGAGGCCAAGGAGTGGTCCTCCGAAGGCGCCCCCGGAAGGACAATTGTGGTGCCCCCATGAGCGGGGTCCCCCCCCCCGGGAGGAGTGGGGTGAGCTGTCGCCCCTTGCCCTCTATTCGGGTTTTGAACGGGCACGTGCCTCCTGCCTTCCCCGGACTCGTCCGACGATATGAAAGTGCCCACCAGGCACAGGGACTCCTTAGCCTTTTTGCTCGCCAGAAACCTGCGAGAGACTAGGGGTCAGGCACGCACGGAATGTTGAAGCAAACAAAGCCAATGCGTAGTGCTTACTCATCTCTGGCGGCCCATCTCCTCTTCCTCAACACCCTCGGCAGTACGCCGGCGCTGCTCTCGGGCAGAGCCTTCCCTCCGTGGCTGACCCCATGGGGCGGTGGTGCAGCGTCAACGCCGGTCTCCGCCCCCCTCGCGAGGGGAATAGGGCGCATGCTTGCAGCGCCCCCTTCGGGAAGTGTGACCAGGAGGGCGCCGCCCTAGGGTCGACGGCGCCACCCGTCATACCAAGGGAGACAGCATCGCCTCTGGGCGGAGTGGCGCCACTGGAACCCTCGGGCGTTGGGAAGAACTGGCAGTGGGTCTTCGGAGGTAGGAGCTCGTCGCTCCCCGCTGCCTCGGCTGAGGGCTCCAGGCTCGCCAGGGCCCGGGGCTCGAGGACCACAAGGGCAGGGTCGCTCCAGGGCCCCTCGCCGCACTCCTAGAGCAGCCCCCATTGATCAAAGAGGGGCATGGAGCGGACGAAGTCCTTCCTATTCATGTACTTATACAGGGGGCGCCCCTCCCGAGGGAGACCACTGGTTGCTTCGACGGTAAAGACTAGGAGCACCCCGTCTAATACTTCGAGCGACAGGCGGTCCGGGTGGAGCCGCATGGGATCCATTAGGCCATCAAAGGCCCACATCGGGTGGGAGTGGCGCTGAAGAGGGGCAATCCTTTGCCGGAGGAACTCCCTCGCGACTAGCGTCACGGTTACTCCGGCTGCCCTCAGGGTGGCCAGCCTCCTCATCATCGGCGACAACCTCGGGTCATCAAGCTTGTCGTGTCCCCACCCCAGGTTCGGCACCGTTGGGGATGACGGGACCAGCAGCAGGGGGCTGTACCGGTCGGCGTCCACATACACCCACTACCGCCTGAGGCCCCCACGTCGGTGTTGATCCTAATGTCGATGCATTCGCCCGCCGTCTCGCTCACGGCCTGGAATGTCACGCACCCGGAACATTGGCTGGGTGCGGACAGCCGGAGGAAGAAGAAGTGTCGGAGCAACGCCACCGAAGGGGAAACACCCAGGAAGGCCTCACACAGAAAGGCGAAAGATGAGAGAAGAAGAACGGACTTCGGCTCAATATGTAGTGCGTAGATTTGGTAATGCGAGAGCACGGCTTCGAAAAAGTCTGAGAACGGAGGAAGCAAGCCGGAGAAGAGCGCGGGAAGGTGGAGGACGATGGAGGTGGCATCCAACTCAGCGAGGGGCAAAGAGGCCATCAAGATCTTGGTCCGCCCCCACTCATTGTAGGCGTCCGCAGTCATCAAGAGGACCTTGCTGAGCCCCTCGCGATTGAGCACCGTGGACCTGCCCAGCGCGGGTTCCAACATAGGTTGCTCTTCCGCCGTCGCTGCCGCCCCGTTCCTCTCGCGAGGAGACGCCATGGCTTCGCAGCGAGATGGGAGGCTACGATTGCTCAGCGGATCGAGGGCAGGTGTGCGCAGGAAGAAAGGCACAGGAAGGCGACGCGAGATGAGAAAGGGTAATGATGGCCCGTCACTGTTCACAGTCTTTACACTGGCACGGAGCGGTTACCGAGGCGTTGAGGGAAGTGGAGGCATCCCACGATCCTCCGCACGCCACACGTCACACCTGGTCCGCAGCCGATGCGGGCCCGCGTCGTCTCAACCCCTCCAACAGGAGGAGTCCTTCGCGCCGCGGTCTTGGGGGCTATGAAAGCACATTTGGTTTTGGTAATTAATAACAACATATATGTCATTGGACTCATGTTCCCACTACGTATATTTCAGGAATAGTCCAATGATGGGATGGCTATAAGTTGTGAGGAGATACCCCAAGATGCAAGGAATGGATTGGCAAAGCTTCAAGCTAGAAGACCCTCTTTTTACTTGTGAGAAAGCACTTTGAGTCCATAGGAAAGCCAATACTATTAAAAGGGGGTAAGGTATTGTTTGTGAACAAATTGCTCCACGTGCACAAGTGCTAGCCACCAAAACCACCCACAAGCTCTCCCACAAAATACTCTGTCTAAACCCAACTTCACAAAATCGGTGCCACCAAGTTTCCATCCATCTCTACCGTTTTCTACCCAAGACAGAACCCTAGCCAAACCCTAGCTCTTCGGTACAACCGAGACTGCATCGGTGCCACCGAGTTTCAGTGACCAACCTTCTGGTGACCCAATTTATAAAATCGGAATTTCCGAGTTTATGCTTTGGTCGCACCGAGTTTTGGAAACTTCCCTCGGCCACTGGTTTTTGTACCACCGAGAGTTCCATATCGGTCTCACCAAGATTCTGATAGTTGCCACATTTTTTGACATATCGGTAGAACCGAGTTTTGCTTCGGTTTCACCGAGATGGCCAATTATGTTGTAACGGTTGGATTTTTGGAGATGCGTATATATACCCCTCCACCACATCCCACTCTCAAGAGAAGCACTCAGAACAGTTCCCCACTTCCCATATCCAAATTTCTGAGAGAGAACCACGTACCCTTGTGTTGAGATCAAGATCATCCACTCCAACCATATCGATCTTGATTTCTTGCCTCCCCAAGTTGCTTTCCACCCAATCAATCCCTTCCACCAAGACAAATGTGTGAGAGAGTGATTGAGTGTTGAGGAGTCTATCATCTTGAAGCACAAGAGCAAGGAGTTCATCATCACTATCAAACCTGTTACCTTTTGGATGGTGGTGCCTCCTAGATTGGTTAGGTGTTGCTTGGGAGCCTCCTACTTCGTGTTGTGGAGTTGAACCAAGAAGTTTGTACGGGCAAGGAGATCGCCTACTTCGTGAAGATCTACCCATAGTGAGGCTAGTCCTTCGTGGACGGAAGCCATTATGGAGTAGTCAAGGTTGCTACTTCGTGGACCCTTATGGGTGGAGCCCTCCATGGACTCTCGCGACCGTTACCCTCCATGGGTTGAAGACTCCATAAACGTGGATGTACGATAGCGCCACCTATCGGAACCACGGGAAAAATCTTCGTGTCTACAATTGCGTTTGATCTTCTAACCCTTACCTCTTTACATGTGCTTGTCTTTACTTTCCGCTGCTATACTCTTAGACATGCATGTGTAGGGTGCGGTTGACTTGCTATTATCGCTAAAATCTACCCACAACTAAAATTGGGAAAAGGTAGAACTTTTATTTGGTCAAGTAGTCTAATCACCCCCTCTAGACATACTTGCGATCCTACATGTGGTATCAGAGCATTGGTCTCAATTGCATTGGTTTCACAACCTAGGAGAGTATGGCGTCTAGTGAGGGAAGTTACCACCGTAGAGGTCCGTACTATGATGGCACTAATTTTGCTAGTTGGAAGCATAAGATGAAAATGCATATTCCTGGTCATAACCCCGCCGTTTGGGTTGTTGTTCATGTTGGCTTGCAAGGTGAATTCTTTGGTGATGGAAAAGAACCGGATCGTGAACCGACCGCGGATGAATTGAAGATGTTGCAATACAATGCTCAAGCATGTGACATTCTTTTCAACTGCCTATGCCCAGAAGAATTCAATAAAATCAGTCGTCTTGAGAATGCAAAGGAAATTTGGGATACTTTGGTCGATATGCACGAAGGTACCGATTCCGTCAGAGAATCTAAGTTGGATGTGCTTCAAAGTCAGCCTGACAAGTTCAAGATGAAGGATGGTGAAGGAGTAGCGGAGATGTACTCTAGGCTTGCTCTCATCACCAATGAGATTGCTGGCTTAGGAAGCGAAGAAATGGCCCACAAATTCATCATCAAGAAGATACTTAGAGCTTTGGATGGAAAGTATGACACCATGTGCACATTAATCCAAATGATGCCGAACTACAAAGATCTCAAGCCTACGGAAGTCATTGGTAGAATTGTTGCTCATGAGATGTCAATCAAAGACAAGGAAGAACTTCACAACAAGTCTAGCAGTGCTTACAAAGCCACAAGTGATGCTCCCAATACCTCAAGTGACAATCTTGTTACCAATGAAGATATAAGCCTCGTGGTCAAGAAATTCAACAAATTCTACAAGAGTAGAGGCAAAGAGAGAAACTCCAACTCAAAATATGAAGAAAAGCGTTCATCTAGTCGTGATCGGAATTGTTACAATTGTGGAAGGCCCGGACACTACGCCAATGAGTGCACGCCCCCCCCCCCCACAAAAGAAGGGAAGAGTCACCTAGAAGAAAGAGCTCAAGAGATGATTCACCTCAAAGAGAGAGGAAGAGTAGAGATGATCGTTATGAACGAAGACCCTCAAGGAGAAGTAGGGATTCAGAGAAGAAGGACAAGTACACCAAGAGCTACTCAAGAAGAAGATATCAAGCTCATGTTGGTGAATGGGTTTTCGGCTCCAATTTTGACGACCACTCCAAGAGAAGCTATCACTCCGACTCCGACTATAGTCAAGATGAAGGTGTTGCCGGACTTGCACTCGTTTCCTCCAACTCCTATGACATATTTGATTCACCAAATGAAGGGAGTGGATGTTGCTTCATGGCTAAAGTCCCCAAGGTATCACACCCTGAATATCTTGATTTCAGTAGTGATGAGGATGACTTAGTAGGAGATGATGACTTGCTATTTGACAAAACTAGTGATATTAGTCAAAATGAGCTAAACAATGATCATGCTAGTCAAGATAAGTCGTGTGATGACGATAAGAAGGAAAAAATGACTAACTGAAGAATTAAACACTCTTAAGTTAGCCCATGAATCTACTTTAGAAGATCATAGCGAGCATGTAAGAACTCATGAGAAGCTACGCTTCGAGAAGCTCAATTTGGAGAAAGAACATGAGTTTCTTAAAGCAATCAATGACGATCTCCGAAAGAAGAATTCTTCTTATCTAGCCAAACGACTACTCTTGTCTACATTTATTCCACAAGTTAAGACTAAGCAATCTAGTAACAAAGGCAAGAAAGGTTCTTCAACTAGTAGCAATAAAAATGATAAATCCAATGATATTGCTTCTAGTAGCTCTATTGATTCCACTAATGATTCCCTTAGCCAAGTTACACTTGATCAAGAAAATGATCTATTGAAAGGGATTATAGAGAAAGGTATCTACAAAAGTCTTGCCGAAGGTAAGCAATTTGAGGAAATTATACGCAAGCACGGAGGATACCGGAAGAACCATGGCATTGTCTACTTTAACACTAATGGAGTTGAATGGGAAGAAGGTCAACACCCCAAGCCCAAGTTTGTTCCTCAAAGGGAGAAGTATGAATATACTCTTCCCAAGGGAACAAAAGCTCAAGATGACCTTCCTCCACAAGATCACAAGCTCAAGGGCAAGGACAAGCTTCAATAGGAGATTGACTCATATGAAGATGAATCCCAAGCTTTGGTCAAGTGGGTTCCCAAGGCTTCTACAAGCTCAACTTCTACAAGTGCCATTTCAACACCGAGGATCCCCATCAACTTGATGTGGGTCCCCAAGAAGAAGAACTAGAGAGGTTCTTGAGGGTGACTCCACCAATGAAATTCACTCATATTCATTATTGGCAAGAACTAGTTGCAATCAACATCAACATTATGCAATAGTTCAAGGAGTCACACATTCCCTCAAAGGTGAGCAAGGGACAAGGTAATTAATGAATCAATGGACATCATCGTGTATGCTTTGCACTCCATGTCCATAGATATACTTGTGTTTGTATCTTGTGTTTGGAACTAACCCATGTAGGTGAGGAGAGTAAGAAACAAAAAGGATTGCTCCCAACTCAAGTTGATCTTCATCAACTATGAGCATCCACCACTACATCACCCACATGAAGTCTTCTACGACAAAACCCAAGGTTATTTTATCCCTCTTAGGGGGTATGTCACATCAAGGGGGAGCTTTACTCTAAGACTTGAGTCGAAGTATCTCTTGGAATGCGACAACATTAACAAACTTTATGTGAAAGTGGTAAGCCCACTTGTGCTTAAACGATGAGTATGACCTATGATCATGTATTCTTACTTGGCTCCTAAGTCAAATACTCATATATAGATGACTACGTCATCGCCAAAGTGCTAGATAGATGCTAGAATGTTTGTGCATGTTTGCCATGATTTCATTTGATATCTTATTGTGTGAGCATGTTGGTCTGCATATCTTTACTCATTCGAGGATATCCAATTGCAGCTATTTGGTTTTGTTTTTCTTCTGCCAATTGGATATGTAAGAATGCATAGGACCCCCCTCTAGCTATCTATGCTTTCTCACCTCAAGTTCTATTCATGCTATATAACAAAAACTTGAACAAGCACTTGACGAACCCTTTGTGTGAGGCGCACTCGGAGTACCGTTTCGTCAAGGCTAACCTCCAAAACCTCCCAATAGTGCAACTCGGTATGACCAACAAGAAAATCTCGGTTCCACCGAATGCCTAGGGTTGATCTGATTTTGCACCTCGGTACCACCGATACCATAATCTCGTTTGCATCGAGTTTCCCTATCAACTGACAATAGAGGAACTCGGTGACACCGAAATTTTAGTATCGGTGACACCGACTGCAAAGGGTACTTAAGCCGGCAGAACCAACATTTTGAAATTCCATCTTCAAACGCCAAGTCCCCAACCATAAGCTGCCAAAACCGGACCCCTTGGTCGTCGCCTTTGTCTCCCCGAGCGCCTTCGCCGTTGGGATTCACGACGCCGACGGAAATCTTTACCGCCGCCGCCGCCGTAGTCGGACCACCGCCAAGTTAGGGTATGGCTCCGATTTCCTCATGCGTTCCCTTTCCGATTCTAACGCATTTGGATGATTTCGTCTATGTTCCACCATGTGTAATCTTCCTATCCCACAAAAACAATCCATAGAATAGAAAATGATGGAATTTTTGATCTGAACTCCCGCAATATACATCTCGGTGACACCGAGTTGGAAGAATCGGTTTCACCGATTCTGCGTTTAGGTTTACTGTGAACCACTTCGGAGGGACCGAGTAGTCCTTTTCGGTTACACCGAATTTGGCTGCCAAGTTTCTGTTAAGGCAGTGGTCAGTCTCGGTGACTTCGAAAACATAAACCCACTGCTACCAAAATTTATCTTGCAGTAGTTCATACCCTTAGTTCTGAATTTGGTTTTTGAAAGATGTCTGTGTTTTTGTGATACTCAACTTTTCTGCTCTTCTGTACTCCATTCAGATGGATAGTATGTCAGCTTCAGGTGACAGTCAGAATGACTCCAGAGAGCTTAGCATTGATGCAAATCCAGGCACTAGTCCTGAAGCCAGCTCACCTTCTTCAGAAGATCCAGGCACACCTAGCTCCCATGGTTTGCCCAAAGCTGCAACTAGAGCCAGGAGAAAGTTAAACTCAGATGAAGAGGACTCTAATTTTGTGCCAGAGGAGGTCCTTGCCAAGCAAAGGCAGGACAAAGCAGACAGAGCTGCCAAGAAGTCTGCATCTGAGGCAACCTCTTCTAGAAGACCTGTCAGGAAGGAGTGTGGCAGCACAGAGGCTATGAAAGCACCAGAGAGTGCTAGGGCTTCCATGTCAATAGAGCCAGCCAGAAGCACTATGCCCAAGAAGCCAGCTGAGAAGAAGAGAAGAAGGAAAAGGATAGTACATGTTGTTGGAAGAACAACTTCCATGTATGAAGATCCAGCAGATGCTGAGGGAGAGGAAGAGCCAGCTGCCCAGGCTCCTCCTAAGAAGAAGAAGAAGCTGCTTGCTGATGCCATGACTTCTCAGGCACCTTCCAAAAGCAAGACAGCCCCTCCTCCCAAGAAGACCACAGCTCCTAAGTCCAAGAGGACTACTAAGGATGTTCCAGCTGCAGGCAAGAACAAGGGATCCTCCTCCAGAGCTGCTGTTGAAAATGAGGAAATGACAGTTTTGAGGAAGCTTAGACCTCACCTCCCACAACACAATGACAACTATCCACTTGCTGAGGATATGAAGAAGAGGAAGGATTCAGGGCTGAGAGAATGGAGAGCTATAGATCCTTATTCTCAGAGGAGAAAGACTGCTGTTGACTACGAATTCCACACCAAGGAGCAACAGGATTTCTATGAGACTATTCTGATTGATAAAAGCCCAGCTGTCAGTGACATGAGATATGTAGACTGTGGCTACATTAAGGAAAATGAGGACTACTTTCCCCATGTGCAAGATAACTTCAAGGCTGTTGATATTGATGCTTTTGTTGGTAGGGAGATGACCCCCTGGAATGATGAGATGATTATGCAGTTCTATTCCACTGCACACTTCTATCCAGATGGCACGATAGTATGGATGACTGAGGGCACCAGATATGAATCTTCAGTGGAAGAGTGGGCTACCATCTTAGGAGCTCCACAAGTACAGGATGGTGACTTGGATGTGTACTCAGAGGCCAAGATGAGTCATAATTCCATGGCTAATATGTACAAGGAGATTCCTACTGACTATGTGCATTCACTTAACCTTGGCTCAGTGTACTATCCGCAGGCAGGCTTGCCACCACCAACACCATTTTGAGGTACATTGATGCCTAAGTCAGGAGACGAGAAGATGATCAGAGGATTCTCCATCAGCATGCTGCATCACATTGACGTTCACACCAGATTCAGGGTCATGGATTTGATTGTAGAGACTGTGAAGAGGACAGCTGCAGACCAAAAGAGGTCATGTGGATATGCTCCATACATTCAGATGCTTATAAACTCCAAGCTTGAAAAGAATGTATATGCTCTTGATAGACCCCACATGCCTCTCCAACCTAAGTGTGAGGACAATGTTGTGGTGATGAACCCAGATCATCCCAATTCATCTACTGCACAGGCAGCAGCTGAGGCAGCCAAAGCCACTAGTGCTCCAGTGCCAAGGACAAGGAATGAGCAGATGGATATCATTCTTAACTCTATCCAAGGCATGCAAAATGACATCACAGAGATTCTCAAGAACCAAAAGAGCTTGGAAAGGATTGTCGAAGACAAGTTTCATTCTTTGAACAACAAGGTGGATGGGCTGACAAAGACAGTTGATGTGCTCAAGAAGGAGGTGAACTCAGTACTCCTTCCCCACACCTCAGAGGATGATGATGATGATGATGATAGTCAACCTCTCAGGCCCAACACTCAATTCAAGACACAAGCCAGATCTATGTCAGTGCCAGCTTCAGATATGAGACCATCTACATCAGCTCCTGCTGCAGCTCCTTCAGTCCAACCAGCTCCATCAGCACCTCCCGTGTCTACTCCAACCCCTTCCATGACATCAGCACAAGTCTTCATGGATGCGGTTCTCTCGACTCCTACATCAACAACCGGAGGAGATCAGCCCCAGAGAGATGATTGGTCCTATACCTTTGAACTTTTTGGTAACTTGTTGCCAAAGGGGGAGAAGTTTTATAGATCAATAGGGCTTCGAGAAAGAGAGTGTTGCTTTTTATCGCTCCCCAAAACTTTAAAATCTTTTGGTTGATTTGTTTGTGTTAAACTTGTTGGTGTGTGATCATGCATTTCTTATGTGTTGCTACTACGTCTTATCTTTTGAGATGCTTATGAGATGATCATTCACTTCTTGCTTGATGTGTTGTGCTATGTTATTCATTCATGTTATTCTCGCACACCACCAAGCTATATGTGACATGGAAGAGTGCCCCATGAACCTAATCGATTGTGCATTTGCATTCAAACACATATTCAAAATAGTGCACAAATTTAGGGGGAGCTCTTGCTTATCACATACTTCTCAAAGCGATGACTCTATTCATTGATTATATCATATGTCGAAGCTTTGATCTATATGTTGTCATCAATTACCAAAAAGGGGGAGATTGAAAGCACATTTGCTCCCTTGTTGGTTTTAGTAATTAATAACAACATATATGTCATTGGACTCATGTTCCCACTAAGTATATTTCAGGAATAGTCCAACGATGGGATGGCTATAAGTTGTGAGGAGATATCCCAAGATACAAGGAATGGATTGGCAAAGCTTCAAGCTAGAAGACTCTCTTTTTTACTTTGTGAGAAATCACTTTGAGTCCATAGGAAAGCCAATACTATTAAAAGGGGGTAAGGAATTGTTGGTGAACAAATTGCTCCACGTGCACAAGTGCTAGCCACCAAAAACACCCACAAGCTTTCCCGCAAAATACTCTGTCTAAACCCAACTTCACAAAATCGGTGCCACCAAGTTTCCATCCGGCTCTACCGATTTTCTACCCAAGACAGAACCCTAGCCAAACCCTAGCTCTTTGGTACAACCAATACTACATCGGTGCAACCGAATTTCAGTAACCAACCTTCTGGTGACCCAATTTACAAAATCGGAACTTCCGAGATTATGCTTCGGTCTCACCGAGTTTTGGAAACTGCCCTCGGCCACTGGTTTCAGTACCACCGAGAGTTCCATATCGGAATCACCGAGATTGCGAAAGTTGCCACATTTTTTACATATCGGTAGAACCGAGTTTTGCTTCGGTTTCACCGAGATGGCCAATTATGTTGGAACGGTTGGACTTTTGGAGATGCGTATATATACCCTCCACCACACACTACTGCAGGATGCTGTTAACGTGACACTACAATCAGAGACCCTTCGACGAAACTGTGTGCGATGCATGAATTGCAAACGGTATAGTTCAAGCTCCATCGCCAATGACATGAACTGTGTGCGATGAGGCAAAATGGCACAAACGGTTAATCAAACATAGATGTGTGTGATGTACGGAATACAAGTCCCTCAGATGAACTGTTTGCGATGATATGGAAGAACACAAACGGTTAGGTGTAACAAGGTGTGTGTGATAGTATGCAAACAGTTCGATAATTAGAATTGTGTGCTATAATTCTGGACAACACATACGATTTGTTGTTCTGAATTGTGTGCTCGACAGGGCACACAATTCAAGAAACCAAATGTGTGCGATATTGTGAACGATCACTAACGAATCTGTATTCTGAACCGTTTGCGATGAGATCGAGAGGGTAGATAGAGATAAGGAATAAATATGAGCAAATGACTACAGATTTAAGGAGTACAGTATGTTTTACTTCTTCTTGTTGTTGTTAGATGGCCCCGCGCCATCGTGTTGACGTGGACGCTTCTTGCCGCTGGCCGTTGGATTTTTGTCGCCATCGTCGTTGATGTCCTCGTCGTCGTCCTCCTTGTTCAGCCATTCCTCCTCCTCATCATCGTCGTCGTCATCTTCGTCCTTAGACGGCTCCTCGTCGTCCTCCTCCTTGTCCGACCATTCCTCCTCCTCCTCATCGTTGCGTACTTCTTCGTCCTTCGGCGGCTTGTCGTCCGTCTGGTAGTAGCCCGATGACTCCGGCGGCGGCGTCCCTTCCATGAGCCGGATAAAATGGAGGTCAGGGCTTGATGGCGGACTCATGGAAGACGAGCGCGATGATTGTGTGGTTGGCCTCAAACTAGCGGAACTGTCATCCTCGCTGTCGCTCGACATTGCTGCGCTACGTAATTAAACAACCAGCGAGAAAGCGAGATTGTAGAGTGTGTGGAAGTGTAGAGTGGCCGGCCGAGACGATGAAGATGGTGGCAACTAAAGCGTGGTGTGAAGACAAGAGGAATGGCAATTGAAGCGGGGGATTGACGGATTATATTGGCGCCTTGGCAGGCGGTTAGAATTCCGATATAATCAACCACAATTGTGTGCACCCGGCCCGTCGCTCTAAATTCTCGCTGTTGTGCAGTTCTCAATATGCCAAATGTATCACATGTGTACATTTTAGGAGTTCACATGGTTCGCTAGATGCTTTGTTTAACTACCCAGACGCTTATATAAAACACAACAGGTGTGAATTAGTAAGCATTTAACATAGGACAATTGGTAGGCAATATATATAGATGAGCGCTGCTTATTGATGTAGCCATTAATAATCAAACGAAACCCCTAATGATCATTGCAAACAATGCATAGAAGATGGCTAATGCGGCAACTACAACTACACATGCTAGTTCCTTCTTGTATCTTGCTTTCATGTGTTGCTTGTTATTGATTCTTTCTTGCTTCATCGTGGTGATTGTACACTCCAGATTAGTCAGTTTCTTCTTCAGCTTTACGTTATCTTCTGCAAGCTTGGTGATAACACTCCGAGCCCTGCCATGCCATTTATCATCCAACCAGTTAACAAAGGCACAAGCCTCATATCCTTGCGAATGTTAAATAATCAGGATCAGCGGGGGCATTAACTGAACTTAGGGAAGAACTTATCACTAACCTCTTAGGGGCAACCGAGAAACCGTATGCCAATGTCGAATCCCTCCATGCATACACATTGAGCGGGAGAGTGTCTGTGCACACAACTCAGCTTTTCGTACTTTTCGATGGCACAAAACTCAGAATCGAACTCATGTTGCGGGAGTCTGCTGTAGTCATACTCTGGATCCTGCATTTGATCGCTTTCCTGTGTGTGTGGGGGAGGGTCCAATTCAGGACGAATTGAGTGAGCTGCTTGCTTTGGACATGGTAAAAAGATGAGGAAAGATTGGGACCTAACAAGACAATTCTATTGCATAGTACACCGGCCTCCTGGTGACCTTAGGCAAGTGCATGGCGGCGACCGCCGTCGTGGTGGCGCCGGCAACGGAGCTGCCAAGAGCGACTATACATACCGGTGCTGATAGAGGTGTCAGCAGCGACAGAGGCAGCGGCTGCCGGATAGGAGGTCAATCCCCGGTCGGTCGGTGGTGTCGGCGTTATAGGAAGTCCATCCTCGGTCGGTCGGCGGTGGCGGCGTGATAGGAGGTAAATCCTCGGTCGACGGTGGGATATATAGGAGGAGCTCAATCCTCGTGGTCGGCGCCGGCGTGACTGGAGCACGTCCCTCGCGGTCGTAGGCGGGATAGTGGAGCCCGTACTTCAGGCAGATGCCCCGCTAAGCTCTGCTCCTCGACCGTGCTGTCTCGCCGTGCCGCTGCTAATCAATTAAGGTATTCTTTTCCTTAGTGGCCTTATTAAGGTATTAAATTCATATAAGGGCACCACTACTGATGATGCGTGGAAATTGGTTGGTTGATTAGTGTCATTGCACGATTGGATAACATTATGCAGCGCCCTTCATAAATTTTGAAAATAAAATATTTTGATGTATTCATCCATATCTTTGTCCATCCATTAAGGATGGAACGTGTGCAGATGGAATGATATGAATGGATGAGGGATCGGACAACCTCAAGTTATAGGGCTGGCATGGAGGATTTCATGGTTTTGGCTGAACGGACAAAGAAGAGAATTGGCGAAGAAGATTATGTCCTCTGTCCATGCAAGGTTTGTACCAATATGGTGTCAATTGCAATTGATAGGGTCGAGTTACACTTATACAAGAGGGGATTCATGGGTGGATACACAATATGGACTAAACACGATGAAGAGCCGGTTATGGATGAAGGTAATAACGTGCATGTCGGCGAGGTGCCAAACCCCGATCAGAGTCGCATGGGTGTTGAATTTGACCTCGGGGCTGAGACGTCAAGCTACAAACAGAAGACTGGCATGCCAAAAAAACCAAAGAAAAACCAAGAATGTGAAGTAGACATCACCGACCTTGATGATATGCCAGATTTTGCTGCTTTGATTGCAGATTTCCAGGGCCCAGATAAAGAAATGGCCGGGTACAAGGAGCTACCAAGCATTGATGCGGCCTCCAAGAAAGATTTGTATCCAGGTTGCAAAAAGAAATATTCCAAGCTGAGTGTCACACTGACGCTTCTCAGATTTAAAGCAGAAAGCGGTCTATCAAACAAGGACTTCACACAGTTGTTGACTCTTTTCAAAGACATTCTTCTAGAAGATAATGTGCTCCCCAAAAGCATGAACGAAGCAAAGAAAGTTGTTTGTCCAGAAGATACACGCTTGTGTGAATGACTGTATGTTGTACCGCGGTGACTGCAAAGATTTGCGTTCATGTCGCATATGCAAGCACGCACGATACAAGCGCAGGAGAGCAAAGGACAAGTGGAAAATGGACGAAGAGATCGAGACAGGAATCCCGTTCAAGGTTGTTTGGTACTTGCCTATAATTCCAAGGTTGAAGCGTTTGTTTGCAAACCCTAGAGAGGCAAAGAGGTTAAAGTGGCATCATGATGAGCGAACTGCGGATAAATATATGATGCACCCGAAAGATGGGGCTCAATGGGAACAAATCGCGGACAGGTTTAAAGATTTTGCAAAGGATCCTAGAAATATATGGCTAGGGGAGTGTATTGATGGATTTAATCCATTTGGCGACATGAACACCAAACACAGCACTTGGCCGGTGCTTCTGTGCATATATAACCTTCCTCCTTGGTTGTGTATGAAGTAAAAATACATCATGATGTCAATGATTATCCAAGGCCCGAAGCAACCTAGAAATGATATCGACATTTACTTTCAGTTAGTGGTAGAAGAACTGCAGACATTGTGGTTGCCTGGTGTGAATTGTTATGATGCATACGCAAAGGAGTTTTCCGGCTACATGCGTTGCTGCTGCACACCATTCAAAATATGACGGCATTAGGCAACAGTTCGGGGCAAAAAACAAGGGGACCAGTAGGATGTGTCACATGCATGGATAGGACAACAAGTAGATTTCTTTCCAACTCACGCAAAACCATGTATTTGCGTCATCGAAGGTTCTTAAGGAAAAGTCACCCTTACCGAAAAATGACAGCTGAATTTGATGGTACGGTAGAGAAAGGAACGGGCCCAAGACCCTATGATGGGAAACTAGTCCACAACATGGTTAAAAAAATTGATGTTGTGCTTGGCAAGGGATCCGGTTCGACATCAAAAATAACACCCAAGGACCAAGTGTTTAAGAAGAAATCAGTGTTCTGGGAATTACCTTTCTGGGAGTTCCTAAGTGTACGTCACTGCATTGATGTCATGCACGTAGAGAAGAATGTATGTGAAAGCATCCTTGGTACTCTTCTCAAGATTAAAGTCAAAAGAAAGGATGGTGACGGTGCACGACTCGATATTCTTGGTGATCAATCACAACGCATGAATGAAGCAGAAGATGATGACAAATTGCTCCAGCAACACCGGAGTTACAATTTCACTGCAGCAGAAGCAAAAGAGTTCTTCCAATTTTTGTTGTGAATTAAGACACCCTGTTCCTACTCTGCAAACATCAGAACTCTCGTGGATGACAGCTTGGCTAGAAAGAAGTTGTCTCACATGAAGTCACATGATTGCCATGTAATGTTGACACAAATCCTCCCGGTGGCCATAAGGAATATGATGGACACAGACATAACAAACACATTGATTGATCTCTGTGATTTTTTCAACAAACTATGGCAGAAGGTGGTAGATGTTGAAGAGCTGGATAATATGCAAGCTGATATTGCCAGGATATTGTCAAACTTAGAGATGTTCTTCCCACCGTCATTCTTTGATGTCATGGTCCATCTCACCGTGCACCTTGTGGACGAGATAAAGTATTGTGGTCCTGTGTTTCTTCACAACCTGTATCCCTTCGAGCGATACATGGGAATATTGAAGCGCTATTGTCGGAACGGATGTCATCCAGAGGCAAGCATCCTACAAGGTTATACCACGGAGGAGGTAGTTGAGTTTTGCACCGAATACATGAAACTTAGACCTATAGGTGTGTCCCTCTCTCGCCATGAGGGAAGGCTAGCTGGTAAGCCAGTCCTTGTTGGCTCGTAGTTTCGTGCACCTAGAGATATGGCCGATCAAGCCCATTTGACGGTACTGCTTAATAACTCGATACTCGACGCTTATGCTGCAGAACACATGGAGGAGATATGACGAAGCAACTTACCCAATGTGCTGTCACCAGCTGCCGAGACAAATGCACACAATAAGTACTATGTAAGATTGCTGAAGGTTCATTTGGCAAGCGGATCCGATTGTCAGTGCACTAGGACACGGCTATCCAGTGCCCCTGACTTATGCACAGGCGGTAGCAGCAAAAACCCGTCAGTACAAGTTACCACACCACCAAGCAATCATTTAAGGACCAGACCGCGGCAGCAACGACCTGCAGAATGCCAAGCAAACACCGGCAAGACCAACACAACAGTCCAGGAGGTGCCCAGAGCACGCCAGCGAAGTCCCCGAGGCCTGCCGGGGACAGAGGCGTGCAAATCTCAGGAAGACCTAGCAAGCCATCCCCCGGCAGGAACGAGCTGACTAGCCACCGCTCCACCGTATCACTACGCCGGTCACTTATCGATGCGGTGTCGAGCCCTCAAGAGGCTAGGTGGCTCTTGCTAACCACATGGTGACGCATTGGAAGGCATATTATACCCAGTTGACACCCGTCCAGCAGCGTGTCGAGACCCTAAACAACGGCTAGCTAGGCGGTGGCAAGAGCTTGCCGGGAATGTATCCCCGAGCGCCACCTACTATAGCAATCATGGTATTTTGTCCTAAATGCCAGAGTTAGGTATGATAGCTCTGTTAGCTATCTAATCGATAGATAATGACTGTTTTGCCATTGTGGTTGCCCCTTGCACTATAAATGGAGGCCCAAGGCAACCTAGCTCAAGATTCGGACCTCGGGACACTTGTACTCACGTAGTAGCTCTCCCCGATGGCAACCCTTTCCGGGATTGAGCGCTGCGTCTTCTTCGTGTTCCTACGATCAATCCACCAAAAGCAGGAGTAGGGTTTTACGCTCCACAATGACCCGAACCTGGGTAAAAATGCTAGCGTCCTGATTGTCGCGCTGCCTCATGGTCTCCGCTCTTCGTGCAATGTGACCCCCCCTTGCCGAACCAAAAGGGGCCTCAGGCCCCATAGGTGATCATGCGCATCCGTGCCCCAACATCTTTGGCGTGCCAGGAAGGGGGCGTGCATCATTTGCGTGAACCCGAGTTCGTGAACAGCGAGTAGATCTTCATCATCATCTTCTTCATCCATGGCTCCCAAGAAGAAGCCGAGCGTGGCCACGCATCCCTCCACTTCAAAGCCTCCCTCGCATGCAGCCGCGGACGCTGTGGGCGCTGCGGCGGCTGCGAATGAGGCGGGCGTCGTGGGTCACACGGCTAGCGCAGGCGGCGCCACCGTCGTGTCCCCTGTGGCCGAAGTTGGAGCGGGGAACGCCATAGAGGAGCAACAGCAACAACGTCCTGGAGAGCACGCCCCCGGTGCCACGGGCGGAGAGAACGACCAATCACCGCCTCCCTGCCGCGTGGATAGCCGTGGTCGTCACAGCGGCGCACAATCCGGAGCGAGCCGCGACCCCCCGTCTGCGCCCATCCCCAGCGCGGCTACTCGACGCACGCCTCGGCCAGAACAAGACGGAGCACCGAGCGGAGCCATGAACCCGCGGACTCGGCCTCGCCGACGTTAGACCGCCCCGGCGAGCCGCGCACGGCATCAAGGACACGGCGACGCCCCTCTTGGTTCCACCAGTAGTCGGGCGACGTCGCGGTCCGCCTCTTTCGCCATGCCGGACACGGCGTCGGAAGCAAAGGCGCGAGCCCAGCTTCTACTTAACTTCCCGCCGGCGGCAGACAAGATGGATGAGTGGAGAGCTACCATCCAAAGCTTGATATCCTTCGTCGAAGCCAACAAATCTCAGCATGCAGAGCCATCGCGACACACGCGTACGGCTACGGTGGCCCGGGCCGGCGATCGTGTCGAGGGGGCCACACCAACGGTGCAGTCCCCTCCGCGACAGCAAGCCCAGGAGCAGCTGCGGCGAGCTTCACATGCCGACGAGTTCGACGAAGCATCTATGGCCTCGTCTGGCCCACGCGATCGCCGGGACCAGCGGCATGTCCTGGAGGATCAGTGGAAAGAAGACGCGCGCATCACCATCGAGCGGCCCAGGCGCTGGCGACCCCACGCCCAGTGCTGGCGGGTATCTGTCTTACGAGGTTGGGTGCCCTGCCTTCACTTGCGAGCTGCGGCAGGTCCGCTGGGCATCGACCCGAGCTTTCAAACCAGAGCTGACGGAGAAGTATGATGGAAAGCTAAACCCGGCAGAGTTCCTGGGCATCTATATGATAGCCGTTCAAGCAGCCAGAGGAAGAGACGAGAAGGTGCTCGCCAACTATTTCCCTTTGGCAATCAAGCCAAATGTGAGATCGTGGATGATGCACCTGCCAGAAAACTCCATCTCATCATGGGATGATCTGTGCAACGAATTCGTCGGTGCTTTCCCCGACGGCCATCAGGAGCCAGGACAGCCCAGCGATCTGCAAGTCCTGCCGCAAAAAGAAGGAGAGACTTTGCGGAAATACATTCAGAGATTCAGTCGAGTGCACCGCAATATCCCAGAAATACACCCCGCTTCCGTGATTTCCGCGTTCCATTCAAACGTGCGCAACAGGAGGATGCGGGCCAAGATGAATGTGAAACTCCCCAAGACTGTCAATGAGCTGTACACGATGGCGGACAAGTGTGCTCGTGCGGAGGAAGGTAGGCGACTCTCCGGAGAGGAGGCTGGCATCGAAGTCGACTCAGACGATGACGACGACGACACCCCCGGCTCGAATGGGAGGAACCGAAAGCGTAACAAGAAGTGCAAGGGAAAAGCAGTGTTGGCTTTGGAGAGCTCTGGTGATCTCGCTGCCGGCAAGAAGGCCAAGGCCGAGACCCCCGGCAAGGAAGCTGTCGCGTGCGCTGATTGCCGGGAGGCCGCAGCAGCAGAGAAAACTGGGAAGTCCGATGGGCCGTACTACAAAATCCACCGCACCAAGGGCCATGATCTCCAAGAGTGCCGCCAGGTTGATCAGCTTGTCGAGAAGCAGAAGGCGGAGTACGAGAAGCGTGACAATGAGAAGGGCCAATACGCTGCTGCCGGAAAGGGCCGTGGCAGCAGAGGAGGCCCAGTACATCCCGAATATGTGCGTGCAGTGCTAACCACTACAATGCTGCTGCGCACTTGAGCTGAAGGAGGGCGCTGCCCCCTTTCAATTGACATGAAGGCGAGGCCTTTGCTCACCATGGATGCACGGAGGACATGGTCGGCGATGGGAGCCAACAGCAATAGCTGATGCGGTTGTAGAGGACCCGCAGGGGTGCGGATACGTGCGTGCATGAGAGCTTGTATGTGGATGGGTGTGAGATGGCTGTGCGAGCAAGAATCTGGACAGGCCCGTCCATGGTTACGTCCATGGCGGCCGGCTGGACGGATGTCGCCGTGTGCGAGTGTGCGACGGCCGCGTGGTGTGCGGACAGAGGCAGCTTCTGACGGAGTGTGCAAGTGTAGCAAGGGCGGCAGCAAGGTGTGCGGTTCTGCGGAAAACAAAGCACCAGCTTGGCTCAAAACGGCCATGGCGATAGCACGGCAACAACGACTCGAATATGACAGATTCAATTGGCATGCAGGGCAAAACATTAGGGGACAGAGATGGGAGGTGCAGGAGCTCACTAGGGGCTCGCTAGGCATGAAGAGGAGGCTGGGGAGGCAAGGCGCCGATGGGGGGACGATGCTCGAACCATGAAGCAGAGGAAGCAGGGGAGGCGACATGGGTGTTGGACCTGGCATTCCGGGCCCGAAGGAGTCACGAAACGGGACCGTGGCGCCGTCCAGGTGGTCGTGGATGAAGGAGGGGAGCCAGTGGGGGCGCTCTACACCGGCGACGGCCTCGAACTTGCTCCAATCATGGCGCGGGACAGCAGCATAGCAAACGCGTGGGGAGGAGCCACCTGCTGGCGGCGGTAGAGGAGGAAGGAGAGGGAAGAAATGGTGGGAGGAGGACTAGGGCTAGCTCAGGGTTGGTCTTATAGGGTCCTGGGGATGCCTCCCGCCGTCAAATCAGAGTAGGTGCCCACGTGGACACTGTTGATGTGCTGCCGTACGAAGGTAGAAGAAGAACAGGAGCCATCGGTGGAGTTGGGCTGAGAGAAGGGTTAAGTTATGCTGGGCTTCAGGTGAGATGGGCCTCTCTCTCTCCCTCTGATTTCTCTCTTTTGTTTAAATGAAGAAATCTTGGAGAGAAGAAAATAAATGCTCAGAGGAGTAGGAGTGGAATTATATCTGAGTAGATATTCTATGGACATCAGAAAAATACACTGGATTTTATAAAAAATAGTTGAGGATTTTTGGAAGATAAAATTTGGACAAGTTTGAATAAAATACAATAAGTTTGAATTTAGCTCAAACTTGGTTTAATTCCTAGACCAACCAAAATGTGTCCAGCTGGGCTGAAAATTGGAGAGGTTAGTCCTGGCATGATCTAAGAATTAATGGAAAAGATTGAACATTTTTCTGGACCGGAAAATATCACTTAATCTTAAATGGGTGAATTGAAAGAAAGAGGCTAGTGTTGGGGTTTTGGACTGAAATTTAATGGATGACACAACACATAAGATGTGATTTATGGGCAGATTTGGAACATTTAATTGAGCAACTAAAATGTGACTCGATCAAATAAAAAAATGCATAGGGAAACAAATGGAAAGTTGCCCTATATGGAATTTGCAACTTGGATGCAATGAGCATGACATGGAGTTTGAAGTTGAACATGGACCTAATGGAGTGATCAAAGGAGGAGGAAGAAGTGGAAGCACCCACATAATTAAAAACAAAACAAGCACATCAATATGATAAAGATGATGCATGATGCATGATGCAATGCGACAAACAAATAATTAACGTGGCGGCCACGACAAACATGAAAAGCATCTGGAGCGTTGGTCTCGGGCTGTTACAAAAGGCCACTCAAATGGTCCCGCACGCCTATCATCTTTGATGAGGAGGACCATCCTGATCGCACGACCGCGATCGGATGTTTGCCATTGTTGGTTTCTCCAACGATCCGCAACCTCAAGGTAACCAAGATGTATTTGACGGCTGGGCAGGATTGAACTTGATCTCCCCAAAGGTGGTCAAGAGGCTGCAAATCCCTGACGGAGAGCTCATAGCTACGGGTACTTTCCAAGGAGTCAACCCCGACAGGAGCCGACCGAAGGGAAAGATCACTTTGCCTATGACATTTGTCGGGGAGCTAAACTACCGAACCTAGAAGGTGCTGTTCGATGTGGTTGAGCTTCCCCTACCTTACAACGGAATTCTCGGTCGCCTAGCACTGGCAAAGTTCATGGCGGCATCCCACTATGCTTACAACACTTTGAAGATGCCATGACCCATTGGAATCATCTCTATTCCATCCGACAAGAATGATGCAGTCATATGCGTGGATAAGATATATCGAGACGCGGTAGCAGCTGAAGTCACGGAAGCGCCGGCTCCCGCTAAGGAATCAAGCAAAGAGAGGAAGTCTAGCAGGGACACCGGCAAGGACTCCGGGAAGCGCGCCTCTTCGTAGTGCGCTGCACCTGTCGAGGACCTGCCGGAGAGTTCCACTAGCAAGAAAGCCAAGGTCACCTATCCTGAGACGAAGAAGATCCCGGCAGGGCAGGATGGCGCTGGTGGCACGTTCACCATCAGCGCCACCCTTACAAACAAATAGGAAAGCGCGCTCGTTGCTTTTCTGCGGGCGAATGTTGATCTGTTTGCCTGACAACCATCTGACATCCCCGGTGTTCCCAGGGAGGTAATCGAGCACCACCTTGCTGTTTGCCCCCACGCCAGGCCCGTCAAGCAAAAGGTTAGGAAGCAAGCCTTTGAGCGGAAGCAGTTCATTCCGAAGAAATCAAGAAACTCGAGGCAGTTGGTTTGGTCACAGGAGTGTTACACCCAACTTGGTTAGCCAACCCAGTGGTGGTGCGCAAGGAAAATGGGAAATGGAGGCTCTACATAGATTTCATTGACCTGAACAAAGCATGCCCAAAGGACCCTTTCCCCTTGCCGCGCATCGACCAGATTGTTGATTCCACCTCCGGGTGTGACTTGCTTTCCTTCTTGGACGCTTACTCCGGATACCACCAGATCTTCATGGCAAAGGAAGATGAGGAAAATACCACGTTCATAACTCCGTGCGGCACGTACTGCTTTGTACGGATGCCCTTCGGGTCAAAGAGCGTTGGTTCTACCTTTGCCAGAGCCGTGCAGACTGGATTTGGACCGCAGTTGCACAGGAATGTAGAAGCTTACATGGATGATATAGTTGTCAAAACCAAGGATGAAGCAACTCTCATACGAGACTTGGAAGAGACTTTTGCAAACCTGCGCAAGATCAACCTGAAGCTCAACCCTGAGAAATGTGTATTTGGCGTCCCATCCGGCAAGCTACTTTGGTTCTTTGTATCTCAGCAAGGAATAGAAGCGAATCCCGACAAGATCAAGGCAATTGAGTAGATACATGCACCCAAGACCATCAAAGACATCAGACGTTTGACCGGATGCGTTGCCGCGCTAAGTAGGTTCATCTCCAAATTCGCCGAACGCGCCCTGCCGTTCTTCAAGATCCTGAAGAAGGCAGGCCCGGTAAAGTGGACCCCGGAAGCAGAAGCAACTCTGCAAGATCTGAAAAATTATCTTTCTTCCGCTCCCACCTTGGTCGCTCCTAAACCACATGAACCGTTGCTGCTATACCTGGCGGCACCAAATCAAGTGGTTAGTGCAGCGCTGGTGGCGCAGCAAGAAGTAGATGAGGACGCAGCCGCTGCAACCGATGCTACTGGGGACAAAACTGAAGCATTTGCGGCAGGACCCTATGCACAACCAGAGGAATCTCGGCAAGCTAACAAAGGCAGTTCCAAGGATGTGGCGAAGAAGAAAGTGGTGCAGCGGCGAGTGTACTTTGTCAGCTCCTTGTTTTAGGGGGCTAGGTCAAGGTACTCTAGAGTGCAAAAGCTGATCTTTGGCCTCATCATGGCCTCGAGGAAGTTGCGCCACTACTTCCAAGCCCATGAGATCACCGTTGTCACTCACTTTCCGCTACAGCGCATATTGAGGAACCCTGAAGCCATCGGCAGGATAGTTGAGTGCGCCACTACTTCCAAGTTCCGGTTTGAAGTATGAGAGCACTTCCATAGTTCAGAGAAGGGCGTTGGCGGAGTTCATTCCAGAATGGACACCCACGCTAGATGAAGAGATCCCAGAGACAGTCCTCCCCGGCAAAGAAGCACCCAAGGATTGGATCATGTACTTTGACGGTGCTTTCTCGCTCCAGGGTGCCGGAGCAGGTGTGCTCCTCGTCACCCCCACCGGAGAGCACCTCATGTATGTGGTTCAGATGCACTTCCCTCGGGAGGAAGCTACCAACAACACTGCTGAATATGAGGGGCTCCTTGCCGGACTCAGAATCGCAGTGGAGTTGGGAATCAAGAAGCTGATCATCCGAGGGGATTCACAGCTCGTGGTGAAACAAGTCAACAAAGATTATCAGAGCGCGCTCATTTCAGCATACGTGGAAGAAGTGAGGAAACTGGAGGAGTGCTTTGATGGATAGCAAGCAAACCATGTGCCCCGTGCGGAAAACACCAGCGCTGATCATCTATCAAAATGTGTTGTGCAAAAGCTCCATGTGGAACCAGGAACCTTTATCCTTCGCCTCACCCAACCATCAGTATCCCCATCTACGATGGCCAGGAAAAGAAGAAAGCTGAACTCCGGCAAGCATTTCCCGACAGAGCTTCCCGAACCCACTGGTAGAGAAGCTGCCGGGGACAGTCTCGTTTCGCCTGGTGAGCAGCTTTCTCATGCGGAACCCCAGGTTCTCGCGGTCGAGACAAGCGCTCCCACGGACGAGGAGATGCCTTTAGTCCTTGTTGTCGAGCCACAGGCTCCAACCTGGGAACATCACGTAGTCCGTTTCCTCCAAACCGGAGAACTCCCCGAAGAACAAGAAGAGGTCGAAAAAGTAGCCCAGCGGTCAAGTATGTACTAGTTTGTCGATGACACCTTGTACTGAAGATGACCGAACGGTCTGAAACTGCGGTGCATCTGCCGGGAGGATGGACTAAAGCTGTTGGCGGCGATTCACGGAGGTGTATGTGGCTCGCACATTGGATCTAGAGCTCTTGCCGGGAAAGCCTTCCGGCAGGGTTTCTACTAGCCCACTACCCTCCAAGATGCAACTGAATTGGTCACCAAGTGTGAGGCCTGCCAGTTCCATTCCAAGAACTTCCATCTGCCAGCGCAAGCTCTCCAGACAATCCCTTTGTCCTGGCTCTTCTCGGTCTGGGGGCTCGATATTTTGGGCCCCTTCCCCCGCGGTGTCGGGGTCTTTGAGTTCTTGTTCGTAGCAATCGACAAATTCACAAAGTGGCCTGAGGTAGAGCCAGTAAGGAAGGTGACTGCGCATTCAACTATCAAGTTCATGAAAGGACTGGTGTGTGATTTTAGAGTACCCAATAGAGTGATCACCGACAACGGCACCCAGTTCACGAGCCGCACCTTCATGCAATACATCCAAAGCCTTGGAAGCAAGGTCTCCTTCGCCTCTGTTGCCCATCCAAGAAGCAACGGGCAAGTCGAGAGGATGAACGCTGAAGTGTTGCGAGGTCTCAAGACAAGAACTTTCGATAGATTGCGGAGGAGCGGCAAGCGCTGGATAGATGAGCTGCCGGTGGTTCTTTGGTTCCTCAGAATGACACCGAATCGAGCTACCAGCCAGATGCCCTTCTCCCTAGTATACAGGACAGAAGCAGTGCTCCCCACAAACCTCATATATGGGTCACCTCGAGTACTTGTCTACGACGAAGTAGAGCAAGAGCAGCTACGGCATGACGATGCCATGCTCCTCGAGGAAGATTGTCACCGGGCTTCTGTGCGTGCTGCACGCTACCAGCAAGCCATGCGCAGCTATCATAGCCGGAGGGTACATGCCCGGAGCCTTAAGGAAGGCGACCTTGTCCTTAGGCACATTCAGTCCGCCAAGGGTACCGACAAGTTGACGCCGAAGTGGGAAGGCCCTTACCGGGTAGCACGAGTCACCAGACCTGGCGCATTCCGTCTGGAGACCGAAGATGGCACCAAGGTGCTTAACTCATGGAATATTGAGCATCTTCTTAAGTTCTACCCGTAAGGCGCGGCTGCCAGGCACAGTCCCCGGCAGCCATCTTTTGTACAAGCCTTGCCGAAGTTGCATGTATCCCTTTGTACAAATCCAGGCGCAGACCCTGTGCAACAATAATAAAGCTAGGCATTGCATCATATCATTGCATTGCACGTTCGTTATGCATCTTTTATGATTGCAATATTTTCACCTATTTAAGTTCTAGAGATTTGCTAGAGTACTTGTTGAGCCTATAATCCTTGTTACCGTACTCTCTTCTCAAAGAATAGAGGCCTTTTTGCCCTGTGTGTTTTGCCACCAGGTAAATATAAAAGGAGGACGAAGGAACAAGGACGGCGGCCCAACGTACTCAAGAAAGGGATACTGCCTAAAAAGAGATAAGTCTAATAGCATATCCCAAGTTTTATGTTTGTTAGCTCCCTTAAAGGAAATCCTTACTCTCTTTTCGAACGTGCTCGGTGAAGTTCCCCCACATGGTAAAAACCTTTGTCAGGACGAGTTGTTCCCCAGCTCCTGATACTTATCAGCTCTGAGGGACCGCGCCGATACCGACAGGGACCCCCACCGGAGAACAACGTCAGCTTGCTGCCGGGGGCTCACTCCCCTTTTGGCGTTCGCGGTTAATAGTGACCCGGCAAGCGGTACCGTGTGGCGAGGACAAACACATTGACACAGTAGAAACAAAGACGGAAAAGGGTAGTTGTCGGCGTCCTGGGAACGGGGTGTTGGAAATATGCCCTAGAGGCAATAATAAAAGTAGCTATTATTATATTTCCTTGTTCATGATAATCGTTTATTATCCATGCTATAATTGTATTAATTGGAAACACTGATACATGTGTGGATACATAGACAACACTATGTCGCTAGTATGCCTCTAGTAGACTAGCTTGTTGATCAAAGATGGTCAAGGTTTCCTAGCCATAGACATGAGATGTCATTTGATAACGGGGTCACATCATTAGGAGAATGATGTGATGGACAAGACCCAAACTATGAACGTAGCATATGATCGTGTCAGTTTATTGCTATTGTTTTCTGCATGTCAAGTATCTGTTCCTATGACCATGAGATCATGCAACTCACTAACACCGGAGGAATACCTTGTGTGTATCAAACATCACAACGTAACTGGGTGACTATAAAGATGCTCTACAGGTATCTCCGAGGGTGTCTGTAGAGTGGGCATGGATCAAGACTGGGATTTGTTACTCCGTGTGACGGAGAGGTATCTCGGGGCCCACTCGGTAATACAACATCACAACAAGCCTTGCAAGCAATGTGACTAAAGTGTTAGCCACGGGATCTTGTATTACGGAACGAGTAAAGAGACTTGCCGGTAACGAGATTGAACTAGGTATAGAGATACCGACGATCGAATCTCGGGCAAGTAACATACCGAAGATCAAAGGGAACAGCCTATGGGATTAACTGAATCCTTGACATAGAGGTTCAACCCATAAAGATCTTCGTAGAATATGTAGGAACCAATATGGGCATCCAGGTCCCGCTATTGGTTATTGACCGTAGAGGTGTCTCGGTCATGTCTACATAGTTCTCGAACCCGCAGGGTCTGCACACTTAAGGTTCGGTGACGTTTCAGTAGTATAGAGTTATGCATGGTGGTGACCCAAGGATGTTCGGAGTCCCGGATGAGATCCCGGACGTCACGAGGAGCTCCGGAATGGTCCGAAGGTAAAGATTGATATGTAGGAAGTCCCGTTTTGGTCACCGGAAAAGTTTCGGGTATTTCGGTAGTGTATCGGGAGTGCCGGGAGGGTACCGGGGGACCATCGGGAGGGGCCTCTCGCCCCAAAGGGTCTCATGGGCTGGATCAAGAAGGCGGAGATCGTCATCGAGTTGTACGTGTGCCGTCCATTCGGCGCTAGATCGGGATGGATCGTGATTGGATCGCGGGACGCAAGGCAATTTGGATCGCGAAGACGTTCGACTACATCAACCGCGTTTCTTAACGCTTCCCGCTTAGTGTTCTACAAGGGTATGTAGATCCACTCTCCATCTCGTAGATGCTCATGACCATGGATAGATCTTGCGTTTGCGTAGGAAAATTTTGTTTCCCATGCAACGTTCCCCAACAGTGGCATCATGAGCTAGGTCTATGTGTAGATGAGATCACGAGTAGAACACAAAGAAGTTTGTGGGCGTTGATATTTAGATTGCTTCCTCCCTTGGTCTTTTCTTCATTCAGCGGTATTGTGGGATGAAGTGGCCCGGACCAACATTACTCGTACGCTTACGAGAGACCGGTTCCATCAACTGACATGTAACTTTGTTGCATAAAGATGGCTGGCGGGTGTCTGTTTCTCCCACTTTAGTTGGATCAAATTCGACAAAGGCGGTCCTTGAGAAGGTTGAATAGCAATTTGCGTATCACCGTTGTGGTTCTTGCATAGGTAAGAATTGTTCTTGCTAGATACCCGTAGCAGCCACGTAAAACATGCAACAACAATTAGAGGACGTCTAACTTGTTTTTGCAGGGTATGTTGTGATGTGATATGGCCAATTACATGATGAGGTATATGTGATGTATGAGATGATAATGTATTGTATAGAATATCCCGACTTGCATGTCGATGAGTACGGCAGCCGGCAGGAGCCATAGGGTTGTCTTTAAATTTTTTTTGCCATTTTGCTTTACTTTATCACTATGAGTTAGCAATAGTCGTGGAAGCAACAGTCGGCGTGACAGCCTCATGGCGACACGTTGATGGAGGTCATGGTGTCATGCCGGTGACGATGGAGATCATGCGGTGCTTTGGAGATGGAGATCAAAAGCACAAGTTCATGGCCATATCATGTCACTTATGATTTGCATGTGATGTTAATCCTTTTATGCATCTTATTTTTCTTAGGACGACGGTAGCATTATAAGGTGATCCCTCACTTAAATTTCAAGATAAAATTGTGTTCTCCCCGAGTGTGCACTGTTGCGAAAGTTCGTCGTTTCGAGACACCACGTGATGATCGGGTGTGACAGACTCTACGTTCGCATACAACGGGGGGTCCCCATAACAACCCCGAGCATGTTAGGAGCGCTCAATTATGGAACATAACACCGGTACACAAGTAACTAGGGCGGCAAGAGTGGAACAAAACACCGAGCAAAAGGCCAAGTCTTCCACCCTTTACGAAGTATATATGTGCATTAAATTAAATAGCAATAATATTGTGATAGAACAAAAGGATATGCATGTTGACACATGGATCAACTTGCACCTGCAACTAGCAACGCTATAAGAAGGGTTGAGCAAGTGGTAACATAGCCAAATAATGTTTTTGCTAGGATGTGGAGGGGTTAGAGGCTTATCATGGCATTTGTGAGGCTTGACAAACAAGTGGTAGGTAGCGAGACAGCATAGAAACGAGACAACTAGCATGGCAATGATAGTAATGGTATCCAGGGAAATGATCATCTTGCCTGAGATCCCGCTTGGAAGAAGAATGAATCCATGAAGCAGGCGATCCGTGAAGTAGACGAACGGGAGTAGTTGAACGAATCCTCACACTCCGAATGCTTTCAGAACTCTATCGAGAAGAAGCAATCCAGAACAAACAATCAACACACGATAAACACCACAACATATGCATGACATGATGCATTACATGGATGATGCATGTTCGTTCACATATGCATGCCAAGGCAAAGCACAACAATCAATTACTACACATTAAGTGAAGCTCAATATGGAACGAGTTGCATATTGACGAAACTCCACATTCGAAGCATTTAGTTCACTCTTGTTTATTTACATGGCAAGTTTAAATGTTGTTTATCATGGCACGAGGTGAAGCATAATGAAACTACACTACCTAGGCATCTTAAATGAGGCCGGAAACAACATATAGTGTTTCCGAAACGACCCCATATGTTAAGTTCGATATTGGTCCAGATCTGAACTAATCATGTTTTATATCTATTAAACAGGAAAATAAAGTATACCATGCAATTCTACACGTCATTCTAGTTGATTTACATATATGGAATATCTCAAACGGAGCTACGGTCTAAAAGATATGACCTTCACAAGATGAACATGACATGAATGCAAAATGCATGAAAATGACAACCACAAACATCTTAAATCATGTATGCAACAAGATATGATGAAACTACATGAAATTCTAGTCAAGTTACATGCGTGGAGCATTTAAATCGGAGCTACGGTTAAATAGATATGCCACAAACCGTCTTAGCATGTTATTTATGCCAATTTAATCAGACAGCAATTTAAACAATTTTTTTAACATGGATAAAAGTTACATGTTATGAAAATAGACATCACACAGACCCAAATGCATATAATAATGATCTACAATGGGGCTATGCATGAATCAGAAACTATGCATGTTCAAAGTTGCAAAATTTTAATATATATGCCATTTATAACATGATGCATTTTGAAACAGAGATAGCAACACGCTAGCAACTTTTTAACATGGGTGAAAATGACCCTAACAGATGGTTCACATGAAGCTGATCAAAACCATACATAACCATACATAGTACAGATTCCTAGATGCACAGACCAAAAGTTGTGGATCTTTAAAAAAAGGCTAAACAAGTGAGACTGTGCAGAACAGAAAAAAAGGCTTGGAAGAATTGCTGGAATTGAAACTTGTGATGCAAAAAAAACTAAAGGAAAGAAGGAGAAGGTGTGGACGTGGGGATTGATCTCAGGATCTCATGGCAACAACTAGTATGTGCTAACCACTGGGACCTGACATGAATTCTTGTCCATTGTGCAGACTAGCCGCACCTGAACCAAGGATTCGAGCAAAACTGAAGCAACAACAGAATAAAAGGAAAAAAAGAAAAATAGGGGCACCTGGGATTCAATCCACAGACCCTTTGGCTGAAAGCTCGCGGTGATGACCAGCTCGACTAGCAAAGGAACTATGATTAAAATGGGATGTTGCCTAACATGAACCATGTCCTGTCGCTAACTGAACAAAACTGAAAATGGAACAAAAACCTGACTGAAACCAGAGAACACAGAGGCAAAATTTAGTAGCGCTGGGTTTCGAATACGACGGAATCAGGAGGTGCAGGAGCTCACCAGGGGCTCGCTAGGCATGAAGAGGAGGCTGGGGAGGCAAGGCGCCGATGGGGGGACGATGCTCGAACCATGAAGCAGAGGAAGCAGGGGAGGCGACATGGTTGTTGGACTTGGCGTTCCGGGCTCGAAGGAGTCACGAAATGGGACCGTGATGCCACCCCAGTGGTCGTGGATGAAGGAGGGGAGCCAGTGGGGGCGCGCTACACTGGCGACGACCTCGAACTTGCTCCGATCATGGCGCTAGACAGCAGCATAGCAAACGCGTGGGGAGGAGCCACCTGCTGGCGGCGGTAGAGGAGGAAGGAGAGGGAAGAAATGGAGGGACGAGGACTAGGGCTAGCTCAGGGTTGGCCTTATAGGATCCTGGGGATGCCTCCCGCCATCAAATCAGAGTAGGTGCCCACGTGGACACAGTTGATGTGCTGCCGTACGAAGGTAGAAGAAGAACAGGAGCCATCGGTGGAGTTGGGCTGAGAGAAGGGTTAAGTTATGCTGGGCTTCAGGTGAGATGGGCCTCTCTCTCTCCCTCTGATTTCTCTCTTTTGTTTAAATGAAGAAATCTTGGAGAGAAGAAAATAAATGCTCAGAGGAGTAGGAGTGGAATTATATCTGAGTAGATATTCTATGGACATCAGAAAAATACACTGGATTTTATAAAAAATAGTTGAGGATTTTTGGAAGATAAAATTTGGACAAGTTTGAATAAAATACAATAAGTTTGAATTTAGCTCAAACTTGGTTTAATTCCTAGACCAACCAAAATGTGTCCAGCTGGGCTGAAAATTGGAGAGGTTAGTCCTGGCATGATCTAAGAATTAATGGAAAAGATTGAACATTTTTCTGGACCGGAAAATATCACTTAATCTTAAATGGGTGAATTGAAAGAAAGAGGCTAGTGTTGGGGTGTTGGACTGAAATTTAATGGATGACGCAACACATAAGATGTGATTTATTGGCAGATTTGGAACATTTAATTGAGCAACTAAAATGTGACTCAATCAAATAAAAAAATGCATAGGGAAACAAATGGAAAGTTGCCAATATGGAATTTGCAACTTGGATGCAATGAGCATGACATGGAGTTTGAAGTTGAACATGGACCTAATGGAATGATCAAAGGAGGAGGAAGAAGTAGAAGCACCCAAATAATAAAAAACAAAACAAGCACAGCAATATGATAAAGATGATGCATGATGCATGATGCATGATGCAATGCGACAAACAAATAATTAACGTGGCGGCCACGACAAACATGGAAAGCATCTGGAGCATCGGTCTCGGGCTGTTACAACTCTCCTCCACTTACAAGAGATCTCGACCCGAGATCTTAGAATGAGAAGGGGAAGAGGACGAAGAAAGGATGAGGTAAAACTTAGTTGCTTCTTTGACAAATGAGTGAAACCAATAAAACATGAAAGTTGGAAAGAGATGAAGAATGACATGAGGAACAAGCAAGAATTCACAAGAAATTTTGGCAACACTTCGGTAGAAACAGAAAGAAAAACTTGATAAGATGGAATGAACATGAAACGATGACACAACACTCCGGTTAAACAATGAAAGGACGTGATCTTGACAAACCGAGGTGATGGGATGAATAGAGCAACATCACAATGCCTCCGGAACAAGGAAAGAAGCTAGATCATTGGAGAGAAGAGAATGGAGAAGAAATGACAAATTCTACCACAATTAAATTTGAAAAGCATCCTAACAAGAAGAGATTAAATGGAGTTGTTGAAAGTCAACAACGAAAAGAGAAAACTTGTTGTGGGCTTATGGACAACAACTCAAATAATGAGGTGAGAACCGGCCACTAACGGAAAACAATGATTGGTTGGGAGCAACAGGATATGCAAACTTCTTTCAACAAGAGGATACATTGAGAACTTGGATCATTGATGAGCACCATGATAGCAACAACCGTAAGGAAATGCTTTAGGTGAAATTCAATCCAAGAAAGCTCCAATGAGGAAGATGATGGGTTTACACATCTCATTCTTGTCAACTACTCTTTGAGACTCCGCATGAATAAGGAATGCTATAACACCATCTCAAGATAAGGGAGAAAGAATTGCACTTTGAAATGCAAGAGAAAGAATAATTGAGCTCTTCGAACAAGAATCATGAAGAACACTTCGAGAATGAATTAAATCCTTGACGAACCACCATGAGGACCTCCGTATACAAAAGAATGATCAAAAGGAATGAAGGTTGAAAAGAATACGATTGAGGCCTTGCAATGATTTAGATGAAGCTTCGCGATGAGATACTTGAGAAAACCTTAGACTCCGGAAAGAAAAGATAAACAAATTGAAATCGAGAATTAGATATCATGAACAACTCTGGAAGAAGTATTGAAATCACTTTGGTGAAACAAGAATAAGAATTATGTTATGCTTATCCCTCATCAAGTTAAATTGATGACAAGCGACGGATTATGCATAGCACTTATTCTTTTGAAAAGATTGAAAATAGAGATAGAGCACAAACTTGAAGAAGTCTTGAACGAACCACCGGTTAGAATTTGACACGGATGAGGATGCTACAATTGAACAGAGATACATGAGGACGAAGAGCTCACGATCCGCCTAGAGAAATCTTGAGCGAAGCACCGGAATAATTGACATACGACCAAAGAGACAGCAATTGAGAAGAATTTGAGAACGAAGGTTGAAAGCTGAGAACGAAGAAATCTTCTGAAATGATGGCCTTCGGAGGATCGAGAAATGAAAACAACTATGAAATGCTCCTGATAGATGGAAGGGATTACTCATTATCAAAGACAATTCGAGATGATAGCATGAAGCTGAAACCATGAATCTTCAAGAGAATGAGCAAATATTTAAGAAAAACTCTTCTTCGATCTTCAAGCGCAGAGAATGACGACGGGAAACAACACCATGAATTACTAAGACACTCCGAAATAATGAAGAAAGAAAGGTTGAGCCAACGATGAAAACGATTTGGAATCGATTTTGAGAAGGAATATGACTGATGAAATTCATTCTTACGTCATATTGAAAAGAACTTGAGGACATCTCCAGAAAGATTAGAAGAGCCAGGTAAGATCCTGGGGAAAAACCTAAGGGTTATGAGGCCACTCAAAAGAAACCACCATTTAGACAATTGCTTAGAAAGAGAGATTGCACCGGTACAAATGAAAACTTGATGAGGTTTGAATCTCGAAATATTTGAAGGATTTGAACGATAACACGAATCTTCTGAGATATCTTCAGCACTCTGGCTAAAAATAATGAGAGATGAATAACAAGAGAGGCTTGGATAAAAATTTCCAACACGGAAAAGCATTTGAAGAATGACAAGGATATGATGAGCACAAAAAGCTTGAATTGAATCCACCAGGGAAGAAAACAAGAACGAAGAATGATGAACTTGAAGCTCCTGTGCATTTCACAAGGAATCACCAGATACATCACGGAAGAGAAGATAGCGGAAGCATCACATGAATAGAAAAGACACTTGAATGAGAATTTAATTGTTGAAGAAAAAGGGCGGGAGGGTGGGAAAAACAAAGACAACTAGATACCGATGAGATGAACTCCAGAAAGAAATACGAGGATTTATCTTGCAAATATTGGAGAGGGATGAATTATCTTGATGAGAAACACACCGGTTAGGAAAGATATGAAATCACCACTTGACATCGAAGCTACTCGAATTACCATATTTCAACAAAACAAAGGATGAGGCTTGAGAATTAAGCCGGAAAAAAATACATACCCATTTTTGTTGGAAGGATAATCCTAGGTAAACTACTTGAATTCCCACCTAAGAATTTCCGAAGTCTTTCTTGTTTATGCGATTCGGGTTGCGGACCCAGGAACGTACCCAAGGTAATCAGC
Source organism: Elymus sibiricus (assembly GCA_039707655.1). Classification (NCBI taxonomy): domain Eukaryota; kingdom Viridiplantae; phylum Streptophyta; class Magnoliopsida; order Poales; family Poaceae; genus Elymus; species Elymus sibiricus. The sequence goes on from CM077669.1 coordinate 271,160,068, forward strand.
TACAACTGCACCCGCAACCTTCCACACCATATTCCAAGAAACTCCGCAAACTCGTCTACCTCAGACACTCGTAATCACAACGACACTAAGTATGGCAGTACATCCGAACTCTCTCCATCAGTACTGGGGATGCCTTACTCCTCTCGCCACTGCTAGTATTGAAGCAATTTCGAGCATGCTCCGTCCTGAGATACTAAGGAAACTGAATGATAACGATGTGCAAAAATCCCTCGGAGCTCTACTCCTCGATAACAGGAGGCACCAAGACAGAATTCCTTCACATTGGCATCATATAGTTTCCAAAATACCCGCGTGATCCTAAAACAAATTTAAGCGAGAAGAGGAGTAGAATCAAAATTCCTAAGTCAAATACCTCACCAGAGCATAGAAGAGGAGTAAAAGAAACCTACTCTCCGATATAACTAGACTCAAAATAGTTTTTCACTAGACTCGACTCGGCCAAGTTTGATCAATCAAGGGGGCTCCTAGGTCGGTACAGGCTCTGATACCAACTTGTCACGCCCAAGATGCGATCCTATCCTTATTTTGGCACGAGGGCCTCGACAGGGATAGAAGCGCATCTCATCGTTTCACAAGAATGGATATCATTACAAGTACATGTCAAGAAGAGATGAGTATATGGAATTGGCTTACACTCGCCACAAGCTACATCAATATCACATCAATTCAACAACATATACAATCATCATACAGAAGCGCAGGGTCCGACTACGGACGAAAACAAACGATAAAATGACATCCACCCTTGCTATCCCAGGCTACCGGCCAGGAACCCATCCTATGATCGATGAAGAAGAAGAACTCCAAATCAAACAAGCATCACGCTCACGTCAAATCATCGCATTACCTGTACCTGCAACTGTTGTTTTAGTAATCTGTGAGCTACAAGGACTCAGCAATCTCATTTCCAAGGGTATCAAGACTATTAAAGCTTAATGGGTGAGGTATGGTTAAGTGGTGAGGTTGCAACAAGCACTAAGCATTTATTTAAGTGGCTAACTTATGAGTACAAGAATAAGGGGGGATGATTGTCGCATAAACAGACGTGAACTAGTAATGACCTCTAAGAGATCCCGAACACCTACTTACGAACAAACATAACCCCACCGTGTTCTCTCTCAGATCAAAAATTCACGAGAAGAGACAGTCATGGTTACGCACACGGTTGGTGTATTTTATTTGAGTTACTTCAAGTTTGCTATGACCGGGTGTTAAACAAAGTTTCCAAGTTGCCACATAACCGCGGGCACGGCTTTCCGAAAGATTTAACCCTGCAGGGGTGCTCCAACTCATCCATCACAAACTAACCACAAGCTGCATTGGAATTCCTCAACCGCGGAATCACCCGTAGTATTTGCGGAATCCCGATGGAAAATCTCAACTTCGAGATAGCCCGAAGTGTCATCGAAATCCCGCGCACAAGACGTTCGAGAAAGGTAAAACAAGTCCAGCAAGACCTCCCGACGTGTCGATGATCTCGATAGGAGCCGCGTATCTCATTCTCAGGACACAACGGATAAGCGACGCGTACAGTGGCCTGATAGAAATCCCCCGAGTTGCCCCGGGGTGGCCCCGCACAGTGCTCTATTTTGCACCAGCACCAGCAGCACTGGCCCCCCTGTATTATGTTGAATTAACTCCTCGGGTTCATGACGCCCTATGCTTTAGTAACGGTGTTCAGTATTATTATGTTGGGCAAATGTAGTACCAAAGTTGGGCCTGTCCAGACAAGTTTTATCCTAAAACGAAAGTCAAGGGGGTCCCCATAACAACCCCGAGCATGTTAGGAGCGCTCAATTATGGAACATAACACCGGTACACAAGTAACTAGGGCGGCAAGAGTGGAACAAAACACCGAGCAAAAGGCCAAGTCTTCCACCCTTTACGAAGTATATATGTGCATTAAATTAAATAGCAATAATATTGTGATAGAACAAAAGGATATGCATGTTGACACATGGATCAACTTGCACCTGCAACTAGCAACGCTATAAGAAGGGTTGAGCAAGTGGTAACATAGCCAAATAATGTTTTTGCTAGGATGTGGAGGGGTTAGAGGCTTATCATGGCATTTGTGAGGCTTGACAAACAAGTGGTAGGTAGCGAGACAGCATAGAAACGAGACAACTAGCATGGCAATGATAGTAATGGTATCCAGGGAAATGATCATCTTGCCTGAGATCCCGCTTGGAAGAAGAATGAATCCATGAAGCAGGCGATCCGTGAAGTAGACGAACGGGAGTAGTTGAACGAATCCTCACACTCCGAATGCTTTCAGAACTCTATCGAGAAGAAGCAATCCAGAACAAACAATCAACACACGATAAACACCACAACATATGCATGACATGATGCATTACATGGATGATGCATGTTCGTTCACATATGCATGCCAAGGCAAAGCACAACAATCAATTACTACACATTAAGTGAAGCTCAATATGGAACGAGTTGCATATTGACGAAACTCCACATTCGAAGCATTTAGTTCACTCTTGTTTATTTACATGGCAAGTTTAAATGTTGTTTATCATGGCACGAGGTGAAGCATAATGAAACTACACTACCTAGGCATCTTAAATGAGGCCGGAAACAACATATAGTGTTTCCGAAACGACCCCATATGTTAAGTTCGATATTGGTCCAGATCTGAACTAATCATGTTTTATATCTATTAAACAGGAAAATAAAGTATACCATGCAATTCTACACGTCATTCTAGTTGATTTACATATATGGAATATCTCAAACGGAGCTACGGTCTAAAAGATATGACCTTCACAAGATGAACATGACATGAATGCAAAATGCATGAAAATGACAACCACAAACATCTTAAATCATGTATGCAACAAGATATGATGAAACTACATGAAATTCTAGTCAAGTTACATGCGTGGAGCATTTAAATCGGAGCTACGGTTAAATAGATATGCCACAAACCGTCTTAGCATGTTATTTATGCCAATTTAATCAGACAGCAATTTAAACAATTTTTTTAACATGGATAAAAGTTACATGTTATGAAAATAGACATCACACAGACCCAAATGCATATAATAATGATCTACAATGGGGCTATGCATGAATCAGAAACTATGCATGTTCAAAGTTGCAAAATTTTAATATATATGCCATTTATAACATGATGCATTTTGAAACAGAGATAGCAACACGCTAGCAACTTTTTAACATGGGTGAAAATGACCCTAACAGATGGTTCACATGAAGCTGATCAAAACCATACATAACCATACATAGTACAGATTCCTAGATGCACAGACCAAAAGTTGTGGATCTTTAAAAAAAGGCTAAACAAGTGAGACTGTGCAGAACAGAAAAAAAGGCTTGGAAGAATTGCTGGAATTGAAACTTGTGATGCAAAAAAAACTAAAGGAAAGAAGGAGAAGGTGTGGACGTGGGGATTGATCTCAGGATCTCATGGCAACAACTAGTATGTGCTAACCACTGGGACCTGACATGAATTCTTGTCCATTGTGCAGACTAGCCGCACCTGAACCAAGGATTCGAGCAAAACTGAAGCAACAACAGAATAAAAGGAAAAAAAGAAAAATAGGGGCACCTGGGATTCAATCCACAGACCCTTTGGCTGAAAGCTCGCGGTGATGACCAGCTCGACTAGCAAAGGAACTATGATTAAAATGGGATGTTGCCTAACATGAACCATGTCCTGTCGCTAACTGAACAAAACTGAAAATGGAACAAAAACCTGACTGAAACCAGAGAACACAGAGGCAAAATTTAGTAGCGCTGGGTTTCGAATACGACGGAATCAGGAGGTGCAGGAGCTCACCAGGGGCTCGCTAGGCATGAAGAGGAGGCTGGGGAGGCAAGGCGCCGATGGGGGGACGATGCTCGAACCATGAAGCAGAGGAAGCAGGGGAGGCGACATGGTTGTTGGACTTGGCGTTCCGGGCTCGAAGGAGTCACGAAATGGGACCGTGATGCCACCCCAGTGGTCGTGGATGAAGGAGGGGAGCCAGTGGGGGCGCGCTACACCGGCGACGACCTCGAACTTGCTCCGATCATGGCGCTAGACAGCAGCATAGCAAACGCGTGGGGAGGAGCCACCTGCTGGCGGCGGTAGAGGAGGAAGGAGAGGGAAGAAATGGAGGGACGAGGACTAGGGCTAGCTCAGGGTTGGCCTTATAGGATCCTGGGGATGCCTCCCGCCATCAAATCAGAGTAGGTGCCCACGTGGACACAGTTGATGTGCTGCCGTACGAAGGTAGAAGAAGAACAGGAGCCATCGGTGGAGTTGGGCTGAGAGAAGGGTTAAGTTATGCTGGGCTTCAGGTGAGATGGGCCTCTCTCTCTCCCTCTGATTTCTCTCTTTTGTTTAAATGAAGAAATCTTGGAGAGAAGAAAATAAATGCTCAGAGGAGTAGGAGTGGAATTATATCTGAGTAGATATTCTATGGACATCAGAAAAATACACTGGATTTTATAAAAAATAGTTGAGGATTTTTGGAAGATAAAATTTGGACAAGTTTGAATAAAATACAATAAGTTTGAATTTAGCTCAAACTTGGTTTAATTCCTAGACCAACCAAAATGTGTCCAGCTGGGCTGAAAATTGGAGAGGTTAGTCCTGGCATGATCTAAGAATTAATGGAAAAGATTGAACATTTTTCTGGACCGGAAAATATCACTTAATCTTAAATGGGTGAATTGAAAGAAAGAGGCTAGTGTTGGGGTTTTGGACTGAAATTTAATGGATGACACAACACATAAGATGTGATTTATGGGCAGATTTGGAACATTTAATTGAGCAACTAAAATGTGACTCGATCAAATAAAAAAATGCATAGGGAAACAAATGGAAAGTTGCCCTATATGGAATTTGCAACTTGGATGCAATGAGCATGACATGGAGTTTGAAGTTGAACATGGACCTAATGGAGTGATCAAAGGAGGAGGAAGAAGTGGAAGCACCCACATAATTAAAAACAAAACAAGCACATCAATATGATAAAGATGATGCATGATGCATGATGCAATGCGACAAACAAATAATTAACGTGGCGGCCACGACAAACATGAAAAGCATCTGGAGCGTTGGTCTCGGGCTGTTACAAAAGGCCACTCAAATGGTCCCGCACGCCTATCATCTTTGATGAGGAGGACCATCCTGATCGCACGACCGCGATCGGATGTTTGCCATTGTTGGTTTCTCCAACGATCCGCAACCTCAAGGTAACCAAGATGTATTTGACGGCTGGGCAGGATTGAACTTGATCTCCCCAAAGGTGGTCGAGAGGCTACAAATCCCTGACGGAGAGCTCATAGCTACGGGTACTTTCCAAGGAGTCAACCCCGACAGGAGCCGACCGAAGGGAAAGATCACTTTGCCTATGACATTTGTCGGGGAGCTAAACTACCGAACCTAGAAGGTGCTGTTCGATGTGGTTGAGCTTCCCCTACCTTACAACGGAATTCTCGGTCGCCTAGCACTGGCAAAGTTCATGGCGGCATCCCACTATGCTTACAACACTTTGAAGATGCCATGACCCATTGGAATCATCTCTATTCCATCCGACAAGAATGATGCAGTCATATGCGTGGATAAGATATATCGAGACGCGGTAGCAGCTGAAGTCACGGAAGCGCCGGCTCCCGCTAAGGAATCAAGCAAAGAGAGGAAGTCTAGCAGGGACACCGGCAAGGACTCCGGGAAGCGCGCCTCTTCGTAGTGCGCTGCACCTGTCGAGGACCTGCCGGAGAGTTCCACTAGCAAGAAAGCCAAGGTCACCTATCCTGAGACGAAGAAGATCCCGGCAGGGCAGGATGGCGCTGGTGGCACGTTCACCATCAGCGCCACCCTTACAAACAAATAGGAAAGCGCGCTCGTTGCTTTTCTGCGGGCGAATGTTGATCTGTTTGCCTGACAACCATCTGACATCCCCGGTGTTCCCAGGGAGGTAATCGAGCACCACCTTGCTGTTTGCCCCCACGCCAGGCCCGTCAAGCAAAAGGTTAGGAAGCAAGCCTTTGAGCGGAAGCAGTTCATTCCGAAGAAATCAAGAAACTCGAGGCAGTTGGTTTGGTCACAGGAGTGTTACACCCAACTTGGTTAGCCAACCCAGTGGTGGTGCGCAAGGAAAATGGGAAATGGAGGCTCTACATAGATTTCATTGACCTGAACAAAGCATGCCCAAAGGACCCTTTCCCCTTGCCGCGCATCGACCAGATTGTTGATTCCACCTCCGGGTGTGACTTGCTTTCCTTCTTGGACGCTTACTCCGGATACCACCAGATCTTCATGGCAAAGGAAGATGAGGAAAATACCACGTTCATAACTCCGTGCGGCACGTACTGCTTTGTACGGATGCCCTTCGGGTCAAAGAGCGTTGGTTCTACCTTTGCCAGAGCCGTGCAGACTGGATTTGGACCGCAGTTGCACAGGAATGTAGAAGCTTACATGGATGATATAGTTGTCAAAACCAAGGATGAAGCAACTCTCATACGAGACTTGGAAGAGACTTTTGCAAACCTGCGCAAGATCAACCTGAAGCTCAACCCTGAGAAATGTGTATTTGGCGTCCCATCCGGCAAGCTACTTTGGTTCTTTGTATCTCAGCAAGGAATAGAAGCGAATCCCGACAAGATCAAGGCAATTGAGTAGATACATGCACCCAAGACCATCAAAGACATCAGACGTTTGACCGGATGCGTTGCCGCGCTAAGTAGGTTCATCTCCAAATTCGCCGAACGCGCCCTGCCGTTCTTCAAGATCCTGAAGAAGGCAGGCCCGGTAAAGTGGACCCCGGAAGCAGAAGCAACTCTGCAAGATCTGAAAAATTATCTTTCTTCCGCTCCCACCTTGGTCGCTCCTAAACCACATGAACCGTTGCTGCTATACCTGGCGGCACCAAATCAAGTGGTTAGTGCAGCGCTGGTGGCGCAGCAAGAAGTAGATGAGGACGCAGCCGCTGCAACCGATGCTACTGGGGACAAAACTGAAGCATTTGCGGCAGGACCCTATGCACAACCAGAGGAATCTCGGCAAGCTAACAAAGGCAGTTCCAAGGATGTGGCGAAGAAGAAAGTGGTGCAGCGGCGAGTGTACTTTGTCAGCTCCTTGTTTTAGGGGGCTAGGTCAAGGTACTCTAGAGTGCAAAAGCTGATCTTTGGCCTCATCATGGCCTCGAGGAAGTTGCGCCACTACTTCCAAGCCCATGAGATCACCGTTGTCACTCACTTTCCGCTACAGCGCATATTGAGGAACCCTGAAGCCATCGGCAGGATAGTTGAGTGCGCCACTACTTCCAAGTTCCGGTTTGAAGTATGAGAGCACTTCCATAGTTCAGAGAAGGGCGTTGGCGGAGTTCATTCCAGAATGGACACCCACGCTAGATGAAGAGATCCCAGAGACAGTCCTCCCCGGCAAAGAAGCACCCAAGGATTGGATCATGTACTTTGACGGTGCTTTCTCGCTCCAGGGTGCCGGAGCAGGTGTGCTCCTCGTCGCCCCCACCGGAGAGCACCTCATGTATGTGGTTCAGATGCACTTCCCTCGGGAGGAAGCTACCAACAACACTGCTGAATATGAGGGGCTCCTTGCCGGACTCAGAATCGCAGTGGAGTTGGGAATCAAGAAGCTGATCATCCGAGGGGATTCACAGCTCGTGGTGAAACAAGTCAACAAAGATTATCAGAGCGCGCTCATTTCAGCATACGTGGAAGAAGTGAGGAAACTGGAGGAGTGCTTTGATGGATAGCAAGCAAACCATGTGCCCCGTGCGGAAAACACCAGCGCTGATCATCTATCAAAATGTGTTGTGCAAAAGCTCCATGTGGAACCAGGAACCTTTATCCTTCGCCTCACCCAACCATCAGTATCCCCATCTACGATGGCCAGGAAAAGAAGAAAGCTGAACTCCGGCAAGCATTTCCCGACAGAGCTTCCCGAACCCACTGGTAGAGAAGCTGCCGGGGACAGTCTCGTTTCGCCTGGTGAGCAGCTTTCTCATGCGGAACCCCAGGTTCTCGCGGTCGAGACAAGCGCTCCCACGGACGAGGAGATGCCTTTAGTCCTTGTTGTCGAGCCACAGGCTCCAACCTGGGAACATCACGTAGTCCGTTTCCTCCAAACCGGAGAACTCCCCGAAGAACAAGAAGAGGTCGAAAAAGTAGCCCAGCGGTCAAGTATGTACTAGTTTGTCGATGACACCTTGTACTGAAGATGACCGAACGGTCTGAAACTGCGGTGCATCTGCCGGGAGGATGGACTAAAGCTGTTGGCGGCGATTCACGGAGGTGTATGTGGCTCGCACATTGGATCTAGAGCTCTTGCCGGGAAAGCCTTCCGGCAGGGTTTCTACTAGCCCACTACCCTCCAAGATGCAACTGAATTGGTCACCAAGTGTGAGGCCTGCCAGTTCCATTCCAAGAACTTCCATCTGCCAGCGCAAGCTCTCCAGACAATCCCTTTGTCCTGGCTCTTCTCGGTCTGGGGGCTCGATATTTTGGGCCCCTTCCCCCGCGGTGTCGGGGTCTTTGAGTTCTTGTTCGTAGCAATCGACAAATTCACAAAGTGGCCTGAGGTAGAGCCAGTAAGGAAGGTGACTGCGCATTCAACTATCAAGTTCATGAAAGGACTGGTGTGTGATTTTAGAGTACCCAATAGAGTGATCACCGACAACGGCACCCAGTTCACGAGCCGCACCTTCATGCAATACATCCAAAGCCTTGGAAGCAAGGTCTCCTTCGCCTCTGTTGCCCATCCAAGAAGCAACGGGCAAGTCGAGAGGATGAACGCTGAAGTGTTGCGAGGTCTCAAGACAAGAACTTTCGATAGATTGCGGAGGAGCGGCAAGCGCTGGATAGATGAGCTGCCGGTGGTTCTTTGGTTCCTCAGAATGACACCGAATCGAGCTACCAGCCAGATGCCCTTCTCCCTAGTATACAGGACAGAAGCAGTGCTCCCCACAAACCTCATATATGGGTCACCTCGAGTACTTGTCTACGACGAAGTAGAGCAAGAGCAGCTACGGCATGACGATGCCATGCTCCTCGAGGAAGATTGTCACCGGGCTTCTGTGCGTGCTGCACGCTACCAGCAAGCCATGCGCAGCTATCATAGCCGGAGGGTACATGCCCGGAGCCTTAAGGAAGGCGACCTTGTCCTTAGGCACATTCAGTCCGCCAAGGGTACCGACAAGTTGACGCCGAAGTGGGAAGGCCCTTACCGGGTAGCACGAGTCACCAGACCTGGCGCATTCCGTCTGGAGACCGAAGATGGCACCAAGGTGCTTAACTCATGGAATATTGAGCATCTTCTTAAGTTCTACCCGTAAGGCGCGGCTGCCAGGCACAGTCCCCGGCAGCCATCTTTTGTACAAGCCTTGCCGAAGTTGCATGTATCCCTTTGTACAAATCCAGGCGCAGACCCTGTGCAACAATAATAAAGCTAGGCATTGCATCATATCATTGCATTGCACGTTCGTTATGCATCTTTTATGATTGCAATATTTTCACCTATTTAAGTTCTAGAGATTTGCTAGAGTACTTGTTGAGCCTATAATCCTTGTTACCGTACTCTCTTCTCAAAGAATAGAGGCCTTTTTGCCCTGTGTGTTTTGCCACCAGGTAAATATAAAAGGAGGACGAAGGAACAAGGACGGCGGCCCAACGTACTCAAGAAAGGGATACTGCCTAAAAAGAGATAAGTCTAATAGCATATCCCAAGTTTTATGTTTGTTAGCTCCCTTAAAGGAAATCCTTACTCTCTTTTCGAACGTGCTCGGTGAAGTTCCCCCACATGGTAAAAACCTTTGTCAGGACGAGTTGTTCCCCAGCTCCTGATACTTATCAGCTCTGAGGGACCGCGCCGATACCGACAGGGACCCCCACCGGAGAACAACGTCAGCTTGCTGCCGGGGGCTCACTCCCCTTTTGGCGTTCGCGGTTAATAGTGACCCGGCAAGCGGTACCGTGTGGCGAGGACAAACACATTGACACAGTAGAAACAAAGACGGAAAAGGGTAGTTGTCGGCGTCCTGGGAACGGGGTGTTGGAAATATGCCCTAGAGGCAATAATAAAAGTAGCTATTATTATATTTCCTTGTTCATGATAATCGTTTATTATCCATGCTATAATTGTATTAATTGGAAACACTGATACATGTGTGGATACATAGACAACACTATGTCGCTAGTATGCCTCTAGTAGACTAGCTTGTTGATCAAAGATGGTCAAGGTTTCCTAGCCATAGACATGAGATGTCATTTGATAACGGGGTCACATCATTAGGAGAATGATGTGATGGACAAGACCCAAACTATGAACGTAGCATATGATCGTGTCAGTTTATTGCTATTGTTTTCTGCATGTCAAGTATCTGTTCCTATGACCATGAGATCATGCAACTCACTAACACCGGAGGAATACCTTGTGTGTATCAAACATCACAACGTAACTGGGTGACTATAAAGATGCTCTACAGGTATCTCCGAGGGTGTCTGTAGAGTGGGCATGGATCAAGACTGGGATTTGTTACTCCGTGTGACGGAGAGGTATCTCGGGGCCCACTCGGTAATACAACATCACAACAAGCCTTGCAAGCAATGTGACTAAAGTGTTAGCCACGGGATCTTGTATTACGGAACGAGTAAAGAGACTTGCCGGTAACGAGATTGAACTAGGTATAGAGATACCGACGATCGAATCTCGGGCAAGTAACATACCGAAGATCAAAGGGAACAGCCTATGGGATTAACTGAATCCTTGACATAGAGGTTCAACCCATAAAGATCTTCGTAGAATATGTAGGAACCAATATGGGCATCCAGGTCCCGCTATTGGTTATTGACCGTAGAGGTGTCTCGGTCATGTCTACATAGTTCTCGAACCCGCAGGGTCTGCACACTTAAGGTTCGGTGACGTTTCAGTAGTATAGAGTTATGCATGGTGGTGACCCAAGGATGTTCGGAGTCCCGGATGAGATCCCGGACGTCACGAGGAGCTCCGGAATGGTCCGAAGGTAAAGATTGATATGTAGGAAGTCCCGTTTTGGTCACCGGAAAAGTTTCGGGTATTTCGGTAGTGTATCGGGAGTGCCGGGAGGGTACCGGGGGACCATCGGGAGGGGCCTCTCGCCCCAAAGGGTCTCATGGGCTGGATCAAGAAGGCGGAGATCGTCATCGAGTTGTACGTGTGCCGTCCATTCGGCGCTAGATCGGGATGGATCGTGATTGGATCGCGGGACGCAAGGCAATTTGGATCGCGAAGACGTTCGACTACATCAACCGCGTTTCTTAACGCTTCCCGCTTAGTGTTCTACAAGGGTATGTAGATCCACTCTCCATCTCGTAGATGCTCATGACCATGGATAGATCTTGCGTTTGCGTAGGAAAATTTTGTTTCCCATGCAACGTTCCCCAACAGTGGCATCATGAGCTAGGTCTATGTGTAGATGAGATCACGAGTAGAACACAAAGAAGTTTGTGGGCGTTGATATTTAGATTGCTTCCTCCCTTGGTCTTTTCTTCATTCAGCGGTATTGTGGGATGAAGTGGCCCGGACCAACATTACTCGTACGCTTACGAGAGACCGGTTCCATCAACTGACATGTAACTTTGTTGCATAAAGATGGCTGGCGGGTGTCTGTTTCTCCCACTTTAGTTGGATCAAATTCGACAAAGGCGGTCCTTGAGAAGGTTGAATAGCAATTTGCGTATCACCGTTGTGGTTCTTGCATAGGTAAGAATTGTTCTTGCTAGATACCCGTAGCAGCCACGTAAAACATGCAACAACAATTAGAGGACGTCTAACTTGTTTTTGCAGGGTATGTTGTGATGTGATATGGCCAATTACATGATGAGGTATATGTGATGTATGAGATGATAATGTATTGTATAGAATATCCCGACTTGCATGTCGATGAGTACGGCAGCCGGCAGGAGCCATAGGGTTGTCTTTAATTTTTTTTTGCCATTTTGCTTTACTTTATCACTATGAGTTAGCAATAGTCGTGGAAGCAACAGTCGGCGTGACAGCCTCATGGCGACACGTTGATGGAGGTCATGGTGTCATGCCGGTGACGATGGAGATCATGCGGTGCTTTGGAGATGGAGATCAAAAGCACAAGTTCATGGCCATATCATGTCACTTATGATTTGCATGTGATGTTAATCCTTTTATGCATCTTATTTTTCTTAGGACGACGGTAGCATTATAAGGTGATCCCTCACTTAAATTTCAAGATAAAATTGTGTTCTCCCCGAGTGTGCACTGTTGCGAAAGTTCGTCGTTTCGAGACACCACGTGATGATCGGGTGTGACAGACTCTACGTTCGCATACAACGGGTGCAAGCAAGTGTTGCATGTGCGGAACACTCAGGTTAAACTTGACGAGCCTAGCATGTACAGACATGGCCTCGGAACACAAGAGACCGAAAGGTCGAACATGAGTCATATAGTAGATATGATATACATGAAGATGTTCACCATTGAAACCACCTCAACTCACGTGATGATCGGACTTGAGTTGATGGATTTGGATCATGTGACACTCGAATGACCGGAGGGATGTCGTTTTGAGTGGGAGTTTTTAAGTAATATGATTAACTAAACTCATTATCTTGAACAATAGTCTAAGTTGTCTTTGCAATATTTATGTTGTAGATCAATGGCTCGCGCAGTAGCACCCCTGAATTTTAATGCGTTCCTAGAGAAAGCTATGTTGAAAGATGATGGAAGTAACTTTGTGGACTGGGCCCATAATCTAAGGATTATCCTTACGGCTTCCCAAAAGGCTTATGTCCTTGATGCACCGCTTGGTGATCCACCCGCTCCAGTTGAGTCTCCAGACGTTGTGAACGCCTGGCAAGCTCGTTCTGATGATTACTCAATGGTTCAATGTGCAATGTTGTATGGCTTATAATCGGGACTTCAAAGACGTTTTGAACGTCATGGAGCATATGATATGTTCCTAGAGTTGAAGTTTATCTTTCAGAAGAATGCCCGGATCGAGAGGTATGAGACCTCCGATAAGTTCTATGCCTGCAAGATGGAGGAGAACGGGTCTGTCAGTGAACACATACTCAAAATGTTTGGGTATTCCACCCGTCTGGCTGAATTGGGGATGCCCCTTCCAGCAGAGGTGATCACTGACAGAGTTCTTCAATCATTGCCACCTAGCTACAAGAGCTTCGTGTTGAACTATAACATGCACGGGATGAACAAGTCAGTCGCCGAGCTATTTGCGATGTTGAAAGTCGCTGAGTCTGAGATTCAGAAGGAGCATCAAGTGTTGATGGTCAATAAAACCACTAGTTTCAAGAAGAATGGCAAGGGTAAGAAGGGTAACTCCAAGAAAACTGGCAAAGCAGTTGCCTCTCCCGTGAAGAAACCCAAGGCTGGACCCAAGCCAGAAACTGAGTGCTTTCATTGCAAGGGAAGTGGTCACTGGAAGCAGAACTGCCCCAAGTATTTGGTTGACAAGAAGGTGGCCAACAACAAACAAGGTATATATGATATACATGTTATTGATGTGTACCTTACCAACTCTCATTGTAGTGCCTGGGTATTTGATACCGGTGCGGTTGCTCACATTTGCAACTCAAAACAGGAACTGCGGAATAGATGGAGGCTGGCAAAGGACGAAGTGACGATGCGCGTGGGAAATGGTTCCAAGGTTGATGTGATCGCCATCGGCACGCTCGCTCTTCGATTACCATCGGGATTAGTGATGAACCTGAATAATTGTTATTTAGTGTCTGCGTTAAGCATGAACATTATATCTGGATCTTGTTTATTGCGAGACGGTTACACATTTAAATCAGAGAATAATGGTTGTTCTATTTATATGAGTAATATCTTTTATGGTCATGCACCCAATGTGAGGGGTTTATTCTTATTGAATCTCGATAGTGATGATACACATGTTCATAACATTGATGCCAAAAGATGTAGGATTGGTAATGATAATACCACTTTCTTGTGGCACTGCCGTTTTGGTCATATTGGTGTAAAACGCATGAAGAAGCTCCATGCTGATGGACTTTTGGAGTCACTTGATTTTGAATCACTTGACACCGGTGAACCATGCCTCATGGGCAAGATGACTAAGACCCCGTTCTCTGGAACAATGGAACGGGCAAGTGACTTGTTGGAAATCATACATACTAATGTGTGCGGTCCGATGAGCATTGAGGCGCGCGGTGGTTATCGTTACTTTCTCACCTTCACTGATGACTTAAGTAGATATGGGTATATTTACTTAATGAAACACAAGTCTGAAACGTTTGAAAAGTTCAAGCAATTTCAGAGTGAAGTTGAGAATCATTGTAACAAGAAGATTAAATTCCTACGATCTGATCGAGGAGGAGAATATCTGAGTTATGAGTTTGGTAGTCACTTAAGACAGTGTGGAATTGTTTCACAGTTGACGCCGCCTGGAACACCACAGCGTAATGGTGTGTCCGAACGTCGTAATCGGACCTTATTGGATATGGTGCGATCTATGATGTCTATTGCCGATTTGCCACTATCGTTTTGGGGTTATGCATTAGAGACATCTGCATTCACTTTAAATAGGGCACCATCGAAATCCGTTGAGACGACGCCATATGAACTATGGTTTGGCAAGAAGCCAAAGTTGTCGTTTCTTAAAGTTTGGGGATGTGATGCTTATGTCAAAAAGCTTCAGCCTAAAAAGCTGGAACCCAAAGCGAAGAAATGCGTCTTCATAGGATACCCAAAAGAGACAGTTGGGTATACCTTCTATCTCAGACCCGAAGGCAAAGTGTTTGTCGCTAAAAATGGAACATTTCTTGAGAAAGAGTTTCTCTCGAAAGAATTGAGTGGGAGGAAGATAAAACTTGATGAGGTTGTTGAAACTTTACTTCAACCAGAGAGTAGCGCAGCGCAGAAAGATGTTTCTGTAGAGCCTACATCAGTTGAAGAGGAAGTTAATGATGATGATCATGAAGCTTCGGATCAAGTTGCTATCGAACCTCGTAGGTCGACAAGGACGCGTACTGCTCCTGAGTGGTACGGCAACCTTGTCTTAGAGGTCAAGTTGTTGGACAACGATGAGAACCTACGAGCTATGGAGAAGTGATGATGGGCCCGGATTCCGAGAAATGGTTAGAGGCTATGAAATCTGAGATGGGATCCATGTATGAAAACAAAGTATGGGCTTTGGAAGTATTACCTGAAGGGCGAAAGGCCATTCAGAACAAATGGATCTTTAAGAGGAAGACGGACGCGGACGGTAATGTCACCGTCTATAAAGCTCGACTTGTGGCAAAGGGTTTTTCACAAGTTCAAGGAGTTGACTACGATGAGAGCTTCTCACCCGTAGCGATGCTTAAGTCCATCAGAATCATGTTAGCAATAGCTGCCTTTTTCGATTATGAAATTTGGCAGATGGATGTCAAAACAGCGTTCCTTAACGGTTTCCTTAAGGAAGAGTTGTATATGATGCAACCAGAAGGTTTTGTCGATCCAGAGAATGCTGACAAAGTTTGCAAACTCCAGCGATCCATTTATGGACTGGTGCAAGCATCTCGGAGTTGGAATCTTCACTTTGATGAGGTGATCAAAGCGTTCGGGTTTATACAAGTTTACGGAGAAGCTTGTATTTACAAGAAAGTGAGTGGGAGCTCTATAGCGTTTCTAATATTATATGTGGATGACATATTGCTGATTAGAAACAATATAGAAATGTTGGAAAGCATGAAGGAATATTTGAACAAGAGTTTTTCAATGAAGGACCTAGGAGAAGCTGCTTTCATATTAGGCATCAAGATCTATAGAGATAGATCGAGACGCTTAATAGGACTTTCACAGAGCACATACCTTGACAAAGTTTTGAAGAAGTTCAAAATGGATCAGTCCAAGAAGGGGTTCTTGCCTGTATTGCAAGGTGTGAAGTTGAGTAAGACTCAATGCCCAGTGACTGCAGAAGATAGAGAAAAGATGAGTGTCGTCTCTTATGCTTCAGCCATAGGCTCTATCATGTATGCAATGCTGTGCACAAGACCCGATGTCAGCCTTGCCATAAGTATGGCCAGAAGGTTTCAAAGTGATCCAGGAATGGAACACTGGACGGCAGTCAAGAATATCCTTAAGTACCTGAAAAGGACTAAGGACATGTTTCTCGTTTATGGAGGTGATCAAGAGCTCGTCGTAAAGGGTTACGTCGATGCAAGCTTTGACACTGTTCCAGATGACTCTAAGTCGCAAACCGGATACGTATTTATTCTCAATGGGGGTGCGGTAAGCTGGTGCAGTTCCAAGCAAAGCGTGGTAGCTGATTCTACATGCGAAGCGGAGTACATCGCTGCCTCGGAGGCGGCGAAGGAAGGTGTCTGGATGAAGGAGTTCATGACAGATCTTGGAGTAGTGCCTAGTGCACTAAACCCAATGACTCTGTTCTGTGACAACACTGGTGCCATTGCTCTAGCCAAGGAACCAAGGTTTCACAAGAGGACCAGACACATAAAGCGACATTTCAATTCCATCCGCGATTATATCAAGGAGGACGACATAAATGTTTGCAAAGTGCACACGGATCTGAATGTTGCAGATCCGATGACTAAACCTCTTCCAAGGGCTAAACATGATCAACACCAGAACTGTATGGGTGTCAGATTCATTACAATGTAAATCACATAGTGATGTGAGCTAGATTATCAACTCTAGTGCAAGTGGGAGACTGTTGGAAATATGCCCTAGAGGCAATAATAAAAGTAGTTATTATTATATTTCCTTGTTCATGATAATCGTTTATTATCCATGCTATAATTGTATTAATTGGAAACACTGATACATGTGTGGATACATAGACAACACTATGTCCCTAGTATGCCTCTAGTAGACTAGCTTGTTGATTAAAGATGGTCAAGGTTTCCTAGCCATAGACATGAGATGTCATTTCATAACGGGATCACATCATTAGGACAATGATGTGATGGACAAGAGCCAAACTATGAACGTAGCATATGATCGTGTCTGTTTATTGCTATTGTTTTCTGCATGTCAAGTATCTGTTCCTATGACCATGAGATCATGCAACTCACTGACACCGGAGGAATACCTTGTGTGTATCGAATGTCACAACGTAACTGGGTGACTATAAAGATGCTCTACAGGTATCTCCGAGGGTGTCTATTGAGTGGGCATGGATCAAGACTGGGATTTGTTACTCCGTGTGACGGAGAGGAATCTCGGGGCCCACTCGGTAATACAACATCACAACAAGCCTTGCAAGCAATGTGACTAAAGTGTTAGCCACGGGATCTTGTCTTACAGAGCGAGTAAAGAGACTTGCCGTTTACGAGATTGAACTAGGTATAGAGATACCGACGATCGAATCTCGGGCAAGTAACATACCGAAGAACAAACGGAACAGCCTACGAGATTAACAGAATCCTTCACATAGAGGTTCAACCGATAAAGATCTTCTTAGAATATGTAGGAACCAATATGGGCATCCAGGTCCTGCTATTGG
The DNA here is from genome assembly GCA_039707655.1 of Elymus sibiricus. Classification (NCBI taxonomy): domain Eukaryota; kingdom Viridiplantae; phylum Streptophyta; class Magnoliopsida; order Poales; family Poaceae; genus Elymus; species Elymus sibiricus. The sequence goes on from CM077669.1 coordinate 271,177,572, forward strand.
TTATTGACCGTAGAGGTGTCTCGGTCATGTCTACATAGTTCTCGAACCAGCAGGGTCTGCACACTTTAGGTTCGGTGACGTTTCGGTAGTATAGAGTTATGCATGTTGGTGACCGAAGGTTGTTCGGAGTCCCGGACGTCACGAGGAGCTCCGGAATGGTACGGAGGTAAAGATTGATATATAGGAAGTCCCATTTTGGTCACCGGAAAAGTTTCGGGTATTTCGGTAGTGTACCGGGAGTGCCGGGAGGGTACCGGGGGACCATCGGGAGGGGCCTCTCGCCCCAAACGGTCTCATGGGCTGTGGGAGGAGTCAAACCAGCCCCTAGTGGGCTGGCCGAACCCCCCACTAATGCCCATGCGTCTAGGGGTGGGAAAACCCAAAGGTGGAAAGGGTTTCCAAGTGGGGGAGGAGGAATCCTACTCCTAGTAGGATTGGAGTTGGACTCCTCCACCTCCCCACTTCGGCCGCACCTAGGGGCAGCCCTATGGGCTCCGGCCTCCCTCCCCTTCTCCTATATATACTAGAGGGATAGAGGGCAAAAGCATTTCAACCCAAAAAGGCCACGATGCAGCCCTCTCTCCCGATAGATTGGTTCCTCTAGTTTTCAGTAGTGCTTAGGCGAAGCCCTGTTGGAACAGTTCCACCACCGCCGCCGCCGCACCGTCGCGCTACCGGAGAACTCATCTACCTCGCTGCTCCCTCTTGCTGGATCAAGAAGGCGGAGATCGTCATCGAGCTGTACAAGTGCTGAACGCGGAGGTGCCGTCCGTTCAGCGCTAGATCGGGACGGATCGTGATTGGATCGCGGGATGCTCGGCGATTTGGATCGCGAAGACGTTCGACTACATCAACCGCGTTTCTTATCGCTTCCCGCTTAGTGATCTACAAGGGTATGTAGATCCACACTCCCTCTCATAGATGCTCATCACCATGGATAGATCTTGCGTGTGAGGGAAATTTTTGTTTCCCATGCAACATTCCCCAACACGGGGGTACCCAGAACTGCTTGCCTTCGGCCCAGGGCATGGCCCACTTCGACGGCCTGGTACGGCCCAGTGCAGGATCGCTCAAGAACAAGGCCCTCGCAGGAGCCCGCCCCCCCACGAGGAAGGCAACGTCAAGACCCTCGCATGAAGGAGGCCTCACTAGGTCGCCTCCTGAGGGGCGGAGATCCCTATGCAGCACTCAGCCTCGGGAGGTTAGGGGTGATGCAAGCCAGGCCAGGCGGGCGCCAGCGCGCACAGAGGAGACAGTTTTCTCTTTGGTGCAAAGGAGGCAAAGACGTACGAATGTTCCCGACGCACCCCCCAAAGGTTTCCATTCCGGCGCAACGAGACTGAGATCGCGAGCCCAGCAGGACGGACGTCATCGCCGAGCCCACCTCTGCATCACCACCAGCTACTTTGCAGGTGAAGACCACCTTTCGTCAGGATAAGGTGTACTCCTTGTCCCCCTTCAAATTTTGCCGTTGTGGGATCCCTTCCCGCCATTGCGATAAGGGAAGAGGACCCGAGCCACTATAAATAGAGGCTAGGCTACTCCATGGGGAGGAAAGATCGAGCACCACCCGGGCACCCTCGCGAGGTGACTCACCACTGTACTAGTTCATCCACAGACCTCCTCGTGAGGCAATCCACCAAAAGCAGGAGTAGGGTTTTACGCTTCGCAGCGGCCCGAACCTGGGTAAATCCTCGTGTGCATGTCTTCTTCCCCACGATCGTGTGAGTTCGTCAGGCTAGGCTGTGAAGTTGTGAGCTTGAGGTCGAAGCTGGTGGGGATCTTCGCACATGCCCCTGAGTTCGAACCTCTTTGGGTTTTGCGGAGCCTGAAATCCGACAGTAGTACTCGAAGAAATAAAATAACATTCATTCATTTGTTTATCAGTACAAATCGGATAAGAATTACATTACGGTTGACTAAAACTTGGCGAACGCCTACATCTTTTGACTTATAAAAAGATAAGTGCCCCGTAATGCCTTTCCTGTCCCTCTCCTCCTAGGAGTTAGGTGGAGAAGAAGTAGAGGGCAACAGGAGCGCCTGGCTGGGATTCGGCGCCTCCCCGCCAGGACCAGAGGGACGCGTCCGAAGATCAGAAGGGCCCCATCCCCAGGCAGGGCAGACGAAGCCGACGGAGCGGACAAGACCGACAAAGGGGAAGAAGGCGGAGGGCAGGTGCACATGGTGGCGCTGCTGGAGCCCAGCTGGTGATGATGGTGCTGCCAGGGAGCACGACGCATCAGAGCCATCATCCGCGCTCCTGATACGTCGTGGATCCCCGACCGCCATCGTCTTCCTCATCGCCACCGCTCGAGGGAACGCCTCCGCCGTCGTCCAAGCTCCCGACGCGGCAGCCAAGGGGCCCCACAGAGAGCATTGTCGTCTCCGGTGGCCAAAGGCGGGGAATTTCCCCTGCCCTTGAGAAGCACGCGCAAGCGAAGAACTCCCACCCATGCGTGTTATCCAGGACGCTATGGGTGGAGAAATTCATCACGATAAATGGCGAACCACGACTGCGACCGCACATGTGCAATTGGCGGCCGTGTGAACGATCTTTCTCCATCACCCTGGAGAAGGAGCGCGGGGGCCACGGTCCACCACGACGCCGTGTTTCCATCATATACTCTAGCGCGGTGTCGACCGCACGGCGCCCCATCAAAACTGAAGAAGCGGGTGACGCAGTGGCTGGCGTGCCGCCGCAGCTGTTCCCGGCGTGGCCACCACGCCGCCCGCTTCCCCATCCGAAACTCCTCCGGCCAACTTTCAGCTCGAAGTCATCGGCCTAGAGCGGGGACTGAGTGTGGACACAAGGAGAAGGCCCTGCGATGACGAGCACACTCACCAGGCCCTTCCCCCTGAACATCAGGGAGGAAGGGCCGGCTCAAAGACGAACCAGAAATGAAGAACGAGCAGTGTGGGCTAGGGAATAAGGAGGAGATGGAGATGGATGAGCATAGCCGCCGTGACCCCCAAATTTATAGGGGAGAGCATGGGGTTTGGCTCTCCCTGGCTCCAGAGCGGCCGCCCATTTCCAGCAATCCCACTACCCACGACTCACGAGCGAACAGGTAACCGCCCCATTGCTCCAATCCATGGCGCTTCGATTTCTGCCATGATCAGGCCTTTAAGTCACGAGCGCCCACCGCAAGCTCCTCGGTATGCATGCGGCGCGCATGATGGAAACGTCCTGAGGTGGTGGGACAGTGCTGACTAGTAAATTGGCAGTTACCCCCTCACATTGTGCGCATGTGCATAAATTTTAGGCCTGACCCAACGGCACTAGGCAAGCGGGTGTGGGCCAGACCCGGGGGCTCCTGTCAGTGCAGTAGGACAGGGGTATCCAGTGCCCCTGGCTTATGCACAGGCGGTAGCAGCAAAAACCCGTCGGTACAAGTTACCACACCACCAAGCAAGCATTTAAGGACAAGACCACGGCAGCAACGACCTGCAGAAGGCCAAGCAAACACCGGCAAGACCAACACAATGGCCCAGGAGGGGCCCAGAGCGCGCCAGCCACATCCCCGGGGCCTGCCAGGGACCGAGGCGCGCACATCTCAGGAAGACCCGGCAAGCCATCCCCCGGCAGGCACGAGCTGACCAGCCACCGCTCCATCGCATCACTACGCCAGTCACTTATCGATGCGGTGTCGAGCCGTCAAGCGGCTAGGTGGCTCTCACTAAGCACGTGGCGACGCATCGGAAGGCAGATTATACCCAGTTGACACCCGTCCAGCAGCGTGTCAAGACCCTAAACAACGGCTGGCTAGGCGGTGGCAAGAGCATGCCGGGTGTCGGAAATCGGGCTCCGCAGACCCAAGAAGGTTCGAAATCTGGGGCGTGTGCGAAGATCCTTCCCAGCTCAAGCCTCAAGCTCGTTGCTCCATAGCTAGACCTTGGCAAAGATGCGCGAGAATGCAAGAAGATGGACACAACAATTTAACCAGGTTCGGGCCACCTTGCGGTGCAAAACCCTACTCCTGCCTTTGATGGATTGGCCTCACGAGGAGGTTTTCGGGTGAACTAGAACAGTGCTTGAGTGACCTCGCGAGGGCTCTTGGGTGAGGATGGACTCGATCCCTCTCTACGGTGGTGGCTAGTCTCTATTTATAGTGGCATTGGTCCTCTTCCCGTATCGCACAGGCGGGAAGGGATCCCACAACGACCAAATTTGAAAGGGGACAAGAGGTACAACTTATCCTAACTAAAGATGGTCTTCGCCTGCAAAGCTCCTGGCATGACGCAGAGGTGGGCTCGACGATGAAATCCGTCCTGCCGACCCCGTGGTCTTGGTCTTGTTGCACCAGAATGGAAACCTTTGGTGGGTTCCTTGGGAACCCGCGTTCGTGCTTGCCTCCTTAGCACAAAAGAGGAAACTGCCTCTGCGGCGCCTGCTGGCGCCCACCTGCCTCGGTCGTCATAGCTCACGTCATCGCAGTCTCCTGAGGCTGGGTACCTGCATAGGAATCTCCGCTCCTCGGGAGGCAGCCTGGGGAGGCCGATCCCCTGCAGGTCTTGGTGCCGTTCCCTAATGGCTGGGGCTCTTGTGAGGGTCTTGTCTTGAGGGGTTTGTCGCCAGGCCGTGCTAGGCCATCGTGGTGAGCCACGCACTGGTCCGCAGGCATGCAGGTCTAGGTACCCCCAATCCCAGAACACCGACAGTAGTCCCCAGGCCCAAGGCGCCCTCGGGTTGGCTTCGAGGCGAAGCCAAGGAAGGAAGGCCGAAGCGCCGCGGGCCCCAATCGCCTGCGGGCCAGGCTCGACGCGTGGCGCATGACGGGACACGGGCGCCTCCGCTCCCACGTCGCCTCGGCAACTGCCCAAGCCGACAAAAGCATGGCGTCCGCTACCGAGCCATCATTGATCTCCTTGCTTGGGCCCTTGCTTCCTTGCTCAGATCCCCTTTCCCTTGCGAGAGCTTCCTCCAGATTCTGGCGTAGCGCTGTCCTTCCTCTTGCTCCTCCAATCCCCAGAATCCATCAAATGGCGCCCGCCGGGAAGTCAAAACCTGAGGCCCAGGCCTCGGCCTCCTCTTCTCCCTCGCCGGCACTCACAGAATCCACCATCATCAGGGAGGGGGACCTCACCCCCGTGCTCCCATTGACAGCGGACCACACCAATGAGTGGGGACGGACGTTGATCTGGTGCGGCTCTGCGGAGGAGTACACCTTGGCGAAGACAGTCTATCCCTTCTTCCTTCACAGCGTCTTCTTCAGGCTCGTCCCGCCTTTCTCGGGGTTCTTCTCCGCCATCCTCGAGCACTACGGGATCCAGGCCCTTCATCTTCGGCCCAACTCCATACTGCTGATGTATGTCTTCACCTTCTACTGCGAGGCCATTGTTGGCGTGAGGCCCTCGGTGGCCCTCTTCTGCCACTACTTTAGCCTGCGGCTCCACGACTGTGCACAGCGGTCGGCGTGCACCTCCTTCGCCGTGGTCTTGAGCGGGAATGTGCTCCTGAAGGCCGGGAAGATGGTGGAGGGTTTCAGGCACCGCTGGGTCTTCTTGGATGCCCGGGGCACCGATCCGCGCCTGGAGCTCCCGACGGGGCTTCCCGAGAAGACCCTCGCGCGGGGCTCCACGAAGCTCTCCGATCCCCGGGCGAAGCCTGTCCTGTCGTGGATCTCCGAGGACATGTAGGCCAAGCAGCTGACCGGGGTGCTGATAGTGAAGGAGTTCCTAACGCAGCGCCTGGCGCCGCTCCAGGTGCACTCGAAGCCCATGTGGGAGTACGATGGTGTGAGGGACACCATCAGGCTTCGGTCCACCAACCTGACTGGTGAGGATCTGGGCAGGGCCGTGGTTGCCCTACTCCATGGCGATCCCGGGGACATCCTTGAGGCCTACGCCCCGCTGTACCGCTGTGACGATAGGGAGGACCTGGTCGCCGCCATGCCTGCCTTTGATGAGCGCGGGCTCTCGCAGCCCGAGCGCCCCAACTCCCTGGTGCCATTGTCCTCCGGTGACGCCAGTGGCAAGGGAGACTCGGAGAAGACCGTGGATGACGGCCTGAAAGAGGTGTATCCCCCGTCGCAGAGCGTGCTCCTCCACAATCTTGAGGATGACGATGATGCCAATGAGCCCCCAGCCACGGACTCCCTGCGCTTCGTCAGGGACCTCAGGAAGCCAAGGCCTGCCTCCCAGAACATGCCGGCATCCAGCCAGGTGACCCCGAAGAAACGCGCGGCCGTGGCTCCTCCGACGGACTCCCCGTGCTCCAGCAGGGTGCTCGAGACGCTGGTCACGCCTCCATCCAAGCCGTAGCCAAAAGACTGGGCGGCCTCCGCTGGGGCAGACGTGATTTCGCCACCCCTTCGGGCGACAGCGCCACGCCGAAGAGAGGCGGGAGCATCCAAGCCCTCGGCGATGTGGAGAGGAAGAGGCAGTGGGTCGCGGCTGATGAGTAAGTAACTTGCCTTGCCTTTGATCAATTATAAGTTGCGCGCATGCTCACGGCCCCTTCTCTCCTTGGTGGCCAGGGTCGTCGTCGAGCCGAAGAAGAGGAAGGCGGGCGCTGAGCCGAAGGAGCCCCCTGTCCGAAGGGCGCCTTCGGCATCCGGCCGCGGACGCGGCGTGCGAGGAAGCGCGCCACGCCAGTTTGGTGTGACTCTTGAGTGCCCCGGCGGCGCAGCGCCCGAGCTTGCTGGCGTAACACCTTCTCCTCATGTTGCGACAACGTCGCTCGGGGGGCCGGCCACCGGGAGCGCGGAGGCTCAGGAGATGGCACCCCTTGCCGCCGCCGTGGCGACTCCAGGGCCGATGGAGGGGGCGATCCCCTGCCCCCTCCTGACGGATTCCGCCCCTGAGGATGCAGCGGCGTGGCCTCAGGAGGAGCCAACCCCTGTGGACCATCAGTCCGAGAAGTCGCCCGCTCTTGTCGTGCTCGAGGAGAGACTGGAGCCTCCAGCACCCCAAGCCAGCCACGCCACCGCTTCCTTGGACACACCGCCTGTCGAAGTGACGGTGCCGCCTCCTGGTCAGGCTCTCGCGCTCGAGGGCAGCGGCCCTCCGGTCAGGCCCGACGCCTTGGATGAGGCCTATACCGCGCTTGGCCGGATCCGGGCCAACCTCCAAGGCGCCGATAGGCGCTGCTTCGCGGGGGAATGCCTGGAGCTTATCTCCAGGTGGCTCCAGGCTGACGCAGCCATCAAGCCGCCCTGGGGTCCGGCCGAGGTTGCCACCGCGGAAAGCAAGAAGGAGGCCGCCGAAGCCGTGGTAGCTCGTGACGCGGCGCTGGCCAAAGCAGTGGCTATCGCGGAGCGCTGTGGTGAGGCAGAGGCCAAACTGAAGGCCCTTCAGGAGGAGCAAGCCACGCACACGCAATGGCTTCACCAGCGGGAAGAGGACCTCACGGCTCGCGAGGCGAAGCTCGTCGATCGCGAGTCCATGCTGTCCCAGACGGCTGGCGACCAAGCCATTGAGAAGGAGCGTCTGGCCAAGCTGAAGGACGAGGTAGTGGAGGCCCATACGTCCCACGCCTGGCGTGTATCCAACACAACAGCCCAGCTGCATGCTAGGGAGAAGACCCTTGCCGCTGCTGAGGAAAAGGTAGTCGCGTAGCGCGATGCCTTCCCCTCCATCGAGCTCAGGCTTCGCCGGGCTCTGCGCTTCATCTGTAGGGGAGAATTTGGGGAGTCGCTGGCGGCTCCTGAGGGCGGTTACGCCGGGCTCTCCTCCAAGCTCACTGAGGCGCTTGAAGGTGTGGTCGCCAAGGTGGACGCCATCCTGGAGAGCGAGAGCCGCGATTTTTTCTCCGTGGCCGCGACGCGTGTCTTCAGCCACCTCTACCTTCACGAGCTCGGCTTTGATTTCAATGCGGTGATGACCTCGGTTGCCCCTGAGTCCCGCGCCAACGTAGCGGTGGCAGTGAAGGATTCCGTGGATGCGCTGATGAAGAAGTTCGGCTGCGTCCCCGACACCGAGCCCCCTGCGGTGGAGGTGAGCAGTGGGGACAAGGGCATCGAGCAGTGGCGAGCAGTTGACGACGAGCTCGACGTAACCGGGGCGATCGGCGGCGGCGGCTTTGTCGATGGCGGCTCCTCCTCCTAGACTCCGACCTGCGACATTTATCGTGCCTCGTGGAGGCATAAGACATGTTTGAATTGCAAAACGTGTGCTTGTAATAATTTGTTTGAATTCTGTGATTTCCTTTTGTTCCCTTGTCGGCGTTTTGGGGACGGGGGTACCCAGACCTGCCGGCCTACGGCCTGGGGCGTGGCCCACCTCGACGGCCAAGCACGGCCCGGAACGGCCTCACTCAAGACAAGGCCCTCGCGAGAGCCCCGCGCTCGCGAGGAGGACGGTGCCAAGACCCTCGGGGAGAAGAGACCTCCCCAGGCCCCCTCCTGAGCGGCGGAGATCTCTATTCAATGCTCGGCCTCGGGAGGTCAAGGGTGACGCAGACACGCCAGGCGGGCACCAGCGCGCCAGAGGAGACAGTTTCCTCTTTGGTGCAAAGGAGGCAAGGGCGACTGCGGGTTCCCAAAGCACCCCCCAAAGGTTTCCATTCCAGTGCAACAAGACCAGGACCACAAGCTCCGCAGGGCGAGCGTCATCACCGAGCCCACCTCTGCATAACCACTGGCTACTTTGCAGGCAAAGACCACCTTTCGTCAGGATAAGGGTGTACCTCCTGTCCCCCTTCGAATTTGGCCGTTGTGGGATCCCTTCCGGCCATTGCGATAAGGGAAGAGGACCCTGGCCACTATAAATAGAGGTTAGGCTGCTCTGTAGAAAGGGAGGACAAAAAACACCGCCCGAGCATCCTCGCGAGGCGACTGACCACTGTACTAGTTCATACACCAACCTCCTCGTGAGGCAATCCACCAAAAGGCAGGAGTAGGGCTTTACGCTTCGTAGCGGTCCGAACCTGGGTAAATCCTCGTGTGCTAATCTTCTTCCTGACAGTGTGCGAGCTTGTTTGGCTAGGCCGTCGTGCTGGGAGCTAGAGGGTGAAGCTGTTGGGGATCTTCGCACACGGCCCTGTGTTCGAACCACTTCATGTTTTGCGGAGCCTGAAATCTGACATTTGGCGTGCCAGGTAGGTGGCGTGTCGGAGTCTTTTGCAAGCTTCGCTTCTCATTCGCTCCGTCGTGTCGATGGCCGGCGCCCGACAAGTTTCCTTCGGCCCCGACGGATCCGCCTTCGCCAACCTCGCCTCTACCACCCAAGACGCATGCCCTAGCAGCTCGGTGTTGGGCAGTCGTTACCAGGCCACCAGCGTCGTCTCCACCGTCGTCGCCGCTCGTGCCGGCCAGGCGCGCGGCGGGAGAGCGGCGCCCCTGGGACCGACATTACGTTGTGCCCACGTGGGAGACCTCAACGCGCATGACGCGCTGCTGATGGTGAGTGAGATGCTTCGCCACCGCCCGACGCACGGGGGATTCGACGTCTGGGCCGACCACATCGCCGACTTGGTCACCGTCGCAAGGAGGGCCTGGGTTCCGCACCTCTCTTCTCGACCACCGACGCTGGGCGCCGGGGGCTCCCTCGCCATGCCTCTCACCTCATCTGCGGACAGCGTGCCCGCCCCATTCCTAGGCGAGCCCGGGCAGGGTCCGCCGCATGTCGTGCTCCTTCTCCTCCGGATCCCGGTGACCGGCTTCGGGGCACCGTCCGGCCCCGCCAGTGGTGCCTTTGAAGAAGGTGATGGGGCGCTCCGCGCGCGCCTCAACGCGCGCACTCATGCCCCAGTGGATCATCAATAGCCTGGGTCGTCCCGGCGAGAGCGCGCCAACCGGCGCAGGGATCAGGCGGCTCAAGCTTCTGGGCAGACAGGTAATCATAACGGAGGCGCAGTGGATAACCAAGGAGGCAACCCATGTCAAGACACGCGCGATCAACCCCGCGCCATCGGCAGAGGTAAGCAACTCCAGGCGGAGGCCCGCCGCAGGAGGGTTTGTGGGCCGTGCGCCCAGGGCGGCATTGCCTTGCCGCCCAGGGAGGCTGCCCATGGGGCGCGCGGAGACGGTTCAGGAGGAGACCAAGGCCTTTACACAGAGGCCTATGTTCCGAGCTATGTCATACCTGTGGATGGCGCGGTTGATCACGCGCCCCCCCGCGGGAGCCAGCATCCTCCCGGAGTAGGGAGATGTATTGGACGACCTCTCCAAGCCGGGCCTGGGGGCTTCCACTAGGAAGGCACCAGACCAGGTTGGTGCAAGCGAGGGGGCGTCCCGGGATGCGTGGGGGCGCGGCACAGCCGCCGCCCTCGCGAGCAAGCAGCACGCAGCCGGGCCTTGGGCCGCTGGGACAACTGCCTAGGGGGACCGGCAGGATATGAGCAGCGCGGTCCACGCGCGGCAACGGGGGCGCCGATGCGGCCCTCAGGAGGCAGGTCCTGGCGAGGTCCTCGGGTCGTGATCTGGCCGGCGCCCCGACGCCTCACAAGGTGGCTTCACTGACACAACACCCCTATGGCTGCGCTGGGTGCATTGTGGTCATGTTTGGGCCGCAGGAGCGGAATCCCGCGTCTACGCGGGGCATGATGCACTCAGGTTTGGGATGTAGGGGTGCGCAACCATGCAGAAATGCGCGGGATGGCTCTTAACAGAGTTGGGAGCACCTGGGCCATGCGCCTGGGGGCTTGCTCAGCTATCATCGGCCGTGACACTCTCATGTAATAATGAGTGGGCTGTATACGCCCGGAGCCCCCAGAGGACGCGGAGGGGTTCCATCCCACGCCCAAGTGGAAGCCCCATGCTCCACGCTGGCGGACAATACTGTCCTCCAATGACTATGCCCACGCAACGTGGATGCCCTATGCTCCGCGCTGGGGGAAGACGAACACGAAGACTAGCCTAGGTGCCGGACGCGGCTGTTGCTTGCTTCCTTTTTGTATTCGAATTGCCACTTTTTGAAGTGAAACTTGAAGGTTTCGTAACTCTATTTAAAAAGGGGCGGGATTTTTTCTCTCTTTGCAGTTCCTTTTTCTGGTCTTGTAGTCTCTTTTTCTGAATCGGCACCTTGCCACGGCCCAGGCACCTTCGCCCTCGCGTGGCGCCTCTGGGCTTGCCGGCAAGGGCCTGTCGCCTCGGAAGCATACATCTTTTAACGGTCGGCCCTCGCTCGGGGGCTCCGGCTATGGCCCGGTGTGGCCACACGGAGCCTCGGGAGGCTCAGGAGCTTCCCGGGGCAGGAACCGGCGGAAAGGAATGGTCGCCGCTTGAGTGTCAAAGGGGGGGGTCCTGAGCAACATGCCTCAGGAGCCTCACTAATCTCGCAGCTTCTCGCCCCTTGGTCTCGTCCCGGTGATCCGGACGCCCCAACGGCGGTCGAGGCCTCGCCCCTTGGTCTCGTCCTGGTGATCCGGATTCCCCAACGGTGGTCGAGGCATGCGCGGGATTGGGCCCCGACGACGTAGAGCGCCGCTTGAGCGTCAAGGGGGACTCCTGAGCAGCGCGCGTCATGGAGCCTCACTGATCACGTAGCCCCTCGCCCCTTAGTCTCGTCCTGGCGATCCTGACACCCCAACGGCGGTCGAGGTATGCGTGGGGTTGGGCTCCGCCGATGTAGAGTGATGAAAAGGCTCCCAAACCATTCCGCTCGCAAGAAGGAAGCCCTCCCTGGCGAGATCCTCGAGCTCCCTAAACGCCACAGCTGCACCATGCAGCACACGAGCTCGCCACAGCCTATCAAGCTAAGTACCCCGACCGCGCTATAGTTTACCATGTGACCCCGTTAGGCCACTTGTTGATCCAGGTATAGGGAAGGGCAGCGTGAAAGGAAGGAACCCAGCCTCTCGCGGCGTCGTCACTAAAACCCCGGTCTTGGGACGGCTCACTCCACCTCAGGAGGGTTAGCCTCACGAGGCCCTAACGGGCCGTCATCGCTAGGCGTAGTGTGACGCCTCAACGGACCTCACGAACAGCGCCGGACGCGGAGCAGCGGCACATCAGTACGGGCGAAGGTGCGAGGGAGTGCGTGGTGCCGCACCAACGATGACACAGAACTCCGCGCAGGAGACGAGGGCGCATCACACAAAATAAGCAACTAACAGCTCAAAGGAGAGGGAAGAAAACGAAGGTAAAACGCAAAAGTTTTAATGCCCCCAGGGGCCAAGAGCTTCTTGATGTGACAGGGACCAGAGGAAGAGAACGGGGAAGCCTAGGCGGAGGAGCCGATGTCGCCGTCCAGACCTCTGCTTGCCCTGTGCCGGAGTCGTCGCCCTTGTCGGAGGAAGGCTCTTGGACGAACCGCTCCACCAGGGCCTCTACGTGCGGGCGCACCTCGTCCCGGAGGGGCCTCTGGAGCTCCTCAGGCACTGGCTCCATGACGCGGGGGAAGTCAAGCTCCGAGACATGGCGGCGAAGGTTGGAGAAGACGCGCGTCAGCGCAATGTCCAGAAGGTCGCGCGCGCTGGACGCGTTGTCCTCGTCCACCTGGGAGACGCCGGTCTCCAGCGCCACCACCACCTTGCCGAAGAAGTTGAGGTAGCCCCCGTCGCTGTGCGCGCTGTTGGAAATATGCCTTAGAGGCAATAATAAATTGGTTATTATTATATTTCCTTCTTCATGATAATCGTTTATTATCCATGCTATAATTGTATTGATTGGAAACTCAAATACATGTGTGGGTACATAGACAACACTGTGTCCCTAGTAAGCCTCTAGTTGACTAGCTCGTTGATCAAAGATGGTTAAGGTTTCCTAGCCATTGACATGAGATGTCATTTGATAACGGGATCACATCATTAGGAGAATTATGTGATGGACAAGACCCAAACTACGAACGTAGCATATGATCGTGTCAGTTTATTGCTATTGTTTTCTGCATGTCAAGTATCTGTTCCTATGACCATGAGATCATGCAACTCCCTGACATCGGAGGAGTACCTTGTGTGTATCAAACGTCGCAACGTAATTGGGTGACTATAAAGGTGCTCTACAGGTATCTCCGAGGGTGTCTGTTGGGTTGGCATGGATCAAGACTGGGATTTGTTACTCCGTGTGACGGAGAGGTATCTCAGGGCCCACTCGGTAATACAACATCACAATGAGCCTTGCAGGCAATGTGACTAAAATGTTAGCCACGAGATCTTGTATTACGGAACGAGTAAAGAGACTTGCCAGTAACGAGATTGAACTAGGTATAGAGATACCGACGATCGAATCTCGGGCAAGTAACATACCGAAGAACAAAGGGAACAGTATACGAGATTAACTGAATCCTTGACATAGAGGTTCGACCGATAAAGATCTTCGTAGAATATGTAGGAGCCAATATGGGCATCCAGGTCCTGCTATTGGTTATTGATCGTAGAGGTGTCTCGGTCATGTCTACATAGTTCTCGAACCTGCAGGGTCTACACACTTAACGTTTGGTGACGATTAGTATAGTTGAGTTATTGTGTTGGTGACCGAAGGTTGTTTGGAGTCCCGGATAAGATCCCGGACATGACGAGGATCTCCGGAACAGTCCGGAGGTAAAGATTGATATATGTGATAATAGTGTTTTGGTTTCCGGAAGGGTTCCGGAATTCACCGGAAGAGGTTCCGGATGTTTCCCGAAATGTTCGGATACGAGAACACTTTATTTGGGCCAAGGGGTAAAGCCCACGAGGCTTAGGCAAGGTGCAAAAGGAAGTTTTGCTGGCGTCTGGGGCAGTACTACCGCTTATCGTAAGCGGTACTACCGCTACGGGCGGTACTACCGCTTATCGTAAGCGGTACTACCGCTTATCGTAAGCGGTACTACCGCTACGGGCGGTACTACCGCTTATCGTAAGCGGTACTACCGCTTATCGTAAGCGGTACTACCGCTTGTGCGCGGTACTGCAGGGATCCGAGTTGGACTCTTTCCCTGCAGGCCAAACCGACCTTGTGCGGGCAAAACCGACCTGGAGGAGGCTTTTACTCCAAGTTTAGACCCCAAGGCTCAACATATAAATAGAGGGGCAGGGCTAGCACACGGGACACATTAAGATTTCCCAAGCCGTGTGTCGGCAACCCTAACCCTCTAGTTCTCCCGTCATAATCTCCGTAGTGCTTGGCGAAGCCCTGCAGAGATTGTTCCTCACCACCATCACCACGCCGTCGTGCTGCCGGAACTCATCTACTACTTCATCATCGCTTGCTGGATCGAGGAGGTGAAGGCGTCATCAAGCCGTACGTGTGTTGAACGCGGAGGTGCCGTCCGTTCGGCACTAGTTCGTGATCGGATCGAGGGACGACTTGCGATTTGGATCGCGGAGACGTTCGACTACATCAACCGCGTTTCTTAACGCTTCCGCTTAGCGATCTACAAGGGTATGTAGATTCACTCTCCCTCTCGTAGATACTCATCACCATGGATAGATCTTGTGTGTGCGTAGGAAAATTTTTGTTTCCCATGCAACGTTCCCAACACGCGCATGGCAGCGCGGGGGCTTCCCCAACGAACCGGCTCACCGCACCAACCGCGCGGTGGGCGATGTCCAGGTACTGCTTGGCGCGCTGCGCCTCCAGCATCCTCGCGTGCGCCGCCACGTCCTGGGCGGCCTTCATTTGGGCCTGGAGGGATGCCAGCTCCGCTTGGGCCTCCGCCTCGCCCCTGAGCGCGGCCTGGAGGGTGGCCTCGACGTCCGCCAGCTGGGCCCTCAACGCGTCCGCCTCCTCCTGGAGCTCGTCGAGCCTGCGCCTCTTGGGCGCAGGCGCCCTAGGGGGAGGAAATGATCAAGTCCGGCGTGCCGGGCATGATTGCAAGAGAAGGCTAGGGGTGATGGAACACTTAATCATCGATGATGGCCCAGCGCCGGCGAGCTTGGGCCGACCTCGAAGGCACCCCGCCGCTGCCTCCAGGGGCTGACGGCGGAACCGAGGGCTCCGTGCGCTTCCCCGCACCTACGGCACTCCCTCCAGATTCCATGGAGGATAAAGAAAGAAAGGAGGAAGAGAAAGATATCTTCGGAAGGTTGGGAAGCGAGAGCGCGCGTCAGGATGGCAAGACCCCCCGGGCGGGGCGGGTTTATAGGCGCAACCGCTGCTCACGGGAGGACGTGGGGAGTGGAGACGCCGTGCGCTCCTCGGGCGCCACGTGCCATACTCGGTCGGCGAGCTGCCCTGCTTCACGTTGCTTCCTCTGCCCTTGTCGGGTCACATCCGCGTGGCCCGAGGGGGGAGGACGCAAAGAGACGGCCGCATTCAAGGAAGGGCAATGCTGGCTGGTGCGACGCGCAGGCCTCGCACCAGCATGACTCGGAGCGGTTCCCGACGTCTTCGGGGAGCGGAGGCACCCGCGTCTCGTTATGCGCCACGCACCAGGATGGGCCCGCAGGCGATTGGGGCCCGCGGCGCTTGGGTCGGCTTCTACGGCTTCGCCCCGAAGCCAACCCAACCGCACCTTGGGCCCGGGGGCTGCTGTCGGTGTTCTGGGGATGGGGGTACCCAGACCTGCCGGCCTGCGGCCCTGGGCGTGGCCCACCTCGACGACCAAGCACGGCACGGAACGGCCTCACTCAAGACAAGGCCCTCGCGAGAGTCCCGCGCTCGCGAGGAGGACGGCGCCAAGACCCTCGGGGAGAAGAGACCTCCCCAGGCCCCCTCCTGAGCGGCGGACATCTCTATGCAATGCTCGGCCACGGGAGGTCAAGGGTGACGTAGACGGGCCAGGCGGGCACCAGCGCGCTAGAGGAGACAGTTTCCTCTTTGGTGCAAAGGAGGCAGGGCGAACGCGGGTTCCCAAAGCACCCCCCCAAAGGTTTCCATTCCGGTACAACAAGACCAAGACCACGAGCTTCGTAGGGCGGGCGTCATCACCGAGCCCACCTCTGCATCACCACTGGCTACTTTGCAGGCGAAGACAACCTTTCGTCAGGATAAGGGTGTACCTCCTGTCGCCCTTCAAATTTGGTCGTTGTGGGATCCCTTCCTGCCATTGCGATAAGGGAAGAGGACCCTGGCCACTATAAATAGAGGTTAGGCCGCTCTATAGAAAGGGAGGACGAAAAACACCGCCCGAGCATCCTCGCGAGGCGAATGACCACTGTACTAGTTCATCCACCAACCTCCTCGTGGGGCAATCCACCAAAAGGCAAGAGTAGGGTTTTACGCTTCGCGGCGGCCCAAACCTGGGTAAATCCTCGTGTGCTAATCTTCTTCCTGAGAGTGTGCGAGCTTGTTTGGCTAGGCCGTCGAGCTGAGAGCTAGAGGGTGAAGCTGTTGGGGATCTTCACACACGCCCCTGTGTTCGAACCTCTTCGGGTTTTGCGGAGCCCGAAATCTGACAACCTTGTTTCCTTCCTGCTTGCTTTTGTGCTCTGCATTGGCGGGGCCCAATCCCGCACATACCTCGCTCGCCGTTGGGGCGTTCAGATCACCAGGACGAGACCAAGGGGCGAGGGGCTACGTGACTAGTGAGGCCCCTGGGTCACGATGCCCAGGGGTCCCCCTTGATGTGCGAGCAGCCCGCACGAAGGAGACATGGCGACAACGGAGTCAATTTGGAGCGCCTTAGTGCTCTATGTCGGCAGGGCCCAATCCCGTGCATACCTCGACCGCCCTTGGGGTGTTTGAATCACAAGGAAGAGACTAAGGAGCGAGGGGCTACGTGACTAGTGAGGCCCAGGGGTCCCCCTTGACATGCGAGTGGCTCCCATACCTTTCCTCGCCATCTTTCACCTGGGAGGGACGCGAGAAGACCAAGTGCCAGGAACCTGGTGAGGTGGCACGCGCCAGGTATGGCCTGAGCGTAGCCCCCGTCCAGCCCCCTCGTGCGTGCATCCCAGGGGAACGCTGCGTGACGGGGCCATGAGGACATCATGAGGTTAGCACAGTCGCTAGGGCGCCCTCAGTTGTTTATCCACCAGCGCGGAGCACGGGGCTTCCACTCGGCATGGGCATAGTCATTGGAGGACCGTGTCGTCCGCCATCGCGGAGCATGGGGCTTCCACTTGGGCGTGGGCATAGTCATTGGAGGACCGTGCCGTCCTCCAGCGCGGAGCATGGGGCTTCCACTTGGGCGTGGGAAAGGAGCTCTGTGTTAGAGTCTCCGGGCATGTACAACCCAACTAGAGGAGGTGTATCTGAGCACCTGTGAGCCAGCGCGGGTCTCACGAGGCCCTACCTCAAGGCGGGTTGTGGCTGAGTCTTCTGACGAGGGGCGCGCTTGCAAAACCTGTGTGGCGGGGACATCCTGCGCCGAATGAATCTCCGGAGGCAATCGCATGAGAAGGGTAAACACCAAGGACCCGAGGAGGTGAAGTGAACTGGGCCGGCCCACCAGACAGAGCTCAGTCGTTGGGTTTATCGACGCTGCAGGGACGGACCCGAGCATAGACGCAGTGCCCAGTCTTCTCATGCGACAAACCCGAGGAAAAACATCTGGCGCGTGGCTCCCGCGACGGTGAAATGCCGAACTGCGGTTACACGAACGGGGCCGCGCGCCCTGACTCTCCTACTCCCGATTAGCTCACGCGAGGATGAAGCACCAAGGACCATGGGAGGTGACGTGCACGGGACCGGCCCGTGAGACAGAGCTCAGTCGCTTGGATTTAACAACGCTACAGGGACGGACCCGAGCACAGACGCCGTGCTGGTCCTTAATCATGAGGCGGTCGAGGGCGGGGTTGTTAGGGCGCGGCGACATCATGGTGACGAAGCACCGGGCAGGCAGTTTGGAATGCTTGGAAAACTCATCAAATGTAGAATGGGTTCTGATACATGCGCAAAACGATACAGCTGTAGGGGTGGACCCTAACAGCTTGAGGATGATGCAGCCCGAGGGGCGCCCTCAAATGAACAAACCAAAAGGTCACCTAGTAAAGATGTTGCTGAAGCGTCGAGGTAGTCGTTGAAGCATGATCCTCACGAGCCTAAGGGCTCTGGAGACTCGAGGGGCCCGCGAGGCCCAGGGGCTCATGAGGGTCCGGGACGTCTTGAAGGACCGTGCGGCGTCGGGCCTCATGAGACGCGAACGCGGCCTGCGCGAGGCGCTGGTATGTGGCACCTACGTTCACGAGGCCAAAGGGCATGCGGACGTAGTTGCAGGGGTAGCCCCCACTGCGGCCGACACGCGATGGCCAGAAGAGGCCCTGGGACGCGGCCCTGTTGAGGCCCGGGATGTTGACACAGACGCGCAGCCTGCCGCCCGTGTCGAGGGCGGCAGCTGCACTCGGTGGTGCGGGGCGACGCTCGCCGCGCATGGCCATCGCCTTCTGATGCTTCTCGATCGCTTGGGTGATGAACTCTCGTGATCCTGGCGCTTCACACCGTGTTCCTTGCTTGTGTGGACGCACGTCGGTGCATGCCTCCAAGTGGTGCCCGAGCACCTCCCTCGTCGCACCGTCCAGGTCAGAGGCTCTCCAGGTGGAAGCCCCCGAGCCTGTCCTGAGGGAGGCGCTGGGCGCGCCTTCGTATGCGGGAGAGAGAGGCGCCCCAGCGATGGGCGCAGGGCCTGATGTGCCGTTCTTGGGAGTCCACGACCCCTGACGGCCCTTGGGGAGGAGCTCCTACTTCTTCTTGGGTGTGTCCTCAGGAGGCAGGATGCCGCCCTCGTCGTCAGAATTTTCAGCCTCCACAGCCTGGTAAGCACGCTCGAGGGAGCAGACTGCATCCTTCTCATCGCAGGCGATGGTGATGACACTGCCGCTCCCCGGCATCTTGAGGACGTTGTAGCCATGGTGGGTTGCCGCCATGAACTTGGCGAGGGCAGGGTACCCGAGGATAACGTTGTACGGGAGGTGGATGTGGGCGACGTCGAAGTCGATGAGCTTAGTGTGGTAGTTATCGCGCTTGCCAAAGGAGACTGGGAGGCGCACCTACCTAAGGGGAGTGGTGGAGCCATCGGTCACTCCTGAGAAGGGCTTGGTCGGCATGAGCTGATCATAGGGCACCTGGGGCGTCTCGAACGTCTCGACAGAGAGGACATTGAGCCCAGCACCGCCGTCGATGAGGGTCTTGGTGATGAGGACATTGCTGATGGTGGGCATGCAGAGTATGGGGAGCACGCCTTTGGTAGTTGCGCACTTGAGGTGATCCTTAGAGTCGAAGGTGATGGCGACCTATGACCATTTGAGGGGACGCGCAGCTTCGAGCTTCGGGAGGGCTGCATTCACCTCACGAGAGAACTGCTTGAAGATGAGGTTTGAAGCAGGGGCCTGAGCATCGCCCAGGATGCAGGCGATCGCACAGGGTTCCTGGGAGCCGCCAGCCGCATCATCTCTCCGGTCATCGTCGTTCCTCCTTGGTGGCGGTGGTAGCGGAGGGAGGCCAGCATTGCCCTGAGGGCGTCCCTCGCGAGGCTGATCGCACCGGGGTCCATTGCGAGGCTCGTCGCACCAGCGGTCCTCGCGAGGCAGATCGCGCTAGTCCCGACAGGTGTCGCGGTTGTCCCAGCGGCCTCCACCTCGGCCCCCTCCACGGCCGTAGCCACGGTCACTGCGCTCGGGGCGGCGGCCGAGGCGCTCGTCGCGGAGCGTCCTGAGCTCCTGCCAGTCTTCAGTGTTATGGCTGCGGGTGTAGTGGTAGATGCAAAATGGGCGGCCACCCTTTGGGGGCTCATCTTGGTCGCAACCGCGCATCATCTCAGGCTCTACTGCCAGCACCGCGGGGCCCTTGCGCTTTGCCTCCTTAGCCTTGGCCTTCTTTTCTTCAGGATCTGCTTTCGGAAGCTCGAGGAGAGAGAGGTGGCCCTCCTGTGCCCTTGCGCACTTGATCGCCAGGTTGAACATCTCCAGGGCCGTGCACAGTTCGTCATGGATGGCGAGATCCTCTTTCATCTTGATGTCCCGGACGCAATCGGTGAACGCCGAGATGATGGCCTCGTCCGACGCCTTCGGGATATTGAGGCGCACGCTCATGAAGTGTTGTATGTATTTGTGCAGGGTCTCGCCCGGCTGCTGCTTCACGCGCCGCAGGTCGTTCACTCCCAGGGCGCGGTCGCGGCTGCCCTAGAAGTTGGTGATGAAGCGCTCGCGTAGCTCATCCCAGGAGGAGATCAATCCCTCCAGGAGGTTGAGGAGCCAGGAGAGAGCGCCACCTTTGAGAGCCATGGGGAACCAGTTCGCCATGACCTTGTCATCGCCGCTCGTCGCCTCAATGCTCAGCGCGTACAGCTGACGGAACTCCGCGGGGTCTGGGGTGCCATTGTAGAGTGGAGGCAGGTCCGGCTTGAACTTGCCGAGCCAGGTGGCACGGCGCAGCTCCGGGGTGAAGGCGCGGCAGGCTGCTCCACTCACGGGCGCGGCACGTATGAGGGGAGTTGGGTCTTGTCGTCCGTGCGCCACGGCCTCCGGCGGCGCATGGTCCTGATGACGGCGCAGTGGTGCGGGGAGCACACGCATGTCACCTCGCGGCCTCAGCACCACCTGGTAGCTTGCTTCATCCCTTGCCTGCACCGGCGCCCCGTGCGGCTGGTTGTGCGGACGCGCTTCGCGCCTGGGCTCGGGGTCGACGCCGTGCAGAGAAGGAAGTGGAGGTGCGCCATGAGCCACGTCGCCCGCCTGGGAGAGTAGAGGACGGAGCGAGTGGGTGGACGCTGGGACCTCGCCGGTGACGCTGACAAGCTCGGCGATGGGATCAAGCCAGTCGTCGTAGCGGTCATGGGCGGGGCGGTAACGCAGCAGCTCGCGCGCCATGAACAGCGCAGCCTGCGCGTTCGCCGGCCCGTAGCGAGCGTGAGAGGACGACGCCGAGGCGGGGACGAGGGACGGAGTAGCAGTGCGTCCATCGCGCCGTGCGGTGGGTGGCTGCAACGAGTCCTGCTGCTCTTGAACGGCTGGACCAGTGGCAGCGTTGGCTGTGGGAGAAGCGGAGCGGCGCGGGGCGCCACGGCCCACGGGCGCCGTCTGGGCGATGCGGGCAGCTCGACGCTCGGTGCTGACTTGGCGGGCGTCGGCCATGGGAGCGACGAAGCGGAACCGAAAGGGAGACCTCGACACGCCCCTACCTGGCGTGCCAAATGTCGGAAATCGGGCTTTGCAGACCCAAGAAGGTTCGAACTCTGGGGCGTGTCCGAAGATCCTTCCTAGCTCAAGCCTTGTCGTCGCTCCATAGCCAAACCTTGCCAAAGATGCGCGAGAATGCAAGAAGATGGACACAGCGATTTACCCAGGTTCGGGCCACCTTGCGGTGTAAAACCCTACTCCTGCCTTTGATGGATTGGCCTCACGAGGAGGTTTTCGGGTGAACTAGAACAGTGGTTGAGTGACCTCGCGATGGCTCTGGGGTGAGGATGGACTCGATCCCTCTCTACGGTGGTGATTAGTCTCTATTTATAGTGGCCTTGGTCCTCTTCTCTTATCGCACAGGCGGGAAGGGATCCCACAACGGCCAGATTTGAAAGGGGACAGGAGGTCTAGCTTATCCTGACTAAAGGTGGTCTTCGCCTGCAAAGCTCCTAGCATGACGCAGAGGTGGGCTCGGCGATGAAATTCCTCCTGCCGAGCCCGTGTGTCGGTGTCAAAACCGGCGGATCTCGGGTAGGGGGTCCCGAGCTGTGAGACTAGGATCGATGGTAACAAAGGGACGAAGGAGACGATGTTTACCCAGGTTCGGGCCCTCCTATGGAGGTAAAACCCTACGTCCTGCTTGATTATATTGATGGTATGAAGGTTACAGAGTTGATCTACCTCGAGATCGACTAGCTAAAACCCTAGATGAGTTTCTGTGTCGTATGATCTAAAACCCTCTGCCTTATATAGACACCAGGGGTCATTAGGGTTACATATGGTCGGTTGCCCACCGGAGGGAAAAAACATGCCTAAACTACCATCTTCAACTTGACGGACACGCCACGGCTCCTGAGGTCTCCTCCTTGGTGACAAGGCCTTCGATTAATATCATCCTCAGCGAGCGGCCCGTTAGCCCGGCCGATAAGAAATAGGTCGGCAGTCCGAGGACCCCTTAATCCCGGACTCCCTCGGTAGCCCCCGGACTGGCCTATCCGTAAAATATTATGCGTCGAAGTCTTCAGCTTGCGAGGCGAGTCCCTCAATCTCTTTTGGCTTGTCAACCTTCCCGTCATCGGAGAGTCCTCGATTACTGAGAACTTATGGGACCCAATATAATAACCTTCAGCGCTTCTCGATCCTTGTGCGCCGAGGGGAGACGAGCGGCCCGGCAGCTTTTTACAAGACTACCCCTCCCGCAAGGGAGGCACCACTTATTTAAACAAGTTAAATTGCGGTCCGGGTCACAGCTTCCTCTTCTTCCCCGTTTAGAAAAAACTTCAAGCGAGAGACCATCACAAAATCATGGCGAGCGCCCCCAGCTCTTCCTCGTGCCCTTACGGCTCCCATCCCGGGGATTGGATGAGTTGCTCTGTATCCCTCCTCTGGTTGCGTGACCTCGAGACCCAAGGGTATCTACCTTCCTCAGATCTGGCGGCAACTAACGCCGGCTTGACTTACTTTGACGGCGAAGCTTTCGCGGAGAACTTCCCCAATCCTAACCAGGGCGAGCGGGTATGCTTTGTGCCCTTCCTCTTACGAGGCCTATGGTTCCCCATTCATCCTTTCCTCAGGGGGGTTACCGGAGTTCTATGGGATCCAGCTCCATCATCTTACCCCCGGATCCATCCTGCACATTTCGGGCTTTGTCGCTCTCTGCGAAATGTTCTTGGGCTGCGAGGCACACTTCGAATTATGGAGGAAGTACTTCTGCCTCGTCCCCCGAACTCGGGGCGATACAATTCGGGAAATCGGAGGAGCCAAAGTATGTCGCATAGCGGGAATAGGATACCCAGCGGGGACACCGAAGAAGGAATCCGAAGAGTGGTCTTCGGAGTGGTTCTACATCGAGGACGTTCCCCTATTCGATCCAACTCGGAGGGCTTGCCCGAATACTCCGACGCTCCTCCGAAGAGAAAGTATAACTGGCGACCGAGGAGTTTGTCCCAAGAGGACAGTGCCGAAGTTCGATGCTTGGCCGCCCACGTAAGGATACTGGCTCATCACAAGCTGACAATGATCGACGTGATGGCCGCCGCCATCTCCCGATGCGTCCAACCTCTTCAACAAAGGATACACCCTTTGTGGCAATACAACGGAACGAGTGACACCACTCGCTCCCGATGGCAGGGCCCTGCCAATCAGGTGGCCTTTGCAGCCGCACTTGCTGACTTGTACAAAGGATAAAAAGAAGATTTTGTTCAGTTTCAGGTTAAGGAGGGCTGCTCGAGTTACAACCCTATTGAATGGGTAAGCCCTTCGATTCTGCGTCTTGAGTTCGGACATTTATTCGCCCTTTTTGACTAACGCTTTTTCATTTGCGCAAACAGGAATGGCGGAGCTTTGCCGAGACAATCAACTGTCCGGCCCCCCAACCAGAGAATTACTCCCGCGATGATGATCCAAGATTCCATGACGATCCAGAGCTATCACTGGGGTATGAAGACAGGGTCTTTTACCTGGAGAGCCTTGATCGATCCAAGGTGGCCATCATGGCCGATCACCCCGGATCACTCCCCTCCTCCACTGTGGGCAAGAAGAAAAGTTCTACCCGCAAAAGGCAGACGTCCTTCGTCGACCCAAACATACCGGCTCCCACTCCCAAACGCCGTCGGTCCTCGCGACGAACGTCGCCTACAGCAACAATGCCCGAGCCGGGCGTCAACAGGAGTCCCTCATGTGAGCCGGTTGTGGAGACGGCGCCGAACACTCGATCAACCAAAAGGTACTTTGTTCGGTCGCTTGATATATTATTGTTATGATCGGTAGGATCTTACAGAAGATCTTATGTCGAATTACTCGACTTACGCAGGAAACGAGTACAACCCTCCTCTGCCGAAGACATTGCCGGGACGCCCGGCAACACGCATGAATCAAGATCTTCTGCTCACGCCGAACCCGCCACGGAGGCCCCCATGGTCAATCTGACCACCCAAGACTCTGGGGATGAGGTATCAGTCACTAAATCTGAAGCAGGGAGCGCGATGAAACATCGGCAGCGGCGAGGAATCCTACGCGACCCGGTGTTTTCCGAACAAGAGTTCAATGCTCTATGCTCGGCGGACGCACACTTTGGAGCTGCCCGAGCCGGGTTCGGCGAAGTTGTGAAACTGATATCGTCTGGCCTGAAGGTAAGTGATTAAAAATCCGGACATAAATATAAACCCAGTAGCCCTCGAGCCTTGATTTGTTCGGGACGACCGAATTAAGGATCCGCACATTGCTTGCATGGATGATGCAGGCCTCAAGACAGCAGAACAAGCAATTGGCCAATGAATTGGCAGCGAGCCGAACACAGGTGGAAACCGTGAAGGCTGAGCTTGAACAAGTGAAGAAGTTTACCCGGGAGGCACATGGTGAGTATAACTATTCTGCTGATCTTAGCGTATCATCCCATGCTGACGCGATGGTACTTTTAACAGCTGAATCAATAGGGCAATTCCAAAAAGATTTGGATGCAGCCCGAGACTCCCAGAGGTACGCCGAATCCCAGAATGAGGCTGGCTGCCTTTCACTGCAGCGAAACCTGGAGGAGAAGAAACGCCTCCAGGCGGAAAACAAACATCAGGCCGAAGATATTGAGAGTTTAAAGACTCAATTGGCCCATGCCCACGAAGAGAACCAGAAACTACAGAGGGGCATGTTCGGTAGGTTTTGATTATAACGTCGAAAGGTATCTCCCCTTCATAAGGTGTAACGGACATGCCTTGTCTCATGTGTAGGTCTCCTAACCGGGCGGCCTGAAGAAGAGATCAGCTCCTTACGGGGGAACCTCCTGAAGGAACTATCCGCCGTGCATGAGCGGGCTCGAAAGGCTATGAGGGGCGTGATAAAAGCGCTATCGCCTGCCGAGCAGCCTCCGGAAAGGATGGCCGAATTAACTGATCGGTTCAAAGAAGCCCGGAGTCGGTTCGAGCTATGGAAGACATTGGCTTGCTGGGAGGGAGCACGAGAAGCGTGGGCAATGATCAAGACCCATTACTTAACCCCGAGCATATGGCCCGAGTTGGGCCAGTAGGACCTGGTGGGCAAGAAGTGCCACTTCACATGGTGTACGACCAAGTGATGCCTGCTGCTCGTCTCTCGTAGGAAGATTGCGCCCTGGATGCCATAATAGACAATCTTGACCAGCAGCCAGATGTGTGATTCAATGTATCTATGTACCTTAAATCAAAAAGTTGCTCCATCTGTGTTGTAAACTTTGTCTTAACCGGCCATCGGCTTCAACCTCCCGTGCAGAGAGCTCGGGAGTGTTCCGTATAAAATATCCCTTGATTAAGAGGGAATTCTTTCGAGGAACCATGCAATCCGGCCATTTGGTACGGACAGACAGAAGGCGCACTAGGAGACATGTTATACTACTGCTTAGCGTAAGAAACATCTTCCAAAGAAAATAGTACCTCTATCGGTGCCTTCCTTTAGGTTGCTACATAAATCGTAGATAATAAGGCCGCATACTACTAGTATGCGACTAATGGCTTTATTGAGAAAACCGCGTGATGGTAATAACAACCATAATTTTATTTGCTGCTTCCGTCATAGCCGACCAATTTTCTGCTAAAGATAGCTAGCTTTTGGCTTCACCCATCTGAGGTACGTATCCGGATGACCCGGCCGTAACAATCGCAAAGGTGCTCCTTTTACTCTCTAGCCGAACAATCGGGAACGTAGAGGGTAAACACAGGAGAGAGGCAACCCAGCTTGGCAAAAATCTTTGTTCGAATTGATGCATAAGATGGCTTTACAATTGACAAAGGAAACATTCATGCATAATAAATTTCAACAGATGCTTAAAAGAAAAACTCATCGGCATCGGGAGGAAGCCCCCAGGTGTTATATTCGGATTTTACATTTGACGATGTATGCCGAATATCTAAACACTAGCTCGGTTTAGCCGAACACAAACATGGGGAGAGAAAGGTCCTAGCCTCCCAAGAATTAAGGTGGAAGGGAAGGAAAAATGAAAATAAGAGAGAAAAAAGAAAAGGGGAGCGTAAAGAGAATGATGACACCGTTCTAGCCATAGAAGCGCCGAAGACGAGCTGCGTTCCATGGGTTTGGTTCGAGGCGGTGGTCTACCGGGGTTCGAAGACGATAAGCCCCCCTGTGAGGACTTCGTCAATTATAAAGGGGCCCTCCCATTTGGGATTGAGCTTATGCTTCTACTTCTCGGGGAGCCGTAAGACGAGTTCTCCCACGTTATATGCTTTCGCCCTGACCTCCCTGCTCTGGTAACGTCGGGCCTGCTGTTGATAAAAAGTAGAGCGAGCCCGAGCTATGTCCCGCTCTCCTTCCAACGCGTCCAAGTTGTCCTGCCGATCTAGCTCGGCCTCCCTTTCTTCGTACATGCACACCCTTGGTGCATCGTGAATAATATCACAAGGAAGGACCGCTTCTGCCCCGTAGACCATGAAGAACGGTGTGTATCCCGTTGATCGATTCGGGGTGGTACGCAGGCCCCACAGAACGGAATCAAGTTCCTCCACCCAATGGCAGTCGGACTCATGAAGAGATTGGACCAAACGTGGCTTAATACCACTCATAATGACGCCGTTGGCTTGTTCGACCTGTCCATTGGTTTGCGGGTGATACACCGATGCATAATCGAGCTTAATGCCCATTTTTGCGCACCAGTCTTTTACTTCCTGGGCGGTGAAGTTGGATCCATTGTCCGTTATTATACTATGCGGGACACCGTAACGGTGTACCACGCCCGATATAAAGTCGATTACTGGTCCGGACTTGGCTGATTTGACAGGTTTTGCTTCGATCCATTTGGTGAACTTGTCCACCATGACCAGTAGGTATTTATTTTTCTTGGTCCCCTCTTTAAGTGGTCCGACCATGTCCAGCCCCCAGACCGCAAAAGGCCAAGTGATCGGGATAGTCCGAAGAGCCGTTGGGGGCATGTGACTTTGATTTGTAAAAAGCTGGCATCCTACGCAATATTGGACCAGTGACTGGGCATCCGCTCGAGTGGTGGGCCAGAAGAATCCAGACCAGAAGGCCTTGCTTACTAAGGCCCTTGCGGCGGCATGATGGCCGCCCATTCCTGCGTGGATTTCAGCCAAAAGCTGCTTTCCTTCTTCCTCAGATATGCACTGTTGGAGTATCCCGGTGGTGCTTTTCTTGTATAACTCACCCTCGTGGCCTTTATAGGCCTTGGATCGCCGAATTATGCGTCTCGCCTCTGTCTGGTCATCGGGGAGATCTCGACGAAGAAGGTAGGCGAGGAAGGGCTCGGTCCATGGCGCGATTATTGCCATGACCTCGTGAGCCGAAGGCGTTTCGTCCATTATGGAGCCGCCGATGATTTAATCGTCTGATTCGTTCGTAGGGTGGACAACCTTTTCCACACTGATGGATGCGGCGTCCTTATCGTCGTCCTGCCAGACCACCGATGGCTTGAAGAGCCGTTCAAGAAAGTTGTTTTTTGGGACGGGGTCGCGTTTGGCACCCATGCAGGCCAACATATCAGCGGCCTGGTTGTTGTCTCTAGCGACATGATGGAATTCCAGCCCTTCGAACCGTGCGGATATTTTAAGGACGGCATTTCTATATGCCGCCATCTTCGGGGTTTTGGCATCGAACTCGCCGTTGATTTGGGAAATTGCCAAGTTAGAGTCTCCCCGTACTTCCAGTCATTGTATACCCATGGAGGCTGCCATCCGAAGACCATGCAAAAGTGCTTCGTACTCGGCTGCATTGTTGGAATCGGCGTACATGATTTGTAGCACGTACCGGACGTTGTCGCCTGTGGGGGATGTGAGGATAACTCCAGCCCCCAGTCCGGCCAGTGTCTTGGATCCATCGAAGTACATCGTCCAATGGGAGTACGTACTATATTCCCTAGGGAGCTCGGCCTCCGTCCATTCGGCTAGGAAATCTGCCAAAACCTGAGATTTAATAGCTCGTCATGGCTTATAGGCGATTTCGAAAGGAAGGAGTTCGATGGCCCATTTGGCTATGCGGCTGGTGGCGTCCCTGTTATTGATTATATCATTCAGGGGTACTTCGGAGGCCACCGTGACCGAACACTGTTGAAAGTAGTGTCTTAGTTTTCGCGATGCCATAAATACTGTATAGGCTATCTTCTGGTAATGCGGGTATCTGGACTTGCATTGCGTTAGCACTTCTGACACATAATAGACCGGTTTTTGTATCCGCAATTTGTGACCCTCCTCCTCTCGTTCGACGACGAGCACTGCGCTAACCACTTGGTTGGTGGCCGATATGTATAATAACATTGGTTCACCGGTGCCTGGTGCTGTGAGTATGGGGTTGCTTGCCAGCAGTGTTTTAATTTCCTCTAACGCGGCAGCTGCTTCATCGGTCCATACGAAATTGTTGGTCCATTTTAGCAACCTGTAGAGCGGTAGAGCCTTTTCACCAAGACGGGAGATAAAGAGACTTAACGCCGCCACACAACCCGCTAGTTTTTGGACATGCTTGAGCTCTGTGGGAATTGCAAGTTCCGATAAGGCAAGGATCTTAGCCGGATTCGCTTCTATTCCTCTGTGGGAAACAATGAATCCGAGCAGTTTACCAGCAGGGACTCCGAAGACACATTTCTCCGGATTGAGTCGTATATCGTACTCGCGTAAGCTGGCAAAGGTTTCCTTAGGTCGTCGATCAGCTCGCTGACGTGTTTGGTTTTAATGACCACATCGTCCACATATGCTTCGACTGTTTTGCCCACCTGTTTTTCGAGGCAGGTCTGGATCATACGCTGGTATGTAGCTCCAGCGTTCTTTAGCCCAAAGGGCATTGTGTTGAAATAGAATGGCCCGTATGGGGTGATGAATGCGGTTGCAGCTTGATCGGATTCCTTCATTTTGATCTGATGGTATCCGGAATAAGCATCGAGGAAACACCGCGAATCGTGTCTGACTGTGGCGTCAATAATCTGGTCTATGCGTGGTAGGGGGAAAGGGTCCTTGGGGCAGGCCTTGTTAAGGTCTTTGAAGTCGATGCACAGCCGCCAGGATTTATCTTTCTTCGGTACCATTACCAGGTTTGTCAGCCATTCAGGGTGTTTGATCTCCCGTATGAATCCGGCCTCTAGCAACTTGGCTAATTCTTCACCCATAGCTTGACGTTTGGGCTCGGAAAAGCGACGCAGAGTCTGTTTAACGGGCATAAAGCCTGGGATTATATTCAGACTATGTTCTGCCAGCCGGCATGGGATTCCTGGTATATCAGAGGGATGCCAGGCGAAGATGTCCCAATTTTCTTGTAAAAAAGCTCGCAGCCCCTCGTCCACCGTGGGGTCCAGCTGAGCTCCGATGGACGCTGTTTTATTAGGGTCCGTCGGGTGTACCTGGAATTTAACGATTTCCTTTGCAGGCTTAAACGACGTGGGTTTGGGCCTTTTACTAAGGATCACATCGTCCTTGTCCACTATTGACCGAAGTGCAGTCAATTCTTCTGCAGCAAGGGTCTTGGCTAGCGCCTCGAGGGCAAGCGCTGCCGTTTTGTTTTCGGCTCGAAGGGCTATGCTCGGATCACTGGCGATTGTGATTACCCCGCCTGGGCCTGGCATCTTGAGCTTCATATACCCATAATGGGGTATAGCCTGGAACTTTGTGAAG
Organism: Elymus sibiricus; assembly: GCA_039707655.1. Lineage (NCBI taxonomy): Eukaryota > Viridiplantae > Streptophyta > Magnoliopsida > Poales > Poaceae > Elymus > Elymus sibiricus. Next base: position 271,207,023 of record CM077669.1, read on the forward strand.
GCGTCGCGCCCTAACAGCGTGTGGTAGCCACTCGGGAAGGGCACGATATGGAAGAGAAGCTCTTCGGATCGGTAGTTGTCGGGTGTGCCGAATACCACGTAAAGGGTGACACGTCCTAAACAACGCGCCTCTTTCCCAGGGATGATCCCCCGGAAGGTTGTGTTGCTATGCTCGATGCGAGATCGATCGAACTGCATTTTTTCCAGGGTGTCTTCGTAGATGAGGTTTAAGCCACTGCCACCGTTCATTAGCACCTTCTGTAGCCTGAAACCGTCGACGATAGGGTTTAGGACCAGTGCGGCTGGTGTGTGACCGGGACAGATGGTTGGTTGGTCAGTATCTCCGAAGGTGATTGGTGTGTCTGCCCATGGGCTTGCTGCCGCCACATGGTAGACCTGTTCGAGTTCTTTAAGAGCTCTCTTTCTCCTGTTCCTAGAGGGGAACGTTTCGCAGATCGTCAGGACTTCCGCATTGTAATCTCGTGGCATTCTGCGGCGCCTATTCGGCGGTTGGTCCTGGAGAATGACTTCTCCACTTTTGGCGATCTGCCTGACGACCTAGCAAGCTCTAAGGCTATGAGTCGGATTTGTGTTCAGCAATACAGAATGTATAGGGCATGGATTGTCCAACAGTCCGTCAAGGACGGTTTTGGCCCCCATAGGGGGGTCTATTTCTCTTTTCGGCGGGTTCGTGTTCGGCTAGCCGATTCAGGGGTATCCTCTTTTTCCGATCTCCTATAGAGTGTTCGGTAAAGTCTGGTTCCGCGAGTAGCCGTTCGGCTTGCCAGGTGCTCTCCATGGCACAGTATTTTTGTACCAGGTCCGATAACTCGGTGAAGCTGCGAACGTGCCGCCGGGATAGGGCATTGAGGATCCCTTCATCATGACGGTTGCGACTGAATGTTGTGATTATCTCCTGGTCACTAGATCCTAGTACCCTGTCTCTAATGAGGAGAAGCCTGACCCAAAAGTGGTGAACCGACTCCCCCGGTAAGTGTTTGACGTCCCGTGAGTCCGAAGACTTGGACTCTCCTGCGATGCATGAGTGCTCAACTTGGGTGGCGGGTGGGAAAATTTTTGGCTCCGTGCCGCGATGTGAGTCCAGAACAACGGGGTTCGGCGTAGGGCTCGGGTCGCGCGCGAGATCGGGAATCGATCCCGGGCTATCCTTGGAGCGGACTTCCGAGTCTGGGTTATCCGAGGGATCTAGATGATCGGAGACCGGGATATAAACTGTTTTCAGTTTCGCTTGTTGGGAGGACGAGCCTTCGGCCGGGCACTCGATGGTGGCGACCAAGTGGGTGACCGGGGGAGAGCGGATCTCCCTATCATCGGTTTTAAGCCCGATCCGGTCATAGACCGGGGTTTGGTGGCAGTCGCCCAGGCCGAAGGTTCGAATCCGATCCAGTAGCTCCTCCAAGGACGAGACGTCGGCTGTGTATGCGTTGCCGAGGCGCATAGGGCCGACCTATGGCACCGAGGTCCCAGGATCATTCAAAGGTGAATCCGGGTTATCAATGGGGTTGGGCGTGCTAGACGGCCCGAGGGGGGAGGCCACCTTGGAGGCGATGCCTGATGCCTCCGACGTCAAAGCGTCGGATTCCACGGGCTCCTACATGGGGGTCGAGGGCCTCGCCCAAAAGAGTTCTCCCTGGGAATCAGCGGCGAACTCTAGGTTCCCGAACCTGATTTCCTGACCGGGGAAGAAACTTCCGATCTGGCCGAGAAGGCCAGTCAGATCAGCACGCGGCAGGGCGCCGCCGCCCGCGGGGGTCTGTGCCAGAAAGTGACATCCTGGTCATAGACCCCACGGCTTATGCGAAGACGAGCCATCGATTCTTTCGGTGATCACAGCGGAACTCTCAATGAAAGCACCAATGTCGGTGTCAAAACCGGCGGATCTCGGGTAGGGGGTCCCGAGCTGTGAGACTAGGATCGATGGTAACAAAGGGACGAAGGAGACGATGTTTACCCAGGTTCGGGCCCTCCTATGGAGGTAAAACCCTACGTCCTGCTTGATTATATTGATGATATGAAGGTTATAGAGTTGATCTACCTCGAGATCGACTAGCTAAAACCCTAGATAATTTTCTGTGTCGTATGATCTAAATCCGTGTGGCTTATATAGACACCAGGGGTCATTAGGGTTACATATGGTCGGTTGCCCACCAGATGGAAAAAACATGCCTAAACTACCATCTTCAACTTGACGGACACGCCACGGCTCCTGAGGTCTCCTCCTTGGTGACAAGGCCTTCGATTAATCTCATCCTCAGCGAGCGGCCCGTTAGCCCGGCCGATGAGAAATAGGTCCGCAGTCCGAGGACCCCTTAATCCCGGACTCCCTCACTGTGGCCTTGGTCTTGTTGCACCGGAATGGAATCCTTTGGGGGGTACCTTGGGAACCGCGTTCGTCCTTGCCTCCTTAGCACAATAGAGGAAACTGCCTCTACGGCGCCCACTGGTGCCCACCTACCTCGGTCGTCATGGCTCACGTCATCGCAGTCTCCTGAGGCTGGGTACCTGCATAGGAATCTCCGCTCCTCGGGAGGCAGCCTAGGGAGGCCGCTCCCCTGGAGGTCTTCGCACCGTTCCCCTCACGAGGCTGGGGCTCTCGTGAGGGTCTTGTCTTGAGGGGGTTTTCGTAAGGCCGTATTGGGCCATCGTGGTGGGCCATGTGCTGGGCCACAGGCAGGCAGGTCTGGGTACCGCCGATCCCAGAACGCCGACACCGGGAATGCATCCCCAAGCGCCACCTAGTATAGCAATCATGGTATTTTGTCCTAAATGCCAGAGTTAGGAAGGATAGCTCTGTTAGCTATCTAAACGATAGATAATGACTGTTTTGCCATTGTGGTTGCCCTTTGTACTATAAAAGGAGGCCCAAGGCAACCTAGCTAAAAATTCGGACCTCGGGACACTTGTACTCGAGTAGTAGCTCTCCCCGACGGCATCCCTTGCCGAGATTGAGCGTTGCATGTTCTTCGTGTTCCTACGATCAATCCACCAAAAGCAGGAGTAGGGTTTTACGCTCCATAGCGGCCCAAACCTGGGTAAAAATGCCAGCGTCCTGATTGTCACGCTACCTCATGGTCTCCGCTCTTCGTGAAACGTGACCCCCCCTTGCCGAACGACAAGGGGCCTCAGGCCCCATAGGTGATCGTTCGCATCCGTGCCCTGACACCGTTCAAGACCTTGCAACGTGGTTGGCACAAAAGCCATCAACGACGATTATGAAGTACGAAGCGTACGACATAAATGGCAAGACGTTCTACATTGAGGAACATGATGCTAAGACCTCGTATCATAATAGCTCTGTTCAAATAGAATACCTAACTGTAGAGGGGGATGATAAATAGGTGTACTATGGAACCATTGAAGAGATTTGGGAGCTTAACTATGTGTTAACGAAGGTGGCATTATTCAAGTGCAGATGGGTCCCTCTTAGTTGCGTAAAGGTTGATGCTTATAGCAGGAAGACATATGTTGACCGCAGAGATATGGCATATCACAAGGACCCATTTATTCTTTCCAGCGATGCTACCCAGATTTTATTTGTGAAAGACCTCTTGCATACGCACTGCCATGTAGTGATGTATGGCAAGAGGAGGGTACTAGGCGTCGAGAATGTTGGTGATGAGGAGGAGTACAATCAATATGATGAGTTGCCACCTAAGGGGCCACAAAACATAAAAGAGGAGAAGCATAAAATCATCAAAAATCCTAAGTTCATTAGGGGTGAACCTAATGATCGTGATCACCCCATGTACATGGGAATTGATTCAAAAAACTAATCATTATGTCTACTGTACTAAATCGTGAGCGATGTGTACTGAGTTTGTTCTGTTAGAAGTTTTCCCTTGTACTGTATTGTGATTTGTGAGGTATGCCTAGCCTTATGTTGATCTAGATTAATATGTTGTCAACCGTAGCAATGAATTTGAAATATTTTTGATAATTTACCCTATAGTCAGAACGCTCAGTTGATCTCACTCCGGTATGTATCAACTGAACATGTGCAGTTTGGTTTAACGAATAGCACACGGTTGGTTCGCTAAAACCGTGTGCTTTCTAAACCGTGGACGATGACACCTAATGCGCGCAAAGTGAGTGGTGCGTTCTGATTGGACGAAACCCAAACCACACGGCTCGTACGTCTGCACAGTAGGATTCACCCAGATCGAACGGCTGCCCTTATACCTCTCGTCAACACACGTTGTTGCAGCTGGGATTTGATTTATATGCACTAAATACCCCGTAAATGTTCTAAAATGCTGGAAAAATATCAACCGAGCCCATAAATGCGCCAGAAAATCAAACCTAGCATATAATAATGATTGAGTATCATGGGATAAAAATTGGAGGAGAGGCGATGAAGACACCGTCGATTGGAGTTCGATTTGCCACTTCTCCCTTTGGAAGTATGATCCTTCTAGTGAGATGCTACGGTTTCCAAGGAGTGATCATCGTAACTTGTGCCAATAATAACCATTTCTTTCATGGTGTCTCGAGATCACGCCATGATGACACACCGATTTTCGTGATTTTGCACGAGGTTTTCACATCATGCCACGGCAACACGCCCATTTTCGTGATTTTCGGAATACAACTGCATTTCCTCCAATTCAATTACTAACAAGCCCAATGTTGGTGGAAAAAATGTATTAAAACTAGCAAACTAGTCATGAAATGTGGCCGAAAATCAATACACGGGTTAATAGGTGATCGTCTGCCGATGGAAATAATTTGAGGCGAAATGATGAAGTCACAAATTCATTTGAAATGAAAATATGATTGTTGTGCATAAACAAATAGCACACGGTTGGTTCACGAAAACCGTGTGCTTTCTAAACCATGGACGATGGCACCTAATATGCGCAGAGTGAGTGGTGCATTCTGATTGGCCAAAACCTAAACCACACGGATCGTACGTCTACACCGTAGGATTCACCCGGATTGAACGGCTGTCCTTATACCTCTCGTCAACACACGTTGTTGAAGCATGGATTTGATTTATATGTACTAAATGCCTCGTAAATGGTGAAAAAATGCTAAAAAATATCAACCGATCCCATAAATGCGCCAGAAAATCAAACCTGGCGTATAATGACGATTGAGTACCATGGGATAAAAGTTGGAGGAGAGGCGATGAAGACATCGTCGATTGGAGTTTGATTTGCCACCTCTCCCTTTGGAACTATGATCCTTCTAGTGAGATGCTACAGTTTCCAAGGAGCGATCATCGTAACTTGTGCCAATAATAACCATTTTTTTTCCACGGTGTCTCGAGATCACGCCACGATGACACACCAATTTTCATGATTTTCTTGAGCCCATTTGCATTTCCCATAATTAAATTGCCGACATTTACGCATCTCCCATCATAAAATGTTTGAAAATTCTTCCCATTCGCTTGCACAATGACGAAAAACACGCAAAGTGATACACAAATGATTGTGTAAGAGATTCTTTGTGAGCATCCACACGTAATCCATGTTGGGATATTTTATTTATAAGAACTAATTAACATGGTAAATCCAAAAGGATGACTTAGATATAACAAACGAGCCATGTAATCCACCAGAAGATCAGTAATATGAGTACAATGATGTTTGCTTACCATGGGAAAAGTCGAGGCGAAAGGATGAGGTTGACATAGATTGGAGAGTCCAAAATGCCAACTCTACATTTGGAAACTATGATCCTTCGTGTGAGATGCCTTGATTTTCAAAGGGCGGTACATAACAACTTCCGCCGGATATTACCAATTTTTTTCCACGAGGTTTTCACATCATGCCACAGCGACACGCCCATTTTCCTGATTTTCGGAATACATCTGCATTTCCTCCAATTCAATTACTAACAAGCCCAATGTTGGTTGAAAAAATGTATTAAAACTAGCCAACTAGTCATGAAATGCGACCGAAAATCAATATAGGGGTTAATAGGTGATCGTCTGCCGATGAAATAAATTCAAGGCGAAATGATGAAGTCACAAATTCTTTTGAAATGAAAATATGATTGTTGTGCATAAACAAATAGCACACGGTTGGTTCACTAAAACCGTGTGCTTTCTAAACCATGGACGATGGCACCTAATACGCGCAAAGTGAGTGGTGTGTTCTGATTGGCCAAAACCTAAACCACATGGATCGTACGTCTGCACCGTAGGATTCACCTGGATCGAACGGCTGTCCTTATACCTCTCGTCAACACACGTTGTTGAAGCTGGGATTTGATTTATATGTACTAAATGCCTCGTAAATGGTAAAAAATGCTGAAAAATATCAACCGATCCAATAAATGCGCCAGAAAATCAAACCTGGCGTATAATGATGATTGAGTACCATGGGATAAAAGTTGGAGGAGAGGCGATGAACACACCGTCGATTGGAGTTCGATTTGCCACTTCTCCCTTTGGAACTATGATCCTTCCACTGAGATGCTACGGTTTCCAAGGAGCGATTATCGTAACTTGTGCCAATAATAACCATTTTTTTTCTACGGTGTTTCGAGATCATGCCACGATGACACACCGATTTTCGTGATTTTCTTGAGTCCATTTGCATTTCCTGTAATTAAATTACCGACATTTACGCATCTCCCATCATAAAATGTTTGAAAATTCTTCCCATTCGCTTGCACAATGACTAAAAACACGCAAAGTGACACACAAATGATTGTGTAAGAGATTCTTTGCGAGCATCCACACGTAATTCATGTTGGGATATTTTATTTATAAGAAATAATTAACATGGTAAATACAAAAGGATGACTTAGATATAACAAACGAGCCATGTAATCCACCAGAAGATCAATAATATGAGTACAATGATGTTTGCGTACCATGAGAAAAATTGAGGCGAAAGGATGAGGTTGACATAGATTGGAGAGTCCAAAATGCCAACTCTACATTTGGAAACAATGATCCTTCGTGTGGGATGCCTTGGTTTTCAAAGGGCCGTACATAACAACTTCCGCCAGACATTACCAATTTTTTCCACGGGGTATTAACATCATGCCACGGCGACACGCCCATTTTCGTGATTTTCAGAATACATCTGCATTTCCTCCAATTCAATTACTAACAAGCCCAATGTTGGTGGAAAAAATGTTTTAAAACTAACAAACAAGTCATGAAATGCGGCCGAAAATCAATACAGGGGTTAATAGGTGATCGTCTGCCGATGAAAATAATTCGAGGCGAAATGATGAAGTCACAAATTCATTTGAAATGAAAATATGATTGTTGTACATAAACAAATAGCACACGGTTGGTTCACTAAAACCGTGTGCTTTCTAAACCGTGGACGATGGCACCTAATGCGCGCAAAGTGAGTGGTGCATTCTGATTGGCCAAAACCCAAACCACACGAATCATACGTCTGAACCGTATGATTCACCCGGATTGAACGACTATCCTTATACCTCTCGTCAGCACACGTTGTTGAAGCTGGGATTTGATTTATATGCAGTAAATGCCCCGTAAATGGTAAAAAATTCTGAAAAAATATCAACCGAGCCCATAAATGCGCCAGAAAATCAAACCTGGCGTATAATGATGATTGAGTACCGTGGGATAAAAATTGGAGGAGAGGCGATGAAGACACGTCTACATTTCAAAGTTGTGAGGTTTTCATTTGGAACAAATAAATGCTACTTGCACACACGGGTTACTATATGAAACCGTTTGCATAGGCCTTTCCGCGGGGCGCACGGGGATCTTTTTTCACCCTTTTCACCGAACCCGCCAACATGCCCTCCCCCACACAAACCCGTGCCCTCCCCCGTTTCGCTCAACCGTGCGCGGATTCTGCCCAAAATCCATCAACAGCTAGCTCCCTCCCCCTCCCAGCCCCCAGATCCACGAACCCTTTCCGGCGCCGTCGTGGTCAACCCGGCTGTGTAACCGCTTCCCGGCGTCAACCCTACCCTTCACTGCCACTCCGAACATGCGACTGCCCACGCCTCGCCGTCTTCATTTGCTCGCCAGCCGCCCTCAAGCATATCGATCGTGTACCCTCGCCTCTCCTGCCGGATTTGCGCAAAAAAAAGGAGGTAAGTTGATGCCCTCCATCGCGGTGAGGTCTATTATCTCACGATCCCTTTTCCTATTTCGTTCGGTTTGTCCCCAAAATGATTATAAAATTATGGAGAGCGTATTTATATTCATCATCTACCCTTTAATATATAAGCTTTATTTATTCCAATTAGTTATTGTCGAGTTACATATCATGTGCGCACGAGTCACACAAAATGAACAGATTAGTCATACATTTCCAAATTATCACATGCCATGTTTAGACAGCTTGCTGCCAAGCTGTTACATTTTATTTAAGATTATCCCCCTTTTCTGAATTTCGCATGTGTCCTCCGTAGATGTCTATTAGCAGCGACGACAGTCATACTTCTGCCGAGGTATCTTCATCTGAGTCCGAAGCCAACATGTCTGCAACAGATGTTTGTGTATCAAGAAATGATGAACGGGATAAAGCTGCCACAATCACCCATCTGGTCAAGAGCCGGAAGAGTGCTCCAAGAAAGCCCACACACCAGCCTAAAGGTGTATACAAAGTAACTGACATCGATTTGAAGTCTTGGGCTCCAACTAAACCAGATAAAGCACGCACATGGTTCAGGACTGTGTGTGGATTTGTTGGCAGGGCAAGGCTAAACATTAATCTGCCGGGGTTTCGAAAGGCTGGTGCAGAAACACGACTGAGGATAGTCCAGGAGATCATGGAGCACTTCAACGTTCCTGAGGAGTGGAGAGAGCAGGTGCAACACGCTGCACTAAAGAAGGCCAGGGATGCTTGGAGAAACTTGAAGCATGTGTTGTACAAGAAGTTCTTGAGTCAAGGCAAGGACCCAATCCCCTCATACCCCCAAATTACAAAGGAAGACTGGACAGAATTCAAAAGGGTTGGGGCCAGTGAAGAGTTTATTAAGAAGAGTGCCATGCAATCATAACTCCAGAAGAAGAACACACACACCCACCGTATGGGTGTGGAAGGATACTACGGCATGAAACCGATATGGGAGTAGGAGGACAAAGAAGCAGTAGCTGTGGGTGGCAGCCCGGCCTTTAGTGAAATTAGGGGCACTCGCGCTAGGGACTACTTGCGGGCATGTGCAAAGAGGCATGGAGATGGTTCTTATTACTTTGAAACTCAGCAGACCAAGAACTGTACGATGTGATGGCAAAGGCTTCCAAAAACACTAGAAGGTGCTACAGGAACTCAGGGCCATGTGACATTCTATCCGAGGCTCTGACTACCAAAGAGCCCCTGGCCATGCAAGGGGTATTGGGGTCAATGTCCCACACAAGAGGGCTTTCTCACTAAGCAAAGAAGAGAGTCTCAACATGAAAAAAGCTAGGAGTGAGTGTAAGCATAAAGACTTGCGTGAAAGTATTAAGAGGGACCTGTATCTTGGAGTTTGAAAGGAAGTTGAGGAGTCATATATGCAGCAGAAGACACTAATGATGAGAGAGAGCCAGGAGACAAAAGGGTATGTCCGCATGGATGATGCCCCTTATTGTATGACAACACCATACAAGAGTAGTTGTGCATCAGCTGACCCCAGCGATAATGATGCTGCAGCTGGACATGATGGTGCTATATCAGATCTATATGGACACGGGGGAGATTAAAGGCCGTGCTTACACATTATGAAGGTACTTTATAATGCGCAACAGCATGGGTTTACAACCCTTTCTTGGACGGGGGACTCTTGTTAGACAATGCGCTATTGAAGCCAGGTTGTGTGAAGTGCTACGTGACTAAAATAAAGCCTAGATTCAGTAAGTTTGCCCCGAAGAATGTCCTTTGGGACCCTGATGAGCAGAGGACCTTGAAAGAAACACGGTTAAATCATATCCAGTGGCCACGGAAAGAAATATACTTCCTGGATGAGATCCCTCCAGCCCCCCTCAAAAGCAACCAATGTCGCCCTCGAACCGGTGACTCTCCTCTCGCCACAACAGATCTTGTGTGATTCCCCCGATGAACATACTCTTGGGAATCCAATGCCGGAGGCATCAACCTGTGATCAGCCCGGCCGACTTCCTGCCATAGAGGCCAGGTCATCGTCCGCCCCTAAGCAGCCTGTGGCAAGGCCTACACCTGCTGAAGACGTATCATCGGTTCAGATGCCGGCCACTGAAGCAGAAAGTGCAGACACATCGGCACTGCATCCTCACCAGACAAACCCGACCGAACCACGTGTTAAGGAGTCTGAAAGTCTAGAACCACCTGCTAAGCAGTCCGAAAGTCTGGAACCACCTGCTAAGCACTCCGAAAGTCAGGACCCACCTGCTCACCAGTTCAGCAGTTTGCAGCCGCCTGATAAGCATACCGATGTGTCGGCATTGCCTGCTCAGCAAACCAACACATTGTCACAGCCGCATCAACACACCGACACGTTGGCACCAGCTGCTCATAAGCCCGGAATAGCTTCAATGGCTGGTCAGCTGTCCGTCGAGTCTGGCACTACAGCTCAGTAGTCCGTCATAGCGGCATCATCTGTTCAGCAGTCCATCATACCTTCACAAGCTTCTCAGCAGCATGTCATTGATGAAACCAGACATCAAACAAGAAGTGCTTCAGCTAAGAAGACGGAAGCGGCCACGATTTTACATAAGTCGGGCTTCCCAAAAGCAAGGAGGGATGGGACCCAGAGCCTCCTTCTACAAATAATCAGCGGCCATACCCAAATTAACAACAAGGTTTTCGAAGGGCTGGGTAATCCCAGTTCTGACCACATGTTTGAAGCAGATCTTGAAAAGCAACTTTCTAGTAAGGAAATAGTCACATTTGAGAAACGCAAGTACAAGCATGGCCAGCCATTCCTTGTTGGCGATTTCTAGGAGGAGTGCAGTTCCAGTGCTCGCAAGTTACATAAATATTGCATGGACAGAATGTCGGAAGGAGAAGATACTAACATTCTGCAAGTGCACTACGACAGCCGGCATTTCTCTCACGTTGCAGGTACCATCAGTGTGGAATTTGAGGACTTTCATCTCTTCTTCAACTTCTATGAGCGTGTTGCCACTCTTGTCAAATGCTTGATGTTGTAAGTACTTCACAAACTCTGATCAACTTCTCCATACAAAGCTGTAAATGACAAAAACGCTAACTGTATTGTATTCCTCAAGGGATTGACGACGCAGAGAACATCAAGGGTACATGCGTATTTCATACATCCTGATTTAGCAAACGGCGTTTTGTTACGAGATAATGTCTCGCGCAAGGGTTCCATTGATTATGTCATCAAGATCTTGTTCAACTTACCGATAGGAGAATTCTTCATGTGGCCATATCATGAATGGTAAGTTAAATATACAACCATGCATACATTGATCATCTTTCAGTTTTAGACATAGTTCGTACGTTCATGGTTTTCTTAAACTGTAGAGGTCACTGGATCTTGGTGGTCATTGTTCCAAAACGCAACATAGTTTACTACATGGATTCTCTCAGAGAGTCAAATGCGCCTCAGGATCTGAGTCTTCAGGATTTCATGGATAGGTATTGAATTATTTGATGTTAATGCATTGTGTTCATATCTGGTTCCAGAATTGAGTGTGTGAAAATTCATCTTCATTTGCAGTGTATTGTCAATGAACATAACTTTAGGAGGGAATCGGTTCGATCGCCAACTACCTCTCCAGCACATGATCGTTTCTCCGGTAAGACAACGAGTCCATTATTTTCAGAAAATGCTAGTCAGATGTTCAAGTTTCTAAGTAAACCTCTTTCTATTTCTCTCCATAGAAAAACAAAGAAACAACTTACACCGGTTAGGTTGTTCCTAACAGGGCAAATATATGGCTAACATTGTACAAAAAAATTCAGTGTCCTCAGCAACAACAAGGTACCAGCCTATGTGGATACTACGTTTGTGCACACATGATGAACCTATGCAGACGTGTTGAATGTGGTGTCCATGCTGACAGGATAAAACCAGTAAGTCTGCTTGTTAATTACTATCTACTACTCCACACGTATGTCACATTCTGATCTGAAAGTCCTGCAGTTGATCTTCGTACCGATGACTGTCGGGGCACGGATGCTCAAGATCACCTATGGGACCAGAGGCCCCTTTGTGGTTCGGCAAGGTGGGTCACGTTGCACAAAGAGCGGAGAGCATGAGACGGCACGACGATCACGACACATGCATTTTACCCAGGTTTGGGCCGCTGCTAAGCGTAAAACCCTACTCCTGCTTTTGGTGGATTGATCAGAGGAACACGAAGAACGCGCGGTGCCCAATCTCGGCAAGAGCTGCTATCGGGGTGAGCTACTACGCGAGTACAAGTGTCCAAAGGTCTGAATCCTGGGCTAGGTAGCCTTGGGCCTCCTTTTATAGTGCAAGGGGTTACCACAATGGCAAAACAGTCATTATCTATCCATTAGATAGCTTAGCCGAGCTATCATACCTAACCCTGGCATTTAGGACAAAATACCATGATTACCAGCCTAGGTGGCGCTCGGGGGTGCATCCCCGACAAGCTTTTGCCATCGCTTGGTCGGTCGTTGCTTATGGTCTTGACACGCTGCAAGGCGGGTGTCAACTGAGCATAACTTGCGTCCTGATGTGTCGCCACGTGTTTAGCGAGAGCTGTTTAGCCGCTTGAGGGCTCGACACCACATCGATAAGTGACTGATGTAGCGATGCGGTGGAGCGGTGGCTGGTTAGCTCGCGCCTGCCAGGGGATGGCTTGCCGGGTCTTCAGGAAGGTGCACATGTCTTGGTCCCCGACAAGCGTCGGGGACGTGCTTGGCGCATTGCAGTCCAGGCTTGGGCTACCGCGTCGGCCTTCTTAGAGTCCGGTCTTGATTACTCGTCGGGTTTGTACGAGTGTTGAAGGGTTCAGCTACTACCGCCTGTGCATAAGTCAGGGGCACTGGGTACCCCTGTACTAGTGCACCGACAGGAGCCCTCGGGTCTGGCCCACACGCGCTCGCCTAGTGCCATTGGGTCAGGCCCAAAATCTATGCACAGGCGCACAATGTGGGGGAGTAACTGCCAATTTATTGGTCAGCACTGACCTACCACTTCAGGCCGTTTCCGCCACGCGTGCCACATGCATAGCGGGGAGTTAGCGACGGGTGCGCGTGAATTAAAGCCCTGGTCGTGGCAGAAACCGGAGCGCCATGGATTGGAGCAATGGGGCGGTTTCCTGTTCGCCCGTGATCGTGGGTGGTGGAATTGGTGGAGATGGGCAGCGACCTTTGGAGCGGAGGAGAGCCAGCCCCCGTGCTCTCCCCAATAAATTGGGGGTCACGAGGGGCGATGCTCATCCATCCTTTCTTCCTCCTTAAGTCTGAATCCACAGAGCTCGCCCTTCTGCTTCCTTGTCTTGAGTCGCGTCCCCCCTCCCGATGCTCAGGGGGAGGGGCCTAACGAGCGTGTTTGTAGGGCCTTCCCCTTGGACCCATGCTTAGTCCCCGTCATGGATAGACGATTCTGAGCTGAAGGCTGGTCGGGGAAGTCTTGGATGGAGGAGCGGGCAGCGTGGTGGCCATGTTGGAGACAGCTGCGGCGGCACGACTGCCGCCACGCTGCCCGCCTCTTTAGCCTTGACGGAGCGCCATGCGGTTGACATCGCGCCGGGATCTATATTCGAGGTGCCGCGTCGCGGTGGTCCGCGGTCCCCGCATTCCTTCTTCAAGGTGATGGAGAAAAACTGCCCACACGGCCACCACGGGCGTGTGCATGGTTGCAGCCGTGAGTCGTCGTTTATCGCGGTGTAGCTCCCCCCACAGCGTTTTGGATGGAGCGTACGGGAGGGTTACCGCGCCTGTAGCTTGGGCGATGGCGGGGGCGTCTCCTCAAGTGGTGACGATGAGGAAGACCATGGCGGTCGGGGACCTATGACTCATGAGGAGCACGTATGAGGTCTCCGACGTGTCGCGTTCCCTGGCAGCACCATCATCACCAGATGGGCTCTGGCAGCGCCACCATCTGCACCTGCCCTCCGCCTTCTTTCCCCTTGTCGGTCGTGTCCGCTCCGTCGGCTTCGTCGGCCCTGCCTGGGGACAGGGCCCTTCTGCTCGCCGGTCGCGTCCCTCTGGTCCTGGCTGGGAAGCGTCAAATCCCGGCCAGGCGCTCATTTTTCCCTTTGTTCCTTCTTTACCAAATCCCTGAGAGGAGAGGGACAAGAAAGGCATTACGGGGCCTTTATCTTTTTGTAAGACAAAAATGTAGGCATTTGCCAAATTTTAGCTGATCAGAATGTAATTTCTTATCCACTTTGTATCGGAAATGAATGAGAAAAAGGTGTTGTCTTTTTTTCGCAAGTACTATCCCTTTCCCTTCCTTATTTATACTGCATCGGTATGTTTTGTCTTTGCTACACGGAGCTGCTTGCCGGGTCATCATTCAAACCACGAGCGCCAAATAGGGGAAACGAGCCCCCGGCAGCAGGTTGGTGTTGTTCCCCGGCAGAGCTCCTTGTCGGTGTCGGTGCCGCCATCCCCTCCCACAGTTGTTAGACGAGGCCAAGGGACGGCTCATCCCGACAAGGGTTCTCACCACGTGGATGACTCCACCACCACCGCAATAAGGAAGATATTAAGGATTTCCTTGAGGAATCGAAAGGTACTGAACTTGGGGTATGCGATATACTTATCTTTTCCAAGCAGCATCCCTTTCCGGAGTGTGATGGGCCGCCATGCTTGTTTCTTTGTTTCCCTTCCTTGTTTTTCCGATGGTCAAACAAGTAGGGTGAGAACAGTAACAAAGATTATGGGTTCATCAAGTATTCTAGCAAATCTTTATAACTCAAAAGCGATAACATTGCAGTCATAAAAAATGCGTAATGAGCATGTAAAGATGATGATAAGATGCAACGTCGAGCTTTATTATCGTTGCGCGAGGTCTGTGTCTGGCTTTGTACAAAGGGTTACACGCAACATCGGCAAGGCTTGTACAAAAGTTGGCTGCCGGGGACTGAGCCCAGCAGCCGCGCCTTATGGGTAGAACTTACGAAGATGCTCAATGTTCCATGAGTTAAGCACTTTGGTGCCATCTTCGGTGTCTAAACGGACTACACCAAGTCTGGTGACTCGTGCTACCCGGTAAGGGCCTTCCCACTTCGGCGTCAACTTGTTAGTACCCTTGGCGGACTGCACACGCCTAAGGACAAGGTCGCCTTCCTCAAGGCTCCGGGCGTGGACCATGCAGCTATGGTAGCGGCGCAAGACTTGCTGGTAATGTGCAGCACGCACCGCAACCCGGAGACGGTCTTCTTCGAGGAGCATGGCATCGTCATGCCATAGCTGTTGTTGCTCTACTTCATCGTAGGCACTCGAGGTGACATGTATATGAGGTCCGTGGGGAGTACTGCTTCCGCCCCGTAGACTAGGAAGAAGGGCGTCTGGCCAGTAGCTCGATTTGGTGTCGTCCTGAGGGACCAAAGAACCACCGGCAGCTCATCTATCCAGTGCCTACCGCTCTTCCGTAGCTTATCAAAAGTTCTTGTCTTGAGCCCTCACAGCACTTCAGCATTCATCCTCTAGACTTGCATGTTGCTTCTCGGGTGAGCAACAGAG
This sequence comes from Elymus sibiricus, assembly GCA_039707655.1. NCBI lineage: Eukaryota > Viridiplantae > Streptophyta > Magnoliopsida > Poales > Poaceae > Elymus > Elymus sibiricus. The sequence goes on from CM077669.1 coordinate 271,222,579, forward strand.
GCGAAGGAGACCTTGCTTCCAAGGATTTGGATATATTGCATGAAGGCACGGCTCGTGAACTGAGTGCCGTTGTCAGTGATCACTCTGTTAGGCACTCCAAAGCGGCACACCGGTCCTTTCATGAACTTGATAGCTGACTGCGCAGTCACCTTTCTCACTGGTTCCACCTCAGGCCACTTTGTGAACTTGTCGGTTGCCACGAACAAGAACTCAAAGCCCTCGATAACACGGGGAAAGGGGCCCAGAATATCGAGCCCCCAGACCGAGAATGGCCAGGATAGAGGGATTGTTTGCAGGGCTTGTGCTGGTTGATGGATGTTCTTGGAATGGAACTGGCAGGCTTCACACTTGGTGACCAGCTCAGTAGCGTCCTGGAGGGCAGTGGGCCAATAGAAACCCTGTCGGAAAGCTTTCCCGGCAAGGGCCCTTTATCCAATGTGGGAACCACATAACCCTCCGTGAATCTCCGCCAACAGCTTTAGTCCATCCCCCCGGCAGATACACCTTAATTTCACACCGTTCGGTCGTCTTCTGTACAGGGTGTCATCGACAAACTGGTACATACTTGACGGACGGGCTACTCTTTCGGCTTCCTCTTGCTCTTCGGGGAGTTCTACTGTTTGAAGGAAATGGACTATATGATGTGCCCAGGTTGGAGCCTGCGGCTCGACAACAAGGACTAAAGGCGTCTCCTCATCTCCGGGAGCGCTTGTCTCAACCGCGAGAACCTGAGGTCCTGCAGGAGGGAGCTGCTCATAAACCGGAACGGGATTTTTCCTGGCAGCTTCTCTACCGGCGGCTTCGGGAAGCTCTGCTGGGAAATGCTTGCCAGAGTTCAGATTTCTTCTCTTCTTGGACATGCCTGATGGGGAAACTGATGGTTGAGTGAGGTGGAGAACAAAAGTCCCTGGTTCCACAGGAAGCTTCTCCACAGTGCACTTCGATAGATAGTCAGCAATGCAGTTTTCTGCTCATGGCACGTGCTCTATTTGCAGTCCATCAAAATGCTCCTCCAACTTCCTCACTTCTTCCACGGATGCCTCCATCAACGGGCTCTGGTCATCCTTGTTGACTTGCTTCACCACAAGCTGTGAATCTCCTCGGACGATCAGCCTCTTTATTCCCAACTTTACGGCGATTCTAAGTCCGGAACGAGACCCTCGTACTCGGCGGTATTGTTGGTGGCTTCCTCCCAGGGAAAGTGCATTTGGACGATGTACTTGAGGTGCTCTCCGGTGGGGGCAATGAGGAGCACGCCTGCTCCAGCACCCTAGAGTGAGAAAGCACCGTCAAAGTACATGATCCAATCCTTGGGTGCTTCTTTGCCGGGGAGGATTGTCTCCAGAGCTTCATCATCTGGCGTGGGTGTCCATTCTGCAATAAACTCCGCCAACGCCCTGCTTTGAAAGGTGGAAGTGCTCTCATACTTCAATCTGAAACTTGACAATTCTAATGCCCACTCAACTATCCTGCCAGTGGCTTCGGGGTTGCTCAGTATGCGTTGCAAGGGGAAACAGATGACAATTGTTATCTCATGGGATTGGAAGTAGTTGCGCAGCTTCCTCGAGGCCATGATGAGGCCGAAGATCAACTTTTTTACTCCAGAGTACCTTGATCTAGCCCCCTACAGTAGGGAACTCACAAAGTACACGGGCCGCTGCACCATTTTCTTCTTTGCCACCTCTTTGGATCCGCTGTCGACCATTTGTTTAGGTTCCCCTTGATCTGCATCGAGTCCTCCCATGGATGTTTCTTTCTCGCCCCCAGTAGCATTAGCAGCAGCTGCTGAATCTCCATCCATTTCCCGCCGCGCCACCAGCGCTGCACTAACCACTTGATTCGTCGCTGCCAAATATAGCAGTAACGGCTCTTGCAGCTTAGGAGCGACCAAGGTGGGAGCATAGGATAGGTAATTCTTCAGGTCTTGCAGCGCTGCATCTGCCTCCGAGGTCCACTTCATCGGGCCGGCCTTCTTCAATATCTCGAAGAACACAAGGGCACACTCAGTGGACATGGAGATGAACCTACTCAATGCGGCAACACACCCGGTCAAACGCCTGATATCCTTGATAGTCTTGGGTGCCTGTATCTGTTCAATCGCCTTAATCTTGTCGGGATTGGCTTTTATTCCTTGCTGAGATATGAAGAACCCAAGCAGCTTGTCGGATGGGACACCGAACACGCACTTTTCAGGGTTGAGCTTCAGGTTGATTTTGCGGAAGTTTGCAAAAGTTTCTTCTCAGATCTTGTGGCTTCATCCTTGGTCTTGACCATGATGGCATCCATGTAGGCTTCCACATTTCTATGCAGCTAAGGTCCAAAACCAATCTGAACAGCTCTGGCGAAGGTTGAACTAGCACTCTTTAACCCAAAGGGCATACACACAAAACAGTATGTGCCGCGGGGAGTTATGAATGCGGTCTTCTCCTCATCTTCCCTGGTCATAAATATCTAGTGGTATCCGAAGTAGGCATCCAAAAAGGAGAGCAAGTCACATCCGATGTTGGAATCAACAATGTGATCTATGCGCGGCAAGGGGAAAGGTCCTTCGGGCAAGCTTTGTTCAAGTCAGTGAAGTCTATGCAAAGCCTCCATTTCCCATTTGCCTTTTGTACCACCACCGGGTTTGCCAGCCAAGTTGGATGCAGCACCCCTCTGACCAAACCAGCTGCTTCAAGCTTCTTGATTTCCTCGGCAATGAACTGCTGCCGCTCCAGGGCTTGCTTCCTAACCTTTTGCTTGATGGGCCGGGCATGAGGACAGACAGCAAGGTGGTGCTCAATTACCTCCCTGGGAACACCGGGAATGTCAGATGGTTGCCAAGCAAACACATCGACATTCTCCCGCAGGAAGGTAACGAGCGCGCTTTCCTATTTGTTACTAAGGGCAGCATTGATGGTGAACGTGCCACCAGTGCCATCCAGCCTTGCCGGGATTTTCTTCGTCTCAGGATACGTGCTCTTGGTCTTCTTGTTAGTGGAACTCCCAGGCAGGTCATCGTCGGGTACGGCGCACTCCGAAGAGGCGCGCTTCCTGGACTCCTTGCCGGTGTTCCTGCTAGCCTTCTTCAATTTCTCTGTGCCCTTGGCGGGAGCTGGGATTTCTTTGGCTTCAGCTGCTACCGCGTCACGATACATCTGCTCCATGCAGATAACTATGTTCTTCTTGTCAGATGGGATGGAAATGACCCCAATGGGCCATGGCATCTTCAAGGTATTGTAGGCATAGTGAGATGCCACCATGAACTTTGCCAGAGCTGGGCGACCAAGGATTCCGTTGTAAGGCAGCGGGATCTCGGCGACATCGAACACTATCCTCTCTGTCTGGAAGTTCAGTTCCCCGCCAAATGTCACAGGCAGAGTGATCTTTCCCTTGGGTCGGCTCCTGACGGGGTTGATTCCTTGGAATGTACCCGTAGCCTCGAGCTCTTCATCAAGGACCTGCAGTTTCTCAGCCACATTAGGGGAGATTAAGTTCAAACCTGCCCCGCTGTCAACTAACATCTTGTACACCTTGAGGTTACGGATTGTCAGAGAAACCAACAATGGCAAACACCTGACCGTAGTGGTACGGTCAGGATGATCCTCTTCGTCAAAGATGATAGGCGTGAGGGACCATTTGAGTGGCTTCCTAGATTCTGCAGTTGGTTCCACAGCATTGACCTCGCGGGCCCACTTCTTGAGCTGGTGGCAAGAGGAATGCAAGGATGCACCCCCGTCAATGCGGCTTCGGTTGCTTTCTGAAACTCCCTGTCGCTGGAATCCTCATCCTCATCCTCATCCTCACTCATATCGTGTGTTTCCTTCTTCTCTCGGCCTCTGGCGGGTTTTTCCTTTTGCTGCGGGGTTTTGCCACGGCGACCTCCTTTGCCGCCACGGCCTTTCCAGACAGCACCGTCCTGGCCTTTTTCTTTGTCGCACTTCTCGTACTCGGCCCTCTGCTTCCCAACAAGTTGCTCGACCTATCGGCATTCTTGGAGATCATGGCCCTTGGTGCGGTGAATTTTGCAGTGCGGCCCGTCGGACATCCCGGTCTTCTCAGCGGCGGCAGCCTGCCGGCAATCAGCGCACGCGGCAGCTCCCTTGCCGGGGGTTTCGGCTTTTGCCTTCTTGCCTGTACTGAGGTCTTCGGAGCTCTCGGCAGCCAATACTGCTTTTCCCTTACGCTTCTTGTTGCGCTTCCTGCTTCTTCCCTTCGGGTCGGGGGCATCGTCGTCGTCATCGGAGTCCATTTGGACATTCGCCTCCTCGCCGGGAAGTCACCTTCCTTCTTCAGCTCGAGCACATTTATCTGCCAAGGTGTAAAGCTCATTAACAGTCTTGGGGAGCTTGACATTCATCTTGGCTCGCATCCTCCTGTTGCGCATGTTCGAATGGAACGCGACAATTACCGCTGCGGGATGTAGCTCTGGGATGTTGCGGTGCACTCGGCTGAACCTCTGGATGTACCTCCTCAAGGTTTCCTTCCTCCTTTTGTGGGAGGACTTGGAGATCGCTGGGCTGGCCTGGTTCTTGATAACCACCGGTAAAGGCGCCAATGAACTCGTTGCATGGGTCAGCCCATGACGAAATTGAATTTTCCGGCAGGTGCATCAGCCACGATCTCACATTCGGCTTTAAGTGCCAAAGGGAAATAGTTGGCGATAACCTTGCCATCTCTTCCTCCCACAGCTTGAACAGCTATCGTGTATATGCCCAAGAACTCCGCCGGGTTCAGCTTCCCATCGTATTTCTTAGGCAGCTCAGGTTTGAAAGCTCGGGTCGACGGCCAGTGGACCCGTCGCAGCTCGCTAGTGAAGGCAGGGCAACCAACCTCATAGGGAAGGTACCCGCTAGCACTGGGCGCGTGGTCGCCGACGTCTGGACCGTTGCGCTTGTCGAATTGACGGGGCGCTTCCCGGCGTCGCTCGATGGTGATGCGCGCGTCTTCTTTCCGCCGGTCTTCAAGGATATGCCGTTGATCCCGGTGGTCGCATGGGCCAAACGATACTATGGATGCCTTGTCGTGCTCATCAGCATGTGAGGCTTGCTGCGGCTGTCTGTGGGCCTGTTGTCGCGGAGGGGACTGCACCATTGGGGTGACCCCTTCGACGGGCTCGCCGGCCCCGGCTGCTGCAGCTCTTCGCGTACGTCGCGATGGCTCTGCATGTTGGGGCTTGTTGGCTTCGATGAAAGAAATCAAACTCTGAATGGTGGCTCTCCATTCATCCATCTTATCAGCTGTTGGCATGAAGTTGAGCAGCATCTGGACTCGTGGCATGGCTTCCCCTGTGGTGCTCAGCATGGCGAAAGAGGTGGACCGTGATGTCGCTCGACTCCTGGTAGGACCAAGAGAAGCGTCGCCGTGTTCCTGATGTCGTGTGCCACTCGCCGGGGCTGTCTGGCGTGCAGGGGGACGAACCTGCGGGGACGCGGCCCCGCTTGGTGCTCTGTCTCGTTCCGCACGAGGCGTATGCCTAGTAGTCTCGCCGGCGACGGGTGCGGCCGGAGGGTCACGGCTCGCACCGAACCGGGCGCCGCAGGGGCGGCCCCGACCATCTGCGCGACGGGGAGGTGATGGACGGTTGTTTCCATCGCCCGTGGTGATAGGGCCGAGCTCGCCAAGTTGTTGTTGTAGTCACTCCCCTCCGGCGTCTCCTGCTCCATCTCCGGCCATGAAGGACTAGACGGGGGCGCCGCCTGCACCCACCGCGTCGTCCATGATGCCCGCCTGACACGCAGCCGTCGTGGCATCGACGACGCCGGTGGCCATGTGTGAGGGAGCCTTCGAAGTGGAGGGATGCGTGGCTGCGCCGGATTTCTTCTTGGGAGCCATTGTTGAAGAAGTTGATGATGAAGATCAATCCGCCGTTCATGAACTCGGGTTCACGCAAATGATGCACGCCCCCTACCTGGCGCGCCAAAGATGTCGGGGCATGGATGCCCACAATCACCTATGGGACCAGAGGCCCCTTTGTGCTTCGGCAAGGGGCGTCACGTTGCACAAAGAGCGGTGAGCATGAGACGGTGCGACGATCATGACACACGCATTTTACCTAGGTTCGGGCCACTGCTAAGTGTAAAACCCTACTCCTGCTTTTGGTGGATTGATCAGAGGAACACGAAGAACGCTCAGTGCCCAATCCCGGCAAGAGTTGTTGTCGGGGTGAGCTACTACGTGAGTACAAGTGTCCAAAGGTCCGAATCCTAAGCTAGGTAGCCCTGGGCCTCCTTTTATAGTGCAAGGGGTTACCACAATGGCAAAACAGTCATTATCTATAGATAGCTTAGCAGAGCTATCATACCTAACTCTGGCATTTAGGACAAAATACCATGATTACCAGCCTAGGTGGCGCTCGGGGATGCATCGCCGGCAAGCTTTTGCCACCGCTTGGTCGGTCGTTGCTGATGGTCTTGACACGCTGCAGGGCGGGTGACAACTGAGCATAACTTGCCTCCCGGCGTGTCGCCACGTGTTTAGCGAGAGCTGATTAGCCGCTTGAGGGCTCAACATCGCATCGATAAGTGACTGACGTAGCGATGCGGTGGAGCGGTGGCTGGTTAGCTCGCGCCTACCGGGGGATGGCTTGCCGGGTCTTTAGGAAGGTGTGCATGTCTTGGTCCCCGGCAAGCATCGGGACGTGCTTGGCCCGTTGCAGTCCAGGCTTGGGCTGCCGCGTCGGGCTTGTTGGAGTCCGGTCTTGATTACTCGTCGGGTTTGTACGAGCGTTGAAGGGTTTAGCTACTACCGCCTGTGCATAAGTCAGGGGAACTGGGTACCCCTATACTAGTGCACTGACAATGACCTCTTCACCGCTCGCCGCATATGAATTGTTGTCCGTTAGGAAATTTATCAGCACCTTCTTTGTGAAACACTATATCAAGCCCAATGATGACGTCGAAGATTTCCGGGTTCATATCCCTAAATAATAAGTACACATTCATATAGTGTTATCAGCTAAACATATACACATGGATGCATTATTTTCCATCTGATCATGTCTTCGTATTTTGTACAGTATGATTATGTATTACATATGTCGGTTTATGTCACATCCCTAGTATTCCCTTGCTTGTGCTAGCTAAGATGTGCATCATGTTTCAATTTTGCATCAACATGAAATGGGGATTAACAGAAACCCCAACACCTCACCTGAATTAAACCAATTCAAATGTTGTGAATTTTCAATGAATCCAAAATGCCCTTCAAAAATGTTCACTATTTCTGATAAATGTTGGCAACAACATATCAGAGGACATTTTATTTTTCGCAACAAATATAGCATTTAAAATAAACTTTCAATGCTACTGAAGTTGTCAAATAATGCAATATGTGGAATATTATATGGAGAACAATTTTGAACCTATATCCAATCTTACTCCATTTAACTCTAATGATAGATGCATTAGCTCATCTATAGCATGTTGCCATGCCATGATCATGCATCATATTGTTGCACTTGCCGTGTATTGATTGTTACTCCGTCTATGTCGCGGTAGGTTCTGCTCCATCAGATACCCTCGAGTATCCCCCTGAAGGAGAGTACCTCCCAGCCAACCTGCAAGGCAAGCAACCCCATTGATCATATCGATAACATCCCACTCTCTCGCTCCTGCTCTTGTTTACTGCATTAGGACAAACGCTTCTACTATCTATTTGTTGCGGTAGTTGAACCCATTCCTCTGCATGACCTTTCATTGTCACAGTAAATAGCTAAACCATGCAACCTAGCATACCTGGTAGATGCTTGAGCCTTGATGTGCTTTACCTGCTCTGCTTGCTATGCTTGCTATGCTTAGAGTTGTGTCAGGTCTGATTCATCTGGGTGATGAAATGGAGTGAAATAGCGTTGTTCTGATGTGATGAACTAAATGATGAACCCGATTTGGTAAAGGTAGCGATGAGAGGCTATGTAGGAGTACATAGCGGGTTGTCTCATTGGGACCGTTCATAGGAACTGAGTTCCGTGTTTGTGATCCAAGACTAGTTACTACCACACATTGGGTTCCGGTAACTCGACCCCTCTCGACTTATCAACCGCCTAGTCCTCTGTCCAGGAGTTGCAAGTAGTTTCTGGTGTTTGTAGCCATGCTGGAGGCCGTGCGTAGCGCTGACCTTAGGGGTGGGCTGTGACGCGGTAGGCAGTGGCACGGTGTACCAAGTGGCACCCGAACGGTGGGCTTGGGAACCCTGTGCACATCGTTTGAGGCCGTAGCGGAAACTTCGGCCGGACTTCCGTGCGGGTTTAGTCTCAAATAGGCGATAGCCTGGAGTAGGGTCTTGTGTGATTGACGGTCGTGGCTGACTCCCTCGCTGGGCTTCCGCTTGAAGGTTGCCGAGGTGCCTGGTTTTATGAGCACACAGCGATAAGTGGCGACAGCGTGTGTGAAGAAGTGCACCCCTGCAGGGTAATGAATCTGTTCGAATAGCCGCGTCCTCGGATATGGACTACTTGGAGAACTTATGTTGTTCATAGATAACTTAATGGTTACTCTTAAAAGACTCAAGACAAGTGTGAGTACCGTGGATGGCACTCTCGTAGGTCATGGGAGAGGATCCATGGTGGTGTATTGATGTGGTGTTAGTGAACTCGTGTGCGCTATCTCAAAACTTGTTCGAAGAACTGGTAGTCGTAGTATAGGCTAGCCAAGAGTCAAAGCTGGCATTGCTGCATGAACCCCACTACTCCCCTTGTTGAAACATGAGCATGAATAGCTTAGGTCTGCTTTAAAGACTTGTTGAGTACGATTGTACTCATGTTTGCTTAATAACTGTTGCAGATGAGAATATGGACCCATCTGGTGGGTTCTATCTAGACGGCGACGACGCCGAGTAGCTGGTATCCCAGCTACGATCTGATGCCCTGGGATGGGTTGTAGATAGTCAGGCTGTATGCCTTTCTACCTTTCATCTGTCTGTACTCAGACAGCTTTAAGCTTCTGTTTGGTTTGTATGAACATGGTTGTATGACTTGAGAGTCGGGTGATGTGACCCCTACCTGTATGAACATATTACGCAAGGCTCTTCTGGGCCTTCTAAATAAATGTTGTGTTGTTGTATGGTTATGTTGTGATGCCATAGTTGTATCTATGCATATCAGACATGTCGTGCGTACGTGTGACGTGTAACGGTATGTATGGGATTCGACACCTAGTTGTGTGCCTCTAGTAGTACTCTTTACGGGGAAATGCCTCTTTGTGCTTCCACTGAGCCTTGGTAGCTTGCTACTGCTCCGGACACATTGATTGACCGGCATGTATCCTTCTTTGCTGTTGTGTCTGTCCCTTCGGGGAAATGTCTCGCAGTGTAATGGAGTCCATGTAGCCTGCTATGACTCGTCTACGCGCAGTTGATGACATTTATGTCCCACGGCGTAATGGAGTCCATGTAGCTTGCTATGACTCGTCTACACACGCTGAGGCCGACACCTGCATTGCTGGGTTACGTATGCCTGTCCCTGTACGGATGTGCTACTTGGGTTCTATGACTAGTCATGTCGACCCGGGTTCTTTGACATTTGAATGCTAGCGACATATTCACATTCGTGAGCCAAAAGGCACAAACGGTCCCGGCCCAGGTAAGGTGACAGCCGTGGGGATAACCGTGCGTGAGTCCGCAAAGTAATGTGAAGTGTTACATGCTAGATTCTTATGGCTTAGGATCGGGGTCCCGACAGCGTTGGTATCAGAGCCTGACTGACTGTAGGATTACCAAGCCAAACTGGTGGAAGTTGAGTCTAGAAATGCTTTAGTTATGTAAGGGAATTGATTGTGGAAGGGAAGGTCAGGCTCTTTTTACTCCTCTTCCCGAGTCATTCTATTCTGAGTCACCCTCTTCTTTTCTACGGGGATAAGAGCTAGGCATCTTATCTACCTCTCAGGATGACGAGTTACTAACCATGGACTTGTAGACTAAGTTGCTTGAGAGTCAACTCTAGTTTTCAAGTATTGCTTCTGTGTGACAATCATTTGGTTAGAATCATGATGCTAGAAAGTTGAGTGGCTATGCTATCCAATCTTTTCAGGATGTCTCAAAATTGTTTTTGAGCATTTTCGGCCGTTATGCTGTCCGATTTCTTCTAGGAGCTGTAGTGCATTCCGCATTTCCTATCCTAGAGTTGATGCCTTCCTTGTCTAAGATGTTGGTTTTGTTTTCCCCAGGATGGTTTCCACCAAGAACAACCCCGCTCCTGCTTATGAGCAGGGCGAGGGTAGTGGAGCAAGGCAAGAGAGCCTGCCTCACCCGCCATCTTTGGCGGAAGTGATGCTTGAGGCGGAACGCAACAAGAGAGAGACCAACAGGCTGCTAGAGCGTATTGAGCAGAATATAGCATGCCCTCCCCGCAATGAGCGTAATGATGGAATGTCCCTCAATGACTTCATGAAGCTGTATCCACCAAAGTTCCATCATTCCGTCGACCCCCTCGATGCGGATGATTGGCTTTCCAGCATGACTCGTAAGATCCGTTCTGCAAATGTGGCTGATGCGGACAAGGTTAACTTTGCCGCATACTTCCTTGAAGGACCCGCCAGTCAGTGGTGGGAAAATTATGAGGCTATGCGCCCAGGGGGCCCCGCTACTACATGGGCTGACTTCTGCAGTGCTTTCCGCACCCACCATATTCCTGAAGGTCTGATGGACCGAAAGAGAGAGGAGTTATGTGCCTTCACTCAGGGTAAGCTGACAGTGGATGCTTACAGCCGTGAATTCAGCTATCTTGCACGCTATGCACTGGAGGAAGTGTCAACCGACGCTAAGAAGCAAGCTAGGTTCCGCAAGGGACTTAACCCCGAGCTCCGTCGTGATCTGCGCCTGCATGAGTGCGCTACCTCCCAGGCCCTTGTCAACAAGGCTATCAATGCCGAGACTGGTCAGACCGACTACGAGGCAACCAAGAAGCACTCTCGTGACTTCAGCTCCTCATCCGGCTCAGGTTCCCATAAGCGCCCAGTGTGGGTGCCCAACACTACTCTTCCATCAAGGTACACTGCGAGGCCATCCTATGAGGCACCTCGCCCAAATTAGAACAACCCTCCAGCCAAGCCCTATGGTGGAAATGCTGCTAATGCTGCTCCGAGGTCTTCAACTCTGATCTACTACAAATGCGGAGAGCCTGGACACTATTCTCGTGAGTGCACCCAGAACAACGCCAAGCCAGCTGGACGTGGTAAGCCGGGCAAGGCTTATTACGTGAAGCCAACTCCTGCTCGTGGACGTGTGAACAATGTCACCCTTGAAGAGGCCCATGATGACCCCGACGTTGTGCTTGGTACGCTCCTTGTCAATAGTCATCCAGCATCTGTTCTATTTGACACTGGTGCATCTCATTCATTCATCTCAGAAAGTTATGAACAGTTGCATAACATGACCTTTTGTGATATGCCCACTCCTTTAGTAGTTCAGACTCCTGGATCAAAATGGCAAACTTCTAGAGTGAGCCATGACAATGAGATTCTCGTGGATAGGCTGGTCTTCTTAGCTTCCCTGATAGCTTTGAAGTCTTCGGACATCAATATCATCTTGGGTATGGACTGGATGAAAGGCCATTATGCCAAGATTGATACTCATTCTGGGAATGTTCAACTTACACATCCTTCAGGTGAGATAGTCACCTTTTCAGCTCGAGTGGCTAAGTGCCAACTCTATTCTCTCAATGCTAGCCCTCTTCCAGAGCTTGACGATATTCCGGTGGTCCGTGACTTTCCGGATGTCTTTCCAGAGGAACTGCCAGGTACTCCACCTGTCAGAGATGTAGAGTTTGTGATAGACCTCATTCCAGGGACTGTCCTAATAGCCAAAAGACCCTATAAGATGGCACCCTTAGAACTAGCCGAGCTAAAGAAACAAATCGATGAGGCCTTGAAAAAGGGATTCATCCTCCCTAGTTCTTCTCCTTGGGCTTGCCCCGTCCTCTTCGTCAAGAAGAAGGATGGAACGGACCGGATGGTTGTAGATTACCGACCAGTGAACCTGGTCACAATCAAGAACAAGTATCCGCTTCCCAGGATCAATGATTTGTACGATCAACTCGCTGGATCCTCAGTCTTCTCCAAAATGGATTTGAGGTTGGGATACCATCAAATCAGAATTAAGAACGGGGACATTCCAAAAACGGCTTTTGTTACTCGTTATGGCCAATACGAGTACACCGTCATGTCCTTCGGATTAACCAATGCCCTAGCCACCTTCTCTTGTTTGATGAATTCGATCTTCATGGAGTATTTGGATCAATTCGTCGTGGTTTACCTCAATGATATACTCATCTACTCAAAGAACGAACGAGATCATGCCGAGCATCTCAGGCTGGTATTGACGAAACTTCGAGAGCATCGCCTGTATGCCAAATTCTCCAAGTGCGAATTCTGGCTACCAGAAGTGACCTACCTAGGTTATGTAATCTCTGGCAAGGGCATTGTTGTCAATCCCGAGTGAGTTCAGGCCGTCCTTGATTGGACTCAACCTGAATCGGTTAAGCAAGTTCGGAGTTTCCTCGGCTTAGCGAGCTATTGTCGCCGCTTTGTCAAGAATTTCTCCAAGGTTGCGAAACCTCTTACTGAACTCCTCAAGAAAGATAAAAAGTTCGAGTGGACCCCACAATGCGAGTACAGCTTTCAGGAACTGAAAAGACGCCTAACTTCTGCACCCGTGTTGGTGCCACCAGATTTTTCCAAGGACTTTGTTATCTATTGCGACGCCTCGCGACAAGGATTAGGTTGCATCCTCATGCAAGATCGTCATGTGATTCCATACGCATCCCAACAGTTGCGTCCACATGAGGATAATTATCCAACACATGATCTTGAGCTTGCAGCCGTAGTCCATGCACTTAAAACATGGCGACATTACCTTCTGGGTAATCGTTGCGAGATATACACTGATCACCAAAGTCTAAAATATATCTTCACCCAACCGGATTTGAATCACAGGCAAAGACGGTGGGTTGAGTTGATCACAGATTATGACTTAGGGATAACTTACACCCCGGGGAAAGCCAATGTCATGGCTGATGCACTAAGTCGTAAGTCTTATTGTAACAATCTGATGTTACAACAAGGTCAACCGCTTCTCTATGAGGAATTTCGGAAGTTAAACCTTCACATTGTTCCTCAAGGATTCCTTTCCACCTTGGTGGCAAAACCTACTCTTATGGATCAAATCATAGAAGCCCAGAAGCATGACACCGGGATCTCCCGGATCAAGAAGAACATTAAAGGAGGTAATGCTAAATGCTTCTCGGTAGATGATCGGGGTGTTGTCTTCTTCAAGAATCGCTTGGTGGTTCCTAAGAAACAACATCTACGATAGTTGATCCTTAAGGAGGCTCATGATTCCCCTCTCATGATTCATCCTGGTAGTACCAAAATGTATCAGGACCTACGCCAGAGGTTCTGGTGGACCAGAATGAAGGGAGAAATTGCTCAGTTCGTTGCTAACTACGACGGCTATCATCGCGTTAAGGCAAAACATCAAAGGCCTGCTGGCACCCTTCAACCTTTAGCTATTCCTGAATGGAAATGGGACAAGGTCAGTATGGATTTCATCACCGGTTTTCCCAGGACCAAGAGAGGGAATAATGCTATCTTTGTGGTCATTGACCGTCTTTCCAAATTGGCTCATTTTCTTCCTGTTCGCGAGAGTATAACTGCTAGTCAGCTAGCGGATCTATATATTTCTCGAATAGTATCTCTTCATGGTGTTCCTTTAGAGATCAACTCAGACCGTGGAAGTATCTTCACTTCCCGATTCTGGGAAAGCTTCCAGAATGCTATGGGGACTCATCTCTCCTTTAGCACTGCTTTCCATCCGTAGTCAAGTGGTCAAGTCGAGCGAGTCAATCAAATCCTGGAAGACATGCTTAGAGCTTGTGTTATATCATTCGACATGAATTAGGAGAAGTGCCTTCCATTTGCTGAATTTGCTTATAACAATAGTTATCAGTCAAGCTTAGGCAAAGCCCCTTTTGAAGTTCTCTATGGACGAAGGTGTCGAAAACCTCTTAACTGGTCAGAAACCAGAGAGAGGCAACTCTTTGGCCCGGATATGATCCAGGATGCAGAAGAGCAGGTTCGCATTATTCGTGAAAAGTTGAAAACAGCCCAATCTCGTCAAAAGAGCCAATATGATCGTCATCATAAGGCTGTGACCTTTGAAGTTGACGAGAAGGCTTACCTTCGGGTTACACCTCTGAAGGGTACCCAACGATTCGGTATCAAGGGCAAGTTGGCTCCTCGTTACATTGGTCCTTTTCGCATTCTTGCTAAACGAGGAGAAGTTGCCTACCAATTGGAACTTCCACCGCATCTTTCCAAGGTTCATGATGTTTTCCACGTCTCGCAACTCCGGCGTTGCTTCTCGGACCCTGTCCGCGAAGTGGACCACAAAACGCTTGATGTCCAAGATAACCTTACATATCGAGAATACCTTGTTCGTATCCTCGATCTAGTTGAGCGTACCACTCGACGTCGAAACATCAAGTTTCTCAAGGTTCAGTGGTCACACCATTCCGAGAAGGAAGCCACATGGGAAAGGGAGGACCGTCTTTGACTAGAGTATCCCGCGCTCTTCCCGATGACTTCCAAATCTCGGGACGAGATTCTTTTGAGTGGGGGTGAGTTGTCACATCCCAAGTCTTCCCTTGCTTGTGCTAGCTAAGATGTGCATCATGTTTCAATTTTGCATCAACATGAAATGGGGATTAACAGAAACCCCAACACCTCACCTGAATTAAACCAATTCAAATGTTGTGAATTTTCAATGAATCCAAAATGCCCTTCAAAAATGTTCACTATTTCTGATAAATGTTGGCAACAACATATCAGAGGACATTTTATTTTTCACAACAAATATAGCATTTAAAATAAACTTTCAATGCTACTGAAGTTGTCAAGTAATGCAATATGTGGAATATTATATGGAGAACAATTTTGAACCTATATCCAATCTTACTCCATTTAACTCTAATGATAGATGCATTAGCTCATCTATAGCATGTTGCCATGCCATGATCATGCATCATATTGTTGCACTTGCCGTGTATTGATTGTTACTCCGTCTATGTCGCGGTAGGTTCTGCTCCATCTGATACCCTCGAGTATCCCCCTGAAGGAGAGTACCTCCCAGCCAACCTGCAAGGCAAGCAACCCCATTGATCATATCGATAACATCCCACTCTCTCGCTCCTGCTCTTGTTTACTGCATTAGGACAAACGCTTCTACTATCTATTTGTTGCGGTAGTTGAACCCATTCCTCTGCATGACCTTCAATTGTCACAGTAAATAGCTAAACCATGCAACCTAGCATACCTGGTAGATGCTTGAGCCTTGATGTGCTTTACCTGCTCTGCTTGCTATGCTTGCTATGCTTAGAGTTGTGTCAGGTCTGATTCATCTGGGTGATGAAATGGAGTGAAATAGCGTTGTTCTGATGTGATGAACTAAATGATGAACCCGATTTGGTAAAGGTAGCGATGAGAGGCTATGTAGGAGTACATAGCGGGTTGTCTCATTGGGACCGTTCATAGGAACTGAGTTCCGTGTTTGTGATCCAAGACTAGTTACTACCACACATTGGGTTCCGGTAACTCGACCCCTCTCGACTTATCAACCGCCTAGTCCTCTGTCCAGGAGTTGCAAGTAGTTTCTGGTGTTTGTAGCCATGCTGGAGGCCGTGCGTAGCGCTGACCTTAGGGGTGGGCTGTGACGCGGTAGGCAGTGGCACGGTGTACCAAGTGGCACCCGAACGGTGGGCTTGGGAACCCTGTGCACATCGTTTGAGGCCGTAGCGGAAACTTCGGCCGGACTTCCGTGCGGGTTTAGTCTCAAATAGGCGATAGCCTGGACTAGGGTCTTGTGTGATTGACGGTCGTGGCTGACTCCCTCGCCGGGCTTCCGCTTGAAGGTTGCCGAGGTGCCTGGTTTTATGAGCACACAGCGATAAGTGGCGACAGCGTGTGTAAAGAAGTGCACCCCTGCAGGGTAATGAATCTGTTCGAATAGCCGCGTCCTCGGATATGGACTACTTGGAGAACTTATGCTGTTCATAGATAACTTAATGGTTACTCTTAAAAGACTCAAGACAAGTGTGAGTACCGTGGATGGCACTCTTGTAGGTCACGGGAGTGGATCCATGGTGGTGTATTGATGTGGTGTTAGTGGACTCGTGTGCCCTATCTCAAAACGTGTTCAAAGAACTGGTAGTCGTAGTATAGGCTAGCCAAGAGTTAAAGCTGGCATTGCTGCATGAACCCCACTACTCCCCTTGTTGAAACATGAGCATGAATAGCTTCGGTCTGCTTTAAAGACTTGCTGAGTACGATTGTACTCATGTTTGCTTAATAACTGTTGCAGATGAGAATATGGACCCATCTGGTGGGTTCTATTTAGACGTCGACGACGCCGAGGAGCTGGTATCCCAGCTACGATCTGATGCCCTGGGATGGGCTTTTGATAGTCAGGCTATATGCCTTTCTACCTTTCATCTGTCTGTACTCAGACAGCTTTAAGCTTCCGTTTGGTTTGTATGAACATGTTTGTATGACTTGAGTGTCGGGTCATGTGACCCCTACCTGTATGAACATATTATGCAAGGCTCTTCTGAGCCTTCTAAATAAATGTTGTGTTGTTGTATGGTTATGTTGTGATGCCATAGTTGTATCTATGCATATCAGACATGTCGTGCGTACGTGTGACGTGTAACGGTATGTATGGGATTCGACACCTAGTTGTGTGCCTCTAGTAGTACTCTTTACGGGGAAATGTCTCTTTGTGCTTCCACTAAGCCTTGGTAGCTTGCTACTGCTCCGGACACATTGATTGACCGACATGTATCCTTCTTCGTTGCTGTGTCTGTCCCTTCGGGGAAATGTCTCGCAGTGTAATAGAGTCCATGTAGCCTGCTATGACTCGTCTACACGCAGTTGATGACATTTATGTCCCACGGCATAATGGAGTCCCTGTAGCTTGCTATGACTTGTCTACACACGCTGAGGCCGACACCTGCATTACTGGGTTACGTATGCCTGTCCGTGTACGGATCTGCTACTTGGGTTCTATGACTAGTCATGTCAACCTGGGTTCTTTGACATTTGAATGCTAGCGACATATTCACATTTGTGAGCCAAAAGGCGCAAATGGTCCCAGCCCAGGTAAGGTGGCAGTCGTGGGGATAACCGTGCTTGAGGCCGCAAAGTAATGTGAAGTGTTACATGCTAGATTCTTATGGTTTAGGATCGGGGTCCCGACAGTTTAACAGCTGTCAAATTTAGCTAGCATTTGCTCAATTGCATATTGTCGTGAATTATGATGAATCCTCTGCTTGTGGACACTATTCGTTGAATTGCATATTGTAGCGAATTATCATGAATGTTCTTCATGTGGACACTATTTGTCGATTGCATATTGTGGCGAATTTGCTATTTGCAGGGTGAATTAAATGCGATATTTTACAATAACCTGGCAATTTCAGCGCACACGGTTCAAGCAACTAAGCGTGTGCGGTCCAGAAAGGAAAGCACACGCCACTCGTAGCGCAACCGCCTGTGATCCACAGGAAAAGCACACGAGATATAAGCTAAAATGTTGGTGATACATAAGTAATCGCAAACGGTTTGCAGCACTCGTACGTGTGCGTAGGAGCTCCTCAATGTTTGCGATAGCACCGTATCTCACACGTGAGCCAACAGGAAACCGTGCCCGATGCAAAGAGGATCCCACGCGTACTTTTCTCGAAAAACGTGTCCGATGATGCCATGCATGGCAGACGGTGTCCAGAGAAATCTCGTGTGCGATGATGAACATATCACACACAGTTTATACAATGGCCCGTGTGGATTAGGTAACGTTTCGCAAATGGTAAAAGGTTAAACTCCGTATGTTTTCCATGAGCAATTAGACGCGTTTGACTTGACTTGCACGTGTGTGATTGATCCCAAATCCCACACGTAAGTCCAAAATATTATGTGTGCGATATGTTCCTGCACCGCACACGATTATATTTGCAGATCATTTGCGTTCGTTGGTCACCATCGCCGACGGGTTTTCCGTGTCGTGTGGGATGGACCCCCCTATAGCCCACACATACAAGGCGAAGGTTTAGAACTACGTCACGGAAAGGGGTTAAAAACCGTTTGTATAGCACGTCGCTGCACCAGTGACATCCCACTCTCAGGAGAAGCACTCAGAACAGTTCCCCACTTCCCATATCCAAATTTCTGAGAGAGAACCACCTACCCTTGTGTTGAGATCAAGATTATCCACTCCAACCATATGGATCTTGATTTCTAGCCTCCCCAAGTTGCTTTCCACACAATCAATCCCTTCCACCAAGACAAATCTGTGAGAGAGTGATTGAGTGTTGAGGAGTCTATCATCTTGAAGCACAAGAGCAAGGAGTTCATCATCACTATCAAACCTATTACCTTTTGGAGGGTGATGCCTCCTAGATTGGTTAGGTGTTGCTTGGGAGCTTCCTACTTCGTGTTGTGGAGTTGAACCAAGAAGTTTGTATGGGCAAGGAGATCGCCTACTTCGTGAAGATCTACCCATAATGAGGCTAGTCCTTCGTGGATGGAAGCCGTTATGGAATAGTCAAGGTTGCTACTTCGTGGACCCTTATGGGTGGAACCCTCCGTGGACTCTCGCGACCGTTAGCCTCCATGGGTTGAAGACTCTATAAACATGGATGTACAATAGCGCCACCTATCAGAACTAAAAGTGCATTATATCGATTAGAGGGGGGTGAATAGGCAATTTTTACAAATTCTTCACTGAGGAATTACTAGATGAGGAGTTTGCTATGTGACGAAATACTCGCAGCGGAATAAGTACTTAAGTGCATAGCAGTAGCATAGTCATCATGATGAAATGAAACATACACAGAGCATAAGTAGCGTGAATAGGATAAGTAGGCAGAAGATAAAGTGCCTGAAGAATTTGAGATGAGAAAATTGAGAAAGGCTTCAGGCAAATTCTTCAAACAGTAACGATCAGATTCATCAACAAATACTTCGAGGAAATGAAGGGCTTGAGGAAATAGAACCAGGTGCTCGATGAAGACAGTGATTTGATGACCCAGTTCAAACTGTTCGGAGAGGCTTGGTATTTAAACCAAAGGACACACAGTCCTTACAGTATTCTCCTTGAGCTAAGGTCACACAAACCTCAGTCTTCAGGGTAGACTTCCAAACCCTCACAAACTCGGTCATTCGGTGATCAACAATTGACCGCTGGATGCTCTAGACAATGACGCCTAACCGTCTGGAAGATACACAGTCTTCAAAGGTAAAAAGCGTCGGTTCCACGCAGGAACAATCTCTTCAGTGATGCTTAATCACTTTGGGTTTTGGTGGTTTGGGTTTTGGGTTTTTCCTCACTGATGATTTACTCTCAAAGTCCTCGAGGAATGGATTGCCCTCAAATGACAAGTGTCAATCTCTCTCTGAGCAACCAACCAGCTAGTGGTTGAGGGGGTGGCTATTTATAGCCAGGATGCAACCCGACATGATAACACATAAATGCCCCCCAATGATATGACCGTTATGTGGATAAAATATCTGGACAGCTGGCGCAAAGCACAGCAACGGTCGGAATTTGAACTGTCAAATTCCTCAGGGCTTATCATATTCTACACGGTAGGCAACTCGCACTGGCAAAATCCTAACTCCTCTGTCAGACCAATTTCCTTAGAGACCAGAAGAACATCGTCTCTGTCACTTAAGAACTTGACTGAGCTGTAAGAGATTTCCAAAGGCTTCACTCGAAGGATTGGTTATGTTGAGGCTTTTGAGTTGAGCATCAGTTTGAAATTTTTCCTTAGTATTACCTTGGCCCCCTTTAACAGTACGGTGTTCCCTATGACTCAAAGAAAGGAAATGAAACTACGAAAACAAAAGTCTTCACGCTTCATAGTCCTCGTTAATATCTTCAAGGTCACACCGAATTCTTCAGCCTCAAAGTCTTCAGGGAAATACCAAAGTCTTCACCAGAGTGTTGAGCTGAAGACATTCATTTTTAGGTGTCGACATTCTTTGTATATATCAAACTCCTCAATGACTTATAGAGCCTGTGTACACTTACAAACGCATCAGTCCCTTAACCTATAAGTCTTCAATACACCAAAATCACTAAGGGGCACTAGATGCACTTATAATCTCCCCCTTTTTGGTGATTGATGACAAATAGGTTAAGTTTTCAACGGGGATAAACATATGAATTGTAAGTACAGAGTTTGAGGAATTTGATTGCAAGATATATAGGAACTCCCCCTCAAGATGTGCATATTTGAAGAATTTGCTTTGGACTGCAAATGCACATGGCAAGATAAAATCTTGGAGATCTCCCCCTATATCTTGTAATCCATACACGCATTTAACATATATCATGAGGAAATTGAAATGCATGATGGAAAATGGTGTCTGATGACATTAAACATGCGTGCATTACGATACTTGAGGAAATAAGCATGCAGAAGGCAGTTCAAAATTATCAGACCACCATCGGACTTAAGTTTACAACTCATCAAATGAACACTTCAGAAGAATGAGAGTTGTAACTTAAACAAAAACAACCCATCTAAAGACCCGCTTGAAGACTATCTCAAATTTCTCCCCCTTTGTCATCAAGTGACCAAAAGGGACGAAATTGAGGACTAACGCCCCTGAAGAATTTCATCTTGATGGTGGTGGAGGAGATCCAGCGTTGTTGGGGCCTTTAGCAGTATCTTCAATATCTTCAGCTTCATCTGTCTCACGAGATGAAGAATATGAACTGGTCACCAGCTGAGGAACTTCAACTTTCATGAATTTCTTCTGAGGAAGTCGAGACCAGTCATAGTTCTGCTGAAGATTCATCTCCTCAAGTTCTGTAGGTGTTTTGAGATGCGAGAGTATGGCCCAAGAGCGATTGAAGATTTCATGCACATAGTATTCTTCACTGAGTTCTGCGTCGTTGCCCTGGGAATTTCTTCAGCAACAGGAATCACTTGAGTTGCACTAGCAGTTTCTTCAGCAGGCTGAGCAGAAGAGCTTGCCTACGGATTTTGTGGTTGCGTGCGAGCTGCAACCCTTGTGTTGTGGACCTTGATGAGTTGTTCAGCCATCGTGATGAATCTGCCCTTGGCACCTTCCCAATCTGAGGAGTGTTTGTTGTATTTTTCACTGAGGCTTTTGATGTCTCTTTGGACGGAGACAAGTTTATTTGGCGTCAGGTTGAGGACATTGTCCTTCATGAATCGTTCTTTATTTAGTTGAGCTTTCTTGGCCCTTCTGGCATGCTCATGCTTTCACTTTTCTTCACTGATGAAAGGAGCGAGAACATGACTTGGGCCATGTGGTAGCTTCAAGTCATCAATGGGGGTGTTTGGGTCCTGATGCCATATGTCAATGAAATCCAGCACACTCTTCGGGTCTAGCATGAGAGGAATTTGAGTCGCCTTTGCTTGAGCCACTCTCTCTTGCTTGTTTCTGACTATAGCAGCCAGTTCTTCATCATCAGCCTCATCATCCTCAGATCCTAAGGGAACTTGAAATGCAACTTTCTTGCCATGAGGGCTTGGCCTTCTGCCTCGTCCTGCAGTTGCTTTTATCTTCAGCAAAGTGGGAATTCTCGATGAGTGGGCTTGAGCTGAGGAACTTGCAGATGTCCCTGAAGGAATTGAAAAACCATCAGTCCTCTAACACGTTGCAAGGTGCACTGGAGTTGAGGACTTGGCAGCAGCTGTTGAGGATTGAGCAGCAACTGAGGGCATAACAGGGGCCCTTGATGATTTTGTCTAAGGCATGTGCTGTGAAGAAATTGGGACTGAAGATTTTGGTGCAGAGGACTTTGGTTTCATAGCACATTTCTTCACTACAGCTTTCTTTGGGGCAGTGTGGCTTGCAGAAGCCCTAGCGGCAACAGTAGTAGCAGATTCCTCATTGAATCTCTTCACTGCTTCTTTTGCCTTTCTTGCAATCTTGCCTTGATGCTTTTCCCATTCATGAGGAAAATCTTCACTAGATTTGAAACTGGTGGGATCAGCACGTTGGCCTTGAGCCAAAGGTGGCCTGTTACACGGAGGTTTGATAACAAATTGTGTCATATATTTTGGAGTGTGAAAGTGCGTTATATTGACTAGAGGGGGGGTGAATAGGCAATTTTTACAAATTCGTCACTTGAGGAAATACTAGTTGAGGAATTTGTTAAGTGACGGGTTACGCGCAGCGGAATAAGTACTCAAGTGCATGTGAAACATAATAGTAGCATAGTCATCATGATGAAATGAAACATACACAGAGCATGAGTAGCGTGAACAGGATAAGCAGGCAGGCGATACAGTGACTGAAGAATTTGAGATGAGGAAATTGAGAAAGTCTTCAGTCAAATTCTTCAAACAGTAACGATCAGATTCATCAACAAATACTTAGAGGAAGTAGGGGGTTGAGGAAATAGAACCAGGAGCTCGATGAAGACAATGATTTGTTGACCCACTTCCAACTGCTGTGACAGTCGTACGTCTGGTTCGGAGCGGCCTGGTATTTAAACCAGAGTACACACAGTCCCAGGACACACAGTCCTTACCGTATTCTCCTTGAGCTAAGGTCACACAGACCTCGCCCAACACTCGTTGTAAGTCTTCAGGGTAGACTTCCAAAACCCTCACAAACTGGTCACCCGGCAATCCACAATTTACTACTGGATGCTCTAGACGACGGTCACTCAGCGATCCCCAATTGACTACAGGATGCACTAGACCATGACGCCTAACCGTCTGGAAGATACACAGTCTTCAAAGGTAACAAGCGTCGGTTCCACACAGGAACAATTTCTTCAGTGATGCTCAATCTCTTTGGGTTTGGTGGTTTGGTTTTGGGGATTTTTCCTCACTGATGATTTTCGCTCAAAGTTCTCGAGGAATGGGATGCTCTCAAATGACAAGTGTCAAGTTCTCTCTCGGAGCAGCCAACCAGCTAGTGGTTGAGGGGGGTGGCTATTTATAGCCCGGGTGCAACCTGACATGATAAGACATAAATGCCCCCCCCCCAATCATATGACCGTTAGGTGGATAGAATATCTGGACAGCTGGCGTAAAGCACAGCAATGGTCGGAATTTGAACAGTCAAATTCCTCAGGGCTTATCATATTCCTCACTTGTAGGTAATTCGCACTGGCAAAATCCTAACTCCTCAGTCAGACCAATTTCCTCAGAGACCAAAAGAACATCGTCTCTGTCTCTGAAGAACTTGACTGAACTGCAAGAGGTTTCCAAAGGCTTCACTCGAAGGATTGGGTTATGTTGAGGCTTTTGAGTTGAGCATCAGATGGAAATTTTTCCTTAGTTTTACCTCGACCCCCTTTAACAGTACGGTGTTTCCTATGACTCAAAGAAAGGACATGAAACATTAAAAACAAGTCTTCACGCTTCATTGTCCTCGTTCATATCTTCAAGGTCACACCATCTTCTTCATTAACAAAGTCTTCAACAAAGTCTTCAGCAACGGCTTCAGTTGAAGACATTCATTTTTAGGGATCGATATTCTTCGAATATACCAAACTCCTCATCAACTTATAGAGCCTGTGTACACTCACAAACATATTAGTCCCTTAACCTATAAGTCTTCAATACACCAAAATCACTAAGGGGCACTAGATGCACTTACAATCTCCCCCTTTTTGGTGATTGATGACAAATAGGTTAAGTTTTCAGCGGGGATAAACATATGAAGTGTAAGTACAGAGTATGAGGAATTTGATTGCAAGATATAGAGGAACTCCCCCTGAAGATGTGCATATTTGAGGAATTTGCTTTGGACTACTAATGCACATGGCAGGATAAAATCTTGGAGATCTCCCCCTATATCTTGTAATCCATACACGCATTTAACATATATCATGAGGAAATTGAAATGCATGATGGAAAATGGGGTCTGAGGAAATTCAGCATGCGTGCATTAAGATACTTGAGGAAATAAGCATGCAGAAAGCAGTTCAAAAGTATCAGACCACCATCGGACTTAAGTTTACAACCTAATCAACAAAAGCTTCAGAAGAGCGAGAGTTGTAACTTAAAAAAAAACAGCCCATATATATAGACCCGCTTGAAGACTAACTCAAATTTCTCCCCCTTTGTCATCAAGTGACCAAAAGGGACGAAATTGAGGACTAACACCCGTGAAGAATTTCATCTTGAAGGTGGTGGAGGAGCGCCAGCGTTGTTGGGGTCGGTTGGTGGAGCAGGGCCTGCAGCCGTGTCGTCAATGTCCTCAGCTTCACCCGTCTTACGCGATGAAGAAAATGAGCTTGTCACCAGCTGAGGAGCTTGAACTTTCTTCCACTTCTTCTTAGGAGAAATCGACCAGTCAAAGTCCCGCTAAAATTCCATCTCCGCAAGTTCTTCAGGAGTATAAAGATGTTCAAGGGTAGCCCAAGTGCGGTCGAAGACTTCATGCAGGTAGTAATTGTTTTTCCTCACCACATTGTGAGTGACTGTCATGTCCTAAAGAAGTGCACCAAACTGCCATTTGACCCACTTGTGATTGCGATCCACCTTTTGGTGAAGACTGAGGAGAAGCTCACGATCAGTCATCACCCTTGGAGCTGCTTCTCAAGGTCTTTGAGCTGTGGCCCTGCCAACAGAGTCTTGAGAAGCAGTGTCATCATTGGTTGAGTAAGAGGCAGCAGTGCGAAATTGACCATTTAATGGTCGAGATCCTTCATCAATAACAGTTTTGCCTTTCCCCTTCATTGAACAAAATGTGTCCTTGAGGACTTCAATTGGTGGCAGAAAACTGAGATGATTTTGAAAGTCAGCTTCATAAGGCATTGAGGATCTCGCCCTGATGAACTTCATGATCCATGGAGCATAAGGCTTCAGTTCAAAAGGTGATAGTGCAATCTTGGCCAATGTCCTCAAGAAGAAATCATGAAGATTTATGGGAATGCCATGAATTATGTTGAAGAGCAGATTCTTCATTACTCCAACCACTTCTTCTTCTTCATTGTTGTGGCCTTTGATGGGGCTGAAGGTTTTGGTCATAATTCGATAGACAGTGCGAGGCACATACAGTAAATCCTGCACCAGAAATGTTGTTTTGGGTGCTTGACCAGGCTTCAAAGGCTTCATAAGAACTTGCATGAGGTGATTGGGAAGCTCAGGTTCATCATATAGGCATCTGGCTTCAGTAGAGGGAATACTGACAGGGACAACCCGAAGCAATTCAGAGGCAGGCGCAGTAAAGTGAGTGTTGCCTGTCATCCAGTCAAGTATCCAAGTGCTGATGTCTTGTGCATCACCAGAGATGTGAAGAGTGGCGTAGAATTGAAGAATGAGTTCTTCATTCCAATGAAATATATCAACGCAGAAGGGCAGTAATCCAGCATCATGAAGAACACTGAGTACTGGATTGAAGCATGGGATGTTTTCCATATCAGCATGAGGAATTGAATAATGTTGGAAAACCTTGTCCTTCTGGAATAGCACGGCTACATAGAAATTAGCCTGAGTAGGTGTCCAGAATCTCTCATGACGTGACCTTTGGGAGTCATAAGGATTTTCTCCTGTGAAGAAGTGATGCTCATCGTAGAAATTTTCTTTGATGAATTTGGGCTGCTTCTTGAAAGGCATAGCTGGCTTTGGTTGAAGATTTGGCTTGAAGCGCCCATGAATCTCCTTTGGCATAACAACAATGATGTCAGTTTGAGGAACAGAAGGAGCAGATTCTTCAACAGGCTTGGTTGGGGCGGTTTCCTCATTCACAGTTAATTCAGCAGAGGCAGCATGAGTTTCTTCAGGCTCAGACTCTGCTGGTATTTCTTCAGTCGCAGCTGGAGACTGACGAATTTTGGTGAGAGGAGTGGTAAGAGGAGAGTTTGGATGTTCAGTTTCCCAATAGTCATCATTGATAACAGGTGTAGTGTTACCAATGTCCACCTCCTCTTCTATTTCTTCAGTGCTAGCCTCTTCAGTAGTCAATTGAGGCTGGGGAGACTCAAGTACTGGTGTTGGAGCATTATCCTCCATTTGAATTTCTTCATCAACCGGCTCAGAAGCAGCAGATTGATTTTCTTCAGGTTCGTCATTTGGGATTTCATAATTCTCACCAAAAGGAACCAGATCATAGGCTAGGACAGTAGAAAGTGGAGTTGCGTCGATTGGCTCAGTTGAAGAGCTTGGCGGTGTCTTCACTTTCTTAGGAGCTGAGGTCTCTGCAGATGCTGAGGCCTTCCTTTTCTTCGCATCTGATACAGATGGAAGATCCAGCTTTGTCAATTTCTTCACCTTTGAGGATTTTGTTAGTGAGGCTTGAGGTGAAGGAACATCAGTTTCTTCAGGCACGACTGTTGCAGTCGCCCTGGCAGTTTCCTCAGGTTGTGGAGTAGAAGAGATGGGCAGAGGGTTTGAGGGGTGAGCACGTGCTACAGCCCGAGTGTTGTGATCTTTGATGACTTTGTCAGCCATCTTGATGAATCTGCCCTTGGCTCCTTCTCAATCTGAGAGGTGGCTGTTGTACTTCTCACTGAGGCCTTTGATATCTCTCTGGACAGAGATGAGTTGATCAGGCATCAGGTTGAGGACATTGTCCTTCATGAACTTCTCTTTCTTCAGTTTAGCTATCTTGGTTCTCCTAATCTTCTCATGCTTCCGTTTTTCTTCACCAATGAAAGCAGCTTGAACATGACTTGGGCCCGGAGGGAGCTTCAAATCATCGATAGGCGTGTTTGGGTCCTGGTGCCACAAGTCGATGAAGTCTAGCACGATCTTCGGATCAAGTAGAAGAGGAATAGAAGTGCCCTTGGCTTGGGCCACTCTTTCTTGCTTATTCCTCACAATTGCAGCTAATTCTTCATCATCTGCATCATCATCCTCAGATTCTGAGGGAACTTGAAAGACCACTTTCTTCTCATGAGGACTTGGACGTTTTCCTCGGCCAGCTGTGGTTTTCCTTTTCAGCAGAGTGGGACTGCTTGAGGAATTTGCTAATGTCCCTGAGGCAATTGAGAACCCTGCTGTCCTTTGACATGTAGCAAGGTCCACTGGCGTTGAGGACATGGCTGCGGCAGCAGAAGATTGTGCAGCCACTGAAGGAGCCCTTGATGATTTTGCCTGGGGCATTTGCTGTGAGGAACTGGGGACAGAAGACATTGGGGTTGAGGATTTCAACTTGACGGCCGATTTCTTTGCCATTGCCTTCTTAGGTGCAGAAGCACTGGCAGAAGTCGTGACTAAGGCAGCAGCAGCAGAGTCTTCATTGAATTTCCTCACTGCCTCTTTTGCTTGCCTAGCCAATTTTGCTTGGCGTCTTTCCCATTCATGCGGAAAGTCCTCACCAGTTTTGAGGCCTGTTGGATCAGCATGTTGTCCTGCTGCCAAAGGTGCTCTTCTGCACGGAGGCTTGATCGCAAATTTCTTCATGTACTTGGGGGTAACATAGCGATATTCTCTCCATTCCTTCATCCATCTCCTTTCAATCCTCTGAATGCGAACTTTGCGCTGTTGTTTGGTCTCTTTGCCATGAGTTGCTTCATCAGGTGTACAGTATTCCTCATAAAGATCATCAAGAATCTCAAAAGCAGTTTGTACTTCAGGTCTCTTCCCTCCTTTCTGAGGTCTTTTGCCATCAGCCATTTTCTTTGGCTGAGGATTTTGCACTTTTGAGAATTCTGAAGAGGTGTGTAATTTTTCTTCAAGAAATGCTGCAAATGAGTTAAGTTGATGAGAACCTAGAGATTCATCAGCTGACATTTTGTACCTATGAATAGAGTGCAGGTGCGAAGAATATGAAGAGGTCATATGCGTTCTCAGAAATTTTTGCAAAAGTATCAAGTTTGAGGAATTCGACCAGAGATGTCTTGAAGAATTTCACAAGTGTTCTTGTCTCAGGTTCCAGAGTTGTGCAGATTTTGAGATCCACACAATTGAGGAATCATGAAGAATATTGTTACTTAGGGAAATTTCTCAAGTAAACATGTTTGATTGGATCTAGTGAGATGGATTCTTGAAGAATAAACTCAATCTGAAGTTTTTGTGAAAATCATGAAGATAAAAAATGCGGTAAAATAAGATTTTATTTACCGTAAGCGAAGAACACGACGAACAGAGAAGTGAAGCGAAGGAGTTCGTCAGTCCAGATCTCCCACGCCCTAGCTTGGTAGAGGGAGACAGCTACAGCGGCGGCGGGGTGAAGACTTATGCGGCCGATGTGAGTACGACGACGGCGAGGTCGAGGTAGTGAAGCTCTTCCTCTCCGGCGACGATGAAGTTAGCGGCGGCACTAGGTATGGAGCTCGGGAGAGATGGGAGTGAGGAGTAACCCGAGCAAGTGAAAGGGAGGGGGTATTTATAGCGGAAGTAAAAACTAACTGGCCCAAAGATTTTGGACCAGTATGCCCCTGACCCTTGCCATCCACGCGACATGTGTCACCCACGTACTGTGTAGTGGAGATAGTGGGGGTTCGTGGGTTATCCAGTCATGGGAATCGGAACGGTTTGCACGACAATCGCCAAAAATTTGAAATTGAATATTTTCAAGTTTCGTTCGCAAATTCTTCAGCTGTCAAGGACACAGTGAGGACTTTGAACGAGTTTCAAAGTTGAACGCATATGAAGAATTTGTGAATAGACTAGGTTGAGTTTAGCATAGAGGGGTAACGGGTCCGATCACATTCACTTAGATGAAAATCAACTTGAAGAAATAGCTATAAGTGAATGTTGTTGAGGACATTGAAAAACTCAATATATATACGTATATAGTCAACGAAGAAAACCTCATGAGGTGAACATCAGTTGAAAAGCTTGAAGAATTTGCAAACTTGAAGAAATTGATAATTTAAAGAATTTGAAAAATGATGAAAAACTCAAACTTGAAGAATTTCAACTGTTGTTGGTGGCGTTACCCACCGTATAAGAATGCTGATTTCAGACACCGCGTACAATTGTCGTAGGGTTTTGAGAATCAAATTCTTCATTAATTTCTTCACACTTAGAGTGTTAGTCTTCATTGATTAAAGAAAAACGTTACTTTGTGTGTTGCACATCAAAGTCATCAATTTAGCATAAGTGTTAGGATGTGTGTCCTTTCAAAGAACATTCGAAGATTCTAAGATATTTAGCTCACACCGCAACTTGCAAAATCTCTTCTCATCCAAGGGCTTTGTGAAGATATCAGCCAGTTGTTCTTCAGTCTTCACGTGGTCGAGGAAGATATCGCTCTTCATCACATGGTCATGAAGAAAATGATGACGAATATGGATGTGCTTGGTCTTGGAGTGCTGAACTGGGTTGTGAGCAATCTTGATGGCACTCTCATTGTCGCAGTAGAGAGGGACATTCTTCACGTTGATGCCGTAGTCCTTGAGGGTTTGCTTCATCCATAGCAATTGAGCACAGCAAGAACCAGCAGCAATGTACTCAGCTTCAGCAGTTGATAGTGACACACAGTTCTGCTTCTTTGAGGACCAACAGACTAAGGATCGTCCGAGGATATGACATGTGCCTGATGTTGACTTGCGGTCCACACAATCACCAGCATAATCAGAGTCAGAATATCCAATGAGGTCAAGATCTGAGCCCTTGGGGTACCATAATCCTAGTGTTGGAGTGTGAGCTAGATATTGAAGAATATGTTTCACAGCCTTATGGTGTGATTCCTTCGGTTTTGCTTGAAATCGGGCACACATGCAAACACTAAGCATAATGTCTGGCCTAGATGCACATAGGTATAATAAAGAACCAATCATAGAGCGGTATTCCTTCTGATCGAAATCTTTACCACTTTCATCAGAGCAAAGTTGAGCCAATGTGGGCATAGGAATCTTACCGCCTTTGCAATCCTGCATGCCGAATTTCTTCAGGACATCCTTGAGGTATTTCTCTTGAGATATGAAGATGCCATTGCGTTGTTGACGAATTTGAAGCCCTAAGACGAATTTGAGTTCTCCCATCATAGACATTTGATATTCTTCACTCATCATATAGGCAAATTCGTCGCTATAATGCTTGTCAGTACATCCAAAGATAATATCGTCCACATATATTTGGCACACAAATAATTCATCATCATATGATTTTGTGAAAAGAGTTGGGTCAAGTGAACCGGGTTTGAAGCCTTTCTTCATGAGGAATTCCTTCAGTGTGTCATACCATGCCCGAGGGGCTTGCTTGAGGCCATAGAGGGCCTTGTTGAGTCTGAAGACTTTGTCAGGATACTTAGGATCTTCAAAACCTGGGGGTTGAGCAACATATACTTCTTCCTCAAGCTTACCATTGAGGAATGCACTTTTCACATCCATTTGATATAAGATGATATTGTGATGATTAACATAAGCAAGTAGTATGCGAATAGCTTCAAGTCTAGCAACAGGTGCAAAAGTTTCATCAAAGTCAATCCCCTCAACCTGTGTGTAGCCCTGTGCCACAAGACGGGCCTTATTCCTCATTACCTGACCAAGTTCGTCTTGTTTGTTGCGGTTGATCCACTTGGTACTTATGACATTGTGCTTGCGAGGATCTGGGCACTTGACGAGGTCCCACACGTTGTTGAGCTTGAATTGATGCAATTCCTCTTGCATGGCATGAATCCACTCAGGTTCCAAGAATGCTTCCTCAACTTTGGTGGGCTCTGTGATCGAGACAAAAGCAAAGTGCCCACAAAAGTTAGACAAATGTGAAGCTTTTGAGCGTGTGAGGGGACCTGGTGCATTGATGTCGTCGAGGATTTTCTCGATCTGCACTTCATTTGCAAGTCGTGGATGAGCAGGTTGAAGACTTTGTTAAGGCTGAGCATTTTCTTAAGCACCATTGTCTTCAGGTGTATCAGCATGAATGTCTTGTGCGTTGGGTACAACTTCTTCAGAGAGTGGTTGTTCTTCAGTAGGGATCACATCTTTTGTGGCCTTGAGCGTAATGGATTCCTCAGGAGGCATTTCATTTAGCACAGGAGGCAGGTGCTCTCTTTGCGAGCCGTTAGTTTCATTGAACCGCACATCTACAGTTTCAGCAACCTTGTTGTGATAGGTGTTGAAGACTCTGTAGGTGTGCAAGTCCTTTCCGTAACCAAACATAAAACCTTCATGTGCTTTTGGTGCAAATTTAGAACTGTGGTGAGGATCTCTAATCCAGCATTTTGCACCGAAGACTTTGAAATAACTTACATTGGGTTTCTTGTCAGTGAGGAGTTCATATGAAGTCTTCTTGAGGAATTTGTGAAGACATACCCTGTTGATGATGTGGCAAGCAGTATTGATTGCCTCACGCCATAAGCGACGAGGGGTCTTGTATTCATCAAGCATGGTGCGAGCCATCTCAACAAGAGTCCTGTTCCTGCGCTCCACAATGCCATTCTGCTGAGGAGTATAAGGGGCAGATAGCTCATGAGTAATACCAAGTTCATCAAGATAATCATCAAGACCAGTGTTCTTGAACTCAGTCCCATTATCACTCCTGATATGCTTGATCTTGACGCCAAAATTCGTCGAGGCCCTTGAAGAAAATCGTCTGAAGACATTCTGCACTTCAGATTTGTACAGGATAATGTGCACCCAAGTATAGCGAGAGAAATCATCAACAATAACAAAGCCATATAAGCATGGAGTATTTGTTAGTGTGGCATAGTGAGTAGGACCAAAGAGATCCATATGAAGCAATTCAAAAGGACGAGTGGTAGTCATGATAGTTTTGGATGGATGCTTGGATCTGGTCATCTTTCCAGACTCACAAGCCCCACACAAGTCATCCTTGAGGAATTTGACACCCTCAATGCCAATGACGTGATTTTTCTTCGCGTGTGTGTGCAAGTTCCTCATGCCAGCGTGTCCAAGTCGTCGATGCCATAGCCAACCTTCTAAAGCTTTTGCATGTAGACATGTGGCCGGCTGTGGACCTGTAAAGAAATCAGCAATATACAAGTCTCCTCTCCTAAAGCCTTCGATGACTTTGGATTTGTCAGATTCCATGATGACAACACAACGGTATTTGCCAAAGATGACAACCATATCAAGATCACAAAGCATTGAGACACACATGAGGTTGAATCCTAGGGACTCGACAAGCATCACCTTATCCATGTGTCGATCCTTCGAGATTGCAACCTTACCTAGACCCAATACCTTGCTTTTTTCCTTTATCAGCGTAGGTGATATGCTTCAGATGAGAGGGAGCCAGTGGAATGTTCATCAGAAGGTTCTTATCACCAGTCATGTGATTGGTGCATCCACTGTCGAGGACCGACTCAGTTGCCTTGGGTATTTCATCCTGCTGAAGAATTAGTACATTTTACGAACGCATATGCTTCAGAGTGAAGAATATGACTTCAAATTCATCAGATTGAATTTCATCACATAGTATAGTAAGCAAAGTAATGTGAGGACGTGAGAAATGAATAATTCATCTCTTCATGAATAGCTTGCGTCCTTTCAAGCATTTCTTCAGGTCTCTAGCAAATTCATCAGACGTTCAAGTTCTTCTGGAGACCTGACCCTGCATAAGAGATTAGTTCGATTTCTTCACCACCCACATCTGGAGGGGTGGCAAAGAGTTCATCATTCTGCGAGCTCCATTTGAGAATGGTGGCTTAGAAGCAAGTGCGCTTCGTTTCATAGGACGGGGATTAGAGTACTCAAATGAATATGCAGAGAAATTCTTCGAGGACTTATGAACATAATGATTTGAGGAATTATGCACATATTCATGACCCTTAGATTTTTCCCTGCGAAACAGAGGCATTAGCACGAGAAAGATTTCATTTTTGACCATATGAGGAATATGGTCCATGTGAGGACTTTGGTCCTTGTGAAGACTTTGGTCCAACTGAAGAATTTGATCTGGGGTTCCTGTTCTCCACTGGTGGTGTCATGAGGACATTCACTTGAAGATTTTCCAAACAGCTCTTGGGAACCCATATTTTCTTCAGAGGAGGACCATTCTTGCAGTTAGTTCCAACATATCTAGCAAATCCTTCACCATTCTGATTTTTGAACAGTTTATAGTTGGAGTCAATTGACTCATCAGAGGAATATGAAGATTCACAAGTAAAACCAGATAAAGTGGATGGATCTACAGGAGGTCCTTTTGCAGTAACCCAAGAGGTTTTGGGATACTGCTCAGGTTTCCAATAGGATCCATCAGCATTGAGTTTCCTTTCAAAGGCAATACCCTCTTTCCTAGGGTTCCTGTTCAGAATCTGCTTTTTAAGCACATCACAAAGGGTTTGATGCCCTTTGAGACTTTTGTATATGCCTGTCACATACAATTCCTTCAACCCTGCATTGTCGTCAGTAATACTAGTGGTATCCTCAGATGAGGAATTTGTGACCATAGAAATAGTTGAAGAATTTGCAGCGATAGAAGCATTTGAACTTTCAGGTGAAGAATGAGCAGTTTCACATTCGATGCATTTCAAACAAGGTGGAACAAAATCTTCCTGAGCGGTACTGATCTGTTGAGCAAGCAAGGAATCATTATCCCTTTGAAGATCTTCATGAGACACCCTTAGTTTCTCAAGATCTTGCTTTCTTTGAAGAAATTCATAAGAAAGCTTCTCATGATCGACTAAGAGGGCCTCATGACGACTTTGAAGGTTATCATACTTGGACTGAAGACTTTGAAGGTCCTTAGTCAAAGTTTGAGTTTGATCCACTTCCTCATTCAACAGGTCATTGGTTTTGTCTAGCTGTTTCTGAAGCTTTTCAATGACACGTTGTTGTTTAGTAGCAATATTAGCAAGTTTGGAATAGCTAGGTTTCATGTAATCCTCAGATTCACCATCACTTGATTCAGAAGAGGAATGGTGTGAGAGTACATTTGATCCTTTGGCCATGAGACACATAGATGAGGAAGATGAAGTTGGATCAGTCTTCTTCGTTTTGAGGAAGTTCTTGAATTCGATGAACCTGGGATCTTGATGAGTGCGATAGCCTTCATGAACATCAGAGAGCCTGTCCCAGATGAGCTTTGCAGTGTGCAGATGGGAGATGCTTTTGAACATGATCTTTGACAGGCTAGAGTAGATGATATTCTTCGCCTGGGCGTCCAGCTGTGTGTACTTAAGAGTGTCATCAGCATTTGCCATCTTGCAGAGATCAGTCAGTCCAAGCTCAGTAACGGTCCATAGCTTGTTGTTCTTCGATATGAGGTGCTTCCGCATGAGGACTTTCCATTTGGGATAGTCAGATCCATCAAAGACAGGACATGCTATGCTTGCCTGGGCACTACTTGCCATGAAGCAATAAGTGGGAGCATAGTCATCATTGCTGACGTAAGAGTCATTTGAGTTGCCATTTTCCTCATCGTTGAAGATGGACTTGCTGACGAAAGCAGTAGCGAGAGCCAGGCTGGCCACACTAGAGTCTGACTCCTCCTCAAATTCCTCCTCTTCCTCATATTCTTCAGATACTTCTTCAGAATCCATTTCCTTGCCAATAAGTGCATGAGCCTTCCTTAAGTTGTTCTTTCTATGCGATGAGGACTTTGAATATGAGTACTTTACAGATGCAGACTTTGAAGATTTCTTCTTTTTTTCGAGTCATCAGAACTGTCATCCTTGTATTTCTTCTTTCTTGACTCTTTTTCCCAGAGAGGACAGTCAGAGATAAAGTGACCAGATTTCTTGCATTTGTGACAAGTTCTCTTCTTGTAGTCGCTTGAAGAATCTGATTTCTTTACACCACTTTTTGACGATTTTCCAAACCGACCTCTCCTTGAGAACTTCTGGAATTTCCTCATGAGCATTGCTAGCTCCTGACTCAGTTCTTCAGGATCACCAAGACTATTATCAGATTCTTCGTCTTCAGATGAGGAAA
The DNA here is from genome assembly GCA_039707655.1 of Elymus sibiricus. NCBI lineage: Eukaryota > Viridiplantae > Streptophyta > Magnoliopsida > Poales > Poaceae > Elymus > Elymus sibiricus. The sequence goes on from CM077669.1 coordinate 271,257,325, forward strand.
TTGCCTTAGCCTTTAGAGCACGAGATCTTCCATAACTTGGCCCGTAGAGGTCTCTCTTCTCAGCTTGTTGGAATTCATGAGTATTGAGTCTCTCAAGAATATCAGCAGGATCTAGTGACTTGTAGTCTCCACGTTCTTGGATCATCAAAGCAAGTGTATCAAATGAGGAATCAAGGGATCTCAGCAGTTTCTTCACCACCTCATGGTCGGTGATGTCAGTGGCACCAAGAGCCTGAAGCTCATTGGAGATATCAGTGAGGCGATCAAAAGTTTGCTGAACATTTTCGTTGTCAAGTCTTTTGAAGCGGTTGAAGAGATTGCGAAGAACATCAACCCGAGAGTCACGTTGAGTTGAAATGCCTTCATTCACTTTGGATAGCCTATCCCAGATAAGCTTAGCAGTCTCCAAAGCACTCACTCTGCCATACTGACCTTTGCTCAGATGGCCACATATGATATTCTTCTCTTGAGAGTCGAGTTGCTTGAATCTCTTCACATCAGCAGCAGTGACAGTGGGAGTGATGCGGGGAACACCATTTTCCACAACATACCAGAGATTGTTGTCAATTGCCTCAATATGCATGCGCATCTTGTTCTTCCAGTAGGGGTAGTCCGTCCCATCGAAGGTAGGACACCCAGCTGAGACCTTGATCATGCCTGCAGTCGACATAATTAAAACTCCAGGTGGTTAAACCAAAATCACACAGAACAAGGGAGTACCTTGCTCTGATACCAATTGAAAGTGCGTTATATCGACTAGAGGGGGGGTGAATAGGCGATTTTTACAAATTCGTCACTTGAGGAAATACTAGTTGAGGAATTTGTTAAGTGACGGGTTACGCGCAGCGGAATAAGTATTCAAGTGCATGTGAAACATAGCAGTAGCATAGTCATCATGATGAAATGAAACATACACAGAGCATGAGTAGCATGAACAGGATAAGCAGGCAGACGATACAGTGACTGAAGAATTTGAGATGAGGAAATTGAGAAAGTCTTCAGTCAAATTCTTCAAACAGTAACGATCAAATTCATCAACAAATACTTAGAGGAAATAGGGGGTTGAGGAAATAGAACCAGGAGCTCGATGAAGACAATGATTTGATGACCCACTTCCAACTGCTGTGACAGTCGTACGTCTGGTTCGGAGCGGCCTGGTATTTAAACCAGAGGACACACAGTCCCAGGACACACAGTCCTTACCGTATTCACCTTGAGCTAAGGTCACACAGACCTCGCCCAACACTCGTTGTAAGTCTTCAGGGTAGACTTACAAAACCCTCACAAACTGGTCACCCGGCAATCCACAATTTACTACTGGATGCTCTAGACGACGGTCACTCAGCGATCCCCAATTGACTGCAGGATGCACTAGACCATGACGCCTAACCATATGGAAGATACACAGTCTTCAAAGGTAACAAGCGTCGGTTCCACACAGGAACAATTTCTTCAGTGATGCTCAATCTCTTTGGGTTTGGTGGTTTGGTTTTGGGGATTTTTCCTCACTGATGATTTCGCTCAAAGTTCTCGAGGAATGGGATGCTCTCAAATGACAAGTGTCAAGTTCTCTCTCGGAGCAGCCAACCAGCTAGTGGTTGAGGGGGCAGCTATTTATAGCCAGGGTGCAACCTGACATAATAAGACATAAATGCCCCCCCCAATCATATGACCGTTAGGTGGATAGAATATCTGTTCAGCTGGCGCAAAGCACAGCAATGGTCAGAACTTGAACTATCAAATTCCTCAGGGATTATCATATTCCTCACTTGTAGGTAATTCGCACTGGCAAAATCCTAACTCCTAAGTCAGACCAATTTCCTCAGAGACCAAAAGAACATCGTCTGTTTCTCTGAAGAACTTGACTGAACTGCAAGAGGTTTCCAAAGGCATCACTCGAAGGATTGGGTTATGTTGAGGCTTTTGAGTTGAGCATCAGATGGAAATTTGTCCTTAGTTTTACCTCGACCCCCTTTAACAGTACGGTGTTTCCTATGACTCAAAGAAAGGAAATGAAACAGTAAAAACAAGTCTTCACGCTTCATTGTCCTCGTTCATATCTTCAAGGTCACACCATCTTCTTCATTAACAAAGTCTTCACCAAAGTCTTCAGTTGAAGACATTCATTTTTAGGGGTCGATATTCTTCGAATATACCAAACTCCTCATCGACTTATAGAGCATGTGTACACTCACAAACATATTAGTCCCTTAACCTATAAGTCTTCAATACACCAAAATCACTAAGGGGCACTAGATGCACTTACAGAGTGACATGTCGATATTCTCTCCATTCTCGTGCCCATCTCCTTTCAATCCTCTGGATACGGATCTTGCGCTGCTTTTGAGTTTCTTTGCCATGTGTGGCTTCATCTGGTGTGCAATATTCCTCATATAAATCATCAGGTATCTCAAAGGCAGTTTGCACTTCAGGACGCTTTCCTCCTTTCTGAGGTATTTTGCCATCAGCCATTTTCTTCAGCTGAGGATTTTGTGCTCTTGAGGATTCTGACGAAGTGTGCAATTTCTTTTCAAGCAACGCTGCAAATGAGTTAAGTTGATGAGAACCTAGAGATTCATCAGCTGGCATATTGTACTTGTGAATAGAGTATAGGTGCGAAGAATTTGAAGAGGTCATATGCGTTCTTAGAAATTTTTGCAAAAGTATCAAGTTTGAGGAATTTGACCATAAATGACTTGAAGAATTTCACTAAGTGTTCTTGACTTAGGTTCTAGAGTTGTCTAAATTTGAAAATCCACACAATTGAGGAATCTTGAAGAAAATCATAACTTAGCAAAATAAATCAAGAGTAGGAAGTTGTTTGGTGCTTAAGAGATGGATTGATGAAGAATAAACAACTTTTGAGGATTTTGAGAAATTTATATGAATCAAACACGGTAATAAAATTGAATTTTAATTACCACAAATGAAGAACACGACCAACAGTGAAGCGAACTGGAGAAGTTCGCCAGTTCAGATCTCCCACGCCCTAGATTGGCAGAGGGAGACAGCTACAGCAGCGGCGGAGTGAAGACTTCCGCGGCCGATGCGAGTACGACGATGGCGAGGCAGCTAAGCTCTTCCTCTCCGGCGACGATGAGGTTAGCGACGACGCTAGGTTTGGAGCTCGGGAGAGATGGTAGTGAGGAGTAACCCGAGCTGGTGGAAGGGAGGGGGTATTTATAGCGGCAGTAAAAACCAACTGGTCCGAAGATTTTTGGCCAGTATACCCCTGACCCTTGCTATCCACACGACATGTGTCACCCACGTAGTGGAGATAGTGGGGGATTGTGGGTTATCCAGTCCTGGGAATCGGAATGGTTTGAGCGGCAACCGCCAAAAAATTGAAATTGAAAATTTTAATGTTTTCGTAGACAAATTCTTCAGCTGACTAGAACACAGTGAAGACTTTGAACGGGTTTCAAAGTAGAACGCACATGAAGAATTTGTGAATAGACTAGGTTGAGTTTAGCATAGAGGGGGAACGGGTCCGATCACATTCACTTAAAAGAGAATCGACTTGAAGAATTAGCAATAAGTGAATGCTATTGAGGACATTGAAAAACTCAAATATATATATATATATAGTCAATGAAGAACTCAAGTTGAAAGTCTGAAGAATTTGAAGGTTTTGAGGATTTTGCAAATTTGAAGAATTTCAAAATTTGAAGAATTTACAAAATGAGGAAAAACTCAAACATGAAGAATTTCAACTGTGGTTGGTGGCGTGACCCATCGTATAAGAATGTTGATTTCAGACACCACATACAGTTATCATAGGGTTCTGAGAATCAAATTCTTCATTAATTTCTTCACACTTAGAGAGTTAGTCTTCATTGATTGAAGAAAAACGTTACTTCATGTGTTGTACATCAAAGTCATCAATTTTGCATAAGTGTTAGGATGTGTGTCCTTTCAAAGAACATTCGAAGATTCTAAGATATTTAGCTCACACCGCAACTTGCAAAATCTCTTTTCATCCATGGGCTTTGTGAACATATCAGCGAGTTGTTCTTCAGTCTTCACGTGGTCGAGGAAGATATCGCCCTTCATCACATGGTCACGAAGAAAATGATGACGAATCTGGATGTGCTTGGTCTTTGAGTGCTGAACTGGGTTGTAAGCAATCATGATGGCACTCCCGTTGTCGCAGTAGAGAGGGACATTCTTCATGTTGATGACGTAGTCCTTGAGGGTTTTCTTCCTCCATAGCAATTGAGCACACCAAGAACCAGCAGCAATGTACTCAGCTTGAGCAGTAGATAGTGACACACAATTCTGCTTCTTCGAGGACCAACAGACTAAGGATCGTCCGAGGAAATTACATGTGCCTGATGTAGACTTGTGGTCCACACGATCACTAACATAATCAGAATCAGAATATCCAACGAGGTCAAGATCTGAGCCCTTGGGGTACCATAATCCTAGTGTTGGTGTGTGAGCTAGATATCAAAGAATATGTTTCACAGCCTTGTGGTGTGATTCCTTCCGTTTTGCTTGAAATCGGGCACACATGTAAACACTAAGCATAATATCTGGCCTAAATGCACATAGGTACAATAAAGAACCAATCATGGAGCGATATACCTTCTGATCGAAATCTTTACCACTTTTGTCAGTGCAGAGTTGAGCCGATGTGGGCATAGGAATCTTGATGCCTTTGCAATCCTGCATGCCGAATTTCTTCAGGATGTCCTTGAGGTACTTCTCTTGAGAGATGAAGATGCCATTACGTTGTTGATGAATTTGAAGCCCTAAGAAGAATTTGAGCTCTCCCATAATAGACATTTGATATTCTTCACTCATCATATAGGCGAATTCATCATTGTAACATTTGTCAGTACATCCAAAGATAATATCGTCCACATATATTTGGCACACAAATAATTCATCATTATATGATTTTGTGAAAAGAGTTGCGTCAAGTGAACCGGGTTTGAAGCCTTTCTTCATGAGGAACTCCTTCAGTGTGTCATACCACGCCCGAGAGGCTTGCCTGAGGCCATAGAGAGCCTTCTTGAGTCTGAAGACTTTGTCTGGAAACTTAGGATCTTCAAAACCTCGGGGTTGAGCAACATATACTTCTTCCTCAAGCTTACCATTGAGGAATGCACTTTTCACATCCATTTGATATAAGATGATATTGTGATGATTAACATAAGCAAGTAGTATGCGAATAGCTTCAAGTCTAGCAACAGGTGCAAAAGTTTCATCAAAGTCAATCCCCTCAACCTGTGTGTAGCCCTGTGCCACAAGACGGGCCTTATTCCTCATTACCTGACCAAGTTCATCTTGTTTGTTGCGGTTGATCCACTTGGTACTTATGACATTGTGCTTGCGAGGATCTGGGCACTTGACGAGGTCCCACACGTTGTTGAGCTTGAATTGATGCAATTCCTCTTGCATGGCATGAATCCACTCTGGCTCCAAGAATGCTTCATCCACTTTGGTGGGCTCTGTGATAGAGACAAAAGCAAAGTGCCCACAAAAGTTAGACAAATGAGAAGCTCTTGAGCGAGTGAGAGGACCTGGTGCATTGATGTCGTCGAGGATTTTCTCAATCTGCACTTCATTTACAAGTCGTGAATGAGCAGGTTGATGACTTTGTTGAGGCTGAGCAATTTCAACAGTGCCATTTTCTTCAGGTGTATCAGCATGAATATCATCAACGGTTGGTACAATTTCTTCAGAGAGAGGTTGTTCTTCAGTAGGGATCACGTCATTTGTGGCCTTGAACCTAATGGATTCCTCAGGAGGCATTTCATCTAGCACAGGAGGTAGGTGCTCTCTTTGCGAGTCGTTTGTTTCATCGAACCGCACATCTATAGTTTCAACAACCTTGTTGTGATAGACATTGAAGACTCTGTAGGTGTGCGAGTCCTTTCCGTAACCAAGCATAAAACCTTCATGTCCTTTTGGTGCAAATTTAGAACTGTGGTGAGGATCTCTAATCCAGCATTTAGCATCGAAGACTTTGAAATAACTCACATTGGGTTTCTTGTCAGTGAGGAGTTCATATGAAGTCTTCTTGAGGAATTTGTGAAGATATACCCAGTTGATGATGTGGCAAGCAGTATTGATTGCCTCAGGCCAAAAATGACGAGGGGTCTTGTATTAATCAAGCATGGTGCGAGCCACCTCAACAAGAGTCCTATTCTTGCGCTCCACAACACCATTCTGCTGAGGAGTATAAGGGGCAGATAGCTCATGAGTAATACCAAGTTCATCAAGATAATCATCAAGACCAGTGTTCTTGAACTCAGTTCCATTATCACTCCTGATGTGCTTGATTTTGACGCCGAAATTCGTCGAGGCCTTTGAAGAAAATCGTTTGAAGACATTCTGCACTTCAGATTTGTACAGGATAATGTGCACCCAAGTATAGCGAGAGAAATCATCAACAATGACAAAGCCATATAAGCATGGAGTATTTGTTAGCGTGGCATAGTGAGTGGGACCAAAGAGATCCATATGAAGCACGAGTGGTAGTCATGATAGTCTTGGATGGATGCTTAGATCTGGTCATCTTTCGAGATTCACAAGACCCACACAAGTGATCCTTGAGGAATTTGACACCCTCAATACCAATGACGTGCTTTTTCTTCGCGAGCGTGTGCAAGTTCCTCATGCCAGCGTGTCCAAGTCGTCGATGCCATAACCAGCCTTCTGAAGCTTTTGCATGTAGACATGTGACTAGCTGTGGACCTGTAGAGAAATCAACAATGTACAAGTCTCCTCTCCTAAAGCCTTCAAAGACTTTGGATTTGTCAGATTCCATGATGAGAACACAACGGTATTTGCCAAAGATGACAACCATATCAAGATCACAAAGCATTGAGACAGACATGAGGTTGAATCCAAGGGATTCGACAAGCATCACTTTAACCATGTGTCGATCCTTCGAGATTGCAACCTTACCTAGACCCAATACCTTGCTTTTTCCTTTGTCAGCGTAGGTGATATGCTTCAGATGAGATGGAACAAGAGGAATATCCATCAATAGACTCTTGTCACCAGTCATGTGGTGGGTGCAAACACTGTCGAGGACCCACTCAGTAGCTTTAGGTGGCTCATCCTGCAGATGAATTAGTACCACTTACGAACACATATACTTCAGAGTAAAGAATATGACATCAAATTCATCAGATTGAATTTTATCACATAGTATAGTAAGCGAAGTAATGTGAGGATGTGAGAAATGAATGATTCATTTCTTCGTGATTAGCTTGCGTCCATTCAAGCATTTCTTCAGGTCTCCAACAAATTCATCAGATGTTCAAGTTCGTCTGGAGACCTGACCCTGCATAAGTGATTAGTTCAATTTCTTCACCACCCACATCTGGAGGGGTGGCAAAGAGTTCATCATTCTGCAAGTTCCATATGAGAAGGGTGGCATAGAAGCTAGTGCACTTCGTTTCATAGGACGGGGGTTAGAGTACTCATATGAATAATCAGAGAAATTCTTCGAGGACTTATGAACATAATGATTTGAAGAATAATGAACATATTCATTACCCTTAGATTTTCCATGCGAAACAGAAGCATTAGCACGAGAATTATATGCTTTTTGACCATATGAAGAATTAGGTCCATGTGAGGACTTTGGTCCTTGTGAAGACTTTGGTCCAGACTGGGGTTCATGTTCTTCACTGGTGGTGTCATGATGACATTCACTTGAAGATTTTGAAGGTACCTTTTGGGGACCCATATTTTCTTCATCGGAGGACCGTTCCTGCGGTTAGTACCAACATATCTGGCAAATACTTCACCATTCTGATTTTTGAACAGTTTATAGTTGGAGTCAAATGACTTACCAGAGGAATATGAAGATTCACAAGTAAAACCAGATAAAGTGGATGGATCTACAGGAGGTCCTTTTCCAGCAACCCATGAGGTTTTGGGGTACTGCTCAGGTTTCCAGTAAGATCCATCAACATTGAGTTTCCTCTCAAAGGCAATACCCTCTTTCCTAGGGTTCCTGTTCAGAATCTGCTTTTTAAGCACATCACAAAGGGTTTGATGCCCTTTGAGGCTTTTGTATATGTCTGTCACATACAATTCCTTCAACCCTGCATTTTCATCAGTGACATTTGTGGTATCCTTAGATGAGGAATTTGTGACCACACAAATAGTTGAAGAATTTGCAGCAATAGAAGCATTTGAACTTTCAGGTGAAGAATGAGCAGTTTCACGTTCGATGCATTTCAAGCAAGGTGGAACAAAATCTTCCTGAGCGGTACTGATCTGTTGAACAAGCAAAGAATCGTTATCCCTTTGAAGATCTTCATGAGATACCCTTAGTTTCTCAAGATCTTGCTTTCTTTGAAGAAATTCATAAGAAAGCTTCTCATGATCGACTAAGAGAGCCTGATGACGACTTTGAAGATTATCATACTTAGACTGAAGACTTTGAAGTACCCTAGTCAGAGTTTGAGTGCGATCCATTTCCTCATTCAACAGGTCATCGCTTTTGTCTAGCAGTTTCTGAACCCTTTCCAAAGTAGTTTTTTTTTGGTGGCAATATTAGCCAGTTTGGAATAGCTAGGTTTGAGGTTTCACCAGATTCACATTCACTGGATTCAGATGAGGAATGATGTTTGAGTACCTTTGAACCTTTTGCCAGTAAGCACATAGATGAGGAAGATGAAGTTGGATCTATCTTCTGAGTTTTGAGGAAGTTCTTGTATTCGATGAACAAGGGATCTTGACGAGTGCGATTGCCTTCATGAACATGAGAGAGCCTGTCCCAGATGAGCTTTGCATTCTGAAGATGGTAGATGCTTTTGAACATGACCTTTGACAAGCTAGAGCAAATGATATTCTTTGCCTGAGCGTCCAGCTGTGTGTACTTATGAATGTCATCAGCGTTTGCCATCTTACAGAGGTCTGTCAGTCCAAGCTCAGTAACAGTCCATAACTCGCTATTCTTCGACATGAGGTGCTTCCGCATGAGGACTTTCCATTTGGGATAGTCAGATCCATCAAAGATAGGGCACACTGTGGTTGCCTGAGCACTTCTTGCCATGAAGCAATAGGTGGGAGCATAGTCATCGTTGTCAAGGTTTGAGTCATCATCACTTTCCTCAGTGTTGAAGATTGACTTGCTGACGAAGGCAGCGAGAGCTAGGCTTGCCACACCGAAGTCAGACTCTTCCTCAGATTCCTCCTCTTCTTCATATTCTTCAGATTCTTCTTCAGAATCCATTTCCTTGCCAATAAGTGCCTGAGCCTTTCTTAAGTTGTTCTTCCTGTGCGATGAGGACTTTGAGGACTTTGAAGATTTCTTCTTTTTCTTCGACTCATCAGAACTATCATGCTTGTATTTTTTCTTCTTTGATTCTTTTTCCTAGAGAGGACAGTCAGCAATATAGTGGCCAGATTTCTTGCATTTGTGACAAGTTCTCTTCTTGTAGTTGCTTGATGAAGATTTTGAGTTCTTCTTGCCACTTTTTGATGATTTCCAAACCGACCTCTCCTTGAGAACTTCCGGAATTTCCTCACGAGCATAGCAAGCTCCTGACTCAGTTCTTTAGGATCAACAAGCCTACTGTCATATTCTTCGCCTTCGGATGAGGAAATTGCCTTAGCCTTCAAAGCACGAGATCTTCCATAGCTTGGCCCGTAGAGGTCTCTCTTCTCAGCTTGTTGGAATTCATGAGTATTGAGTCTCTCAAGAATATCAGCAGGATCTGGTGACTTGCAGTCTCCACGTTCTTGAATCACCAAAGCAAGTGTATCAAATGAGGAATCAAGAGATCTCAGCAGTTTCTTCACCACCTCATGGTCGGTGATGTCAGTGGCACCAAGAGCTTGGAGCTCATTGGATATATCAATGAGACGATCGAAAGTTTGCTGAACATTTTCGTTGTCGAGACTTTTGAAGAGGTTGAAGAGATTGCGAAGAACATCAACTCGAGAGTCACGTTGAATTGAAACACCTTCGTTGACTTTGGACAACCTATCCCAGATAAGCTTAGCAGATTCCAAAGCACTCACTCTGCCATACTGACCTTTGCTCAGATGGCCACATATGATATTCTTCGCTTGAGAGTCAAGTTGCTTGAATCTCTTCACATCAGCAACGTTGATAGTGGGAGTGATGGAGGGAACACCATTTTCCACAACATACCAGAGATCGTTGTCAATTGCCTCAAGATGATTGCGCATCTTGTTCTTCCAGTAGGGGTAGTCTGTCCCATCGAAGGTAGGACACCCAGCTGAGACCTTGATCATGCCTGCAGTCTACATAACTAAAACTCCAGGTGGTTAAACCAAAATCACACAGAACAAGGGAGTACCTTGCTCTGATACCAATTGAAAGTGCATTATATCATTTAGAGGGGGGGTGAATAGGCGATTTTTCTAATTCGTCACTGAGGAATAACTAGATGAGGAATTTGCTAAGTGACAAAATACTCACAACGGAATAAGTACTTAAGTGCATAGCAGTAGCATAGTCATCATGATGAAATGAAACATACACAGAGCATAAGTAGCGTGAACAGGATAAGCAGGCAGAAGATAAAGTGACTAAAGAATTTGAGATGAGAAAATTTAGAAAGGCTTCAGTCAAATTCTTCAAACAGTAACGATCAGGTTCATCAACAAATACTTCGAGGAAATGAAGGGGTTGAGGAAATAGAACCAGGTGCTCGATGAAGACAGTGATTTGATGACCCAGTTCCAACTGATGTGACAGTCGTACGACTGGTTCGGAGCGGCTTGGTATTTAAACCAAAGGACACACAGTCCCAGGACACACAGTACTTACCATATTCAACTTGAGCAAAGGTCACATAGACCTCAGTCTTCAGGGTAGACTTCCAAACCTTCACAAACTTGGTCACTCGGCGATCCACAATTGACTGCTGGATGCTCTAGACCATGATGCCTAACCGTCTGGAAGATACACAGTCTTCAAAGGTAAAAAGCGTCGGTTCCACACAGGAACAATCTCTTCAGTGATGCTTAATAACTTTGGGTTTTGGGTTTTTCCTCACTGATGATTTACTCTCAAAGTCCTCGAGGAATGGGTTGCTCTCAAATGACAAGTGTCAATCTCTCTCCGAGCAGCCAATCAGCTAGTGGTTGAGGGGGGCGGCTATTTATAGCCAGGATGTAACCTGACATGATAAAACATAAATGCCCCCAATGATATGACCGTTACGTGGATAAAATATCTAGACAGCTGGCGCAAAGCACAGCAACGGTCGGAATTTGAACTGTCAAATTCCTCAGGGCTTATCATATTCCTCACAGTAGGCAATTCGCACTGGCGAAATCCTAACTCCTCATTCATACTGTCAGCGTCCTTGGAACGGGGGTACCCAGACTTGCCTGCCTGCGGCCCAGGGCGTGGCCCGCTTTGACGGTCCGCATGGCCCGGCGCGGCTTGACTCAAGACAAGGCCCTCGCGAGAGCCCCCCGCTCGTGAGGGAGAGGGCACCAAGGCCCTCGGAGGGGAGAGACCTCCCCAGGCCCCCCCCTGAGCGGCGGAGATCTCTATGCAATGCTCTACCTCAGGAGGTCAAGGGTGACGCAGACGGGCCAGGCGGGCACCAGCGCGCCAGAGGAGATAGTTTCCTCTTTGGTGCAAAGGAGGCAAGAACGAACGCGGGTTCCCAAAGCACCCCCCAAAGGTTTCCATTCCGGTGCAACAAGACCAAGACCACGAGCTCCGTAGGGCGGGCGTCATCACCGAGCCCACCTCTGCATCACCACTGGCTACTTTGCAGGCGAAGACCACCTTTCGTCAGGATAAGGGTGTACCTCCTGTCCCCCTTCGAATTTGGACGTTGTGGGATCCCTTCCCGCCATTGCGATAAGGCAAGAGGACCCTGGCCACTATAAATAGAGGTTAGGCTGCTCTGTAGAAGAGGGGGACGAAAAAACACCGCCCGTGCATCCTCGCCAGGCGACCGACCACTCTACTAGTTCATCCACCAACCTCCTCGTGAGGCAATCCACCAAAAGGCAGGAGTAGGGTTTTACACTTCGCAGCGGCCCGAACATGGGTAAATCCACGTGTGCTAATCCTCTTCCTGAGAGTGTGCGAGCTTGTTTGGCTAGGCCATCAAGTGAGAGCTAGAGGGTGAAGCTGTTGGGGATCTTCGCGCACGCCCCTGTGTTCGAACCTCTTCGGGTTTTGCAGAGCCCGAAATCCGACATTTGGCGCGCCAGGTAGGGGGCGTGGCGGAATCCTTACACAAGCTTCACCTCGCCTCCGCTTGTCGTTTCCATAGCCAAGGGACACCGAGCCCGCGCTGAACGACGGGCTGCTCATGTTGCCCGGGCGGCGCCTGCACACCTCGGCACCCCGCGTCGCCTTGCCCCCCCCCCCCCCCCGTTGGCGGACGCCGTCGCCAGCCTGGCCTTCGACAGATGCCGGGGGCTGATGATCTCATCAACTGCGCGGCACTTCCTCGTCGCCCCGACCCTCCCCCGCGTCCGCATCATGGCATCATCCTCCTGAACCCGTCGCGACCAGACACGCGGGCGAGTCGCGCTCCTCGTGGCCCACGAACTGCAGCATTTACACGCTGCTCGCAGCCACTACAACGGCTGGATATGTCGCGCAGCCAGGCGCGACACCATGGTAAGCGAGTTCTAGGCGCTTCCCTGTGGGACGGACCTGGGGGCTCGCATCCATAGTGTCACTCAACCAACCGGCACGGAGCCGAGGACGCGCGGATGCCCTTGGGAGGCGCGCTGCAACCCGCACACGCTGGGGGTGTCGCCCAGTTCGTCGGGGACGCAGGGGCTAAACCCTGGCGCGAGTGAAGATCGGTGGGAGATGCTGGCCTGTCACACCCTGTGTTTTACCTCATGACTAAGTTAACATGACTCAAAATTAGGGCCAATTAAAAAAAATTGAGTGCATATGAATGCTTGACTTGAGTTCTATTTGCTTGCTTGTTTGATTGCTTGCTGGTGCTCTATATTCATAAAACTTCCTCCTACCCTCAAGAACTATTTTCCTTGATCCAAGGATTTGCCCAATGATCATGCCATGTGTATAGGACCCAAAACTATTTTTATCAAATATTGCTTTAGCCAAAAAGCATTTATTTAATTTAGGTTTGCAAAAACCCCTGAGTTGAGGCTTGAACTACAAGTCCTCAAATTAGGGTATCTAAATTCTTTCAAAAACCATATTTGAAACATACTATATATATAACTCCCCAAAACCACAAAATATTATTTTTAAAGATTATTTTCCTATTTTATTCAAAGGCTTTTTCTTAAGGCCAGAAATGGTATTTTATAGGGAAAAAATATTTTTATGCTTTCAAAATATTTGAGAAAATTGAGGAAAACTCAGTGGACATATATTGTCCATATATAAGAGTTTAAACACATGGTCATGTTCAAAATATTGGACAAAACCATTCAAAACCATTTCTGCCTATTTCAAGCATTTGAAATATTTATATAAGAAATATTCTCAAATAAATCCAAGAAAATTCTAGCATGTCACATATGACATATGTGATCATCTTGCAAAGTTTCATAGCAATCCCAATTGATTTGGTTGACCAAATTATGTCAAAACCCTCTGTGTCCAGATCCAAAGTTGAGCAACTCTACATTGCCAACTGTCTCCTGTTGATCTCAAAATTTGTGGACATGTTCTAATACTCCAATAATGCATCCACACCATGTGGTGCATCAAGGAGAATAGTTTTTCTTAGCTAGATCTAAGCAACTCTATTTCTGCCCATTTCTAGGGTTTACCAAGTTTACATTGTCAACTTTCTTCAATCATGCTCAAATCTTGTGGTCCACCTTGTTTTTACCTCCCATTCTATCCTGTTAAGTCTCATGGTAAGTGGAATCACTTTGCTAGCTCAAACTTGCATCAAACACCTTCTGTTGAATTACCAAAGTTACTGTTTTGGCCACTTCCCTAGTTCTCCTTGATATCAAAATTATACCACAACTCCCATATGATGTCTTTTACCTTCAGTAAACTTGGCATGGCCATAGCTCAAGGGTTGATGGGGTAAAGCCCCCATTTTTACCTCTGGCCAGCCCCTGCATTGCCCTTCCCCACCTCTATTTTTCTCTCCCCTCCTCTCTCCTAGCTTCCTTGCACCCAAGGCATCTCCAGAAAACCCCCGCAGCTAGTAGACAAGGTGGGCGCGCCGAAAGCATCTTGGAGCGCGCCATGCCAGCCATATTTGTGCTCTGGAGGGCGCTACAGTGCGCCCCGACAATGTAGCCGCCCCCCAATCCGCGACCCCGACAGCCTCGAGCCTCCCCATCTTGTCTCCCAAGACGCCCTCGACGTCCGGGACACGCCTCCTTGTTGGGCCCCTCCTCCCTCGCTCTCCGGCAACCCCAGTCGCGCGTGCCCGACGCCGCCCATGTCCACCACTCCCTGCCCGCGCCCCTGGCCCACCTCAGCTCCTCCCCGCTCTCCTTCTTGCTCTCCAGCACCCTCCACCACTCCTACGTGCACCATAGAGCAGCTCCAGCTCCTCTCTGTGGCCGCCAGAGCCGTGCCCGCGGACGGCCGTGAGCCTCGTCCACGACAAGCCCACCCCACGACTATAAAGACCCCCCGGTCTCTCTGACGAGCTTCTCCGCCTCCAAGAGCCATCAATTGAACGCCGGGACGCCTGTTCCTCTTTCCCCCACTATCTGTGCTCAACTGCGAGCAGGAGCTCCGCCGTCATGGGCCACCATCGACCTGGCGATATCTGGCTCCTCCTACCTCCATTTCTTCTCCCTTAGCTCCCCCAAGACCTCAGGGACCTGACCCCCCCACTTCAAATCCAACCTCCCGTACCGTAGTCGTCGGATTCACCATGGCCGCCGCCGGTCTCCGCCGCGGCCGATGCCCTACTCAGCTCAGAGCCCCTCGGCAACAATGCCCGACACGAGAAGGACCGCCTCGGCCCCCTGAGCATGCCGGTAGGCCGTGCGACTCGATCGGTGATGGAGTCGCCGGCAATCGCCGTCGGGATTCGCCCCCTCTCCATGGCCATGCGCGAGGGCACAGGAGGAGGACGACGAACCTGCCAGCGGGTCCGTCTTCCCCGGGACCCACCCGTCAGCCGGTGCGGCCACTAGGTGGCCCCGCCGTCATTGTAAGTGGAGACGGTATCCGCTGGAGACGCCTTCGACTGATGAAGGCGTATTCCTACGAATGCGCCATCGACGTGGCACCTGGGCGTGCGCGGCTGGGCCGGCCCAGTGCGCCCGATAGCTATCTTGCGCCCAGTGCGTGAATGGCCCATTGGGTAAAACCCTTTTCCCAATTTATGTTTTTCTAGAAACTTGTAAAATCCATAGTAAATTCATTTGAACTCCAAACTTGATGATTCAAATTCCTATATTTTTCAGAAATTCAGTCCTATTTAATGGTGCCACTTCCATATTTTTCTACCACAAGATCTTTACATTTCAAATTTAAATTCAAATTTGAACTATTAGAGACCACTTTGAAAAATCTCTAGGGCATTCATTGTAGCTCCAAATGGAGTGATTAAAGTTCCTAGGTGGATCTAAATTCATGCCCTATTTGATAGGTGCATTCACCCATTTTTATAGAAATATTTTCTATAGACTTCTTATAGGATCGTCATTTCCTTCATTTCCACCGTTCAAAAATCCCCCTTGATCCACATCCAATGAAACCCCCTTGGTTATCTTTCTTGTGACCAGAGGTGTCCAAGAAAAATAAAACTCCTATTTATAGAGCACTTTTATTTCTCTGCTTGTTATGTTGCTTATTGCGGTTGTTTCCGGTGATAGTTGACGAAGTAGACGAAGTGCTCGGAGAGGACGAGAAGCGTGTGAAGACCTCAAAGACTTGGATAAGCCAGGTAAGCAGCCCTTTGACAATGACTATGAAACCTCTTTTTGCATGGAATATAGCACATTATTTCTTGATGATGATCATGTTGATGTGGTGACTACTACGGTGGGATGCCTTCGATACTTTCTTGTTGATACTTGCATCGTGCATGACCCTACCATTCTTATGAGGGTTGTGCGGGTGGGGGTAGTTAGGTTGCTAAGTAGTTGCTACACAAAGTGGGACGGGAATATGCATGGTGATGGAAACAAAATGATTTCAAAGACTATTCGAAAACCCCGCTGGGTGCCACTAATGCCCGAGGGAGATGATGTTGTGCTAGGTAACCACTTGAGAAAGAAGTGGTGTACCGGAGCTGGTTGTGTGTGTGTGTTTTCGAAAACGGAGAGATTTAAGATTTCCTGACCATCCCAACCTTACATGTACAACCACGATACCCCTTATGGGATGGGGCTTTGTTGATTACTTTGATGGGTACTAGCATAGAGCCTGCATTACTAGTGGCGGAAGTGATGTGGTCACTCTCGATACAGGGTCGTGCCGGTAAGGACGACCATGCGCTGTCTTCACAGGCACCGGGCACACCGTTGGTCCCTGCATGGATGATACTTGTGATGTACATCATGTGGGCTGGGTACCAATCGAGTGGACTCTTTGTTTAGTATCATCAGGGGAAAGGCAATGTTCGGGAACTTACCTCGGGTATGAACAATATCACGAGTCATGGCTTGACTCGAAAGTTTCCCGAATCTTGCGGGTAAAGTGTGCAACCTCTGCAGAGTGTAAAACTATTCGAATAGCCGTGTCCACGGTCATGGACAGTTGGAGGTCCTGCTTAAACTACGTCTGATGTTTTCACAAAACTTGGTGTGTGTGACAAAGAGATACTTGAGCTAAGTCGGATGACTTGATGAAATGACTGAACATGAGATGTTCAACCCCGTGCTTATGATGATATATGTAACTTGTTCATATAGATATCTGCCAACTGTTGATGCATGCTTACACAAGTTAATTGATCATGTCATTGCACTCAAAATTAGCTTTCTGCAAATTTACCTACTTAGTGCCATGTCAAGCATTGTTATTGCCTTGTTCCAAACATGGGTTGCTTGCGAGTACATTCAAAGTACTCATTGGCTTGCCACTGGTTATTTTATTGGCCAGGCATGAAAGAACAGGATACGATGAAGAGTACCTTGGTGACGAACGTGCAAGCTAGGACGCTTCCCAGTCAGAATGCCTGTAGGGTTAAGGCAGATGGCATGGGTTCACGCTAACGTTAAAGATTTCCGCTGCAATCATATGAAGACTTGGCCATAAAGGCCATATTTAAGTAAAACGGTACGTAATGGATGTAAGACTCTTGTTATTCAGTTTCTGTCTGTTCAGTGAGCATTGATCTCTGGGATCACTGTGCACGTACATTAGGTGATCACGACTTATGAGTCGGGGTCCCCACAGAGCTGGTATCAGAGCCATCCTGACTGTAGGAAGCCCTTAGTTAGCATGGACGTTAGTTAGGACAAAAACTATTTCTCCGGACCCTTCAAAATTACTTGCAAAACCTCTATATTTCTCACCTCTCCTAAATTTCCAAAAGAAGCAAAGGTTTTTGCCTCAGCACTTCCACCCTCATTCTCTCGACTCCCCTTGTCTACTTTTTCAAAACTTTGCAAACGATCGATAGTACCCTTATGCCCTGACCACTGGATTCCTTGAAATCCTCGTGGGCAACCTGGAAGGGAGCAACCTTGCCAGAAATTTGCCCACATATCTTGGACACAAGACGGCGACACTAGACAAGGAGCTACCAATAGAAGATACCTTCTCGAAGGATGAGGATGTCAAGACTTGGATGATGGTGACACACTCGACACTGCCCCAAGATAATGCCACCTTGACCTACGATGACCAGGACATAAGATATGCAAGATCATTATATGCATCGCTAATAGAGCAACCTTGTCCTTACCGTTGTTGTATCGGCAACCACCGGTGGATGAGAACCTCGCCATTCGGTCCGCCTCACTATAGTGAGCAGGAAAACGGTTCTCTTCATCCCCCCCTCTCGGTGTCGATATTATCAACATGACCGACAAGATGGAACTCTATCATGCCTTGTTGATGTCATTGCATAAAGGATTGCCCACTTGGAGCTCTCGACACCTTGAAGGACAAGAAGGCATTGGCACGATTACGAAGACAATAGAAGACCAGTCAACGACAGCCATGAGGAACCACCTTCGTCATCAACTCACCTGATGCGAAGTTGTCAAGGACTCTTCAGGCACAACCCAGATTGCTCGATAAACAACAACAAGAGACATAGCGACACCTGAAGAAGCCCCGGAAGACTGAGCGGACTCCTCTCCAAGACACGAAGCAAGCACGACTATAGAGTCTGAGGACCCCTAGGGTAGGATAGGTCGTGTAACCCCCCTCCCATGCAAAGTTGAGTCCGTGTGATGGTTCAAATGGAACCGTGATGTGTGTTGCTTGTTTTCTGCTTGATTATGCTTTGGTGTAAGTCGCACTTTTGCCCTAGGCAACAAGTACACGACTAAGCACCCTCCTTATATTAATAAGTGTGTTTTGCCTTCTCGGCACTTGTTTGATTTCACTTGCACTATACCACCCCCTTAGGCACTCTCCTCTATGATACTTTCCCTCTTTCCCCTCTCGTCAACTGAAGACCGGCAAGACAAGATGCACCAAGGATCCACCTCGACGGACAGCTAGCGTTGGAGACTATGTCTACAACGTACTCAACCAGGCGCAACCCCGTAGAGCTATGCTTTTCCCTCAAGAGTGGAAACCTCTCCCTAGACCAGCCTAGACCTCACAAGCTTCCCCAGCTCAAGCCTTTGATCACGTGTTTAATACACGGAATTGCCAGAGCACCAATTGAGCTTCAATAACCCCTGCCTCGCACTAGGTTCATTATGGAGCTAGTGATCATAGTGAACAAACATCCTTCATTCTTGCTAGCACTAGAACCTTGAAGCCATAGGAAGGATCATTCTAAGGGTATACGATTTGTGGACAATGATTTGATTTAGGCATAATAGATGTCTTGAGTAAGTAGTTGAGACCCTTTGGTGGATTGCGAGGCTTAATGTTGGTAAACAAACTTGGTGGATCAAGATTGATAGAGTAGCATAACTTACCTTTCCCTTGGGCAAATTGGATTTAGTAGGACCATTGTGATCACAAGCTGAAATTATTGGTGGATATATGACTTGACTTTGGCAAGTAATATTGATAGTGAATTGACGATGTTACAATGGTAACTGGAGTAACTAGTAGGAAATTCTTACTAGATGTAAACCTTTGATTTAAATAGGTTATTCTAATAGGCACTCAAGATCAATCAAACCACATGGTTCGAAGTAATTTGGATTTAAACCAATTATCTTGATCTTGATACCATGTTTCTCGGTGGAAGACAAACCAGGAATATTGGATTATTGTTAGAATCAATTCAAGGATCCATATGCACCTAACATCGGAGTTCGCTAGATCCTCATGATTGGAATTGATGGTTATAATGTGATGAGATAGTTCTTTCTGGAATTTGGAGATTTAGGCAATCTGGAGATATATGGAACGACACCGGTATTGGATTTGTAGCAATAATAGGCCATGTTATAGTGGATGATTTTCGTGGATCGATTAATTGGATTGGTAGGAAGGAAACAAGATCTTGGATTGGTTTATTACGTGTTTCCATAGCATAGGGATGCAATACCTTAGACCTTGGATAGGTTAGTAGGGCACTTGGATTTATAGTGTCATGATCAAGCTTAGCGGCTTGTATGCTATCCCGAGGATTTTTACATAGGGATATAGATGTATGGCTATAAAGTATGCATGAGAGTATGGGTCGTCTTTCTCTTAAAGCTACGGAGATAGGTGTAGCATGTGTAATATTGGAGTGACTTAAATGAGATGATACCTTTGATGATATACAATGATTTTGTTTGGAGAAATTGGTAGTACTATTGGCATCTAAGAATTGTGCTCAAGGATAAGATGATAGATGTTCACTCACATCCTAAGCTCCTTGAAACCCCGAAGCTTTACCGAGCCATGATATGGCCAGACTATGACCATAGGCCTTGGCTCTAAGTCATTAGACTATGGCATGTACTCCACCTCAACCACCACCAATCATGTTCAAGAGGAAGGTGGACACGAAGAACTAGATCATATCAGAATCACGAACCCCTGAACTAGTGACCATCCGGAGCAAATGCCCACTCCTCTCTCATATCCCACGAGCAATGTGCTTGTGTGATACTTGGGGAAATATGTTGTTGTCCTCAAGAATGACATACTTATCTACCCAATGAGAGGAAGAAACACCTTAGTCCTGTTTGGACCAGCCCCAGGAACACCAATTACCATGCCTCTCAAGTATAAGGTTTCACCTTGAAAGAGTTGGACTACTTGAAGCACCCTCCCTTCAGCAGAAGACATTCTTGCCCAAGCAAGACGAAGGACCACTACGTCAGGAAACCCGATGAAGAGGATGAAACAAGAGAAGTCAACCCCCACTCCTCTACCGACTACATCAGCTAGACTGTATCAAGAAACACCGATGTTCAGGGTACGATGAAGCCCTTGCACCTCGAAAGGATTATAGAGCCCCTTGTCTTAACAATCACCTACCAAGTTCCTAACTAGGAAGGAACCGAGAAGATGATAGCACCCCTCACTCCACCACCTTGACGGTGTATGATGAGCATGGCGTCCCTACTCTCTCCGGATACCTGGAACGGAGAGGAACGAGTGTCATGACCTCGTTACTAGCCCTTTTTGGTCCAATCTAATGCGTAAACCCTGACTCAATCATGGTAAACCACCTGTCAAAGGAAGTTTACCCCTCTTGCCAAGCCTCAGACCTTGGGGACTAGATTGCTGTTCTATACTTCTGGATAGTAAGCTTATTTAGAACCCCTCAGAGACCCTCTCAGATGAAGGGACCGTTTTGCCACCAAATCTCTAAACTTAGCCTTAGGGACGAGACTTAGCCCAACCTTGCCACAAATGACTACGGAGAGACAAGTAGACCAAACACTTGAGGCACGCTAGAAACTTGCGTCCGTAACTATGAAGACAAGTGACCAAGGATGATCGAACAACGTACCTCTACAACTTTGCCAAGCGGAAGACCTACATTGACACGCCTCAACGTTCTCAAGGATGAAGACCACCTCTGACTAAAGATCACCTTCCTTAAGGGACCCGAGGACTTCCCCGTCGACGAGAGCTACACCAAGACTCGACCCTTCTATTCTAACGTGAGACATCTAGATGTCACTAACCAACATGAGCAACCCCAGGACCAGCACACAGACACACTACTTGACCACGTATTCAGACTTTGGAATACACACGCAAGCCAGACCCTTGCTAGAACCTCGTTCGCCAAACCCTTGACCCTTAGGCAAGCCTAGCATATTGCAAGAACCCCGTTCACCCTTAGACGAAGTCAACGATGCACTCGAAGACATATCATCACATACCTCAAGATCCAGAAGGACAACCATGCCGGAGCAGAAGCAACATGGAACGTGAAGACTACCTCACCTCTGGGTTTCCGCACCTTTCCCACACCTAGCCTAGGAATCTCGGGGACGAGATTCTTGTAAGGGGGGTAGGTCTGTCACACCCTGTGTTTTACCTCATGACTAAGTTAACATGACTCAAAATTAGGGCCAATTAAAACTTTTTGAGTGCATATGAATGCTTGACTTGAGTGCTATTTGCTTGCTTGTTTGATTGCTTGCTGGTGCTCTATATTCATAAAACTTCCTCCTACCCTCAAAAACTATTTTCCTTGATCCAAGGATTTTCCCAATGATCATGCCATGTGTATAGGACCCAAAACAATTTTTATCAAATATTGCTTTAGCCAAAAAGCATTTATTTAATTTAGGTTTGCAAATATCCCCGAGTTGATGCTTGAACTACAAGTCCTCAAATTAGGGTATTTAAATTCTTTCAAAAACCATATTTGAAAAATACTATATATATAACTCCCCAAAACCACAAAATATTATTTTTAAAGATTATTTTCCTATTTTATTCAAAGGCTTTTTCTTAAGGCCAGAAATGGTATTTTATAGGGAAAAAATATTTTTATGCTTTCAAAATATTTGAGAAAATTTAGGAAAACTCAGTGGACATATATTGTCCATATATAAGAGTTTAAACACATGGTCATGTTCAAAATATTGGACAAAACCCTTCAAAACCATTTCTGCCTATTTCATGCATTTGAAATATTTCCATAAGAAATATTCTCAAATAAATCCAAGAAAATTCTAGCATGTCACATATGACATATGTGATCATCTTGCCAAGTTTCATATCAATCCCAATTGATTTGGTTCACCAAATTATCCCAAAACCCTCTCTGTCCAGATCCAAAGTTGAGCAACTCTACATTGCCAACTGTCTCCTGTTGATCTCAAAATTTGTGGACATGTTCTAATACTCCACTAATGCATCCACACCAAGTGGTGCATCAAGGAGAATAGTTTTTCTTAGCTAGATCTAAGCAACTCTATTTCCGCCCATTTCTAGGGTTACCAAGTTTACATTGTCAACTTTCTTCAATCATGCTCAAATCTTGTGGTCCGCCTTGTTTTTACCTCCCATTCAATCTTGTTAAGTCTCATGGTAAGTGGAATCACTTTGCTAGCTCAAACTTGCATCAAACACCTTCTGTTGAATTACCAAAGTTACTGTTTTGGCCACTTCCCTAGTTCTCCTTGATCTCAAAATTTTACAGCAACTCCATATGATGTCTTTTACCTCCAGTAAACTTGGCATGGCCATAGCTCAAGGGTTGATGGGGTAAAGCCCCCATTTTTACCTCTAGCCAGCCCCCGCATTGCCCTTCCGCACCTCTATTTTTCTCTCCCCTCCTCTCTCCTAGCTTCCTTGCACCCCAGGGCATCTCCAGAAAACCCCCGAAGCTAGTGGACAAGGTGGGCACGCCGAAAGCATCTTGGAGCGCGCCATGCCAGCCATATGCGTGCTGTGGAGCGCGCTACAGTGTGCCCCGGCACTGTAGCCGCCCCCCAATCCGCGACCCCGACAGCCTCGGGCCTCCCCATCTTGTGTCCCGAGACGCCTCGACGTCCGGGACATGCCTCCTTGTTGGGCCCCTCCTCCCTCGTTCTCCGGCGACCCCAGTCGCGCGTGCCCGTCGCCGCCCATGTCCACCACTCCCTGCCCGCGCTCCTGGCCCACCTCATCTCCTCCCCGCTCTCCTTCTTGCTCTCCAGCACCCTGCACCACTCCTACGTGCACCATAAAGCAGCTCCAGCCCCTCTCCGTGGCCGCCAGAGCCGTGCCCACGGACGGCCCTGAGGGTCGTCCACGGCTAGCCCACGCCACGACTATAAAAGCCCCCCCGGCCTCTCTGACGAGCTTCTCCGCCTCCAAGAGCCCTCAATCGAATGCCGGGACGCCCGTTCCTCTTTCCCCCGCTCTCTACGCTCAACTGCGAGCAGGAGCTCCGCCGTCATGGGCCACCATTGACCTGGCGATATCTGGCTCCTCCTACCTCCATTTCTTCTCCCTTAGCTCCCCCCAAGACCTCACGGACCTGACCCCCCACTTCAAATCCTCCCTCCCATACTGGAGTCATCGCATTCACCATGGCCGCCGCCGGTCTCCGTCGCGGCCGATGCCCTGCTCAGCTCAGAGCCCCTCGGCAACCATGCCCGGCACGAGGAGGACCGCCTCGGCCCCCTAAGCATGCCGGTAGGCCGGGCCACTCGATCGGTGGACGGAGTCGCCGATAATCGCCGTCGGGATTCGCCCCCTCTCCACGGCCATGTGCGAGGGCGCGGGAGGAGGACGACGAACCTGCCAGCGGGCCCGTCTTCCCCTGGACCCACCCGTCAGCCGGTGCGGCCACTAGGCGGCCCCGCCATCAGTGTATGTGGAGACGGTATCCGATAGAGACGCCTTCGACTGATTAAGGCGTATTCCTATGAATGCGCCATCGACGTGGCACCTGGGCGTGCGCGGCTGGGCCGGCCCAGTGCTCCCAGTAGCTATCTTGCGCCCAATGCGTGAATGGCCCATTGGGTAAAACCCTTTTCCCAATTTCTGTTTTTCTAGAAACTTGTAAAATCCATAGTAAATTCATTTGAACTCCAAACTTGATGATTTAAATTCCTATATTTTTCAAAAATTCAGTCCTATTTAATGGTGCCACTTCCATATTTTCTACCACAAGATCTTTACTTTTCAAATTTAAATTCAAATTTGAACTATTAGAGACCACCTTGTAAAATCTCTAGGGCATTCATTGTAGCTCCAAATGTAGTGATTAAAGTTCCTAGTTGGATCTAAATTCATGCACTAAGTGGTGAACATTTTTCCTTACACTTATTTTGCCATGTCAATCATTGGACCATTTTTTTCATGTATGATCCACCTTGCAACTCCCTAGGAAATCCACCCCAACTCCAAATCCAGTGGAACCACTTCCTAAATTCTTATAAAATCATGCCCTATTTGATCGGTGCCTTCACCCATTTTTATAAAAATATTTTCTATAGACTTCTTATAGGATCGTCATTTCCTTCATTTCCACCGTTCAAAAACCCACCTTGATCCACATCCAATGAAACCCCTTGGTTATCTTTCTTGTGACCAGAGGTGTCCAAGAAAAATAAAACTCCTATTTATAGAGCACTTTTATTTCTTTGCTTGTTGTGTTGCTTATTGCGGTTGTTTCCGGCGATAGTTGACGAAGTAGACGAAGTGCTCGGAGTGGACGAGAAGCGTGTGAAGACCTCGAAGACTTGGATAAGCCAGGCAAGCAGCCCTTTGACCATGACTATGAAACCTCTTTTTGCATGGCATATATCACATTACTTCTTGATGATGATCATGTTGATGTGGTGACCACTACGGTGGGATGCCTTTGATACTTTCTTGTTGATACTTGCATCGTGCATGACCCTACCATTCTTATGAGGGTTGTGCAGGTGGGAGTAGTTAGGTTGCTAAGTAGTTGCTACACAAAGTGGGACATGAATATGCATGGTGATGGAAACAAAATGATTTCAAAGACTATTCGAAAACCCCGTCGGGTGCCACTAATGCCCGAGGGAGATGATGTTGTGCTAGGTAACCACTTGAGAAAGAAGTGGTGTACCGGAGCAGGTTGTGTGTGTGTGTTTTCGAAAACGGAGAGATTTAAGATTTCCTGACCATCCCAACCTTACATGTACAACCACGATACCCCTTATGGGACGGGGCTTTGTTCATTACTTTGATGGGTACTAGCATAGAGCCCGCATTACTAGTGGCGGGAGTGACGTGGTAACTCTCGATACGGGGTCGTGCCGGTAAGGACGATCATGCACTGTCTTCACAGGCACCGGGCACACCGTTGGTCCCTGCATGGATGATACTTGTGATGTACATCATATGGGCTGGGTACCAATCGAGTGGACTCTTTGTTTAGTATCATCAGGGGAAAGGCAATGTTCAGGTACTTACCTCGGGTATGAACAATATCGCGAGTCGTGGCTTGACACGAAATTTTCCCGAATCTTGTGGGTAAAGTGTGCAACCTCTGCAGAGTGTAAAACTATTCGAATAGCCATGTCCACGGTCATGGACAGTTGGAGGTCCTACTTAAACTGTGTCCGATGTTTTCGCAAAACTTGGTGTGTGTGACAAAGAGATACTTGAGCTAAGTCGGATGACTTGATGAAATGACTGAACATGAGATGTTCAACCCCGTGCTTATGATGATATATGTAACTTGTTCATATAGATATCTACCAACTGTTGATGCATGCTTACACAAGTTAATTGATCATGTCATTGCACTCAAAATTAGCTTTCTGCAAATTTACCTACTTAGTGCCATGTCAAGCATTGTTATTGCCTTGTTCCAAACATGGATTGCTTGCGAGTACATTCAAAGTACTCATTGGCTTGCCACTGGTTATTTTATTGGCCAGGCATGAAAGAACAGGATATGATGAAGAGTACCTTGGTGACGAATGTGCGAGCTAGGACGCTTCCCAGTCAGAATGCCTGTAGGGTTAAGGCAGATGGCATGGGTTCACGCTAACGTTGAAGATTTCCGATGCAATCATATGAAGACTTGGCCATAAAGGCCATATTTAAGTAAAACGGTACGTAATGGATGTAAGACTCTTGTTATTCAGTTTTTGTGTGTTCAGTGAGCATTGATCTCTGGCATCACTGTGCACGTACATTCGGTGATCTCGACATATGAGTCGGGGTCCCCACATGGCCGCGCGGGGTGGACGCCTCCCGGCATGCACGTCGAGCCCGGGGCGGGCGCCCGGCGGCTCGTCAACGCCGGCGCCCGGGGGCTCGAACAACTCTACGACGACCATGTTGACGAGCGCCCAAGCTGCGATGGGAGCAGCGCCGGCCACCACGACAACACAAGGAGCATACGCGACCTCGCAAGCGGTTTTCGTCGGGGCTGGTATGCACAGCCTCGCGAGGGCGGCTGGTGGGGTCAGTCTCGCGAGGGTGCCTGGTGCTCGCAGCCTCGTGAGGCACACCCGCTGGTGGGGAGCTACCCTGGACAAGCGCCTGGGTCTGCGGACCGGGGATCACCTACCTGGAGACGGAGGGTGGAACACACGCCCATGTCCCCTGGCCGGGCGACCCCAGCCTGGAGACGGAGGGTGGAACACACGCCCATGTCCCCAGGCCAGGTGCTTCCAACCTGGAGACGGAGGGTGGAACACATGCCCATGTCCCTAGGCCAGGTGCTCCCAACCTGGAGACAAAGGGTGGAACACACGCCCATGTCTCCAGGACGGGCGTCGCCTGCCCAGAGACGGAGGGTGGAACACACGCCCATGTCTCCGGGCCAGGCCTCGCTCGACCTGCAGCAGGCGGACACGTACTCGCCCATGTCTCCGGGTCCGGCTCGGCCTGCCTGGGGACGTGGGATTGGGTACCCGTGTGAGGCTCCCGGGCACCCCAGCGATGCGCGTTGGGGCATCGCCTTGGGCGTCGGCCTTGCGCACGACAGAAGAACCCTACGCCGAACCCCGCCCGCGGCGCGGGGGGTTGCGGCGCTACTGCAACGACAACATCCGTCCCCGGGCTTCGGAGTGACCGAGGCCCTGTTCTGAGATGGGCCTTCCCTGCGGAGAGCATGGGGGGGCTCCCCCCCACGCTTGAGGGCCTGTCCGGAGCCAACCCCAGTTCGCCGCATCATGCTTGGGGGCTAGACGTGGGCTGCATGCCCAGGAGGCATGGAGCTCCCAGCGCACCCTCAGGCTCAACCCGTGACACTCTCACGTAATAATGAGTGGGCTGTATACGCCCCGAGCCCCCCGAGGACGCAGAGGGGTTCCATCCCATGCCGAAGTGGAAGCCCCATGCTCGGCGCTGGCGGACAACACTGTCATCCAATGACTATGCCAACGCAAGGTGGAAGCCCTACGCTCCGCGCTGGGGAGAAGACGAAGACGAAGATTAGCCTAGGTGCCGGACGCGGCTGCTTTTTGCCCGTTTTGTATTTGAATTTGCCTTCTTTTGGAATAAAACTTGGAGTTCTTGTAGTTTTCTTCTGGAAAGGGGGGGCGCCATTCTTTTTGGTAACAATTTCCGTTGGGCGTCTCGCTTTCTTTGGGAGGCTCGGCAGCTGCCGGCCCCTTCCTCTCCCGCGTGCGACCCGTAAGCGAAAGTTGGACGCGGTGGGCGCGCTACTGTGCATGCCCTGCCGAGGCCTAAACACTTGGACGCTCGCGAGACATGATCAACCTGATCTGCAGGAATTTTGGGCAAAAAGGAATATGATGCTACGCATCACGTCGCACGGGAGTATCCTCAAGGGTATTTCCAAAAATACATTCAAGTCGCCACAGGCCACACTCATAACCCAGACGGGTCAACGTGGAGACTAATTATGGAGACATGCCACCATCGTCGCCCACATCATGACCACCACCGCCGGGCTCGCGCTCCCCGGCTTCGGCATGGTCCTCCTGTTCATCAGAAGAAAAACCCATCTATCAAGTCCTCCACATGGTCCTCCACCCACTCGGCAAGGGCGGTTTGGATCACTTCGGGTACGGGGGCGAGCAACGCCTCGAAGTCGAAGTGCGGATCAAGGCGAAGGAGATGGCTGAAGACGTGCGAGGCCGCCCGCGCAAGGAGGTCGTGACGCTTCTCCTCCATGAGCTCGCGGATCTTCTCCGCGCCCCCCTCAAGGTGCTCCACGACCCTGGAAAAGAAGCCCAGGTACCCTGCATCGTCCGGAATGAGGGGGCTCGAGACGCTCTCACCGTAGATGTTGCTCACGGCCCGGTGGGCCCTCTTCTCGAGGGATCGGAACATCTTGGAGCGTGTGTACTGAAGGTCGCGGGCACGATCCGCCTCGTCTGAAGCCTTCTCCGCAAGGGAAGTGACGCCCTTCACCTGCTTATAGAGAAAAGACAGCTCGGCCACGGCAGCAGCCTGGGTGTCCATCGCAGCTTCCCGTCGTCGCTCCACCTGATCTAACCTTCTCCTGAGGTCATCGGCCTCGCTTTTCAGGTTGTCACGTCGCCTACGGAAACGAGACTCCTGGAGCTTCAACTTCGCGCGATAATCTTGGAGGAGGGTGCGCCGCACCTCCGCCACCTTGTCACCGATCTCCTCCCGGACCTTCGCCTCACGGGTGGCGAGGGAGTCCTCGGCGAGGGACACCTGATGCTCCCTCACCTCCAGCCTCTCGCGTTCCAGGCTCTGCTCCAGCGCCTCCATCGTCAGCTCGTCTTTAGGTACGCGGGGCCCTGCACCGCCAGTGGGTAACTCGATCGTCAACTCATCAAGCGTGGCCGTGTGCGTCTGGATTCGCCTTTCAAGAGCGGCGTTGGAGGCCAGAAGCTCCTCCAAGCATTCCTCTGAGGCCTTGCGTCGGGTGTCAGCAGCTTTGGCCTCAGCTAGGGCGCGGTCGCGGGCCTCCACCGCTGCGACAAGGGACCCTTCAGCATCTGCACGAGCACGCTCGCGTTGCAGGCGACCGAGGCTGACGGCAACCCCAAGACGATGCCACTCCTGCGTGAGGCGCTGGCGCTCCGCCTCAAGGCGAGTGTCGGTGTCAGCAAGCTCCGCCCCCAGACGCCCTAGCGCGTTCACTGCGGTTTGAAGCAGAACACGCCGCACGGCGCTTCAGTCACATGCGAGCTTGAGGGCCCAACCAGGATTTCTGCCTTCCTCTGGATGAATAAGGAAGGCATGCGAGGGGCCGCATGACCCCGGTGCGTGCCTGGGGGCTGGGGCTCCTCCCTCTTCTCCCCAGGTGGAAGTCGTGCCCCGCGGGGATCCGCGTCTTCGCTCGGGGAGGGACCCTGGGCACGGCGCGGACGATCCCCAGGGAAGACTGTCAGCGGAGGACGCAGCCGCTTCCCTGCAAGTTGGAGGACAAGCATGAAGAAGACCGCAGGAAGCTCGCGCTCCGAACCCCCCGAGAGCCGCATGAGCTTAGGTACGGGCGCCCTCTGTCGGTGTCAAAACCGGCGGATCTCAGGTAGGGGGTCCTGAGCTGTGAGTCTAGGATCGATGGTAACAAGGGGACGAAGGAGATGATGTTTACCCAGGTTCGGGCCCTCCTATAGAGGTAAAACCCTACGTCCTGCTCGATTATATTGATGGTATGAAGGTTACAGAGTTGATCTACCTCAAGATCGACTAGCTAAAACCCTAGATGAGTTCCTCTGTCCTACAATCTAAAACCCTCCCGGTTTATATAGACACCAGGGGGTTCCTAGGGTTTACACATGGCAGGTCTCCTGCCGGGGATGGAAATGTCCATTCCCTCATCTTGACTTGGAGTACACGACGCGCCTTCGGGATTTCCTTCTAGAACACAGGGTCTCGATGTATCCGGCCCCTCCTGCAAGAGTCAGAGTGCAGCCCACCAAGCCAGTCTATTGTGAGACAGGCCGGCGGCCCGAGGACCCCTTAGTCCAGGACTCCCTCAGTAGCCCCCGAACTAGCCCCCAACGCCAAGGGTCACAGCACCAGCAGCTTCACGTGATCAGAATCTTCGGCTTGAGGGGTGAGTTCTCCTCTCCTTTCAATGATCGGCTGGGACTAGTCCGGCTTCCGATGACGCGTAGCTCTTCCGATCATACGATTGTCCGGGCACCATGGGTTGCCCTGCCCTGAAGGCCAAACGTCCAAGTGTAAACAGTGCTTTCTGACACCCCCTTCTGACGAAGGGTCGTGGCCTACCACGACCGCTGAACCAGTTATGAAAACTCGATTCACGGTTCGAGGCCGCTTTTATATTAGCATGACTCATCAATGTGTAGATCATGCTCCGTTTCACACAGGATATGATTAGCATCTCAAGTTCCTTTTGCGCGTGCATAATGGCACGCACGTCTCGGGATGCGGAGAGACTTGCGGCGTGGCAAACGGAGGCTAATCGGCGTGACGCCTCATAAAAAGGAAAAAACCCCAAGGCTTACTCACGCTTCTTATTCGCATCCTCTGCTTTCCCAATCTTCCCAAGCTCCGAGAGCCCAGATCTAGTTCTTCCTCAACTTCCCCTCCGAGCTTAACCATGGCGGGCTCGGGCTCCATGGGCAAGTAGGAGGCCTCCACGGTCACCGACCAGGATATCCGGGAGCTAAAGCTCGCCGGCTACCTCCCCGCCAACGTCTTCCACCACGCTCCAGAAGCGAAACAAGTCGTCCCACCCCCAAGCCAGGCGAAAGGGTAGTTTTTGTCCCCCATTTCATCTGGGGACTGAGCTTCCCGCTCCACCCCTTCGTCAGGGGTCTCATGTTCTTCTACGGGTTGGACTTCCATGATCTTCCCCCGAACTTCTTTATGCACATCTCGTCTTTCATCATTCTTTGTGAAGCCTTCCTGCGGGTCGAGCCGCACTTCGGCCTGTGGCTCAAGGTCTTCAACGTCAAGCCGAAGACTATCGCTGGCGAGCACGCGGACTGCGGAGGGGCGGTAATCAGGAAGCTCCCCCGTGTCGAGTGTCCCACTAGCACCTTCATCGACACAATCAAGATCTGGCAGAAAGAATGGTTCTACATCACCGAACCAAGGGATGAGAGCTGGGCAGCGCCTGCCGAATTCAGATCCGGACCCCCTACGAGATTGACCTCATGGCTCAGGAAGGGCCTCGACTGGGGGTCGGATGCAGAGGTGAAGTTGTTGCAGAAGCGCATTACCTCGGTGATCGAGGCCAAGGTGGAGCTGGTCAACGTGGTCCAGGTCATGCTCCACCGCCGTATTCTTCCCTGCCAACGCCGGGCTTCCCCAATGTGGACTTATCAGCCTGAGGACGAGCCTACCATGCGCCAACTCTTCCGCACTACCCCTGAGAGGTTGTGGAAGGCACTATTCAAGCCTCGGAAAAGCTGGTCGGCCAAGGAAGAGGATTCGGGCCTAAGCGCCGATAACCCCCCTACCAAGGTACGGTTTAATTTTAATCCACTGACTCTGTTTCTCCGACAAAAAGACTGAACGCCTTCTCCCTTATTTTTGCAGAAATGGTTGAGCAAAGCCGCGAGAGTTAACTGTCCGGCCCCACAACCCGAAGATCCCAGGTCGGAGTTGTTGACGGCGATGCTTGTCGTGGCGCCGTACTCGGCGCGTGAGAAGAAGGAGAAGAAGAAGGCCAGAGAGGGTCCCCGCATAAGGGACCAGCCAGACGCCGCGTCCGAGGAAACCCATGCCTCACAAGAAGACGGGGGGGAAGGCGTCTCCCCCTCACAAGAAAGAGGGCGGCGGCGCCGGACGCCGCGGAGGACGCAACTCCTCCTGCCCTGAAGAGGGCGCGCCGGGCGAGGTTGATCCTGCCCGATGATAGCTCGGACTCTGATGCAGAGTCCGAGGACTTTGAGAAGGTTCCCCGAAGGAACTTAAGGGTCAAGCCCCCCGCTCAAAGGTATGAATCCGAAGATTCCCCGGGTCATTTATGCAAAGTTTTCAATGTTTTAAATGTAAGAACATCTTTTAATTTGCAGCCCACCGCACGTCCTCCCCACTAACCCAATATCGGATGGGGAGTCTCTGCCCGCCAAGCTGGCGGAGAGCGGGACTGCATCGCACCCCACACCTCCAGGGGCCACGAAGGATGCCGCAGAGGTGTCATCCCGCTAGGCTCCTTTGGAGCCGAACACAGGCGGTGGGGGTGACCATGCCATGGCCGAGGCTGATGCCTCGGCTGTCGAAGGCCAAGGGGAGGAAACTCCCAAGGCTGCTGAGGACCAGGGGGAGAATACTCCCCTAGCCGCCGAGGAGGAAGGGCGGAGGGATGCCCAGTCCCCACCGAGGACGTCTACGGAGCATGATGTGCCTCTGGAGCTACCGACTCAGTCCCCGATCAGAGATCGGGCTGTCCAGTCACCACCGGTGCCACTGACGACTGGGTGGCCGGTCATAGAGGAGGCTCTAGCAAGCGCCCCCATCTCCGAGGATCACCGCACTCTTAAGGGTGCGGTTCTGCAAGGCATTCAGTCCGTTGATAAAGGACTGAAGGAGGCCTTCAATGGTCTCTTGACGGGCTTCAAGGTGAGTCACGTAATACCCTTTTCCTGAATCATTTTAATTAAGTTTGTGCTATCTTTATATATGTAGTAGCCCCCGTTCCCCGGATGGGTTTGCAAAAACGCACCCGGGGTTCAAATACTCAGGAGTGAACAGTGATGCACAAGGCACCATTTAGTCACACAATGTTCTAAAAGACCTTAAGAGGACCGAACATAGAGTCATATCCTTAACGGTTCGGGGGTTGGAACGCACATAACCATATGTATGTTTTTTATTTTTTGTAGGCCTCGTCATCGGCGGCGGCCGTTAATGCCGCTGAGCTTACCGAGCTAAATCGGAAGCTCAAGATCTCCGAAGAGGAGCTTGATAGCCTGAACAAGTGGTTCGATGAGGCACAAGGTAAGCCGAATCATAACATCCGGCCGTATATTGTTAATGATCCGTACTGGTAACCCAGTGTAACTATTTATTTGTTGCTTCCACAGCTTCAGCTACGGAGGTCGAAAAACTCAAGGCCGAGCTCCAGAAAATGAAGCAAGAGGCCGCGGATGAGAAGGCGGCCGCCGAACAAGCAGCAGCCGCGCTTTCCACTTTGAAAGCTGCGAGTGTCAAGCATGAGGCCCGGGTGGAGGAGGTGCAGCAAGAGCTCAAGGATGCCGGCACGAAGTGCGAGGCCCTTGAGCAGAAAGGCAAAGAACAAGCCACCGAGCTAGCCGCGCTAAAATCCGAGCTCCAAAAGGAGCGGGTGGAGAGGCGGTCTTTTTAAGAGGAGGTTCACCAAGTCAAGGCTATCACAGATGGTAAGCCATGTTCACTACAATGCGCCTTTGGTGGTAGCAGGTTTGCTTTGCTCACCCAGGTGTGGCGTTCCTCAGGCGTCTGCGCAGATCTCCAGAAGAGTGCGGCGGACGCGAACAAGTTCTATGCTTCGCGGGAGGAGGATGATGAGGCCCGGCTATTCTGGGCACCGTTTGAGTCCCCCGAGTGCTCTCCTCTCCTCGTCGAGCAAATTAAGCAACTGATGGAGTTGCACAGGATGGCGGAGCCGGCCATGAAGGACCTCTGCATCCGGCTGTGGCCTGAAGAGCTGTTGTCGAGCAGTTACTTCGGCTTGGTGCAGAAGCTATGTGATGCTGCGCCTCGATTTGACGTGCTAAAGCGTTCGACATGCATCGAGGGAGCTCAGATGGCCTTTGCCAAGATCATGGTGCACTGGCCGAAGCTCCAGCCGACAAGGATGGCCACCGCACCTCCGCCTCCTGAAAAGGGGCATAGGCGCCCCGAGCTATACTTCTCCGCAGTGATAGAGGGAGCTCGGGCAATAGAGGCCCAATGTTCTAAAGACGTTTTGTATGACTGAGCGTGTTGTAATATGTCTGAAGACTTTTAACGCTTTATAATCAGTGTTGCATGGTTTATCATGTCTTATAAGTATTTTATTTTGACTGCTGTGTGGCCGGTTTATCTGAAAGTTGCGAGTCGTCGGCTTCAGCCCCCACGTAGATACTACGCGGGGTGTCTCTGTATCCGCACTGTGACCCTTAGCCGAGGTATCGGTGCCTGAAGGCGGTAGTGCGAGGGGGACAAGGCAATCGGACTATGATGCTTTATCGCTTTCACTTAGCCGTAGGAGCATAAAAAAATGCTGGGGCTGATGACCAGCCCCCCAGTGTTTTGTGATGTTCCGATGTACCGGGGCCGAAGCCAACATCACATGGTTTGTACCAGTACAAAACCCATCGTTTAACACGGAATAACCGCTATCGGTCTCTTTAGTATGACACTTATGCTCGTATTTGCAGACCGGTTCTCACTTACTATGACGGTCAGTTTTCGGCTTTCGCCCCTGAGGTGCTTGACCAGGCGAGCTGGAAACACAATCGCAGTGGTTCTCCCTTTGCCCTTTTAGCCGAATGAGCGAAACATAAGAGGGCAAGCACAGGAGCCGGGCAACCCAACTATTGAACCAAGACATAGTTCGGATCCGATGCATATAAAGCAAAATCCAAGACGCCAAACACACAACCAGTTGTGCTGGGGTGATGCTCAGGGCGATTTTTTTAAATTTGATCCCCCGGTCTATTAGCCGGTTGCATCATAATGTATACCGAACAGTTGCGCAAGAGGCGTTGTAAAGAACAGAGTATGTACCATAAAATACAGCGAAGAAGCCATGTAGAATGGTCTTTTATTTGCTCAATAACACTTATAATTCGAAGTGCCGAAGCAACTGTTTACAGGTATTTTGAAGATAAAACATAAAATTTACGGTGGAGAGGTTGTACCAGGGGTCTTCGATTAGTGGCTTGACGTCCTCGATGTGCCCTGTTGCCAATCTCCTCCTATGCCTCCTAGGGAGTTCTATTCCTCTAAGGGTGATGTTGTCGGCGAGCGGACCTTTGGGAAGAAGGTCTTCAGAAGTCGCGGAAGTATGGATGAGCTTTACGCTTTAGCAGGTCCTTGATGGTACCTGTGTTATGTCCTCGGACGTGTACTGGTAATGGTTCGGTCCAGCCGAACACTTACCCTTTAATGGTTGTTCCCCACTGCTGCCCATGGAATCTTGAGTGTGAAGTTGTGCCTTCTTGGCACATGTTTGACGGTCATTAGGGCTGTGCAATGGGGAGCGTGTCCCTATTTCTGGGGAGAAGGAGAATCTGGGAGTTCGGATTGAAACCGAGCTCGTTTGTCGACCTTACGGGCCTTTATGGCAGATTTTGGTGTTTGTCGGCCATCCTCGTAATGGAATTCGGCCGCCAGGGCCAATGCATGTTCCTTAGTTCGGAGGGAACGCTCTGTGTTGCCGTTGACGGTGATGACCCCCTTGGGCCCGGGCATCTTGAGCTTGAGGTATGCGTTGTGTGGGACGGCGTTAAAGTGAGCGAATGTTGTACGGCCTAGCAGGGCGTGACAGCCGCTGCGGAAAGGTACGATGTCGAAGATCAAGGCCTTGCTACGGAAGTTATCGGGCGAGCCGAACACCACTTCCAGGCTCACAGAGCCCGTGCACCGGGCCTCGATGCCTGGGATCACTCTTTTAAAGGTAGTGTTGCTGGGTTTGATCCTTGATGGATCTATACCCATCTTCTACACCGTATCTGAGTAAATCAGATTGAGGCTACTTCCTTCGTCCATTAGGACTTTAGTGAGGTGATACCCATCGATAATGGGGTCTAAGTCGAGGGCCGCCGAACCCCCATGACGGATACTGGTCGGGTGATCTCGTTGATCAAAGGTGATCGGGTAGGCCGACCATGGGTTAAACTTCGGGGCTACAGGCTCTACGGCGTAGACCTCTCGAAGGGCGCGCTTCCTCTCCTTTTTAGGTATATGGGTGGCGTATATCATGTTCACAGTTTTTACCTCTGGGGGGAACTGCTTCTGACCTCCATTGCTCAGACCACGTGGCTCCTCGTCGTCCTCGCTGCGTGGGCCCTTGCCTTGCTCTTCGGCTGCGAGTTTGCCGGCCTGTTTGAACACCCAACAGTTACGGTTGGTGTGGTTGGCAGGCTTGTCTGGAGTGCCATGGATCTGGCAGGGCCTCTCCAAGATTTTATCCAGTGGGGTGGGTCCGTCGCGGTTGCCTTTAGGAGGCTTCTTTCGCTGCTCGGATCGAGGGTTGCGGAAGCCGGCGTTAAAGGCAATGTCGTCGGCGTCACTAGTACTGTGCCGGCGTTTATTTTTGTTGCGTCGTGGTTTCCCGTTTCCATCCCGAGCTTCGGAGGTGCCGGGGTCTTTGGGGTTGTGGCTTCGTCTCGCTAGCCAGTTATCCTCGCCCGCGCAAAAGCGGGTCATGAATGATGTAAGGGCGGACATGGTCCTAGGTTTATCTTGACCGAGCTGGCGAGCCAGCCATTCGTCCTGAATATTGTGCCTGAAGGAGGCTATAGCCTCGGCATCTGGGCAATCGACGATCTGGTTTTTCTTGGTCAAGAACCGATTCCAGAATTGTCGAGCGGATTCTCCTTCCTTTTGGACGACGTTGCTTAGGTCGGAGGAGTCTGGAGGCCGTACATAGGCGCCCTGGAAGTTAGATCGGAATGCATCCTCAAGATCCTCCTAGCTCCCGATAGAATTTTTGGGGAGACTGTTTAGCTAGTGCCGAGGTGGCCCCTTAAGTTTAAGGGGTAGATATTTAATGGCGTGGAGATCATCTCCTCGTGCCATGTGAATGTGGAGGAGGAAATCCTCGATCCACACTGCTGGGTCAGTTGTTCCGTCGTATTGCTCTATGTTCACGGGTTTAAACCCTTCTGGGAACTGATGCTGCATCACCTCGTCGGTGAAGCACAGTGGGTGGGTGGCGCCTCTGACCCGGGCTATGTCACGCCGGTAGTCGGCGTCTGTTCTGGCCCGGTTTTGTTACCGACCTCTATTGTTTCGGTCGAGCCAGGGCCGGTACCCATCCCGTCTATTGGGAGAGTACCCTCTGGATCCGTAGATGGATCTCGTGCGGCCTGTTCTATAATCCAGGTCATGTCACAGGTCGTACCTGTCCTCAGGCTCCATTGGCTCCTTTCCCCTTCTGTGAGGTACCGCCGGCCTATAACCGGTGTCGCCAGCCGTCCTATCTTGTCCTCGGGGAGGGCGGTCCGGCTGGTCGTATGGAGTGTGCTTGGGGGACGGCATATTAGGGAGCTCGTCATCAAATTGTGGCAGCAGCCGTCGGCGTCGATAGCTCTTGGGTTGGTCCAATAGACCGGTGCCGTATCCTTCCTCGGCTGACAGGACCCTCGTCGACCTATCATTGAGGGTATATTGTTCGGCCTTAAGTTGCCATTCTTTTGCTTGTAGGCTTCGAGCAGTAGCTATAAGCTATTGCCTAAACCGTTCCTGATCCTCGAGGTTTTCGGGGACGAAGAAGTCCTCGGCTTCCGGGCTATCCTCCTCCTCTACAGGGGGAGGTAATTGTCATCCTCGGAATCGTTTGGGTCTTCGGGGTCGCGC
The DNA here is from genome assembly GCA_039707655.1 of Elymus sibiricus. NCBI lineage: Eukaryota > Viridiplantae > Streptophyta > Magnoliopsida > Poales > Poaceae > Elymus > Elymus sibiricus. The sequence continues at coordinate 271,294,637 of CM077669.1, forward strand.
TGGTCCTCCGGCCTTTCCTGGTCCTCTAGCAGCTACTCGCGAACATCGGGATCGCCGAGGTCTTACGGGGTATCGTTTTCCCCAGTGCGAGCAATAGCTTCCCTTCCCTTTTTGGTCTTTGATCGTTTGTGCGGTTTCCGGCGCCTTGATGGCGCTTCACCCGATTCATAACCATTATTTGCGAGTGTGCGCTCGCCGTTATCGGCTGGAGTATCCACCATGTAAACATCGTAGGTGGAGGTGGCGGTCCATTGCCCGGTGTTGACGGGGGTGGGAGCGCAATCCTCTTCCTCCATGTCTTCTGCCTCCTCGGAGGCGTAGTCCAACATATCGGTTAAGTCTTCGATAGTGGCTATGAAGTGGGTGGTGTGTGGGACGAAAAATTCCTCTTGACCCGCCTCAAGTCCGATCTGAGAGTAGATCGGGGTTGGGTCGTCAGTAGTTTTCATCGATAAGATCCGATCTAGAGCTTCGTTGAGTGTCGAGAGCTCGATCAGGTCAATTTGCTCAGTGCTTTCGGAGTTAACCTCCGACGCGTCCACACAAGAAGTGTGTTCGGCAGGAGCTGATACCCGGCCATCTGGCGCTATAGCCGGATCCGGATTAAAAGCCAGATCATCACCAGGGCTGGTCCCATGGACGGGACCGAAAGTGAAACCCGAGGTTAAGGCCTCGAAGTTCTCGGGCACGTCGGATAAGACCGCGAGCCCGGTGAGCGAAAGACTACCACGAGAGTCTACGGAGAACTCTAGGTTTCCGAATCTGACCTCTTGATCGGGGGCGAAGCTCCTGACCCGGCCGAGATGGCCAGTCGGGTCAGCGTGCAGCACACTGCTGCCGAAGGCGAAGATCTGTCCAGGGACGAAGGAGTCCATGCTCCGGACCTCTTCGTTAATGACAACACGAGCCATCGATTCCTTTGGCGATCACAGTGGAACTCTCAATGAAAGCACCAATGTCGGTGTCAAAACTGGCGGATCTCGGGTAGGGGGTCCCGAGCTATGAGTCTAGGATCGATGGTAACAAGGGGACGAAGGAGACGATGTTTACCCAGGTTCGGGCCCTCCTATAGAGGTAAAACCCTATGTCCTGCTCGATTATATTGATGCTATGAAGGTTACAAAGTTGTTCTACCTCGAGATCGACTAGCTAAAACCCTAGATGAGTTTCTCTGTCCGGCAATCTAAAACCCTCCCGGTTTATAGAGACACCAGGGGGTTCCTAGGGTTTACACATGGCAGGTATCTTGCCGGGGATGGAAATGTCCATTCCCTCATCTGGACTTGGAGTACCCGACGCGCCTTCGGGACTTCCTTCTAGAACACAGGGTCTCGATGTATCCGGCCCCTCTTGCAAGAGTCAGAGTGCGGCCCACCAAGCCGGTCTATTGTGAGACAGGCCGGCGGCCCGAGGACCCCTAAGTCCAGGACTCCCTCACCCTCCCGCACGGAATGCCGTGGCCCGCAGAAGACAGGACCACGATGGGCCCGGTGGCCTCAGGAGGCGGCGGTGGCGTCATGTCTCTCCTTTCGTCGGGTGGGGGGGACCTGCGGAACAGAGACTCAGAAAGGGCGCACCAAGGTAACACTGAGGGGGCGCGGACACTTACTCATCCATGGCGATCCACTTCCTCTTCATCGGCACCCACAGCGACGAGCAGCAGCTGCTCCCGAGCCCCTTCCTCTTCCGACGAGCACGAGGGCCCGTGGATGACGTGTGGGCACCAGACGCCAGGCTCCCTGCAACCGAGGAGGCGGCCTCCTTCACCGGCGGGGCGTCATCCTCACCCCCGGGCAGGGAAGCGGGAAGGTTCCGGGGAGTGGGCGTCGCGGGCGCCCCGCCTCGAACAAAGGGGGAGTCACGGCTTCAGGACCCCCGCGACCCAAGGCCCTCGTGGGGGGATCGCCTCGGGGACCCGCTCCCTCCGAAGGAAGAAAGCCCCCCTCATCGAAGCACGGCATCTTCCGGGCAAGGGCTTCACCGTCCTTGCGACTGTACAAGGGGAGGCCGCCCCGGGGAAGCTCATCCGGTTACCCGCCGGTCAGGCGACTTAGCAGCTCGCGCAGTGCGCTAGGAAGAAGAGAAGGAACCTGGAGCCTCATGGAGTCGTGAGGGCCTGCGAAAGCCCACATCGGGCAGGAATGGCACTGAAGAGGGGCATTCGCTGGCGGGAGAACTCCCGCCCCAGCATCGCCATTGTCACGCCCGCCTTCTTCAGTTCCGCCAACCTGACCAAGACCTGCACGAGTTGCGGGTCGACAAGCTCCTCGTACCCCCATCTAGGACTTGGCTCTGCAGGAACTGACGAGAGTTGGAGCAGGGGGTGGCCCCAGCGGCATCGACATACACACACAGCCTCCGAAAGCCTTCTCTGTTCGGGGAAAGCCGGGCGTCGAGGGCCCTGCTGGCCGTCGCATCGATCGCCGTCAGGGACACACACCCTGAACAGCGTCCCCCGGGGTTCAACTTGAGGGATAAGAAGTGGCTAAGCAAGGCCACAGAGGGGGAGATGCCGATGAAGGCCTCGCACAAGAACGCGAAAGCGGAGAGGAGGACGATGGAGCCGGGGTCGAGATGAAGCGCATGAACCTGGTAATGCGTGAGCACGGCGGAAAAGAAGTCCGACAACGGCGGCAGCAAGCCTTAGAGGAGGGCGTGGAGGTGAAGAAGAATGCAGGTGGCCTCCAGCTCGGTCTGAGACCACGAGCCCAGCCAGATCTTGGTCGCCCCCCACTCGTTAGAGCTGGTGGCGACCGCTAGTCGGACCTTCTCCAACCCTTCAAGATTGAAAACCAATGATTGACCTAACGCGGGTTCCGGCGCCGACGGTGGTTCCGGCGCCTCTGGAGCCTCGTTCCCTCTCTTCTTGGGGGCCATGACGAATGGCCAGGCCGGGGCGGATACAAGGTTTGGCGGAGAAGGCGCGAGCCGTGGGGGAAGGGAGAGCGGACAACAAAATGGATGGGGAACATAGACGGCTCGGAGGCATGCGCCAGGTTGTTTGACAGCCAGGGCAGTTGCCGAGGCAGCGCGAGGAAATGGAGGCGTCAGCGTCTCGGAGGGCGCCGCAAGTCAAACCTGGCCCGCAGGCGGATGGGGCCCATGGCGCTTCGGGCCGTCTTCTATGGCTTCGCCCAAAAGCCAACTCGAGCGCACCTTGGGCCCGCGGGATAGTTTCGGCATCCTGGGAACGGGGGTACCTAGACTTGCCTGCCTGTGTCCCAGGGCGTGGCCCGCTTCGATGGTCCGCACGGCCTGGCGCGGCTTGACTCAAGACAAGGCCCTCGCGAGAGCCCCCCACTCATGAGGGAGATGGCACAAAGGCCCTCGGAGGGACGAGACCTCCCCAGGCCCCCTCCTGAGCGGCGGAGATCTGTATGCAATTGTCGGCCTCGGGAGGTCAAGGATGACGCAGACGGGCCAGGCGGGCACCAGCGCGCCAGAGGAGACAATTTCCTCTTTGGTGCAAAGGAGGCAAGGGCGAACGCGGGTTCCCAAAGCACCCCCAAAGGTTTCCATTCCAGTGCAACAAGACCAAGACCACGAGCTCCGCAGGGCGGGCGTCATCACCGAGCCCACGTCTGCATCACCACTGGCTACTTTGCAGGCGAAGACCACCTTTCGTCAGGATAAGGGTGTACCTCCTGTCCCCCTTCGAATTTGGCCGTTGTGGGATCCCTTCCCTCCATTGCGATAAGGGAAGAGGACCCTGGCCACTATAAATAGAGATTAGGATGCTCTGTAGAAGAGGGGGACGAAAAAACACCGCCCGTGCATCCTCGCGAGGGGACCGACCACTGTACTAGTTCATCCACCAACCTCCTCGTTAGGCAATCCACCAAAAGGCAGGAGTAGGGTTTTATGCTTCGCAGCGACCCGAACCTATGTAAATCCTCGTGTGCTAATCCTCTTCTTGAGAGTGTGCGAGCTTGTTTGGCTAGGCCGTCGAGTGAGAGCTAGAGGATGAAGTTGTTGGGGATCTTCGCACACGCCCATGTTCCCCATCAATCTTGTTGTCCGCTCTCCCTTCCCGCATAGCTCGCACCTTCTCCGCCAAACCTTGCATCCGCCCCGTCCTGGACGTTCGCCATGGACCCCAAGAAGAGAGGGGACGTGGCTCCGAAGGCGCCGGAACCTCCGTCGGCACCGGAACCCGTGTTAGGTCAATCATTGGTGGTCAATCTTGAAGGGTTGGAGAAGGTCCGACTGGCGGTCGCCGCCGGCTCCAACGAGTGGGGGGCAACCAAGATCTGGCTGGGCTCGCGGTCTCAGATCGAGCTGGAGGCCACCTGCATTCCTCTTCATCTCCACGCCCTCCTCTTAGGCTTGCTGCCGCCGTTCTCGGACTTCTTTTCCATCGTGCTCACGCATTACCAGGTTCATGCGCTTCATCTCGACCCCGGCTCCATCGTCCTCCTCTCCGCTTTCGTGTTCTTGTGCGAGGCCTTCATCGGCATCTCCCCCTCCGTGGCCTTGCTTCGCCACTTCTTCTCCCTCCAGTTGAACCCCGTGGGACACTGTTCAGGGTGTGTGTCCCTGAGGGCGGTCGATGCGACGGCCAGCGGGGCCCTCGACGCCCGGCTCTCCCCGAACACAGAAGGCTTTCTGGTAGGAGCTAGGGCTCTACCAGGTCTAGGGCGGAGCTTGTACGGGAAGGAGGGAGGTTGGCGAGGCTGTGACCGCGGCGGCCGGCGCGAGGGCGCCATCTTGCGCGGAAGGCAAGGCGGCGGCGGAGGGAGAGGTGGCGGCTAGGTTAGGGTTCCGGCTCCTCAGGGAGCCGGGTAATAGAATATGTCTTATTGCTTAATTTCCGAAAGAGGGTCTTATAGCTATTTATATAATCTCGATGCTAATAAAAATAAGATAACTTGGGCCAAGCCCCTAACTAAACGCGCCCATTGGGCCTCCTCCGGCTATAAGTGACGCCGGTCATAACATCTCTCCCCGCCTGCGCAAACAGCTCGTCCTCGAGCTGGAAGTCTGGATAGTGTTGGCAGAACTCGTCGCGCTGCTCCCAAGTAGCGTCCTCCTCCGGAAGGCCTTCCCACTGGATCAACACGTACCACACCCCGCGACGTAGCTGGGCCTACAACACCTTCGCTGGCCCGGGAAGGAGGCGCCCATCGGAGGTCGGAGGAAGTGCCGGTGTGGCCGCCGGCGGCTCCCCACGGAAAGGCTTCAGTAGCCCCACATGGAAGACGTCGTGGATGCGAGCACAGGCCGGAAGCTGAAGGCGGTAGGCCACCTTTCCGATGCGCTCTAGCACAGAAAATGGCCCGGCGTAGCAAGGGCCCAGCTTGCGCCTCGCGCGCGGGTCAAGGGACTGCGTAGAGCGGTGAAGAAGGCGCAGCCACACCCAGTCGCCCACCGCGAAGTCCGCCTCGCGGTGGTGGCCGTCGTAGTAGTGCTTGGCCAGCTGCGGGGCCTGAATGAGGCGTTGCCGCACCTCCGCAAGCATCTCGTCCCGGCTGCGAAGAAGGTCGCCCTCCGCCTCCGTCCTAGCCGTCTCCGGGACAACCAGCAGGATGGGCGGGGGCGGTCGACCATAGACGACCTCGAACGGCATGGCGCGCAGGGCGGAGTGATAAGAGGTGTTGTAGCAGTATTCCGCCCACGCGAGCCAGTCCACCCAAGCATGAGGACGATCACCTGTAACACAACGCAAATACATGGCAATCACCTTGTTGACCACCTCGGATTGGCCGTCCGTCTGGGGATGGAAGGCCGTGCATAGGCGGAGCTTCACGCCCGCCATCCGGAAGAGATCGCGCTAGACATGCCCCGTGAACACCGGGTCCCGGTCGCTGACGATCGAAGAGGGGAACCCGTGTAGGCGGACTATGCCGTCGAAGAAGGCCCGAGCCACGGTGGCGGCAGTGTAGGGATGGCCGAGCGCGATGAAGTGTGCGTACTTGGAGAAGCGGTCGACCACTGTGAGGATGACGGACTTGCCGCCCACCTTGGGGAGGCCCTCGATGAAGTCCATGGAGATATCGGCCTAGACCTAAGAGGGCACCTCCAAGGGCTGTAGCAGCCCAGCCGGCCGCAGTGTCTCTGTCTTGTTACGCTGGCATGTAAGACAAGACCGCACCCAGTCCCGGACCAGGGCCCGATCGCCGGGGATGTAGAAGTCGGCACGAAGACGGTGGAGGGTCTTCTGCACACCCTCGTGGCCGGCCGAGTGTGCCAGCAGCAGAACCTGGTGACGGAGGTCACCGTGATCCGGCACGAAGAGGCGGCGCCCATGCAGGAGCAAGCCATCCGCCAAACGCCACGGCTCCTCCAGGTCGCCGGCATCCAGGCACTGCCGAAGGAGCTGAGCGTCTGGCGCGTCCGCGGTAGCCCTGCGGATGTCGTCAAAGAGGGCGAAAGAGGGCCCCGAGCGGATGTAGAGAGCCGCCCCGGTGGAGTCGCCGGTGTCTGCGTCGTGGTCGGCGTCACGGCGGGACAGGGCGTCGGCCACGGTGTTAAGGAGGCCCGGACGATATTCGACGGTGAAGTCGAAGCCAAAGAGCTTGCTGATCCACTGATGCTGCGGCACGGTAGACAGCCTCTGGTACAATAAGAACTTGAGGCTGTAGTGATCCGTGCGAATCCGGAATGAACGTCCCCAAAGATATGGCCGCCAGTGGCGCACGGCCTGCACCAAACCAATGAGCTCCCGCTCATAGGCCGCGAGCTTATGATGGTGCGCGGCGAAAGGCTTGCTGAAGAACGCGAGCGGCCCGTCGCCCTGATGAAGTACGGCGCCGAACCCCATACCGGAGGCGTCGCAGTCTACCATGAACGGCCGGTCGAAGTCGGGCATCTGGAGGACAGGACCCGTCGTGAGGGCCCGCTTGAGGGCCTCGAACGCCTCCGTTGCCTCCGCATCACAGGCGAAGGCGTCGCGTCGCAGCAAGCGCGTGAGCGGGGACGCGATGAGGCCGAACTCCCGGATAAATTTCCGGTAGTACCCCGCGAGGCCCAGGAAGCCGCGAAGAGCTCGCGGTGAGTGCGGCGTCGGCCAGGCCGCGACAGCCGCCACCTTGTCGGCGTCCATAGCAACACCCTCGGCCGAGATGACATGGCCGAGGTAGGCGACTGAAGGCGTGTCGAACGAGCACTTCGAGCGCTTAAGATGAAGATGGTGTTCTCGAAGCTCGTTGAAGACGATGGCGACGTGCTGAAGGTGCTCCGCCCACGAGGCGCTGTAGATAAGAATGTCATCAAAGAAAACGAGCACAAACTGACGCAAGTAGGGGCGGAGGACGTCGTTCATCAAGGCCTGGAAGGTCGCCGGGGCGTTGGAGAGGCCAAAAGGCATCACCAAGAACTCGAAGTGGCCATGATGAGTCCGAAACGCCGTCTTCGCGATATCGTCCGGGTGCATCCGCACCTGGTGGTAGCCCGAACGAAGGTCGAGTTTGGTGAAGAAGCGCACCCCATGTAGCTCGTCCAGGAGCTCGTCGACGACCGGAATAGGAAATTTGTCCTTGAGCGTCTGGGCGTTAGGGACACGGTAGTCGATGCAGAAGTGCCACGTGCCGTCCGACTTGCGGACGAGGAGGACCGGCGCCGAAAACAGCGAAGTAGAGATCCGGATGATGCCCAAGGCGAGCATAAGCACGCACTGCTGCTCCAGCTCGTCCTTCTGAAGCTGGGGGTAGCGGTAAGGGCGCACCGCAACCGGTGCCGTGCCTGGCAGAAGATGAATGCGGTGGTCATACACCCGGGCTGGCGGAAGGCCCTGAGGCTCGTCGAAGAGGTCGCAGTGCTGCTGCAGAAGAGGCTCCAACAGAGGGTGCTCGGGCCCGGCCACAGTCGCGGCCAGCTACAGCTGCGGCGTCGCTGGTGAGGAGCCACCCACGCCCTCCCACCGGATGCGGTGACCCAGGCGCCAGAAGGTCATCGTCATGGTGTCGAAGTCCCAAAGGATGGGACCGAGGGTCCGCAAGAAGTCGACGCCGAGGATGAAGTCGAAGCAGCCCAAGTCGATGCCGGCGCACGTGATGGTGAAGTGCTCGTCGCCGATGGTGATGGGCACGTTCCGCGCCAGTCCATGGCACCGGAGGCGGTCGCCGTTAGCCATGGTGACCCGGAGTTGCTCCCCACCCGTCGGCTGGAGCGCTAAGCGGTGCATGGTCGCCTTGGGCAGGAAGTTATGCGTGGAGCCCGTATCCAGGAGGGCGACCAGGCGCTCGCCATGGATCATCACCGGCAAGAGCATAGTCCGCTCGTCTCGGATGCCCGCGAGCGCATGTAGGGAGACCAGGAGAGCCGTGGACGGAGGGGGCGCCGGTGCGACCTCCGCAGCAACTGGGGCGGGCAAGTCGCCGAGCCCATCGGTGGGTGTGTCCTCCTCGACGTAGTCGGCCGCCTCCAAGTAGAAGAGGCGCGGGCATACGTGGCCCGGCACGTAGGGCTCGTCGTAGTTATAGCAAAGCCCCTGGTGACGGCGCTCGAGCTGCTCAGCCGGGGTGAGCCAGCGGAAGGGCCGCGTCGCAGCCGGCGTGGTAGTCGCTGGAACGGCCGGGGGCGGGTGGCCCGGAGGCGGCCTGGCTGGCTGGCGGGCGCCCCGCAACGGTGCCGCCTGCTGCAAGGCCTGCGCGCGACACTCGAAGGCGCGAGCGTAGTACATGGCCGTCTGGAGGTCCTGGGGTCCCCGAAGCTCCACGTCCACACGGATATGATCCGGCAGACCGCCGACGAAGAGCTCGGCCCGCTGACGGGCCGTCATGCCGGGCGCGTGGCACGCCAGGGCCTGGAAGCGGTCGGCGAAGTCCTACACCGTGGAGGTGATGGGGAGTCAGCCTAGCTCCGCCAGCCGGCTCCCACGTATCGGCGGCCTGAAGCGAAGGAGACAGAGCTTGCGAAAGCGCTCCCATGGGGGCATGCCGCCCTCGTCCTGCTCGAGGGCGTAGTAGCACGTCTGCGCGGCGCCTCGGAGGTGATATGAGGCGAGACAGGTGCGGTCCGACGCGAGCGTGCGTTGCCCCCGGAAAAACTGCTCACACTGATTAAGCCAGCTGAGGTGGTCCTCGGTGCCATCGTAGGTGGCGAAGTCGAGCTTGGCGAAGCGCGGCGGTGTCTGAGTATGACCGCCGTGGCCGTACGGCTCGGCGGTGCGGAGCAGCGAGGGGGCGGTGTCGGGTCGGTGGACACAGGGGGTCCCCCGTGAAACGGCTGCCCGTCGAGGCCGGCGTAGAGACCCGCGGAGCTGGAGGGCCCGCCGTACTGTAGGGTGGGCGCCGGCTGTTCCGAGGCCATCGTATAGACCGGCTGCGGTGACGACTCAGCCAACCAGGCCGGAAGCGGTGACGGCGAAGGCGGGAACCGGACCTGGTGGATCGGGACTCCCGCCGGTGCGGTCGTAGCCGGCCCGGAGTGGATCGGCGGGGCCGCCTGCAGCTGCAGCGGCTGCTGCAGGGGGGAGACGGGCGCGGCGGAGGCCGCGAGGGGCGGCGACGGCCACTGCGGCCAGGGCGAGTTGGAGGCGGGAGGCGGCTGCAGCTGCAGCTGGGGCTGCAGCGGCCCAGCGGGCGCCGCGGAGGCCGCCGGGTGCGGCGGTTGCCACGGCAGGAGCAGCGGCCCAGTGGCAGCGGCGGGTGGCGCGGCCGGCGGCGACCCGTAGGGCCTGGCCAAGTAGAGGTGGATGCCGTGGACCGCGGTGGCGAGATCGCGGAGTGCTCCGGTAACTTCCTCCGGTGTGAACACGGTGGAAACCGGCGCGGCGGAGGTGACAGGCACCGGCAGAGAAGGGGCGCCGGCCATGGTGGCCAGCGGGGCGGTGGTGGCGATCGGCAGCGGGAGGGTTGAGGTGGGCGGCGGCGAAGACATGATCGCACCTAAGCTACCTGATACCAAATTGGTAGGAGCTAGGGCTCTACCAGGTCTAGGGCGGAGCTTGTACGGGAAGGAGGGAGGTTGGCGAGGCTGTGACCGCGGCGGCCGGCGTGAGGGCGCTGTCTTGCGCGGAAGGCGAGGGGGCGGCGGAGGGAGAGGTGGCGTCTAGGTTAGGGTTCCGGCTCCTCAGGGAGCCGGGCAATAGAATATGTCTTATTGCTTAATTTCCAAAAGAGGGTCTTACAGTTGTTTATATAATCTCGATGCTAATAAAAATAAGATAACTTGGGCTAAGCCCCTAACTAAACGCACCCATTGGGCCTCCTTCGGCTATAAGTGATGCCGGTCATAACACTTTCGGAGGCAGTAGGTGTATGTCGATGCCGCTGGGGCCGCCCCCCTGCTCCCACTCCCGTCAGTTCCTGCAGAGCCAAGTCCCAGATGGGGGTACGAGGAGGTTGTCGACCCGCGACTCACGCAGGTCTTGGTCAGGTTGGCGAAACTGAAGAAGGCGGGCGTGACAATGGCGATGGTGGTGCGGGGGTTCTCCCGCCAGCGAATTGCCCCTCTTCAGCGCCATTCCCGCCCGATGTGGGCTTTCGTAGGCCCTCATGACTCCATGAGGCTCCAGGTTCCTTCTCTTGTTCCCAGCGCGCTGCGCAAGCTGCTCCATCGGCTGACCGGAGGGGAACCAGATGAGCTTCCCCGGGGTGGCCTCCAGTTGTACAGTCACAAGGACGGTGAAGCCCTTGCCCGGAAGATGCCACGCTTCGATGAGTGGGGGTTTCTTCCTTCGGAGGGAGCGGGTCCCCGGAGCGATCCCCCCCACGAGGGCCTTGGGTCGTGGGGGTCCTGAAGCCATGACTCCTCCTTTGGCCGAGGCGGAGCGTCCCGCGTCGCCCACTCCCCGGGCCCTTCCCGCTGCCCTACCCGGGGGTGAGGATGACGCCCCGCCGGTGAAGGAGGCCACCGCCTCCGCTACAGGGTGCCTGGCGTCTGGTGCCGACACATCGTCCCCGGGCCCCCGCGCTCCTCAGAAGAGGAAGGGGCCTGGGAGCAGCTGGTGCTCGTCGACGTTGGTGCCGATGAAGAGGAAGTGGATCGCCTTGGACAAGTAAGTGTCCGCGCCCCCTCAATCTTCCCTTTGTGCGCCCTTTCTGAGTCTCTGTTCCGCAGGTCCCACCCCCCCGAGGAAAGGAGAGACACGACGCCACCGCCGCCTCCTGAGGCCACTGGGCCCATCGTGGTCCTGTCTTCCGCGGGCCACGGCATTCCGTGCGGGAGGGCGCCCGTACCTGACCTCACGCGGCACTCGGGGGGTCCGGAGCGCGAGTTTCGTGCGGTCTTCTTCATGCGTGGCCTCCAACTTGCAGGGGAGCAGTCGCGTCCTCCGCTGACAGTCTTCCCTGGGGATCGGCCGCGCCGTGCCTAGGGGCCCTCCCCGAGCGAAGACGCGGATCCCCGTGGGGCACGGCTTCCACCTGGGGAGAAGAGGGAGGAGCCCCCAGCCCCCAGGCGCGCACCGGGGTCATGCGGCCCCTCGCATGCCTTCCTTATTGGTCTAGAGGAAGACGGAAATCCTGGTTGGGCCCTCGAGCTCGCATGTGACCGAAGCGTCGTGCGGCGTGGTCTGCTTCAAACCGCAGCGAACGAGCTGGGGCGTCTTGGGGCGGAGCTTGCTGACACCGACACTCGCCTTGAGGCGGAGCGCCAGTGCCTCGCGCGGGAGTGGCATCGTCTTGGGGTTGCCATCAGCCTCGGTCGCCTGCAACGCGAGCGTGCCCGTGCAGATGCTGAAGGGTCCCTTGCCGCGGCGGTGGAGTCCCGCTACGCAAGGCCTCGGAGGAACGCTTGGAGGAGCTTCTGGCCTCCAACGCCGCTCTTGAAAGGCGAATCCAGGCGCACAGGGCCGCGGTTGACGAGTTGATGATCGAGTTGCCCACTGGCGGTGCAGGGCCCCGCGTACATGAAGATGAGCTGACGATGAAGGCGCTGGAGCAGAGCCCGGAACGCGAGAGACTGGAGGTGAGGGAGCATCAGGTGTCCCTCGCCGAGGATTCCCTCGCCGCCCGTGAGGCGCAGGTCCGGGAGGAGATCGGCAACAAGGTGGCGGAGGTGGGGCGCACCCTCCTCCAAGATTATCACGCGAAGTTGAAGCTCCAGGAGTCTCGTTTCCGTAGGCGACGTGACAACCTGAAAAGCGAGGCCGATGACCTCAAGAGAAGGTTTGATCAAGCGGAGCGACGCCGGGAAGCTGCTATGGACGCCCAGGCTGCTGCCGAGGCCGAGCTGTATTTTCTCTATAAGCAGGTGAAGGGCGTCACTTCCCTTGTGGAGAAGGCTTCGAAAGAGGCGGATCGTGCCCGCGGCCTTCAGTACACGCGCTCCAAGATGTTCTGATCCGTCGATAAGAGGGCCCACCGGGCCTTGAGAAACATCTGCGGTGAGAGCGTCTCGAGCCCCCTCGTTCCTAACGATGCCGGGTACCTGTGCTTCTTTTCCAGGTTCGTGGAGCACCTTGAGGGGGGCGCGGAGAAGATCCGCGAGCTCGTGGAGGAGAAGCGCCACGACCTCCTTGCGCAGGCGGCCTTGCATGCCTTCAACCATCTCCTTCGCCTTGATCCGCACTTCGACTTCGAGGCGGTGCTCGCCCCCGTACCCGAAGTGATCCAAAGCGACCTTGCCGAGTGGGTGGAGGACCATGTGGAGGACTTGATAGGTGGGATTTTCTTCTGATGAACAGGAGGACCATGCCGAAGCCGGGGAGCGCGAGCCCGGCGGTGGTGGTGATGATGTGGGCGACGATGGTGGCATGTCTCCATAAGTAGTCTCCACGTTCACACGTCAGGGTTATGAGTGTGGCATGTGGCAACTTGAATGTATTTTTGGAAAGACCCTTGAGGATACTCCCGTGCGACGTGATGCGTAGCATCATATTCCTTTTTGCCCAAAATTCCTGCTGATCACGTTGATCGTGTCTCGCGAGCGTCCGAGCATTTAGGCCTCGGCAGGGCGTGCGCAGTAGCGCGCCCACCGCGTCCAGCTTTCGCTTACGGGTCGCACGCGGGAGAGGAAGGGGCCGGCAGCTGCCGAGCTTCCCAAAGAAAGCGGGACGCCCAACGGAAATCGTTACCAAAAAGAATGGCACCCCCCCCTTTCCGGAAGAAAACTGCAAGAACTCCAAGTTTTATTCCAAAATAAGGCAAATTCAAATACAAAACGGGCAAAAAGCAGCCGCGTCCGGCACCTAGGCTAATCTCCGTCTTCATCTTCTCCCCAGCGCGGAGCGTAGGGCTTCCACCTTGCGTGGGCGTAGTCATTGGAGGACAGTGTTGTCCGCCAGCGCGGAGCATGGGGCTTCCACTTGGGCGTGGAATGGAACCCCTCCGCGTCCTCGGGGGGCTCCGGGTGTATACAGCCCACTCATTATTACGTGAGAGTGTCACAGGTTGAGCCTGAGGGTGCGCCGGGAGCTCCATGCCTCCTGGGCATGGAGCCCACGTCCAGCCCCCAAGCATGATGCGACGAAGTGTGGTTGGCTCCGGACGGGCCCTCGAGCGTGGGGACATGGGCGTGTGTTCCACCCTCCGTCTCCAGGTTGGGAGCACCTGGCGTGGGGACATGGGCGTGTGTTCCACCCTCTGTCTCCAGGTTGGAAGCACCTGGCCTGGGGACATGGGCGTGTGTTCCACCCTCCATCTCCAGGCTGGGGTCGCCCGGCCTGGGGACATGGGCGTGTGTTCCACCCTCCGTCTCCAGGCAGGTGACCTCCGGTCCGCGGACCCAGGTGCTTGTCCAGGGTAGCTCCCCACCAGCGGGCGTGCCTCACGAGGCTGCCAGCACCAGGCACCCTCGCGAGACCGACCCCGTCAGTCGCCCTCGCGAGGCTGTGCATACCAGCCCCGACGAAAACCGCTCGCGAGGTCGCGTATGCTCCTTGTGTTGTCGTGGTGGCCGGCGCTGCTCCCATCGCAGCCCGGGCGCTTGTCAACATGGTCGTCGTAGAGTTGTTCGAACCCCCGGGTGCCGGCGTTGACGAGCCGCTGAGCGCCCGCCCCGGGCTCGAGAGGCGTGCCGGGAGGCGCGAGGCGGGGTCATGAGGGATCAATAGAAGAGTGTCTAGAGGGGGGGTGAATAGACTACTAGCAGGAATTTAAAACCTAACCTTATCCCAAGTTAATTGGTTGGCAGATTTTAACAGTTTTAGCAAGTCTAGCAAGTCTAATAGCCCTACACATGCATGTCAACAAATATAGCAGCGGAAAGTAAAGACATTGCACATGAAGTAAAGAGTTGAGATAGGTAGATCAAACGCAATTGGAGACGCAAAGATTTTTCCCATGGTTCTGATAGGTGGTGCTATCGTACGTCCACGTTTATGGAGTCTTCAACCCATGGAGGGTAACGGTCGCGAGAGTCCACGGAGAGCTCCACCCATAAGGGTCCACGAAGTAGCAACCTTGACTATTCCATAACGGCTTCCGTCCATGAAGGACTAGCCTCACTATAGGTAGATCTTCACGAAGTAGGCGATCTCCTTGCCCTTACAAACTTCTTGGTTCAACTCCACAACACGAAGTAGGAGGCTCCCAAGCGACACCTAACCAGTCTAGGAGGCACCACCCTCCAAAAGGTAATAGCCTCGGTAATGATGATGAACTCCTTGCTCTTGTGCTTCAAGATGATAGACTCCTCAACACACAATCACTCTCTCACAGATTTGGCTTGGTGGAAGAGATGGGATTGGTGGAAAGCAACTTGGGGAGGCTAGAAATCAAGATCCATATGGTTGGAGTGGAAGATCTTGACCTCAACACATGAGTAGGTGGATCTCTCTCAGAAAATTGGATGGGGCAAGTATGGAATAGTTCTGAGTGCTTCTGTTCCGAGTGTGTGGTGGTGAAGGGGTATATATAGGCATCCCCAAAAATCCAACCGTTACACACAAAATGACCAACTCGGTGACACCGATGTGTTAATCTCGGTGGTACCGAACTGACCAAAAGGTGGCAACTTTTGAATCTCGGTGAGACCGATATAGGAAACTCGGTTGCACCGATAAGGTGACCAACGGTCAGATTGCCCAATCTCGGTGATGCCGATCCAACAATCTCGGTGGTACCGATATTGTGAATTTGCGTAACAGAAAGTTGGCAACCTAAACTCGGTGGCACCGAAGCAGAATCGGTTGCACCGAAAGGCTAGGGTTTGGCTAGTGTCTGTCTGAGTTTGGGAATTGGTGGCACCGAGTGGAAAGTGTTGGTTGCACCGATTTTGGATATTTGACTTTGGACAGACTTTTGTGGAAGAGCTTGTGGGTGTTTTTGGTGACTATCACTTGTGCACGTATGAGCATTTTGTTCACCAACAAAACCTTACCCCCTTTTAATAGTATTGGCTTTCCTATGGACTCAAGGTGATTTCTCACAAAGTAAAATGTAGAGTCCTCTTGCTTGAAGCTTTGCCAATCCATTTCCTTGCTTCTTGGGGTATTTCCACAATCTTCACAATCCTTTTTGCCAATCCTCTCTGTGGACTTTATCTGAAATACACTAGGTAAAAGTCTTAGTCCAAGAGACAATGTATGTTGTCATGAATTATCAAAACCACCAAGGGAGCATGTTGTGCTTTCAATCTCCCCCTTTTTGGTAAATGATGACAACATACAATCAAAGCTTCAAATAAAGATATGCATGGACATAATGAAGACTTTGAGAGACACATGACTTAGATTTGCTCCCCCTAAATGTGTGCAATCCTTTTAAAGGATAGTTGCTTTGGAATGCATGGACACACATATAATAGAAGGGATATAATGAGTCATGTGTATCTTGGCTATATGCATCAAATATATATGAATGAGATGTATCCTTGTTCAAGACTTCACTCTTGCAAACAATATGTGCAAGAAGCAAGAGATCATCTTGACCAAAGATATTATGCATATACTTACCTTGAGTTCTTGAGCATTCTTGTAGTAGAAACACACTTGAGAAAACAATGTTAGGAAACACAAGAGTATTCTACTAATCAACAAGGCAATAGAACTCAAAAGCACCAAGATATGGAGAACATATAGAAGATAGTGTTTCTTAAGATTGATATGTCTCCAAGATCATTTAGAACTTTCTCCCCTTAGATATGAAAATAGTAGATGATCCTCTCCCCCATGTAGATATTGGGATTGGATAGGGTGAGAAAAGATCTAAAATGATCACCATTAGAAGGTATGTTAATATCTTTTCTCCCCCTACTTTGGTGTTCTCCCCTTGTCTATGTGAGTATAAACATTGAAATTCGCTCTCCCCCTTGATCATATCTCCCCCTTTGCATATGCATGTATCTCCCTTTAGCATGAAGCTTTGTTATTCTCCCCCTTTGGCATCAATATCCAAAAAGGTCAAACACAGGAATAGATACAGGGATCATTGACTGAGAAGGGATCCTTGAGAACAAGGGTCATTGAATGTAGGGTTCATAGAAATGAGAACTGATAGATACAGAGATATTGTAAGACTTCTCCTCATTTGAGTTAGGGATCCTTGAATAAAGTTATTCTCCCCCTAAGTTTTTTTTGAATAATAATAAGGGATCATTGAAGCAACAGAATCAACACTTGAAAGATCACAGAAGAAACATAAATTGCAACTGCGAACAGAAACAAGAAAACTAATCGGTGACTCCGAGACAAATAGATCAGTGGTACCGAGATTTTGTGGTGCAGCTCATCTGCAAATTCGGTAGAACCGAGATATATGTGTCGGTGGCTCCGAAGCTAAAATAGCTAAAACAGAAACTTGGCAGTGGGATTTTGAAAACGAGATTTCTCAAACTTTGCCAATAACACAGAGTCAAAAGAAATTTTCAAAAGAAATGCAAAAGTTTTTACAAAAGGATATCAACTAGTGAAGATTTGAGTGGCTCTAAGAAATCTTGCAAAATAGAGAATGAACCATCCAAAATACTTAACTAGATGATGGGCGGTGACTAGGTCACCTATATTAGAGTATATTGACTTAGGAGCCAAGCAAGGATACTTGATCATGGGTCATACTCTACGTTAAGCTCAAAATGGGGTTACCATTTTTTGATTAAGCATTTTAATGTCTTCATATCACTTGAGTTGCTTTAGCTCATGACTTGGAGTAAAGCCTTTTCAAGGGTATGCGTACATACCTTTGAGTGATGTTGATGACGTGGCTTGTAGGTGAACTTGTTGAGGATGCTCGAGGTTGATGAAGATCATCTTGAGTTGGGAGCAATCCTTCTCGTTTAATACACTTGTCACCTACAAAGGTTAGTCATGCAAGGAAGAACAATAGATATATCCATTTGACATGATACCAATAGAGATTTAGCAAGTATGATCACATCAAGTATATGTCAAGGATATGGTTGAGTTGTCTTCTTCCTTCCATCACCAAGAGGGGTTGTGGATACTTGGTCATGACAAGATTGCTTATGATTTGAGTTGATGGCTATCTTGTGGAATGAAATTCTTCCAAGTACCTACAAAACGTTAGATGCAATACAAGGGAGCATAGAATTCCATGGCATAAGATAACATGTTGGGAGTGCATGGAAATATCAAGAAAGCTCATGCCCTTGCATGCAACCGAGTGAGTCTAGCTCAAGTTTGAAGCATCAATGATGTTCAACTCACTCCTCAAGTAACAAAAGGTTTTCTCATCAAGTGGCTTGGTAAAGATATCGGCCAATTGCTTGTTAGTGCAAACATGCTTAAGATTGATATCTCCTTTGGCAACATGATCACGAATGAAATGATGTCTAACTTGAATATGTTTAGTTCGAGAATGTTGCACAGGATTATGACCAATTTTAATAGAAATTTCATTGTCACAAAGTAATGGAACATTTCTAACATGGATTCCATAATCCTTAAGCGTTTGTGTCATCCATAACAATTGTGCACAACAAGATCCAGCAGCAATATACTCAGCTTCAGCAGTAGATAGAGATACCGAGTTTTGTTTCTTGGAGGACCAAGACACAAGAGATCTACCAAGAAATTGACAAGTACCCAAGGTAGATTTTCTATCAACCTTGTCACCGGCATAGTCCGAATCGGAATAGCCAACAAGGTTACAAGAAGATCCCTTGGGATACCAAACGCCAAAGTTTAGTGTTTGTATAAAATATCTCACAATACGTTTCACGGCCAAAAGGTGACACTCTTTAGGTGCAGCTTGATATCTAGCACACATGCAAACACTAAGCATAATATCAGGACGAGAGGCACATAGATATAGCAATGAACCAATCATAGATCGATAAACCTTTTGATCAACCGGTTCGTCCTCTTTGGTAAGATCAACATGTCCACTAGTAGGCATAGGAGTTTTCATACCTTTGCACTCTTGCATGTTGAACTTCTTGATCAAGTCCTTGGTATACTTAGTTTGAGAGATGAAAGTTCCTTCTTTCGTTTGCTTGATTTGCAAACCAAGAAAAAATTCAGCTCACACATCATGGACATCTCATACTTCTCGGACATCAACCTTCCAAATCTTTCACTAAATTGTGGGTTAGTAGATCCAAAGATAATATCATCCACATAGATTTGGCACACAAATAATTCACCATTAACTCTCTTAGTGAATAAGGTTGCGTCAATTTTCCCAATTTCAAAGCATTTTTCAATGAGAAACTTTGTTAAGCATTTGTACCAAGAACGAGGGGCTTGCTTAAGACCATAAAGGTCTTTACGAAGCTTGTAAACATGATTAGGTTTCTTAGGATTCACAAAACCAGGTGGTTGCTTAACATAGACTTCTTCTTCAATCTCACCATTTAAAAAGGCATTTTTAATGTCCATTTCATAAAGCGTGATATCATGGTGATTAGCATAGGCAAGAAGAATGCGAATAGCTTCAAGTCTAGCGACGGGGGTGTAGGTCTCACCGTAGTCCATACCTTCGACTTGCGTATATCCTTGGGCTACGAGACGTGCCTTGTTCCGTACGACTTGACCGTCTTCATCTTGCTTGTTCCGAAACACCCATTTTGTTCCGATGATGTTTTGCTCATCCTTGGGCTTCTCCACGAGTGTCCACACTTCGTTCCTCTCGAAGTTGTGAAGCTCTTCATGCATCGCGTTCACCCAATCCGAGTCTTCAAGAGCTTGTTCTACCTTCAAGGGCTCAATGCTAGAGATGAAATAATAATGCTCACAAAAGTTAGCTAGGCGAGTTTTCGAGCGAGTGATTCTCCCTGTTTGTATATCACTAAAGATTTGGTTTAGGGGATGGTTCTTGGTCACTTGTGCTCGAACTCGGGTCAGCTTCCGATTGTTGGATGGTGGAGCTTCTTCTTCATCATCACCTCCTTCATCTTCGTCGTTGTTGAAGGTGTCGTTCCCTTGAGGAGGTGGTGAAGGAGGTTGTGGTGGATCATGATGCACTTCCTCTTCTTCATCATCTTGTCGTGTACCGCTTGTGGATGCCTCCATGTCATGTTGTGGTTCACCTTGACATGAAGTAGGGGCTTCCACTCGAGTTGATGAAGTACTTTCCTTCACCTCCATGGGACGAATCTTGCCGATGGACAAGTCTTGGATAGCTTCCGAAGGGTCCTTATCACCTACATCATTTGGCAATTGTTCGACTTGCGAACCATTAGATTCATCAAACTTCACATCTACCGTCTCTTCAACTTTTTGAGTGAAGTTGTTGTAGACACGGTAAGTGTGAGAGTTCGATCCGTAACCGAGTAGGAATCCTTCATGAGATTTAGGAGCAAATTTAGTACGACGATGCTTATCAAGAATGTAGCACTTTGAGCCGAATACCCGAAAGTATCCAACTTGGGGTTTGTTACCGGTGAGTAGCTCGTATGCCGTTTTACCGAGAAGCTTGTGCAAGTAAAGTCGGTTTGTGGCATGGCATGCTGTTTCCACGGTTTCTGCCCAAAAGTGTCTTGGCGTCTTGTATTCGTCAAGCATCGTTCTTGCCATCTCAATAAGCGTCCGGTTCTTCCTCTCAACAACTCCATTTTGTTGAGGCGTGTACGTAGCCGAGAACTCATGTGAGACACCTTCCTCGTCAAGAAAGGTATCCACATGGGTGTTCTTGAACTCCGATCCGCTATCGCTCCGAACCTTCTTGATCTTCACTTCGAACTGATTTTGCGCTTTGTGAGCGAAGTTCTTGAAGATCTTTTGAACCCGCGACTTATCATCAAGAAAGAATACCCACGTAAATCTACAAAAATCATCAACTATAACTAGACCATAGGAATTTCCACCGAGACTCTTGTAAGCATTGGGACCAAAGAGATCCATGTGAAGCAACTCAAGTGGTCTCCTAGTAGTCATGATATTCTTAACAGGATGACTTCCCCCTACTTGCTTTTCACCTTGACAAGCACTACAAAGTCTATCTTTGTCAAAGATAACATCTTTAACACCAAGTATATGATCACCTTTGATAAGCTTGTCTAGATTACGCATGCCAACATGTCCTAGTCCTCTATGCCAAAGCCAACCTTTAGAAGATTTTGCAATGAGACAAGTACGAGGTTTGGATCTCTTAGTGAAATCGACAATGTATAGATCACCTCTACGGAAACCGGTAAAGACAATATTATGATTATCTTGACGAAACACTTGGCAATCTACTTTAGTGAACAGCACATTAAAACCAAAGTCGGCAAGTCTAGATACGGAAAGAAGATTGTAGCCAAGAGATTCAACAAGCATAACATTTTGAATAGAGCTATCATGGGATATGGCCACCTTACCAAGACCAAGTACGTTACCCTTGGAGTTGTCTCCAAACATTACGTACCTTCGCGGTCCATGGTTTGGTGTGATCTCTTCAAGTATTTCTCTATCTCCGGTCATATGATCGGTACATCCGCTATCGAGAATCCACTCTTTTCCTCCGGACATGTAATCCTTGAAGTTTGCCATGAGACTTAGATTCTTCATGATCTTCTCATACTCGATGTCGAACAACTCATCTTCATCATAGTAGCCGTGTTCCACATTGTCATCATCAAGTGGGAAATCCTCGTCATAAAGAACAAGAGATTCGTTAGGGTTGTGATCATGACAATGTTCAAGTTTATGAATGCGAATGGCTTCTACAATGATGTTGTTGATAGTAGTGACATCTCCTTTAGCACGCATGAGGTCTCTAAGCTCAAATAGACAATCATCAAACTTGGGATCACTAGGCGTCATTTTGTGGAAGGCAATAGTTTTATGAAGAATTTCATCAAGATTACTCAATGAATAACTTGGATATCGTTTCTCCAAGTCATTCCACAAAGTGTAAGCACATACAAAATTCTTCATTTGATTAAGGCTCTAACAATGAGATTAACAGTTCTAAGATTGCATAGCATATCAACTTCCTCTTCGTGTGTGAGATGCAAAGGATCAATGGGAGGTACATAGGGGCACTTGACATATTTGCTCAATTGAAATTCATTAAACAGCTCAAGCATCAAAGTTTTCCATTGACTATAGTACTCTGCATCAAGAATAGGCACTCTACAACTCAAACTCCCTATACTAGACACATCCATCTTCCTCCTCGGTGATTAAACCAAAGCAATAGAGACCAAAGCTCTGATACCAATTGAGGGATCACTAGAAGAGTGTCTAGAGGGGGGGTGAATAGACTACTAGCAGGAATTTAAAACCTAACCTTATCCCAAGTTAATTGGTTGGCAGATTTTAACAGTTTTAGCAAGTCTAGCAAGTCTAACAGCCCTACACATGCATGTCAACAAATATAGCAGCGGAAAGTAAAGACATTGCACATGAAGTAAAGAGTTGAGATAGGTAGATCAAACGCAATTGGAGACGCAAAGATTTTTCCCGTGGTTCCGGTAGGTGGTGCTATCGTACGTCCATGTTTATGGAGTCTTCAACCCACGGAGGGTAACGGTCGCGAGAGTCCACGGAGGGTTCCACCCATAAGGGTCCACGAAGTAGCAACCTTGACTATTCCATAACGGCTTCCGTCCACGAAGGACTAGCCTCACTATGGGTAGATCTTCATGAAGTAGGCGATCTCCTTGCCCTTACAAACTTCTTGGTTCAACTCCACAACACGAAGTAGGAGGCTCCCAAGCGACACCTAACCAATCTAGGAGGCACCACCCTCCAAAAGGTAATAGGCTCGGTAATGATGATGAACTCCTTGCTCTTGTGCTTCAAGATGATAGACTCCTCAACACACAATCACTCTCTCACAGATTTGGCTTGGTGGAAGAGATGGGATTGGTGGAAAGCAACTTGGGGAGGCTTGAAATCAAGACCCATATGGTTGGAGTGGAAGATCTTGACCTCAACACATGAGTAGGTAGCTCTCTCTCAAAAAATTGGATGGGGCAAGTATGGAATAGTTCTGAGTGCTTCTGTTTCGAGTGGGTGGTGGTGAAGGGGTATATATAGGCATCCCCAAAAATCCAACCGTTACACACAAAATGACCAACTCGGTGACACCGATGTGTTAATCTCGGTGGTACCGAAGTGACCAAAAGGTGGTAACTTTTGAATCTTGGTGAGACCGATATAGGAAACTCGGTTGCACCGATAAGGTGACCAACGGTCAAATTGCCCAATCTCGGTGACGCCGATCCAACAATCTCGGTGGTATCGATATTGTGAATTTGCGAAACAGAAAGTTGGCAACCTAAAATCGATGGCACCGAAGCAGAATCGGTTGCACCGAAAGGCTAGGGTTTGGCTAGTGTCTGTCTGAGTTTGGGAATCGGTGGCACCGAGTGGAAAGTGTTGGTTACACCGATTTTGGATATTTGACTTTGGACAGACTTTTGTGGAAGAGCTTGTGGGTGTTTTTGGTGACTATCACTTGTGCACGTATGAGCATTTTGTTCACCAACAAAACCTTACCCCCTTTTAATAGTATTGGCTTTCCTATGGACTCAAGGTGATTTCTCACAAAGTAAAATGTAGAGTCCTCTTGCTTGAAGCTTTGCCAATCCATTTCCTTGCTTCTTGGGGTATTTCCACAATCTTCACAATCCTTTTTGCCAATCCTCTCTGTGGACTTTATCTGAAATACACTAGGTAAAAGTCTTAGTCCAAGAGACAATGTATGTTGTCATGAATTATCAAAACCACCAAGGGAGCATGTTGTGCTTTCACGTCCAGCCCGCGCGGCCAGCATCTCCCACCGATCTTCACTCGTGCCAGGGTTTAACCCCTGCGTGCCTGACGAACTGGGCCACACCCCCAGCGTGTGTGGATTGCAGCGCACCTCCCAAGGGCATCCGCGCGTCCTCAGCTCCGTGCCGGTTGGTTGAGTGACCCTATGGACGCGAGCCCCGAGGCCCGTCCCACAGGGAAGCGCCTGGAACTCGCCGGCCGTGGTGGCGCGCTTGGCCGCGCGACATATCCAGCCGTTGTAGTGGCCGCGAGCAGCGTGTAAACGCTGCAGTTCGCGGGCCACGAGGAGCGCGACTCGCCCGCGCGTCTGGTCGCGACGGGTTTGGGAGGATGATGCTATGATGCGGACACGGGAGAGGGTCGGGGCGACGAGGAAGTGTCGCGCAGTTGATGAGGGCAGCCCCCGGCGTCTGTCAAAGGCCGGGCTGGCGACGGCGTCCGCCAAAGGGGGGGCAAGGCGACGCGGGGTGCCGAGGTCTGCAGGCGCCGCCCGGGCAACACGAGCAGCCCATCATTCGGCGCGGGCTCGGTGTCCCTTGGCCATGGAAACGGCAAGCGGAGGCGAGGTGAAGCTTGTGTAAGGATTCCGTCACGCCCCCTACCTAGCGTGCCAAATGTCGGATTTCAGGCTCCGCAAAACCCGAAGAGGTTCGAACACAGGGGCGTGTGCGAAGATCCCCAACAGCTTCACCCTCTAGCTCTCACTCGACGGCCTAGCCAAACAAGCTCGCACACTCTCAGGAAGAGGATTAGCACACGAGGATTTACCCAGGTTCGGGCCGCTACGAAGTGTAAAACCCTACTCTTGCCTTTTGGTGGATTGCCTCACGAGGAGGTTGGTGGATGAACTAGTACAGTGGTCGGTCGCCTCGCGAGGATGCACGGGCGGTGTTTTTTCGTCCCCCTCTTCTACAGAGCAGCCTAACCTCTATTTATAGTGGCCAGGGTCCTCTTCCCTTATCGCAATGGCGGGAAGGGATCCCACAACGGCCAAATTCGAAGGGGGATTGGAGGTACACCCTTATTATCCTGACGAAAGGTGGTCTTCGCCTGCAAAGTAGCCAGTGGTGATGCAGAGGTGGGCTCGATGATGACGCCCGCTCTGAGGAGCTCGTGGTCTTGGTCTTGTTGCATCGGAATGGAAACCTTTGGGGGGTGCTTTGCGAACCCGCATTCGCCCTTGCCTCCTTTGCACCAAAGAGGAAACTGTCTCCTCTGGCGCGCTGGTGCCCGCCTGGCCCGTCTGCGTCACCCTTGACCTCCCGAGGCCGAGCATTGCATAGAGATCTCCGCCGCTCAGGAGGGGGCCCAGGGAGGTCTCTCCCCTCCGAGGGCCTTGGTGTCGTCTCCCTCGCGAGTGGGGGGCTCTCACAAGGGCCTTATCTTGAGTCAAGCCGCGCCGGGCCGTGCGGACCGTCGAAGCGGGCCACGCCCTGGGCTGCGGGCAGGCAAGTCTGGGTACCCCCTTTCCCAGGACGCCGACACATACCAATTTCCTCAGGGACCAGAAAAACATCGTCTCTGTCACTGAAGAACTTGACTGCGTTGTAAGAGATTTCCAAAGGCTTCACTCGAACGATTGGTTATGTTGAGGCTTTTGAGTTGAGCATCAGTTGGAAATTTTTCCTTAGTATTACCTCGCCCCCCTTTAACACTACGGTGTTTCCTATGACTCAAAGAAAGGAAATGAAACTACGAAAACAAAAGTCTTCACGCTTCATAGTCCTCGTTAATATCTTCAAGGTCACACCGAATTCTTCAGCTTCAAAGTCTTCAGGGAAATACCAAAGTCTTCAGCTGAAGACATTCATTTTTAGGGGTCGACATTCTTTGTATATATCAAACTCCTCAGCGACTTATAGAGCCTATGTACACTTACAAACGCATCAGTCCTTTAACCTATAAGTCTTCAATACACCAAAATCACTAAGGGGCACTAGATGCACTTACAAGAACCACGGGAAAAACCTTCATGTCTACAATTGCGTTTGATCTTCTAACCCTTACCTCTTTACATGTGCTTGTCCTTACTTTCCGCTGCTATACTCTTAGACATGCATGTGTAGGGTGTGCTTGACTTGCTATTATCGCTAAAATCTGCCCACAACTAAAATTGGGAAAAGGTAGAACTTATATTTGGTCAAGTAGTCTAATCACCCCCCTCTAGACATACTTGCGATCTTGCAGGCTACTGTCGGGCCTCTGGGACTGGGGGTGCCCAGGCCCATCTGCCTGCGGCCCAGGACGAGAAGCTTGCCTTAAGTACTGAGTGGCCCCACCCCCGGGCTTCACGAAGCTGGTTCTCGCGAGGGACAACGCCTCGCGAGGTGCGAGGCGGCGTCCCCATCAAGTACTTCATGCAGCTTCTCCGTGAGGCTATCCATGACGCCCTCAGGAGGAGGGTCTGTCTGGAGCTGGCCTGGCAGGGCCCTGCAACCCTGCGGCCGCAGGTGGGTGACGCGCGCCGCGCCGAGCGGTGCTAGGAGCGGTGCCAGCGGGCATGGACAGAGAGGTTTTCCTCTTTTGTGATAGGAAAGCAGCGCCATCTCGTGGGATCCCAAAGCAATCCCCAAAGGTTTCCATTTCCGTGCAGGAGGACCAAGACCGGAGACTCGGCAGGACGGAGGTCACTCCGAGCCCACAAGCGAGTCACGACCAGTAGCTTTGGCAGGCAAAGACCGCCTTTTGTCAGGATAGGCCGCAGTCCTGTCCCCCTTCGAACTGGCCGTTGTGGCAACCCTTCCCGCCTTGTGTTTTCGGGGGAAGAGGAACAAGGCCAATATAAGAGTAGGGACCGGCCACCATAGCAGGAGAGAGCCCCGGGCAAGCAAGAACACACCTTTGTACTCATCCTCATCCCCAAGCAATCCACCAAGCAGGAGTAGGGTTTTACACCGCGAGGTGGCCCGAACCTGGGTAAATTGTGTGTCCCTTCACTACTAGGAGAATGCTTATAGATAGGACTTTAGCAGTAGCGCGGGTTAAATTGGCAACGCTCTGCTAATTAGTAGTAGCGCGGTCGGCTGAATGCGCTACTACTATGCAGTTAGCAATAGCGCTGGTAATTCAACCTGCACTACGGCTAACTGGTCCCATCCCGACCGACGGGTGCGACCGGTAGTAGTTGCGTTTGCTAGAAAGCAACGCTACTGCTAAAGCCCTAGCAGTAGTGCTTTTTTGTGGCCCGCGCTACTGCTACTCGGACCCGTACGTAGTTATCCATCCCCCCACGCACGCCGCTCACTCTCTCCCTCTCTCCCTCCTCGCCCTCCCTCTAGACTCTGCCGCCACCGCCGGTCCTCCCACAGGCTACTGCCCCCGACCCCGACCCCGGTGAAGACCCCGGCGACCCTGACCCCGCCACCGACCAATCTCCTGCCCCGGCGACGACCACCCCGGCCCCGACCACGACCCCGACCCGTGCTGCCTTCTTCTCCTTCGGACGTCTCCTCCGCACGCCGGCCGTCTCCTCCGCGCGCCGGCCGTCTCCTTCTCTGGTGAGACTTCCCCAACCTCCTTCGTCCGTTTGATTGCTAGTTTCTAGAATTGCTAGGGCTGATTTCTAGGGTTCTTGCTAGTGCTGATTGTGGCTAGGACATTGCTACGGCTAATTTCTAGGGTTCTTGCTAGGATTGCTAGGGTTAAATTGTTAATGAAATTAGATAGTTAATAAGAAAACAAGGTCAAAAATGAGTCAAAAATGAGTTTTAATCGTAAAAACGAGTCAAGAATTCAGGCGCTCGATATGTCCATAGACCCTTCTTAATGTCATTACTCATTTTATTATAGTTTAAGAATTAAACGAGGAGACTTAATCGTAGGAAACCAGAAAGTAAAACATTAAACGATAAGAATGTGTTCTCATAGGAATTTGTTCTCGACGTCGACGATGCCCGGCCCGCATCCTCGTCGTCGACTTGGCGGCGACATCCTTGAGAGGCGCCATGTCTGGGACTGGGCTATGATGGGTTGGCACTGGGAGGTGCTACCTTCCATGGCGCACAGCTTGGTGAGGAATCCGGGTCTCGTCGTCGACCCGGAGCTTCTTTGGTGGCGATCGCGTGGGCCACTATCGGTGTAGAGGGAGTGCGCCCCCGCGGAGGTGGTACGTCGCCGTGTCAGGGAGGAGGACGAGCACGTCCGTCGCTACATGGATGCGTTGGACGCCAGGTTCTCCAATACCTGGCAGGTTCTTCAGGGATCTCACCCGAGTTATGATCCTGTGATGGTTCCTTCTCTTTGGGTGTCCACCGCCCACGACTCAGGAACCGCTAGTCAACTAGATTATTCGATAATATTCGATCTGTATTAGTGATATTATATGATAATATTCGAGATGTATTAGTTATAATATTCGATGATGCATTAACTGGATTATTCGAGAAGATGTATTAGTGATATTATATTTCAGTTCATTATAAATGTATTCGAGATGTATTAGTTATAAATTTTTAGTAAAAAAAATCAGATACTTTCGGTCTGTCGTTGGTCCTTGAGTGACTTTCATGTGTGTTCTTGATGGAGGAATCCCGACTGTTGTCGTGGGGGCGCTTCCTCCTCTTCTCTTCTTGCGATATATACCTCAGGATAATGCGCAAGGAGAGGAGAGGGGGTGCGTCCATCACCGACGGTCGACCTATTACTGTGAAAGAGTGTCCACTAACATATATACACCACCATATCAGTGTGAGAGATTGCACACCAACACACCATGAGATATGATAGTTATTTAAGGAAAGCCTCGATAGACCGAAAGTCAACCGATATTAAATTAGGTCTATTTGGACATGTGTGTATGTTATTGTTGGGAACACCTCCTAGTGCCTATGTTTTGCCGGAATGTTGATTCATTTCCATTCCGGCAAATTTCAGGCGCTCAATATGTCTTATTTTAATAATGGTCATGCCGAATTTTTGAATCATGAACACAGGAAATGTCTGACGACTATAGGATCCCTGAGTGTGATTACTGCGGCGATGATCAGGGTTTGTGCAACAAGCCTCACCCGCGAGACGGTAGGTTCTTCACCATCAAGATTGACGAGACCTTCATTGTTTCTACGGTACGCAATGATGACAAGTGTTTTTTCGTAATTAAGCATGACTTCTGTTTCTTTGCTTCAATGTGTAATTTCTGTTTTATACAATTCGACTAGTTCATCCCCTGCCATGCAGGACGGTATGTCTTGGAGAGGCTCGGTTTCGAGGACCACGAGAGTATGGAGACAAGGAGAGCTAACATGAGGACTAACATGGTCACACATTTCTGGTCAAAGTAATGAATGCAGTTAATAACACAGAATTATGGTGCTCAAATTGGGAAGCTCTTTGCAAGGCATATGGATTTCAAGAGGATATGGAAATAACCTTCGATCTTCGTCCTAAAGATCATACTGAAGGTAACATCGACATTTGGGTGGATGTCGATATGCTTCCTGTTTTACCTCCATGTGAATTTGTCAACCATATTTGTCAAGTAATTTGCATTCTATATTTAAAAATAGTTGGTGTTCATCCATACTAAATTTGCT